>CM038141.1:389828054-391028054 GCA_021437245.1 Aegilops speltoides
AAAAAAGTCAGTTTGTGATTTGATTTCGTCCTCAGGTCAAATATATGATTTCTGCCGACATTTGCAGACGCACGGCCTTGCAGAGCAAATTTGGTTCCCTAGTGCACAACAAAAGTGTCACCAGGACAGGGAAGAAAACCAGTAGTACTCTGTTTTAGGCTTCCACATCACGAGACGCGTAGAGAGAGTTTTCCTTTCCTTTCCTTTCCTTTCCTTTCCGGAGAAGGATTCAAACCGAGTCCTCCGCCGCCACCGATACACCCATACGAACGAACACAGCCAATAAATTACTGCCGTGCTACGTATGCCACCCTCGGATCCACCCACCGGTAAAAACTTTCCGTGAACGGTAGCCCCAACGGCTAGTTCCCGTGCCCAGAGCCGCGATCGATCCCAGCCGTCGGATCTGTCGACCGTTGGGGGCCGGTCCGAAATAAAGCCCCAGCCTCCTCCTGCCCCGTCCTCCACACCAGCCCCCCGCCCCCGTCCCCATCCAATCCAATCCAATCCAATCCCCCAACCCCAACCCGACGAGAGCCGCCGCCGCAGGGACGAATCGGAGGTCGCCGGTCCGCGCTGTTCCGCTCGGGAGCTCGCCGGAGGAGTCGCGCCTCGCCGGTTCTCGAGGTCTTTGAACGGAGCCGGAACAAGCGCGGCCCATGGCGACCAGGCACA
The DNA here is from genome assembly GCA_021437245.1 of Aegilops speltoides. NCBI lineage: Eukaryota > Viridiplantae > Streptophyta > Magnoliopsida > Poales > Poaceae > Aegilops > Aegilops speltoides. The sequence goes on from CM038141.1 coordinate 389,828,730, forward strand.
ACCAGCAGAACGCGGCTGCCGCTCCGCAGCCGGCGGCCAACAGAGGTGAGCCGCCCTCCCCCCCGCCCGACGGATCTCTCTTTCTCGCCGCGCCGCGTCGGGAACGACTCCTGCACCGCTAGGTTTCTTGCGGCTGGTTTCGTTCGGGTTCTTGATCCGTTCGTCTCGCGAGTCTGATCCGCCAAGATCGGATTTTTAGTTGTGTTTACAACCAGGGCAGTCTGATGTGTGCGAGTTTCTTGCCCGATCCGTGCGTCGAACAAGCGATTCCTTGATCTTTACTCGTGTTTCTCTTTCGTCATGTCCAGGTGCCGCAGGGAAGCAGAAGGGCGCCGCCGCCGGCCGCCCCGCTGCGGGAGGAAACAGGCGGGCGCTCGGGGACATCGGCAACGTCGTCCACGCCCACGTCCTCGACGGGTAAGAAAAATCAATCAGCGCAGCAACGATCGAATCCCGTCCTGCTTTTCTTTCTTCCGTTTCTTTCTCCTGAACTGAATCCGTTCTTGCTCGCTGCAACAGCAAGATCCAGCTGCCGGCGGGGATCAATCGCCCAATCACCCGGAGCTTCGGCGCCCAGCTCTTGAAGAAGGCGCAGGCCGAGCCATCCAAGGTACGGACACGAGCCGAGCCCCCTTCCCGATCCTGCATGCCTTGTTTCGAAAGCAATTTCTTGTTGATGGATTTCGAAAGCAAATTCTTGACGACGGATTCTATCTAATCTAAATCGCTGTGGTGGTTTGCAGAACGCCGTAGCTGTTCCTCCAGCAGCGCGGGCCGGCCTGAAGCCGGTGGCCAAGAAGGTCCCTGTCAAGCCCGCCGTCCCTCGCCCTGAGCCGGCCGCCGCCAAGATCGTCACCGGTGCCGACGAAATCAGGAAGCCGTCAGAGGCCTCTGCCCCCAAGACCTCGAGGAAGAAGGTCGTCCACACCCTCACGACTGTGCTCAACCATCGGTCCAAGGTGAGCGACCCGGCCTATCCAGCCAACATCTCTCTCTGTCCTTACTGCTCATCCCAGTGCCTTGACTCTGCTCGCATGTTCTTGTGAATGGCAGGAGGCCTCGATTGATGACATCGACAAGCTGGACGGTGACAACGAGCTGGCCGTCGTGGACTACATCGACGACATCTACAAGTACTATAAGGAGGCACAGGTAACCACAAAACCTCCCTCTTCAGCATGCCTGTTCAAGTGACACGCAGCAAGCAACTGTTCTGACGATGTTCACCAATCTGTGTTGCAGCACGAGTGGCGGCCGATAGATTACATGGGCAGCCAGCCCGAGATCAACCCCAAGATGAGGGCTATCCTGACAGATTGGCTTGTGGAAGTCACCCACAAGTTCGAGCTCATGCCCGAGAGCATGTACCTGACGATCTACGTGATCGATCGGTTCTTGTCCCTGCAGGCGGTGCCCCGGCGGGAGCTGCAGCTCGTCGGCATCGCGGCCATGCTCATCGCCTGCAAGTACGAGGAAATCTGGGCGCCGGAGGTATGGCCAAACCCTTTCTCTCACCCCCTTTGCATCCATCGATCGCCTGTTTGTTCCAGTAGCTGCCTCAATCTCTGTTCATGTCTGCCTGTGAACGAACGCTGAATCTGAAGTGTCTGTATGCAGGTAAACGACTTCATAGCCATCGCCGATAACTCCTACTCGAGGCAGCAGATCCTGTCAATGGAGAAGAATATCCTGAACAGCATGGCGTGGAACCTCACCGTCCCCACCCCGTACGTCTTCCTGGTGCGCTTCGCCAAGGCCGCCGGGAGCGACAAGGAGGTAAGAACCAACTGCATTTTGATTCTGAATCTCTGAAGTTTCATGTCAGTGCCATCTGCCATGGAATTCGCGTCGTACGTGGTGCTGAATTTCGTTTCCTCCTGTTCTTGTGAATGAACGCAGCTCGAAAACATGATCTTCTTCTTCGCCGAGTTGGCGCTCATGGAGTACGGGCTGGTCACCGTGCGCCCCTCGCTGGTGGCAGCTTCTGCCGTGTACGCTGCCCGGTGCACGCTGAAAAGAAGCCCCATCTGGACGGAAACCCTCAAGCACCACACCGGATTCGCTGAGCCGCAGCTCCTGTGAGTGATCCATTCACTTGTCCCTCTGTTGTACCTGTTTGATGAACTTTGCTGAATGAGTTGGAACTCATGGAAATTCTATCTGTATGCTGGTTTCAGGGAGCCTGCAAAGATGCTGGTCCTGGCACACGCAGCTGCTCCGGACAGCAAGCTCAAGGCCATCTACAAGAAGTACTCCTGTGAGCAGTACGGGCGCGTGTCCCTACGCGCCCCAGCGGTGGCCGCTCCTCAGCGCCTGGCCTAGTCTGCTTTAGGAATTGCTGCTCGGCTTTCGATCTTGAAAGCTTGGTTACTTACTGTTACTGTCTGATATGATACACCAGGGTGTAAACAACTATATTCAGTTCATTCACATCATATGTTTTAGCGATTAGCCTGGCTTTCGAATCAAGAGAGCTGGGTTTACTTACTCTGCAGACTGTGTAACAACAACAATTCATACTAGTTTGAATCGAATTCAAAGTATTCTTTTTTCACGTTCTCGGTGGTCTTGGTTCAGTTTGTGTTTGTTACAGTTATCCAGTTTTTCTTTTGTTTGCGAATCAGGAGCTTTTCATTGCCGAATAAGTTTAGCAAGCAAAAAATCCCCATCTCACAGATGGCAAAAAACATATCTCAAATTTTCTCCTCATACCAAGGAAGCTCACGAAAAAAAGAGAACAAAGTGTTTGGAAACCCCACAAATGTAATTTCATTTTTAAAAAATACAATTTTTTTTGGATTTACTGTTCATCCGGGATGGCAAATCTCAAATTTTCTCAGTGATGTTTATAAAAAAAATTATGTTCCAAAAAAGTGTTTTTTGAAGCATTTGGAACACCAATTTTTCCCATGCACCCGAAGCCCCGTGCACATGGGCCTGCATGTGAGGAGTCTTGGGGAAATGTCCCTTGTACCCTTACTTACACCCCTTTCATTTGTGTAGGACTATATATATCCTTCCCCTCGTACATTCTAGGGTTAGCAAAGCATAATTAGACTACTTGAGGGACAAGACCTCCTAATTTGAGAAGGATCTCACTTGGATCACTAAGACCTCTAAGTGGATCATCAAGACCTCCTCTACCTCTAAGATTTGGAGAAGACATCTCTCAAGGCCCCATCTCTCTTGGAGATTTTGGTCTTGGCCCTTACTTCTACTTTTGTTTCTTCTGGATCTACGTGTGTATCTTGGTTTGGATGTTGCAAGAGCACATGTGTGATGTGGATCTTGGTCTTGGGTGATTTCCTCTTGTGTTTGTGAGTTCTATGTGTTCTTCCCCTTTATACCCTCCAAGTTGTGAAGATTGGGCACAAATCAAGACATGGTCCTACATCACTTGGGATTTGGAGGAACAACAAGAAGTTGTTGATGCATGAGCATGGAAGCGGGCGTGGAGGCCATAACACCACACTACTTTCACCTCACTGCCCATCTCTCCTTTTTATTTTATGTTATTATTTGAGGGACCTTAGGGCAACTCCGACGCAGATCGTGTATTGGACATCACGAAGGCCATTCAACCGAAGCCATCAAATGTCCGCCCCCTCGCTTTTTTCCTATACTTAAAATACTGAAAATAATCAGAAATAAATAGCATAATCCATCCGTAAATATTCCAATGCAGTGGTAATTTAAATAAAAATATCACAATTGAAACCAAAAGTTATAAAATAAAATATTTCAAATGTGAATTTTAACTTATTCGAACACATGTTATAGTTGTCCATATGAAAGCTGGATGATCACACATCTCTTAAAATTTCAGACCATGGCAAACTCCCTCACCCTCATCCTCCACAATCATATTGCATGGATAATCACACAAGCAGTCATCACCTCCATAATGACTCCGGGTCTCATTGATTAGTTGGTTCCGCAAACAACTGAAAACAAGATTGAAGCACTCTAAATGCCCTCTACATATCCTTTAGCACCTTACTGTTGTCCAACAAATTGCATTGTTTGTTACTGATTGGATCCGAGATGATCTTGACAAAGGTTTACCATGGATGATAGATACCATCACAAAGATACTTGTGACGCCCCGATTCAATCGTACACTAATCATACACGCAAACGTGTACGATCAAAATTAGGGACTCATGGGAAGATATCACAACACAACTCTAGACACAAATCAAAATAATACAAGCTTTATATTACAAGCTAGGGGCCTCGAGGGCTCGAACACATAGCTCGATACACAAGAGGGTCAGCAGAAGCAACAATATCCAAGTACTGACATAAGTTAAACAAGATTGCCTTAAGAAGGAAAACACAAAAGCAACAACGATCGAAGAGGCAAGGCCTCCTACCTGGGACCTCCTAACTACTTTTGGTCGTCGTCGGTCTCCACATAGTAGTAGTCGACGGGGTGCCATATGGCTCCTGGGATCCATCATCTAATCGCAGCAACCGGGTATAGGGGAAAAAGAGGTAGCAAAGCAACCATGAGTACTCATCCAAAGTACCCATAGACTTACATCAGAACTATACTGCATCAGTATCCATCAGTATCAAATGGAAGGATTGTATCTGTGGACTAAACTGCAGAATGCCATAATAGAGGGAAAGGCCTAGCTTATCGAAGACTAGCAGCTTCAAGCATCTTCAAGCATCTTGCAACATTTAGAAGAGTACATAATAGCATTTTATAATTAACAAGCATGTTGTAGTATTAACACCCAGAGATCCTTCCTCGACTCCCTGAGAGAAAGCAATCCCAGAGCCATCATATCCATCACATATCTCAAGTATCCATTTCTAGTTGTAATGGATCGGGATACAACTCCGAGCGTCCGTCACCGTGGACACGACTATTCGAATAGATAACTTCCCTAGAGGCAATAATAAAATTGTTATTATTACATTTCCTTAATCATGATAAAGGTTTATTATTCATGCTAGAATTGTATTGAGCCCTAATGAGCCTCTACTAGACTAGCTCATTGATCAAAAGATGGTTAAGGTTTCCTAACCATAGACATGATGTGATGGACAAGACCCAACCGTTAGCATAGCATATGATCGTTCAGTTTATTGCTACTGCTTTCTTAATGTCTTCTTCGACCATGAGATCATGCAACTCCCGGACTCCGGAGGAATGCCTAGTGTGCCATCAAACGTCACAATGTAACTGGGTGAACATAAAGGTGCTCTACAGGTATCTCCGAAGGTATCCGTTGAGTTGGCGTGAATCGAGATTGGGATTTGTCAATCCGTATGACGGAGAGGTATCTCTGGGCCCTCTCGGTAATACAGCATCACAAGAAGCTTGCAAGCAAAGTGACTAAGGAGTTAGCTACGAGATGATGTACTACGGAACAAGTAAATAGACTTGCCGATTGAACTAGGTATGGAGATACCGACGATCAAATCTCGGGCAAGTAACATACCGACGCCAAAGGGAACTACGTATGTTGTCATAAAGGTTCGACCGATAAAGATCTTCGTGGATATGTAGGAACCAATATGGGCATTGTAAGGGCATATTTATCCCCAAGTGGTTTTGGTGATTGATGACAATGCTTTTGCGGACTAATCGTGTGCGTTAAGTTCTTTCAGAGATTCATCCATTGGCACGAGACGATTTCCTCCCCTCGGTGTTTTATTCAAGACGGTGTAGCTCCTTCGTTTCGTTGTTGGTGGACTAGTTTCGTAGGAGTCACCGTACTATCAAGAGGGGATCCGCTTTGGTAAGACTAGGGTGGAATCAACACGTACACATCCCTATCACACATGTCATCTTCCTTTCGCATCTTTGGAGCTGCCCCTCCTCTTCCGCTCTGCCTGTTTACGTGCCCGTAGTATACCCTGGATCTCACATGATAGTACCGCCAAGCTCTCCAATGGTAGTACCGCTCCAGGCGGTAGTATCTCTTGCTGGCTTCGGCCGTAGTACCACAGCTGTTCCGCGCTACTACCACCTCGATTCGAGACCGGTGTTTTCTCGTGTCGGGTTTTGCGGTACTAGAAGCGGTAGTAGAAGCGGTAGTACCGCTCTTCTCCCGCGGTAGTACCTCTCTGGGGCCAGGGCCCTGTCTTCCTCGCCAGCGCGGTAGTACCGCTGGGTAGGGAGCGGTAGTACCGCTCCTAGCGGTAGTACCGCCCTGCCCTAGCGGTAGTACCGCTCTGTGCGGGGCTACTCAGTGGGGTAATGGTTGGAATTGTTCCCCCACTATATAAAGGTGTCTTCTTCCTCCAAGTTGACCTACCTCTCCCCCAAAAGCTCCATTGTTGCTCCAAGCTCCATTTTCGCCCGATCTCTCTCCCTAGCCAATCAAACTTGTTGATTTGCTCGGGATTGGTTGAGAAGGCCCAGATCTACACTTCCACCAAGAGAAATTTGATTCCCCCCACTTATCCCTGGCGGATCTTGTTACTCTTGGGTGTTGATCACCCTAGACGGTTGAGGTCACCTCAAGCCATACTCCATTGTGGTGAAGCTTCGTGGTGTTGTTGGGAGCCTCCAATTGTTGTGGAGATTGCCCCAACCTTGTTTGTAAAGGTTCGGTCGCCACCTTCAAGGGCACCAATAGTGGAATCACGGATCTCGCATTGTGTGAGGGCGTGAGGAGAATACTGATGGCCCTAGTGGCTTCTTGGGGAGCATTGTGCCTCCACACCGCCTAATGGAGACGCATTTCCCTTAAAAGGAAGGAACTCCGGTAACACATCCTCGTCTCCACTGGCTCCACTCTTGGTTACTTTGTGCCTTTACTTTTGCAAGCCTACTTGTTTTACATCCTTTGCTTGCATGTGTGCTAGTTGTTATTGCATCATATAGGTTGCTCACTTAGTTGCACATCTAGACAACCTATTTTGTTGCAAAGTTTAATTTGGTAAAGAAAAGCTTAAAAATTGTTAGTTGCCTATTCACCCCCCCTCTAGTCAACCATATCGATCCTTTCAATTGGTATCAGAGCCTTGTCTCTTTTTAAGGGCTTTACCGTCCGAAGAGTATGGTTGATGTCGTAGATGAGGTGGGAGAGCACTCCGGTGCGAATCCGATCTCATCTACGGGAGATGGGGGTAACTCGATCTCACGTGAGGAATTCAATGTGGCTTTGGAAACATTGAAAACCTCCATGACGACCGAGGTCAAGGACATGTTTAAGGAATTCCTAGAAGGACTTAAACAATCTACCTCACCGATGAAAGTGGGTGATCCCACAAACAAGGTGACAGATGCTACCTCCGACAAGGGGGAAGCTAACATTGAAAAGAGTCCTTCTATTAGTGGTAGAAATGGTACCGGCATCTTTGCCCATGTGGAACCTCCAATTTATGGAGGGCCAATCCCATCCACTCATTTGAATCATGCCGGTCCTCCTCCTAAATATGAGAAGCATGAAGATTTTGATTCTTGGGTCTATCGCTTTAAGCGTCATTTAAAACATGTGAACACTAACCTTTGGAGAATCATTGAAGAAGGTTTCTATCCTCATGACCCAAGCAACTTCACCCCTCGAGAAGCCGTGGACAATCAATTCAATGAGAGTGCTCTCTTCATCATCCCAGATGCTATCCTTCCCGAAGATCTTCCTCACCTTCGACCGCATGTCATGGCTAAAGAAGCATGGAAATGTGTCGAGGGTTTCTATCGAGGAAGTGCTAGCATTCAATGCTCCAACTATGAAGTGGTCCAAGATGAAGTCGATGAGTTTGCAATGAAAGAAGATGAAGAACCTCGTGAGCTCTTTCGAAGAGTGACCAAACTCGCGGTCGCACTCCGAGATCATGGAAGCAAGGACATGGATGACAATTGGATCAAGCGGAAGTTCCTCAAGGCCATGATGCCCTACAACAAGGCCATGTCCTCCGTCATTCGTCAACGACCGGACTTCCACTCCATGACCTCAAGTGAAGTGTTGGATGAGTTCGTTGCAATGAGCATCTTGGACAAGACCGCCGAAAATGCGGTGCTCCGTTCTCAAAGGGCAAACTTGCTTTGAAGGCCAAGGTTATTATGGAAGAAGAGGAAGAAGTGGAAGATGAGGAAAGCAACCCCGAAGACACCAAATTTGATTACCATGAGCACATGGCCCTTGCTTCAAGACCCAACTTCAACAAGAACAACTCAAGTGGCGTCAAGGGCAAGCAACGAGTTAGAACTTGCTTCAACTGTGGCAATGTGAGCCATTTCATTGCGGATTGTCCTTACGAGAAGCGGGAAGACAATGGTGGCAAGTTCATCCAAAAAGACAAAGCCAAGTCCTTCCCCAACAAGAACAACTTCGCCAAGAAGACTCCCACTCGTGGGTTGGTGGTTCAAGAAGAATACCAAGAGGATGACGATGATGATGAAAATGAAGAAGCAATGGCCATGGCGTCCGTTGCCATTGCTACTACTCCCCGGGTGTCTCTCTTTGATTCACCCAACGAAAACATCACCGCCAAATGCCTCATGGCTAAAGCTTCAAACAAGTTAACCCCCAACATCACAACCACCATCATTACTAATCCCTCCTTGGAGGATTGCATTGATGAACATGTTGAGTCTAATGAGGGAGTGAATGAATTTGAGTCTTTTATGAATAAGCTCAAGGGTAAGTCCAAGAAGCACTTTGTTGCTCTCTTGGAACAACTTGGTGAGGCCAATGACATGATCGAGGCTCATGAAGAAACCATCTCCAAGATGGAAGGTCATAGTCGTGACTATGCTGATGAGATATCGGATCTCTCTAATGCTCTTGAGGAAGAGCGTGTGCATCGTTTGACTCTTGAGGAGTCACACAATGATGACCATTCTAAGTTAAAGAAAGATCTTGAGCATGCTCTTGTCGTGTCTCGTGTGCTAACCTCCGAGAAGGCTAAACTTGGGGTTGATCATGCTAGACTCAAAGAGGAGTTTGAGATACTTGACAAGGCCCACAAGGTCTTGAAGGGTACTCATGCTAACCTCAAAGAGTCTCATGCTCAACTCCAAGTTAAGCTAATCAAGGAAAAGGCCACCTTTCCTCATATGGTATTAATTGATAATGCATGTGCTACTAACCCGTGTTGTGAGCATGTGCATCTTGTGGAGGAGAATGCCAAGTTGAAGGATCAACTTGAGAAAGGCCTTGTGACTTGCATTCAAGGTGAGAAGAACCTCAACGACCTTTTGAGCAATCAAAAGGAAGTTGTGGCCAAAGAAGGAATTGGGTTTGCACCCAAGTCCAAGAGCAAGAAGAAGAAGAACAACAAGACCAAACGCCCTCCTCCTCTCAAACAAACGTTTGTGAAAGAGGGAGAGGGTGCTCCTAAGGAGAAGAAGGAAAAAGTGAAGGGAGTTGATGCCCAAAAGGGCAAAAGCATTTCCTCAAACAAAGCCGGCGACTTTAACCCGTCATATGTGTTATGCCGTGCTAGCGATGGACATGTCTTTGCTACATTTGTTGGTTCTCCTTATGAGTACATTGAATGGTCTATTTGGGTTCCCAAGACCCTTGTTACTAACATCAAAGGACCCATTACTAAATGGGTACCTAAAACCAAGCATTGATCTCTTGTAGGTGTTTGCTTCCGGTGGGGGATCATGGTTGCTCGATAGTGGAGCAACAAATCATATGACCGAGCAAGGACTTGGTGGTGGACATGCAAGAGATTCCATCTATGCCCACCAATGTCGAGTGGGGTGATGCATCACATTCTAAGGTATTGGGTCTCGCAAGGTTGTTATTTCTCATGATCTAACGACGAGAAAGTCATGCTTGTTGAGTCCTCACATACAATTTGCTTTCCGCTCGTCGCCTTGCACTCATGGGTTTTGCTACTTTCTTTGACATTGATACCGTGGCCCTCTTGTGGAGCAAGACTCTTAAAGTAGCCTTTGTTGGGCATGTCGAGAATGGTCTCTATGTGATTAACTTTTCGGAGCGACCCACTAAGACTGCGACATGCCTAATGGCTAAAGTTGACGTGGGATGGCTTTGGCATCGCCGTTTAGCCCACGTCAATATGAGATCTTTGCAAAGTCTTCTCAAGGGGGACCATGTCCGTGGACTAACAAATGTTAGTTTTGCCAAATATCGTGCTTGCAGTGCTTGTATCAAAGGAAAGCTTCATGAAAAGGCTCACTGTCGGTGTCAAAACCGGCGGATCTCGGGTAGGGGGTCCCGAACTGTGCGTCTAGGCGGATGGTAACAGGAGACCCAGGTTCGGGCCCTCTCGATGGAGGTAAAACCCTACGTCCTGCTTGATTAATATTGATGATATGGGTAGTACAAGAGTGGATCTACCACGAGATCAAGGAGGCTAAACCCTAGAGCTAGCCTATGGTATGATTGTTGTAATGTATGTTGTCCTATGGACTAAAGCCCTCCGGTTTATATAGACACCGGAGGAGGCTAGGGTTACACAGAGTCGGTTACAATGGTAGGAGATCTACATATCCGTATTCGCCAAGCTTGCCTTCCACGCCAAGGAAAGTCCCATCCGGACACGGGACGGAGTCTTCAATCTTGTATCTTCGTAGTCTTGGAGTCCGGCGGATGATGATAGTCCGCTGTCCGGACACCCCTAGTCCAGACTCCTCAAGAGCCCCGAACCAGGCTTCAATGACGATAAGTCCAAAGTCGTATATAGTCTTGGCGTAAGGCGGGTTCTTCCTTCAAGTTCCATGTACCGCCGAGCGATGTCCGCTTCATCATAAATACTGTGTTTCTCGGCTTCTACGCCTAATAATGGTCTTTCTCCACGCGTCGCATCGAATGCGAAAAGCCAGGTGCCTTTACGCTTCACCCCCAACGTGCGAAGTCATCCGCCTACAAAAGAGGCAAAATCCAGATCCAAACCACACCATCTTCCTCCCGCGAATACTTCATCGGAGCGCTTTGACCTAAAATCCATTCCATCATGGACCGCCGACGCGCTCCTCTTCTCGCGGCCCCACACCACCGCCGGGATTGGAGGAGGTGCTCTGCTCGCACAACGAGCTAGTGAAGCTCCAAGCGGGGGGATATCTCCCTCCGGCCTTCATGGTCCCGGTTCGAGCCGGGCTGGTCACTTATCAAGGTGGGAGTCAAGCGGAGGCTACCCCAAGCCCCAATAAGGGGGAGCGAGTATGCTTCGTCCCCTATCTGATAAGGGGACTCGGATTCCCAATACATCCGTTCCTCCGCGGGCTCCTGGAGTTCTACGGACTCCAGCTCCACCACCTCACACCCGCCTCTGTCCTGCATATCGCGGGCTACGTAGCTCTTCTTGAGCTATTCACGGCATCGAGCCCCATTTTGCATTGTGGAAGAGGTCTGTTCACGCCTCTCCCGCTCTTCGAGGGGTCCATATATCAAGTGGGTGGCGCCAAATATGGTGCATCGCCAGACCGGATACCCATCCGGTACTCCCAGAAGGCGTCCAAGATCGGCCTTCAGAGTGGTTTTACATAGGAGACGCTCCACGCCGACCCAAATTCGATTGGCCTCGAGTTTAATGCTGCTCCTCTCAAGAACGCCACGGTTGGCGCCCACGGAGCCCCGATTGGAGGAGGACAAGAGCGCCCATTACTTGATGGGCCGAATAAGATTATCGCCCACTCGAGGTTGACCATGATTGAGTCATGGCAATATGCATCATGCGGGAGTACAGCCATTGCAAAGATAGAGGCCACCCCATGTGGGATTTCAACGGGAAGACGATGCTACCCGTCATGGCCGCAAAGGGCCGGATTCACCGAGGATCTGGTGAAGACCCCGTCCACCTGTACAAAGGGGAGAAGGAGGACTTCCTTGAACGAACCCTTTAAATGGGTTTTCCATGAACAACCCTAGAAGATGGGTGTTTAACACTTTTAAGGGCTCAACCCATGCTTTCAAGTTTAGGCTTCTTACATTATGTCTTGGCGCAGGATCTACGCCGGATCAGAGGACATGGTAAGTCCCGCTCCATAACCCGAGGATCCAGAAGATCCTCGGATCCGCCTCCAAGAGGACCCGACATCAAGGTGGAGCTGATCGACGGGTGTTTTACCAGCTCAAAGATGGATAACGCTTTGGTCGCCATTACGGCGGACTACCCCGGACTCTATTCGGCTTCCCAGGTGACTGTGATCGAGGTCCGGACACCATTATCTCTTCCCTGCCTATTTCTGATCTTCACGAACGATGGCATTTTACAGGAAGCGCCTTTTACGGCGGAAGCCGAGCTCAGCGGTGACCAACAGAGGTCATCCGACCAGAAAGCGGAAAAGGAGGCGGTGCGACGGAAACGTCGCCGCAAAGGTATAATTCGTATTTGAATTTTCAGAGCAACATTCCTAGGAAACGTCTGAGTGCTCATGATCTTCATAGGAGAAAAAGCACTCGCCGGACTATGGGCGCGAAAGTCGCTGATCCAACCTACACCGGCCAGGCTCTAGCGCCCGGCCTGGAGGGGGAGGCAAGCGCAAGACGCGGGCCGGATCCTTCTCCAACGGAGGACACCGACAGACTGTCCGCCACCAAGTCTGAGGTGGAGAGCGCCATGAACCATAGGCGCCACGACAAGATTTCGTGAAGCGTGCTTCTCCCCGAGGCATTGGACGCCTTTAACGCGGGGGCGCGATCTCCGTGCCGCCAAGATGGTTTTACCAGAGCTACGAGCAAATGTGAAAGACATACGGGTAAGGGAATTTTAATGGTTATATATACCAAGAGCCCCGAGACTTAAAGTAGTTATGTTAACTGATTTAAGGATCATTTGAAACGCAGAGCTCTTACCGAGAAGAATGCCCAAATTGCCTCAGAGCCGCAAGAATGCAAGGCCCAACTAGAGGCTGCACTTGTCGCCGCAGGAGGAGACGATAGGCCCTCCCCGTAACACATTTTTATTAATAAATATAAGCGTGTGTGGTGTGCACGCAAGTCTAATAGTGACATTCAGAGTGCCGCGGACAAGATCCGGACAGTAAGAATTATCGCGCCACTAAAGGTCGGCGAGAGGGTGCCAATAGGGTGCAGCAAGAAAGGAACAAGCTCAAGATGCCAACGCCAAGCTCGGAGAAGAGCTGAAAGGCGCCAAGCCGAGCTGTCTAGCTCTGCTAAGGAGAATCAGCGCTTGCCGCGGCATTTATAGTAAGTGCTTGAGCGGACTCTTTTGAAAAGAAGAGTTCGGCGAGGAAGTAAATTGACATATTGTGTCTTGTAGGTATACTCACAGTCGCCTCATGGAGGAGATGCCCATATCAATGGGTGATCAACTTCCGAAGTTGTTGCAACCGCCGAACGAAGTTCGGCAGCAATGAGCGGCGCCGTCTGTGCTTTATGGCCAGCCCTCTCCCTACCCGAGGGCCTTGGGGAGCTTATGGAGAAGCTTCAGGAGTCGGCAAGCTTCCGCTTGTGGAAGATTTCGCTTGCCGTCAAGGTGCCAGGGAGGCTTGGGCCATGGTGAAGACGCTTACAAGAAGGTGGATGCCAACCACATGGCGAAGTTGGACGGTGGGGCCCGATGGGAAGGAGATCCTGTGAGTTTAGTATACACCCAAGTAGAGTTGGCTGCTAAATTTTCCCAACGGATCAGTAAGTTAGACAATCATTAGACGGGATTGAGGAGGAATACAATCAATAAATTTGACAATGTATGTTTTCCTTTAAATTGACATGTTAAATGCCTTCTAGCCGGATTGTAGATCGTTTGTCTTTGCCGACCTTTTCGCTTCAACCTCGGGACCCTAGAGTCCGGAGTGTGTCCGAATACCTTTTTGGTTAAGAAACAACCGTGGTATGCATGGAGACCAAAGCGTAGGGGTCATTAGTGCTTTATCGCATAAGTGCCCAACTAGTTATGTTATATTACATGGTTAGTAAGAAACATCTTCCAGGAGAATAGTTCCGTTAAGGGTTCCTTTCTCGGAGGCATGCCCTAAAGTGCATATCCGGACTGCGAAAAAAGCAGAAAAACATCTGGGGGCGGATAAATAAGTAGGGAAAAAATCATCTTTTAAGTCACCGACGGAATATTCCCTTAAGAACGCTAGCTTTTGGCTTCACCTACCGAGGTACACATCCGGTGACCCGGCAAGAATAATCGCAGAGGTGCTCCCTTTACCTCCTAGCCGAACAATCGGGAACGTAGGGGTAAGCACAGGAGCCAGGCAACCCAGCTTGGCCAAAACTTAAGTCATATCGATGCATATACTGGTGAGTAAAAGGTACATGTGGAAGCTTGACACATGTGCTGGGCATGAAACCCTTATAATTGAGCTTCTGTAGAAGAAGCCCCCAGGTATAATGAGTGCGGATGGCACATCAAGTGTATGCGAAAAATGCAAAAGTAAGCCCTTAGGGGCTTTTTAATAAAAAGGTTATGAAAAGAGAAACAAAAGACAGCCGAAGTATAAAAATTTGGACAGAGGAAGGGGACGAACTCTTAGTCCGGCGCTAGGCGTAGAATCTTCGGAGGCGGGCTGCGTTCCATGGGTTCGGCTCGAGTCGGTTATCCGACGCATTTCGTGAACAGCACGCTCCGTCGGTCGACTTGATTGATAATGAAAGGGCCCTCCCATTTGGGCTTGAGCTTATCCTTTTCTTGTCCGCAAGCGAGAACTAGTTCGCCAACGCTGTAAGTCTTGGCCCGTGCTTCTCGCTTTGATATCTTTGGGCTGCTGGCGATAGAATGTGGAACGAGCCTTGGCGACGCCGCGTTCTTCCTCCAATGTGTCCATGCTGTCCTGCCGATCCAGCTCGCCTCTCTTTCTTCATACATGCGCACTCGAGGTGAGTCATGAATAATGTCGCAGGGCAGGACTGCCTCTGCGCCATAGACCATAAAAAATGGTGTGAATCCGGTAGTGCGGTTAGGCGTTGTCCGCAGCCCCCAGAGTACGGAGTCGAGCTCCTCGACCCACTGCATGTCAGATTTAGTAAGTGACCGCACTAGTCTGGGTTTAATGCCACTCATTATTCGACCATTTGCTCGTTCCACTTGACCGTTGGTTTGAGGGTGATAGACTGAAGCGTAGTCGAGCTTGATGCCCATATTTTTGCACCATGACATAACCTCATCGGCTGTGAAGTTCGTGCCGTTGTCGGTGATGATGCTGTGGGGGACTCCGTAACGGTGTACAACCCCGGATATGAAGTCTATCACTGGTCCGGACTCTGCCGTTTTGACCGGTTTGGCCTCTATCCATTTGGTGAATTTATCCACCATGACCAATAGGTACCTTTGCTTGTGGGTTCCCCCTTTAAGGGGTCCGACCATATCAAGCCCCTGCACATGAACGCCGTAATGGGTATAGTTTTGAGGCGCGTGGGCGTATATGGCTCGATTAGCAAAGAGCCGACAACCAACGATCTTTGGACTAAGTCCCGGGCATCTGCCCGGCCGTCGGCCAATAAAATCCTGTACAATGCCTTTCCTACAAGGGCCCGGCTGCTGCGTGGTGTCCGCCTAGTCCGCATGAATTTCAGCCAGAGGTTTCGCCTTCCTCTTGGAGATACACCTTTGAAGGACTCGGTTGTGCTTTTCTTATAAAGTTCTCCTCATGGACCTTGTAGGCTTTCGATCGCGGACTATGCAGCGGGCCTCATTTTGGTCTTCGAAGTTCCCTGCTAAGCAAGTAGGCTAGGAATGGTTCTGCCCACGGGCAATTATCGCCATTATGTCGTGGGTGAAGGTGTTGCGTCATCGGCTGAATCGCCGATTGGCGCGTTTTTTCCGGTTTGTCATTTCCTGCTCCTCTTCCCATAGTACGGATGGCTTGAAGAGCCGCTCGAGGAAGATATTTGAGGGACAACATCACGCTTGGCACCGATGCGTGCAAGACGTCGGCCGCTTGGTTATTATCTCGGGCTATGTGATGGAATTCGAGTCCTTCAAACCGAGTGACATTTTAGGACAGCGTTATGATCGCTGCCATTTTGGATCCTTACGCCAAAGTCTCCGCTTATTTGGGATATTGCAAGGTTTGAATCCTCGCACACTCTAGGCGTTGAATGCCCATGGAGACTGCCATCCGGAGACCATGTAATAGGGCCTCGTATTCGGCTGCATTGTTGGAGTCCGTGTACATTATTTGAAGTACATACTGGACTGTGTCTCCGGTTGGGGACGTCAATACGACGCCAGCCCCCAGTCCGGCCAACATTTTAGAGCCGTCGAAATGCATAGTCCAATTGAAGTATGTGCCGTACTCTTTAGGGAGTTCGGCTTCGGTCCATTCGGCGACAAAGTCAGCCAAAACTTGTGACTTTATAGCTCGCCGAGGTTTGTAAGTTATATCGAATGGTAAGAGCTCAATGGCCCATTTTGCAATCCTACCCATTGTGTCGCGGTTATTTATAATGTCATTGAGTGGTACTTCAGAGGCCACTGTTATCGAACACTCTTGAAAGTAGTGCCAGAGCTTCCGGGACGCCATGAACACCGTGATATGCTATCTTCGATAGTGCGGGTAACGGACTTGCAGGAGTTAACACAAGGATACATAATACACTGGTTTTGAAGAGGGAATTTGTGCCCTTCGCCTCTCGCTCGACGACGAGGACCGCGCTTACAACTTGATGCGTTGCTGCGATGTATAACAACATTGGTTCGCCCAGTTAGGCGCAGCCAGACCGGATTTGTTGCCAATATGGCCTTTATTTCTTCGAGTCCCAAGAAGGCAGCATCCGCCCACTGGTGTGTTGGTCGCCGAGGAGGCGATAGAGGGCAACGCCTTTTCTCCTAGACGGAGATAAAGCGGCTTAGAGCTGCCACGCATCCCGTTAGTTTTTGTATTTGTTTGAGGTCTTTTGGAATGTCCAACTGTGATGAGCTCGGATTTTAGCTGGTTTGCCTCGATTCCTCTACGGACACAATGAAGCCCAAAGAGCTTTTCCGGCCGCACACCAAAACGATTTTTCCGGATTCAGCTTGATGTCATATGCTCTGAGGTTGTCGAACGTGAGCCTCGAGTCGTCTACTAGAGTTTCGACGTGTTTTGTTTTGACGACCACGTCGTCTACGTATGCCTCGACTGTTTTGCCGATCTGGGTAGCCAGACATGTTTGAATCATGCGCTGATATGTTGCGCCGGCGTTTTTAAGTCCGAAGGGCATCGTGTTGAAGCGTAATGGTCCGTAGGGGTGATGAATGCCGTGGCGGCTTGGTCTGCTTCCGCCATCTTGATTTGATGGTAGCCAGAGTATGCGCCGAGGAAGCAAAATGAATCGTGTCTGCGGTAGCATCGATAATTTGATCGATGCGGGGAGAGGAAGGGATCCTTTAGGCAAGCCTTATTGAGGTCTTTAAAATCGACACAAAGGCGCCAGGATTTGTCCTTCTTTGGTACCATTACCAGATTTGCTAGCCAATCCGGATGTTTGATATCTCCGATGAATCCGCTTCCAATAGTTTGGCTAGCTCTTCTGCGGGCATGAAACCCTTATAATTGAGCTTCAGAGAAGAAGCCCTGTATAATGAGTGCGGATGGCACATCAAGTGTATGCGAAAATGCAAAAGTAAGCCCTTAGGGCTTTTTAATAAAAGGTTATGAAAAGAGAAACAAAAGACAGCCAAGTATAAAAATTTGACAGAGGAAGGGGACGAACTTAGTCCGCGCTAGGCGAGAATCTTCGGAGGCGGCTGCGCCCATGGGTTCGCTCGAGTCGGTTATCCGACGATTGTAGACGCACGCCTGCCGGTCGACTTGATTGATAATGAAAGGGCCCTCCCATTTGGGCTTGAGCTTATCCTTTTCTTGTCCGCAGCGAGAACTAGTTCGCCAACGCTGTAAGTCTTGGCCCGCATTTCCGCTTTGATATCTTTGGGCTCGCCGATAGAATGTGGAACGAGCCTTGGCGACGCCGCTTTTTCCTCCAATGTGTCCATGCTGTCCGCCGATCCAGCTCGCCTTCTTTCTTCATACATGCGCACTCGAGGTGAGTCATGAATAATGTCGCAGGCAGGACTGCTCGCGCATAGACCATAAAAATGGTGTGAATCCGTAGTGCGGTTAGGCGTTGTCCGCAGCCCCAGAGTACGGAGTCGAGCTCCTCACCCATCGCATGTCGATTTAGTAAGTGACCGCACTAGTCCGGTTTAATGCCACTCATTATTCACCATTTGCTCGCTCCACTTGACCGCTGGTTTGAGGGTGATAGACCGCGTAGTCGAGCTTGATGCCCATATTTTTGCACCATGACATAACCTCATCGGCTGTAAGTTCGTGCGCTGTCGGTGATGATGCTCTGGGGACTCCGAACGTGTACAACCCCGGATATGAAGTCTATCATCGGTCCGGACTCGCTGCTTGACCGGTTTGGCCTCTATCCATTTGGTGAATTTATCCACCATGACCAATAGGTACCTTTGCTTGTGGGTTCCCTTTAAGGGTCCGACCATATCAAGCCCCTGCATCGCGAACGCCGTAATGGGTATAGTTTTGAGGGCGTGGGCGTATATGGCTCGATTAGCAAAGAGCCGACAACCAACGATCTTTGATCTAAGTCCCGGATCCGCCGGCCCGGCCAATAAAATCCTGACAATGCCTTTCCTACAAGGGCCCGGCTGTGCAGTGGTGTCCGCTAGTCCGCATGAATTTCAGCCAGAGGTTTCGCCTTCTCTTCGGAGATACACCTTTGAAGGACTCCCAGCTTTTCTTATAAAGTTCTCCTCATGGACCTTGTAGGCTTTCGATCACGGACTATGCATGGGCCTCATTTTGGTCTTCGAAGTTCCTGCTAAGCAAGTAGGCTAGGAATGGTTCTGCCCACGGGCAATTATCGCCATTATGTCGTGGTCGAAGGTGTTCGCTATCGGTCAATCGCCGATATGCCGGTTTTTCCGGTTTGTCATTTCCTGCCTCTTCCCATAGTACGGATGGCTTGAAGAGCCGCTCGAGGAAGATATTTGAGGACAACATCACGCTTGGCACCGAGCGTACAAGACGCGCCGCTTGGTTATTATCTCGCTATGTGATGGAATTCGAGTCCTTCAAACCGAAGTGACATTTTAGGACAGCGCTATGACACGCTGCCATTTTTGGATCCTACGCCAAAGTCTCCGCTTATTTGGGATATTGCAAGGTTTGAATCCTCCAGCACCTCTAGGCGTTGAATGCCCATGGAGACGCCATCCGGAGACCATGTAATAGGGCCTCAGATTCGGCGCATTGTTGGAGTCCTGTACATTATTTGAAGTACATATCGGATCGGTTCCGTTGGGGACGCCATACGACGCCAGCCCCATCCGCCAACATTTTAGAGCCCAAATGCATAGTCCAATTGAGTATGTGCCGATTTTTAGGGAGTTCGGTTGTCCATTCGCGACAAAGTCACCAAAACTTGTGACTTTATAGCTCACGAGGTTTGTAAGTTATATCGAATGGTAAGAGCTCAATGGCCCATTTTGCAATCCTACCCATTGTGTCGCGGTTATTTATAATGTCATTGAGTGGTACTTCAGAGGCCATCGTATCGAACACTCTTGAAAGTAGTGCCGAGCTTCCGGACGCCATGAACACCGTGATATGCTATCTTCTCGATAAGTGCGGTAACGGACTTGCAGGAGTTAACACAAGGATACATAATACATCGGTTTTGAAGAGGGAATTTGTGCCCTTCGCCTCTCGCTCGACGACGAGGACCGCGCTACAACTTGATGCGTGCTGCGATGTATAAAACATTGGTTCGCCAGATTGGGCGAGCCAGACCGGATTTGTTGCCAATATGGCCTTTATTTCTTCGAGTCCCAAGAAGGGCAGCATCCGCCCACTGGTGTTCGGCTACCGAGGAGGCGATAGAGGGCAACGCCTTTTCTCCTAGACGGAGATAAAGCGGCTTAGAGCTGCCACGCATCCCGTTAGTTTTTGTATTTGTTTGAGGTCTTTTGGAATGTCCAACTGTGATGAGCTCGGATTTTAGCTGGTTTGCCTCGATTCCTCTAATCGGACACAATGAAGCCCAGAGCTTTTCCGCCGCACACCAAAACGATTTTTCCGGATTCAGCTTGATGTCATATGCTCGAGGTTGTCGAACGTGAGCCTCGAGTCGCCTACTAGAGTTTCGACGAGTTTTGTTTTGACGACCACGCCGCTCACGTATGCCTCGATCGCTTTGCCGATCCGTAGCCGACATGTTTGAATCATGCGCTGATATGTTGCGCCGCGCTTTAAGTCCGAAGGGCATCGTGTTGAAGCGTAATGGTCCGTAAGGGTGATGAATGCCGTGGCGGCTTGGTTCGCTCCGCCATCTTGATTTGATGGTAGCCGAGTATGCGCCGAGGAAGCAAATGAATCGTTCGCGGTAGCATCGATAATTTGATCGATGCGGGGAGAGGAAGGGATCCTTGGGCAAGCCTTATTGAGGTCTTTAAAATCGACACAAA
Organism: Aegilops speltoides; assembly: GCA_021437245.1. Taxonomy (NCBI): domain Eukaryota; kingdom Viridiplantae; phylum Streptophyta; class Magnoliopsida; order Poales; family Poaceae; genus Aegilops; species Aegilops speltoides. The sequence goes on from CM038141.1 coordinate 389,849,058, forward strand.
GGCGCCAGGATTTGTCCTTCTTGGTACCATTACCGATTTGCTAGCCAATCCGGATGTTTGATATCTCTCGATGAATCCGCTCAATAGTTTGGCTAGCTCTTCTCCCATTGCCTCGCCTTTTAGGTTCGAAAATCGCCGAGAGCCTGCTTTGATCGGCTTGAACTTTTAGGATGTTTAGGCTGTGTTCGCCAATCATGGGATTCCGGCATATCCGAAGGATGTTAGGCTAAAATGTCCCAATTTTCCCGGGAATTGCGCAAAGGCGGCGCCTACTTCAGGTTCAATTGTGCCCCATTGAGGTCAGTTTTGTTGGGTCCGTGGATGGACCTGGAATTTTGTTATTTCATCTCGCTGGTTTGAAGGAGGTGGACTTGGATCTTTTATCGAGTATCACATCGCCCTCGCTTCACCGTAGAGTGCACAGCGGTGAGTTCTTCGCCGCTAAGGCTTTTGGATAGTGCCTCAAGGGCTAGTGCGGTCGTTTTGTTTTCGGCGCGAGTGCTATGTCCGGATCACTAACGAGAGTGATTATTCACCGGGCCCATGCATTTTGAGCTTCATGTACCCGTAATGAGGTATCGCTTGAAAATTGTGAATGCCTCTCATCCTAATATAGCGTGATATCCGCATGAACGGGCCACTTGGAACATGACTTTTGATTCAGAATTGTCCGGCGAAATAACACCACATCGAGTGTGATTTTCCTGCAAAGGCTTCCTGCTAGGGATTATTCCTCCAAGGTTGTGCCGCCGCTCAATACGGCTCCAATCGATTTCCATTTTCCGCAGGGTTTCTCAGAATGAGGTTTAATCGCTGCCGCCATCCACGAGGACTTTTGTCACCGAAAGCCGCTCTACTATGGGACTAAGCACCAGCAGGCCGGGCGCCCGCTGTTCGGTATTTAGGCTCGTCCGGCGCTTGAAGGTGATAGCCGTGTCGCCCATGGATTTGTTGCTGCTACTTGGTAGACTTCGCGAGTCCGTGATTGTTCGTTGATATTGTTTGATGCGAAAGTCTCAAAGACTGTGATACTGCATCTATATTGTTGGAGTGGTTTTGGGGCTAGAAGCTCCTCGCCACTTTTGGCCACTCGCCGCAATATCCAACATGCTCAAGGCTATGTGTTGGGACCGCCTCCTCCGATTATGAAGCTTACAGGTCCGCTTGAGCCATCCCTCCAAAGACGGTTCCGCTTCCTTATTGGGTTTTTTGTTTTTTGTTTTTGCATCCGGGCCCGAGTGTAAGGCGCCTTTTGTCATGGATCGGGTTTGAGCGGATTATCCCAAAATTGATTTTCGTTTTCCAAACTTCCATCGCACAAGATTTTCGCATTATGGACGCCGATCGGTGAAGCGATTAATTTTATGACGATCAATGGCGCTTAATATTCCCTTTTCCGCAATTATTGCGTAAGATTGAGATTATGCTTCCTTCTCGGCAGCCTTTATCCCGCCCATAACCAGAGGAATCGCCCAAGAGTGATGTATCGCTTCAGCGGGCTCTTGCCGCATTAGAGATAGATCACATATGTCCGGGGTGGGTGGACTAAAGTCCGGATCCTCGCCCATCTTGGGGCTCAAGGCCGAGGAGTTTCCGAATTCGAAGCTTGGGTTGCCGGACGCGATCCAATGAGTCCGAATGATGCATGGTTTTAAGTTCAATGCTCGATCGAGGTCCGCCCCTCCGCGAATCCGCATGGAGGGTTCGGGAATCCGGACATGAATGATTTTCAATACAGCGGAGAGTTGCCAGATTGTTCTCTACCACCGCGACTGCAGGGTGGCCTGGGAGAGTTGATCTCTCGATCGGTTTTAAGCCCAATCTGTGCAAATCAGAGCGATCTCGTGATGGGCGACGAATCCAAGAGCTCGTTAATCTGACGAGAGCTCTATTGATCCAACTGCTTGATCAGCTTTTCGAATGACGCAAGATTGCTTCGATTTACTTGAGAGGTCATTGTCGAGGCCACCGGATAGGCGGTCATGAGAAACCACTAGCCGATTGTTTGCGAAATCCCCAAAACCTTGGGTTTCCCCCGGGGTTTCCCAAACCCGGCAAAACTTCCCGGTTCAAACCCGCAAACATCCCCCGTGTTTTCAAAGGGGGAGGATTTGGGGGGGAAACCCTTTTAGGGTGTGGGCCAAAGGAGTTTTCAATAACATTACGACCCACGGGCGAGCGTATTAATCCTCTTACCGCGCAGCAAGACTTGGCTACACATGCCCCTCCGACCCAACAGGCCTTCGCTTATCGAACCCGTGAGGCGCGGGAGAAGCCGCCCGGGCCAATTGGGTCAATTAGGGTCCAACTAGGAATCTCCGAACAACCGGCAAAATTGGATCAATAGGCCTGTGACAGCCAACCTTTAGGAGGTCCAAGCTAAATAGGTGCCAAAACCTTTAACAGGGGTCAACGGTTTCAAGCCGTGAAGGTTCACTAACCCGACGCAACCCTTAGCAGGAATTCAGCTATAACCTTGTTATGACCACCCCGCAAGTCTGGTCCCTTATGGATTATGGGCTTGAGGCTTCGGCCCAAGCTATGCCTTCAAAGGTTCCGATTGGTCTCAGGTATAAACTGTGCCGGTTATCCCCACTGCCAAAGAGCCATGCGGATTTGGGAATTGCTCTAAAGGAATCAACCGACGGCATGAACAAGGATTTGGTTTTGACCATAACCGTGGTAGGCAGGTTGGCAAGCACAGCGTTAGGTCCTGACCATGTCATCAAGAACTGTGCCAGCTTTAAGACGAACGCCAGGATTTGTGAGCTTTTAACGGATCAACAACCATTGGTACCAAACTATAGATAACTATGGAATTTCTTAGCCGATGTTAAAGAATTATTTCCCTCCTAAGGTTGCGCTAAACCAATTAGGCTTGAAGGAGTGAAACAATTTAATTAACTTTAAAGTAAGAGTTGACCCGGAGTTTAAAGGGAACAAATTTCAACCTAAATGAATTTAATCTACAGTTGGTTGTTTCCAGAAAGTGAACTAGAAGCTTTAGGTGTGTTGAAGGTTGCAAGTAATAAAGACACATAAATAAAATTATAGGGGCTGAATAAAAAGCAAGTTGGGAAATTAAGCTTGGAAGTTAATGTACCCAAAACTATTGAACTACTTAACTAGCCATAATTTAAGATTATTTGCTTTGAACATAGCTACTCTTTTTATTGCAAGATATAGAACCTAAAGCTCCAATAAAGAAACATAAGTAAAAAACTACTAAAGTTCGTTTTATCCCATAGAAAAACCTACTTACTTTGTGTTCACACCACGCCACCCAAAAGGAAATCATGAACTTTGCAAACCTACAATGATGCAGGACACAAGGACAAACCCAATAATAAAACATCAATAAAAACATAGCAACTCAAACCATAGGCAAAAAATCACGTCTAGGAAAAACACTTAGGATTAATATAATGGCACCAATAATTGAAATAAACACCTGTTCAAGGGGAAGGGTATGGGGGCAGGAGAATGAGAAATGGGGAAGTATAGATGTGGTGAAGATGATGGGGTGTTGGGAGATAGGAAAGTCATAGTTCACATCGCCATGTGACCAACACCCAAAGGGTTTACTAGATTCATAATCTAGTTCACATCCGCTATGTGATTAATACCCAAAGAGTACTAAGGTGTGATCATGTTTTGCTTGTGAGAGAGTCTTAGTCAGCGGTTCTTTCACATTCAGATCCGTTATGTATTTTGCAATTTTCTATGTCTACAATGCTCGCACGAAGCTACTCTAGCTAATTGCTCCCACTTTCAATATGTATCTAGATCGAGACTTAGAGTCGTCCGGATCGATGTCAAAACTTGCATCGGCGTAACCCTTTACGACGAACCTTTTCACTTCCATAATCGAGAAACATATCCTTATTCCACTAAGGATAATTTTGACCGCTGTCGATAATCTACTCCTAGATCACTATTGTACTCCTTGCCAAACTCGGTCAGGGGTATACAATAGATCTGGTATCTGACATGGCATACTTTATAGAACCTATGGCCAAGGCATAGGGAATGACTTTCATTCTCTTTCTATCTTCTGCCGTGGTCGGGTTTTGAGTCTTACTCAATTTCACACCTTGTAACACAGGCAAGAACTCTTTCTTTGACTGTTCCATTTTGAACTACTTCAAAATCTTGTCAAGGTATGTACTCATTGAAAAAACTTATCAAGCATCTTGATCTATCTCTATAGATCTTGATGCTCAATATATAAGCAGCTTCACCGAGGTCTTTCTTTGAAAAACTCCTTTTAAACACTCCTTTATGCTTTGCGAGAATAATTCTACATTATTTCCGATCAACAATATGTCATTCACATATACTTATCGAAATGCTCTGAGCTCCCACTCACTTTCTTGTAAATCAGAGCTTCTCCAAAAGTGCAGTAAACCCAAATGCTTTGATCACACTATCAAAGCGTTTATTCCAACTCGAGATGCTTGCACCAGTCCATATATGGATCATTGGAGCTTGCACACTTTGTTAGCTCCTTTGGATCGATAAAACCTTCGGTTGCATCATATACAACTCTTCTTCCGTAAATCCATTCAGAATGCAGTCTTTACATCCATTTGCCAAATTTCATAATCATAAAATCGGCAATTGCTAACATGATTCGGACGGACTTAAGCATCGCTTCTGGTGAGAAGGTCTCATCGTAGTCAATCCCTTGAACTTGTCGAAAACCTTTTGCGACAAGTCGAGCTTTATAAACGATAACATTACCGTCGGCGTCAGTCTTCTTCTTGAAGATCCACTTGTTTTCTATTGCTTGCCTACCCTCGGGCAAGTTAACCAAAGTCCACACTTTGTTTTCATACATGGATCCCATCTCAGATTTCATGGCCTCAAGCCATTTTGCGGAATCTGGGCTCACCATCGCTTCTTCATAGTTCGTAGGTTCATCATGATCTAGTAGCATGACTTCCAGAACAGGATTACCGTACCATTCTGGTGCGGACCGTACTCTGGTTGATCTACGAGGTTCTGTAGTAACTTGATCTGAAGTTTCATGATCAACATCATCAACTTCCTCACTACTTGGTGCAGTGTCTCGTAAACTGGTTTACTGCGACGAACTACTTTCAAGTAAGGGAGAAGGTACTACTACCTCATCAAGTTCCACTTTCCTCCCACTCACTTCTTTCGAGAGAAACTCCTTCTCTAGAAAGGATCCATTTATTAGCAATGAATATCTTGCCTTCGGATCTGTGATAGAAGGTGTACCCAACAATTTCCTTTGGGTATTCTATGAAGACGCACTTCTCCGATTTGGGTTCGAGCTTATCAGGATGAAACTTTTTCACATAAGCATCGCAGCCCCAAACATTAAGAAACGACAACTTTGGTTTCTTGCTAAACCACAGATTCATATAGTGTCGTCTCAGCGGTTTAGATGGTGCCCTATTTAACGTGAATGCAGCTGTCTCTAATGCATGATCCCAAAACGATATTGGTAAATCGGTAAGAAACATCATAGATTGCACTATATCCAATAAAGTGCGGTTACGATGCTTGGACACACCATAACATTGTGGTGTTCCAAGTGGCGTGAGCTGTGAAACTATTCCACATTGTTTTAATTGAAGACCAAACTCGTAACTCAAATATTCGTCTCCGTGATCAGATCACAAAAACTTTATTTTCTTGTTACGATGATTTTTCCACTTCACTCTGAAATTCTTTGAACCTTTCAACTATTTCAGACTTATGTTTCATCAAGTAGATATACCCATATCTGCTCAAATCATCTTGTGAAGGTCATAAAATAACGATACTTGCCACGAGCATCAACACTCATTGGATCGCATACATCGGTATGTATTATTTCCAATAAGTCAGTAGCTTGTTCCATTGTTCCGGAGAACGGAGTTTTAGTCATCTTGCCCAAAAGGCACGGTTCGCAAGCATCAAGTGATTCATAATCAAGTGATTCCAAAATCCCATCAGCATGGAGTTTCTTCATCGCTTTACACCAATATGACCTAAGCGGCGATGCCACAAATAAGTTGCACTATCATTATTAACTTTGCATCTTTTGGTTTCAATATTATGAATATGTGTATCACTACGATCGAGATCCAATGAACCATTTTCATTGGGTGTGAAACCATATAAGGTTTTATTCATGTAAACAGAATAACAGTTTATTCTCTTTACTTAAATGAATAACCGTATTGCAATAAACACGATCAAATCATATTCATGCTCAACGCAAACACCAAATAACATTTATTTAGGTTCAACACTAATCCCGAAAGTATAGGGAGTGTGCGATGATGATCATATCAATCTTGAAACTATTTTCAACACACATCGTCACTTCACCCTTAACTAGTTTATGTTTATTCTGCAACTCCCGTTTCGAGTTACTACTCTTAGCAACTGAACCAGTACCAAATACCGAGGGGTTGCTATAAACACTAGTAAAGTACACATGTATATCAAATATACCTTTGTTTACTTTGCCATCCTTCTTATCCGCCAAATACTTGGGGTAGTTCTGCTTCGATAACAGTCCTTTTGCGGTAGAAGCACTTAGTCTCAAGCTTAGGTCCGACTTGGGCTTCTTCACTTGAGCAACAACTTGCTTGCCGTTCTTCTTGAAGTTCCTTCTATTCCTTTGCCCTTTCTTGAAACTAGTGGTCTTGTTAACCATCAACACTTGATGTTTTTCTTGATTTCTACCTTCATCGATTTCAACATCACGAAGAGCCGGGAATCATTTTCGTCATCCTTGCATACTATAGTTCATCACGAAGTTCTACTAACTTGGTGATGGTGACTAGAGAATTCATCAATCACTATCTTATCTCGAAGATTAACTCCCACTTGATTCAAGCGATTGAAGTACCTGCACAATCTGAGCACATGCTCACTAGTTGAGCGATTCTCCTCCATCTTTTAGCTATAGAACTTGTTGGAGACTTCATATCTCTCAACTCGGGTATTTTCTTGAAATATTAACTTCAATTTCGGAACATCTCATATGGTCCATGATGTTCAAAACATCTTTGAAGTCCCGATTCTAAGCTGTTAAGCATGGTGCACTTAAACTATCAAGTAGTCATCATATTGAGCTAGCCAAACGTTCATAACGTTTGCATCCGCTCTGCAATAGGTCCGTCACCTAGCGGTGCATTAAGGACATAATTCTTACGTGCAGCAATGAGGATAAACCTCCGATCACGGATCGAATCCGCATCATTGCTACTAACATTTTCAACACAATTTTCTCTAGGAACATATCAAAACAAACATATGAAAGCAACAACGCGAGCTATTGATCTACAACATAATTTGCAAAATACTACGGGACTAAGTTCATGATAAATTTAAGTTCAATTAATCATATTACTTAAGAACTCCCACTTAGACAGACATCTCTCTAGTCATCTAAGTGATCACGTGACCCAAATCAACTAAACCATAACCGATCATCACGTGAAATGGAGTAGTTTTCAATGGTGAACATCTTATGTTGATCATATCTACTATATGATTCACGCCGACCTTTCGGTCTCCGTGTTCCGAGGCCATATCTGCATATGCTAGGCTCGTCAAGTATAACTCGAGTATTCGCGTGTGCAAAACTGGCTTGCACCCGTTGTAGATGGACGAGAGCTTATCACACCCGATCATCACGTGGTGTCCGGGCACGACGAACTTTGGCAACGGTGCATACTCGGGAGAACACTTCTTGATAATTCGGTGAGAGATCATCTTATAATGCTACCGTCAATCAAAGCAAGATAAGATGCATAAAAGATAAACATCACATGCAAATCAATATAAGTGATATGATATGGTCATCATCATCTTGTGCTTCGTGATCTCCATCTCTGCAGCACCACCATGATCACCATCGCCACCGCGCGACACCTTGATCTCCATCGTAGCATCGTTGTCGCCTCGCCAATCTTATGCTTCTCGACTATCGCTACCGCTTAGTGATAAAGTAAAGCATTACGAAGCGATGCATTGCATACAATAAAGCGACAACCATATGGCTCCAGCCGATTGCCGATAACCGGTTACAAAACATGATCATCTCATACAATAAAATATAGCATCACGTCTTGACCATATCACATCACAACATGCCCTGCAAAAACAAGTTAGACGTCCTCTACTTTGTTGTTGCAAATTTTACGTGGCTGCTACGGGCTTAAGCAAGAACCAATCTCACCTACGCATCAAAACCACAACGATACTTCGTCAAATAGACTCCGTTTAACCTTCTCAAGGACCGGCGTAGCCACACTCGGTTCAACTAAAGTGAGAGAGACAGCCACCCACCAGTCACCTTTAAGCAACGAGTGCTCGTGGCGGTGAAACCAGTCTCGCGTAAGCGTCTGCTGTAATGTCGGTCCGGGCGCTTCATCTCACAATACCGCTGAACCAAAGTATGACATGCTTGGTAGGCAGATGACTTGTATCGCCCACAACTCACTTGTGTTCTACTCGTGCAAAACATCAAACCATAGAAAAACCTAGGCTCGATACCACCGTTGGGGAACGTAGTAATTTCAAAAATTTTCCCACGCACACGCAAGATCATGGTGATGTATAGCAACGAGAGGAAGAGTGTTGTCTCACGCACTCGTGAGACCCGAAGCGAAGCGATCACAACGTAGAGGAAGTAGTCGACGTTCTCCTCGCGATCCGACGATCCCGCGCCACATACTCGGCGCCCGAGTTCTTGACACACGTACAGCTCGATGACGCCCCTCGTACTCGATCCAGCCGAGTGTCGAGGAGAGTTCCACGGACGACGGCGTGGTGACGATCTTGATGTTTCATCGGCGCAGGGCTTCGCTTAAGCTTCGCGACAGTATAACCGAGGTGGAATATGGTGGAGGGGGCACCGACACGGCTAAGGAACGATCTCACGATCAACTTGTGTGTCTCAAGGTGCCCCCCTGCCCCAGATATAAAGGAGGGAGGGGGAGGCCGGCCGCCCTAGAGGAGGCGGCGGAGGAGTCCTACTCCTCACCGGGAGTAGGACTCCCCCTTCCTAGTTGGACTAGGTTTGGGGAGGGAAGAGGAAGGGGCGCCGCCCCTTCCTTGTCCTATTCGGACTGGGGAGAGGGCGCGGCCACCTCCTGGCCGCCCCTCCTCTTCTTCCTCAAGGCCCACCGAGGCCCATTTACCTCCCGGGGTTCCGTAACCTCCGGTTTTCGAATAAATTCCGTTTTCCGGAACCATTCCAACTCCAAACATAGGCTTCCAATATATCAATCTTTATGTCTCGACCATTCCGAGACTCCTCGTCATGTCCGTGATCACATCCGGGACTCGAACTCCTTCGGTACATCAAAATACATAAACTCATAATAACATCCATCGTAACCTTAAGCGTGCGGACCCTACGGTTCGAGAACAATGTAGACATGACCTAGAACTATTCACGGTCAATAACCAACAGCGGACCTGGATGCCCATATTGGTTCCTACATATTCTACGAAGATCTTTGTCGGTCGACCGCATAACAACATACGTTGTTCCCTTTGTCATCGGTATGTTACTTGCCCGAGATTCGATCGTCGGTATCCAATACCTAGTTCAATCTCGTTACGCAAGTCTCTTTACTCGTTCCGTAATACATCATCTCACAACTAACTCATTAGTTGTAGTGCTTGCAAGGCTTAAGTGATGTGCATTACCGAGAGGGCCGAGAGATACCTCTCCGACAATCGGAGTGACAAAACCTAATCTCGAAATCACGCCAACCCAACATCCGCCTTTGGAGACACCTGTAGTACTCCTTTATAATCACCCGATTCGTTGTGACGCTTTGGTAGCACCAAAGTGTTCCTCCGTAAACGGAGTTGCATAATCTCATAGTTACAGGAACATGTATAAGTCATGGATAAAAGCAGTAGCAACATACTAAACGATCGTGTGCTAAGTCGATGGAATGGGTCATGTCAATCGATCATTCGCTAATGATGTGACCTCATTAATCAAATAACAACTCCTTGTTCATGGTTAGGAAACATAACCATCTTTGATTAACAAGCTAGTCTAGTAGAGGCATACTAGTGACATGTTTGTTTGTCTATGCATTCACACATGTATCATGTTTCCGGTTAATACAATTCTAGCATGAATGATAAACATTTATCATGATATGAGGAAATATATAATAACTTTATTATTGCCTCTAGGGCATATTTCCTTCAGGCCAAGGGCAAGATCAACCTCAAGATGGTGGTGAACCTCTAAACGATGCCCAAGGTCAAGTTCTCCCCCTCGAGCAAGTTCAAGATCAAGAGCAAGCTCAAGATCAAGAACAAGCTCAAGACGGCGCTCAAGATGATCAAGTCAACCCTCCTCCTTCCACATCCGAGGAGGAATTAGAGCGTCGTGCCGCGAAGATTGCTTCCAAGCTCACCACCCAAGGCCATCTCATGGAAAATGTGGTTAGAAGCCTAAGAAAGGGGGTAAGGACTCGTAGACAATTAGCAAACTATTGTGAACATCACGCGTTTGTCTCTTGTGTTGAACCCCAAAAGGTCTATGAGGCGCTCGAAGACTCGGATTGGCTCAATGCCATGCATGAAGAACTCAACAACTTCGAGTACAACAAAGTATGGAGATTGGTGCCAAGGCCATCGGGAGACCACAACGTCATTGGGACCAAATGGGTCTTCAAGAACAAGCAAGATGCTCATGGGAACATTGTTCGCAACAAGGCAAGATTGGTAGCACAAGGCTACTCCCAAGTCAAGGGTATCGACTACGGTGAAACCTTTGCTCCCGTCGCTCGTCTTGAATCCATTCGTTTGTTGATTGCTTATGCTTCCCATCACAACTTTAAGTTGCAACAAATGGATGTGAAAAGTGCTTTTCTTAATGGTCCTATTAATGAGTTGGTCTATGTCAAGCAACCCCCCGGGTTCGAGGACCCCTACTTCCCGTATCATGTGTATCAACTCGATAAGGCACTCTATGGCCTTAAACAAGCCCCACGTGCGTGGTATGACCACCTTACCGAGTTGCTACAAGATCGTGGATTTGAAGTAGGACAAATCGATCCCACTCTTTTTACTAAGAAGGTCAAAGGGGAGTTGTTTGTATGCCAACTATATGTTGATGATATTATCTTTGGTTCTCCTAACAAAGCTTTCAATGAGGAATTTGCCACTCTCATGACCTCCAAGTTCAAGATGTCTTCGATGGGAGAGTTGAAGTTCTTCCTTGGTTTTGACATCAAACAAAGAAGAGAAGGAACCTTCATCAACCAAGCCAAATACACTCAAGACATGCTTAAAAGATTCAAGCTAAGTGATGTCAAGCCGGCTACTACACCAATGCCTACCAAGTGCCAACTTGACATCGATCCCAATGTTAAAGCGGTGGATCAAAAGGTATATCGCTCCATGATTGGCTCCTTGCTTTACCTTTGTGCATCTAGACCGGATATCATGTTGAGTGTGGGGATGTGTGCATGTTTTCAAGCCGCACCAAAGGAAAGTCACTATGTGGCGGTCAAGTGAATCTTTCGATATTTGGCTCATACCCCAAACTTTGGCTTATGGTACCCAAGAGGAGAAAACTTCAAGCTTGAAGGTTTCATGGATTCCGATTGGGCGGGAGACAAAGTGGATAGGAAGTCCACTTCCGGAGGGTGCCAATTTCTTGGTTGCTCTTTGGTAAGTTGGTCTTCCAAGAAGCAAAGTTGTGTGTCTCTCTCGTCCACCGAAGCGGAGTATGTGGCGTCCGGTAGTTGTTGTGCTCAACTCCTATGGATGAGGCAAACTTTAAAGGAGTACGGTGTCATTTGTGACAAAGTGCCTCTTTGGTGTGATAATGAAAGTGCCATCAAGATTTCTCTCAACCCGTGCAACACTTCAAGACGAAGCACATTGAGATTCGTATCACTTCATCCGGGATCACATTAGGCGAGGGGAGATTGAGCTCAAGTATGTCAACACTCATGATAACCTTGCAGATATTTTCACGAAGCCCTTGGATGAAGCAAGATTTCGCGAGTTAAGGCATGAGCTAAATATCATTGATTTGAGCAATGTGACTTGAACTCGTGCACCCCCCACCACACTCAACTTGTTGTCTAGTTTAGGTGTAGGCATGGACATAGGGGGAGTGTTGTTCCTCAATGAACTCTCCCTCCCCCCATTATGCATAAAACGATCAACTCTTTCACATTAGCCATTTTTGATGGTACTTGTGCTTCAAAGACGAGTTTTGGTCATGGGCCCAAGGATAATTCTTCGCGGTGCCATACCAATTGACTCAAACATAGGTGGCTCCGGCCACCGCCCTCTCTTGAGAGAGGCCAGAGCTTGCTCTTCTTTCGTGTGTTTGTTTTGAAGGAGTGGGTTCCGGATCTTTGTTAGTGCGTGTGTTGTCTTGTTGGTCTTTTATTTTCTTGACCTTGCTTTCCCGTTCTTTTAGTTGTGCTTGTGTCTTTGTCTAGAGGCATTTTTTGGTTGCCGGCGGTACTACCGCTGCTGGCGAGCGGTACTACCGCTCCAAGCGGTACTACCACCCTCCAAAGATGGTACTACCATTTGAGGCGCAGCGGGGTTATATCGGGCGGGGAGTTTTCTTCTCCCCATACCCATTCGCCGCCCCTTGTTCTGCTCCTCTCTCTCCAGAAACCGGCGCCTCGGGAGGGCTCTAGCGGATCTCCCTCTCCGGGGTGTCCCTCTCCATTTCCTTCGGTGGAGACGATCCCCACCTTGTCCTCTTGCCATGGATGCCGGTATTGCCCCCGTTCCCTTGTTCTTCTTGTCTAGATTTCCAATCTAGCATCTTAGGGCGATAGCATTGCATCTCTAGATTTTTGGCCAAATCTAGGCTTGAGTAGGATGGAGAATGCTTCTAGGCAGTTTGGATTGATGTTTGGTTGGAGTATTTTTGAATTTGGTGGCGGTAGTGCGGATCGACCATGGTAGTAGGAAACTGCTGTTTCCTGTCTCGGCGATACTACCGCCCTCTCCGTATGCGTACTACCACTTTGAGCGGTACTACCGCTCCTCGTGGAGCGGTATTACATAGCAGGTCGCGTACTACCGCTCCCTACCAATTTCCACCATATTCCTACCTTCGGTGATCCTTTTGCTCGTGTTTTGTGGCTTATGCTCATTCTTTACGGTTGTTTGCGTGTTCTTGTGTGTGGTTCGGTGATGAGGTCCACGAGCATCGGGCTCGTCGTGTCAACCCCGGTCGTGCCACGTCCAAGCGCTACCGCACCACCGAGCCTGCCGGAGGATCTTCAAGTGCTCCACCTCCACCTCAACTCCAGAAGAAGCCTGGGGTCAAGCCAAAGCCAGGAAAAACCGTGCCAGAAATGCAGCCAATGGAGTTCTGGGCAAGGCGCCGCCGCAACCCGTATGAGGCAGAACAAGATCCCTCTTTGGTCAACCGTCCGTTCTGGAACAAGTTCTAGTTTGCCATCTTCTTCGATGTTCTCAAAGCCAAGAAGAACCTCTATGTCAACGTGGACTCCATCGACACCGACCATATGGAGCAAGATCCTGAATACTTTGGTGAAGCTCTTCAGATGTGCACTCAACTGAACATTCTTGGGATCATGAAATTCAACAAGGACTATGATGCTGATATTGTGGCCCAATTCTATGCCACGGTTCACCTTGGGACCGATGAGGACAGACACTCACTGGATGACCAATGGCAAGTTGCTTTCAGTCAAGTGGAAAGCGTTCATGGAGTTGATTGGGGTGCAAGATCTAGGTCTTGAGTCTTCTGTCGGCTTTCGCCCTCACGGCCGCCCCAATGCCACTCACAAGCAAGCTCTCTAGCCCTACTGCACTTTGAGGATCAACCATGAGACAAAGAAGGAAACCTATGAGCTGCCTGCCTATCTGGATATCCTTCACCGCATCTTCAGAGAGACTCTTTTCCCTCGTATCGGGAATCTGGACCAGGTTCACTCTTATCTCGTGGACATGCTTCTTTTCTGCCAGCGTGAGAAGGGACAGCACACCGTAGAGTCCTTGGATATCTCTCATGTTATGTGGTCTGAGCTGCATGCGCTATCTCCGGCGCAAGTGCCCGATTTATGGTCCATTCATCATGCTGCTCATTGAGAAGGCCTGGGATCGTGTCTATCCCAAGGTGATACCGGAGACTGGAGAGTTGATCTCTCACGATGTCAAGCGTCTGAGGAAGAAGGATAACTGGGGCACTCAGGCCCCTAGGATTGGAGTTCCTTCGTCTGCTACTGCCATGGAGACCGAGGAGGAGACTGGAGCTGATGATGATGATGATGATGACTACATGCCTTCTGAGGCAGAGCCCTCTTGGGCAAAGAAGCTCAAGTCTAAGATGAAGAAGTTGTTCTGCATGGAGGCTCACGGTCAGTACATGACTCATGTGGCTGAGAAGAAGGCTCGAGGTCGCCACAATGAGCTCATGTGTCAGTTGGGTGCTACAGTCAATAGTGGATCTGAGGACCAGCTTACTAAGGAGGAGGAGTGGATTCAGCAGCACTGCCCATGGACCGATTCTGATGCCGAGCACTTCCAGACTGATGATGGTGGCGCAGATGATCCCGCTGGGCTCTGATGTGTGTGTCCCTCGTTTGCTCTCACCTGGAGCCGTAGCATCACTCCCTCTCCTTTTTGGTGTCTCGATGCCAAAGGGGGAGAGAGTTTAGGGATTTGCGATTTGTGTCTTCCGTCTCTTGTGTTCGTGTTTTCCTCGTATTTGCTTTGGTTGGTTTGTCTGTGAGACCTAAGTTCGAGTCATATGGTGTGAGACATATGCTACATTTTCCAGTATCATTATCTATGTCACTATCTTGCTTATGAGTTGCTTGCTTTTCTTGTTATATCATCTATGCTGCTCTCATATACCTCTGCTTAGATTGTTGGTCTCTAAAATGTAGGGGGAGCATTGATCCTAGTATGTGTGCCGTGCAGTCCAAAGCACTTATCTAGATAGCACACATCTAGGGGGAGCCCATCTACATTTATGACGGTGGGGTTTGTACGCTTACTCTATATCATGCTTGTGCAAATCCCGTATTGTCATCAATCCACCAAAAAGGGGGAGATTGTAAGGGCATATTTATCCCCAAGTGGTTTTGGTGATTGATGACAATGCTTTTGCGGACTAATCGTGTGCGTTAAGTTCTTTCAGAGATTCATCCATTGGCATGAGACGATTTCCTCCCCTCGGTGTTTTATTCAAGACGGTGTAGCTCCTTCGTTTTGTTGTTGGTGGACTAGTTTCTTAGGAGTCACCGTACTATCAAGAGGCGATCCGCTTTGGTAAGACTAGGGTGGAATCAACACGTACACATCCCTATCACACCTGTCGTCTTCCTTTCGCATTTTTGGAGCTTCCCCTCCTCTTCCGTTCTGCTCCTGCTTACGTGCGTAGTAGTACCATTGTCTCACAGAGATAGTACCGCCAAGCTCTCCAATGGTAGTACCGCTCCATGAGGCGGTAGTACCGCTTATGGCTTCGCCGTAGTACCACAGCTGTTCCACGCTACTACCGCCTTGATTCGAGACCGGTGTTTTCTCGTGTCGGGTTTTCCGGTACTAGAAGCGGTAGTAGAAGCGGTAGTACTGCTTCTAGCGGTAGTACCGCTCTTCTCCCGCGGTAGTACCACTCTGGGGCCAGGGCCCTATCTTCCTCGCCAGCGCGGTAGTACCGCTGGGTAGGGAGCGGTAGTACCGCTCCCAGCGGTAGTACCGCCCTGCCCTAGCGGTAGTACCGGGGCTGCTCAGTGGGGTAACGGTTGGAATTGTTCCCCCACTATATAAAGGTGTCTTCTTCCTCCAAGTTGACCTACCTCTTCCCCCAAAAGCTCCATTGTTGCTCCAAGCTCCATTTTCGCCCGATCTCTCTACCTAGCCAATCAAACTTGTTGATTTGCTCGGGATTGGTTGAGAAGGCCCAGATCTACACTTCCACCAAGAGAAATTTGATTCCCCCCACTTATCCCTAGCGGATCTTGTTACTCTTGGGTGTTGAGCACCCTAGACAGTTGAGGTCACCTCGAAGCCATACTCCATTGTGGTGAAGCTTCGTGGTGTTGTTGGGAGCCTCCAATTGTTGTGGAGATTGCCCCAACCTTGTTTGTAAAGGTTCAGTCGCCGCCTTCAAGGGCACCAATAGTGGAATCATGGCATCTCGCATTGTGTGAGGGCGTGAGGAGAATACGGTGGCCCTAGTGGCTTCTTGGGGAGCATTGTGCCTCCACACCGCTCTAACGGAGACGTACTTCCCCTTAAAAGGAAGGAACTCCGGTAACACATCCTCGTCTCCACCGGCTCCACTCTTGGTTACTTTGTGCCTTTACTTTTGCAAGCCTACTTGTTTTACATCCTTTGCTTGCATGTGTGCTAGTTGTTATTGCATCATATAGGTTGCTCACTTAGCTGCACATCTAGACAACCTATTTTGTTGCAAAGTTTAATTTGGTAAAGAAAAGCTTAAAAATTGTTAGTTGCCTATTCACCCCCCCTCTAGTCAACCATATCTATCCTTTCAGGCATCCAGGTCCCGCTATTGGTTATTGACCGGACACGCGTCTCGGTCATGTCTACATCATTCTCGAACCTGTAGGGTCCGCACGCTTAACATTTGTTGATGATATAGTATTATATGAGTTATGTATGTTGGTGACCGAATGTTGTTCGGAGTCCCAGATGAGACCACAGACATGATGAGGAGCTACAGAATAGGCCAGAGGTGAAGATTGCTATATGGGATAATAGTGTCTGATCTCCGGAATGGTTCATGTTGGGGATATAACTATTAGGTATGACCCGCCCAGGAGGGGCCGGGTCATACCACTGGCGATTCATGATGAGAAGGCCCAAGAAGATGTTGAAGATGGCAGTTCATAAAGCAAGGTTACTGAAGGCCCAAGACCCGGAGATGACTTGAGGCCCATGGGTTTAAACCGCCATATATTTAACTTGTATGTTAAGGAAAGCTTAGTTTGTTCACCTAGCCAGACATGTTGTGTATGAGCCGGCTGGGACTCCATAAGCCGCTGGGCATCAACCTGTGTATATAAAGGGGTGACCCGGCGGCAGGTTAGGGAAAGAAAACTACAAGTCGAGAACTAGGTCAAGCATATTCGCTCCCTGGTAATCTAAACCCAAGCAATACAACCCAAAGCAGGAGTAGGCTTTTACCTCGTTGAGAGGGGCCGAACCTGGGTAAAAAATCTCTGTGTCCTTTGTCCCATTTAACCCCTTCAAGATAACCTAGCGACGGTGGCTCCGCACCTAAGTCCTCTTGCTAGGGCATCTGCTGTGTTAAGTCCACGACAGCTGGCGCCCACCATGGAGCCAGCGCAAGGCAGTTTCAAGTTCTTGATGGGCAACTTCACGGGGATCAAGGGATACGTTGTGGGAGGGATGACTAAGAGTCGTCGCGGCAAGCTTTACATCGACGACGCGGGCTGGGGCCCCGAGACCGGCTCAATCGAGTATGGGTACCGGGTCCCCTTTGGCGGGATTCATGTCTTCATCGGCAAGATTGGTGAGTCAGAAGCTGAGCCGGACACCTGCGCCGACATCGTCGAGACGGCTCAGCGCGCACGACCCGCCAAGGTTCAAGCCGCCCCGAAGCGTGTCTTTGTTGGCTTTACTCAAGGAGTGGATCTGGAAGGAGGATCTGTGTCCGGTGGAGAGACGGCCGTCTATTCAGGCAATGAGTCCTCAACCGGCGAGACCAACTCCATCTATCAAGTGCAAGATGGTAGGCTTGGGGGCTGTTCTGACGGCGACATTATTCCGGACCCCTATGAGCCGCCGAACCGGGTTGCGATCTTCATGGCCGGTACGCAATCGGGCAGAACTCTTCAACTGCGGCAGCAATGATCTTCGGTTCAACGACTGCTATGGCAGCCAGGGCAGGAGGCCCTGTGCGCTCGTCGGCTCAAGTTTTATCTGAACCGTTGGAGGGTCTGGCAACGTTGCTGACGGTGGAGGTAACCCTGACGAACCAAGCGCAACATAATGTGGATGTTGCAAAGTTACGTGATGAGATAGCTCAAGCTAAGGAGGATCTTAATGCTGAGAATACCCGGATGGCGACGGAACAAGCCGCTTTGGAGAGGGAAGTAGAGCGGATTCAAGTAGAAAATTTTCACTTGAGCTTGGACCGGAACGCATCAAACGCTTTCTTTAACAGAAGGCATGCTAGTCTATTACCCCCGGTTTACGATGCGAGAAACCTTTTCAACACGCCTGGGGCAGGAACCAGTAACCCGCCTGTTGTGGATCGGGCCGTTAAGGCATCGGCCGCTGGGGCACCAGTTTAGCCACGTGCTGACCCCCCACGTTTGAATTTAACCCCTCCTCAGCATGTTCCGACACCCCCGGGTCATTATTCTAATCCTATGGATAACATGATAGCCGTGGCCACTCGATTGGCGGCTCTCCCTGTTCAAGATGTTTCACCAGCTGCGATGGAAATATGGTGAGCCAGAGAACTTCTTCAGACGGTTGTGTCTCAACAGGCGGCTTATTCATACAGTCGTGAACGGATTCACTCAACCCCACGTCCAAGCCGGAGTTATAGCAGGCATATTGATTCGCCGGCTGTGTCAAGCAGTGAGCAGCACCACAACCAGCCCCATAGGCCTGACCCGCCATGCACTGGTAATGATGCTCAGGCTTTAGTGGACCAGGGTAGAGCGCGGCGTGAGGCTAAGCTGGCGGCTCAATTAGCGGCTCAACAGCAATCTCCGGTTTATCCGTCAGCGTCTGTGGAGGCATGGGTGACCTCTAGAACCTTGGGTGTGCCACGTTTAGTGCCAACTCTATGCAACAAGCGCTTGCCTAAGGATTTCAAGGGCCCCCGTAAGGTGCCTAACTACACAACGGATCAACCCCCAGAGGCTTGGACTGAGAGCTATGAGATGACTATGGAGATGTTGGATGTTAGTGATGCTGCATGTGCTAAGTGTTTCACCATGATGTTGGATGGGCCGACTCGTACTTGGTTGAAAGGGTTGCCCGCTAATTCCATTAGGTCATGGGCGGAGATGAAAACACATTTTATCCAAAACTTTAAAGACACATGCAAGCAGCCTATGTCGATTTTGGATTTAGACTCTTGCGTCCAAGGTGCGGGAGAGTCAACAACCAATTGGGTGCACCAAATCTTAGCCGTTATACACTCATCGGACAGTATAACGCCGGTTCTGCTGTCCTGATGTTGGAGAAGAATTGTCATTTCCTTTCCCTTAAGCAGAAACTAGGGCGGCTTAAACGCAACTGCAATGATATGGGGGAGCTTGATAACCCACAAGTGTAGGGGATAATTGTAGCCTCTTTCGATAAGTAAGAGTGTCGAACCCAACAAGGAGCTAAAGGTAGAACAAATACCCTCTCAAGTCCTATCTGCCACTGATACGACTCTATGCACGCTTAGTGTTCGCTTTACCTAGAACAAGTATGAAACTAGAAGTGCTTTGTAGGTGTTGTTGGATAGGTTTGCAAGATAATAAAGAACACATAAATAAAAAGTAGGGGCTGTTTAGATAAAGAAGCAATAAAGTAAATATAGCGAGTGTGGAAAAGTGGTGGTAGGAGTTGTGGAATTGTCCCTAAGCAATTGACTACTTTACTAGACCGATAATCACTATTGCAATTTTATTTGAGGGAGAGGCATAAGCTAACATACTTTCTCTTCTTGGATCATATGCACTTATGATTGGAACTCTACCAAGCATCCGCAACTACTAAAGATCATTAAGGTAAAACCCAACCATAGCATTAAAGTATCAAGTCCCCTTTATCCCATACGCAAACCTACTTACTCGGGTTTGTGCTTCTGTCACTCACGCCACCCACCATAAGGAAATCATGAACATATTGCAAACCCTACAGCGGGGATCGCTCATGCTTGCGTGACACGGAGAGCACCATAGGACAACACCAATAATAAAACATGCAACTCAAACCAATCATAGCAATTCATCAATCACCGATAGGACAAAGAAAATCTACTCAGACATCATAGGATGGCAACACATCATTGGATAATAATATGAAGCATAAAGCACCATGTTCAAGTAGAGGGTATAGCGGGTTGCGGGAGAGTGGACCGCTGAATATAGATGGGGGAAGGTGATGGAGATGTTGGTGAAGATGATGGAGGTGTTGGGGAAGATCGTGGTGATGATGATGGCCTCCGACGGTGTTCCGGCGCCACCGGAAGCAAGGGGGAGAGAGCCCCCCTTCTTCTTCTTCTTCCTTGACCTCCTCCCTAGATGGGAGAAGGGTTTCCCCTCTGTTCCTTGGCTCCCATGGCGTGGGAGGGGCGAGAGCCCCTCCGAGATTGGATCTATCTCTCTGTTTCTCTCTGTTTCTGCGTTCTCAGATTCTTCCCTTTCGCCGTTTCTTTTATATCCGGAGATCCGTAACTCCAATTGGGTTGAATCTTTCGCCCATATTTTTCTCATAAAATTAGCTTTCTTGCGAAAAAAGAAGAGCGTCAACTGCCTTACGGGGTGCCCACAAGGGTCCAGGGCGCGCCTGCCTCCCTAGGGCGCGCCCCCTGCCTCGTGGACCCCTCGGGCACCGTCTCACGTTGATTTTACTTCCCAAAAATCATAAATATTCCAAAATAATTCTCCGTCCATTTTTATCCCGTTTGGACTCCGTTTGATATGGGGTTTCTGCGAAACATAAAACATGCAACAAACAGGAACTGGCACCGGGCACTGGATCAATATGTTAGTCCCAAGAAATAGTATAAAAAGTTGCCAAAAGTATATGAAAGTTGAATAATATTGGCATGGAACAATCAAAAATTATAGATATGACGGAGACGTATCAGCATCCCCAAGCTTAATTCCTGCTCGTCCTCGAGTAGGTAAATGATAAAAAAGATAATTTTTGATGTGGAATGCTACCTAGCATAATCTTGATCATATATCTAATCATGGCATGAATATTAAGACATGAGTGATTCAAAGCAATAGTCTATCATTTGATACAAAAACAATAATACTTCGAGCGTACTAATAAAGCAATCATGTCTTTTCAAATCAACAAGGCCAAAGCAAGCTTATCCCTACAAAATCATATAGTTTGGCCATGCTTCATTTTCGTCACACAAAATGCTCCCATCATGCACAACCCCGATGACAAGCCGGGCAATTGGTTCATACTTTTTAACGTGCTTCAGCTTTTTCAACCCTCACGCAATACATGAGCGTAAGCCATGGATATAGCACTACAGGTGGAATAGAATATGATGGTGGAGGTTTATGTGGAGAAGACAAAAAGGGAGAACGTCTCACATCGACACGGCTAATCAACGGGCTATGCAGATGCCCATCAATTGATGTCAATGCGAGGAGTAGGGATTGCCATGCAACGAATGCACTAAGAGCTATAAGTGTATGAAAGCTCAACAAAAGAAACTAAGTGGGTGTGCATCCAACTTGCTTGCTCATGAAGACCTAGGGCATTTGAGGAAGCCCATCGTTGGAATATACAAGCCAGGTTCTATAATGAAAATTCCCACTAGTATATGAAAGTAACAACATAAGAGACTCTCTATATGAAGAACATGGTGCTACTCTTGAAGCACAAGTGTGGTAAAAGGATAGTAACACTGCCCTTTTTTTTCTTTTTTTTCTTTTTTTGGTGGGCTTCTTTGGCCCCCCTTTTTTATTTAGGCTTCTTTGGCCTCTTTTTTTATGGGGCAATGCTCTATAATGATGATCATCACACTTTATTTACTTACAACTCGATACTAGAACAAATATATGACTCTATATGAATGCCTCCGGCGGTGTACCGGGATGTGCAATGATCTAGCGTAGCAATGACATCAAAAAACGGACAAGCCATGGAAACATCATACTAGCTATCTTACGATCATGCAAGGCAATATGACAATGAATGCTCAAGTCATGTATATGATGATGATGGAAGTTGCATGGCAATATATCTCGGAATGGTTATGGAAATGCCATAATAGGTAGGTATGGTGGCTGTTTTGAGGAAGATATAAGGAGGCCTATGTGTGATAGAGCGATCATATCACGGGTTTGGATGCACCGCTAAGTTTGCACCAACTCTCGAGGTGAGAAAGGGCAATGCACGGCATCAAGAGGCTAGCAATGATGGAAGGGTGAGAGTGCATATAATCCATGGACTCACATTAGTCATAAAGAACTCATATACTTATTGCAAAAGTTTATTATCCCTCGAAGCAAAGTACTACTACGCATGCCCCTAGGGGGATAGATTGGTAGGAAAAGACCATCGCTCGTCCCCGACCGCCACTCATAAGGAAGACAACCAAAGAAACACCCCATGCTTCAAATTTGTCACACAACGGTTACCATACGTGCATGCTACGAGACTTGCAAACCTCAACACAAGTGTCTCTACAATCCACAACCACCCACTAGCATGACTCTAATATCACTATCTTTATATCGCAAAAACTATTGCAAGGAATCAAACATATCATATTCAGCGATCTACAAGTTTATGTAGGATTTTATGACTAACCATGTGAATGACCAATTCCTGTCATCTCTCTAATGGATATAAGTGAAGCAAGAGAGTTTAATTCTTTCTACAAAAGATATGCCCACGCTCTAACAAATATAAGTGAAGCAAAAGAGCATTCTACAAATGGCGATTTTCTATGTGAAGAGAAACAGGCAACCTAAACTTCAAATGATATAAGTGAAGCACATGAAGCATTCTATAAAGCCACAAAAGATTTAACTGAAGTGCAATGAGCATTCTATAAATCAACCAAGGACTATCTCATACCAGCATGGTGCATAAAAGAAAAGTGAAAACTAAATGCAAAAGATGCTTCAAGACTTGCACATATCGCATGAACGAAACGAATATGAAAACGCACCGATACTTGTTGAAGAAAGAGGGGATGCCTTCCGGGGCATCCCTAAGCTTAGACGCTTGATTCTCCTTGAATATTTACTTGGGGTGTGTTGGGAATCCCCAAGCTTGAGCTCTTGCGTCTCTTCCCTTTCCTCATATAGAGACCTCCTCGATCAAACACTTCATCCACACAAAACTTCCACAGAAAACTCGGTAAGATCCGTTAGTATAATAAAGCAAATCACTACTCTAAGTACTGTAGCAAACCAATTCATATTTTGTTTTTGCATTGCGTCTACTGTAACATAACTTTTTCATGGCTTAATCCACTGATAGAAATTGACAGATTCATCAAAACAAGTAAACTATGCATCAAAAACAGAATCTGTCAAAAACAGAACAGTCTGTAGCAATCTGAACATTCACCATACTTATGTACCCCAAAACTTCTACCAAAATTAGGAAAAATAAACAATTTGTACATAAATATAGTGCAAAAGTAATCAGAACCATTTGATGTTCCAGTTAAAAATGTAAAATCGCGCACTACAGTCAAAGTTTCTGTCCTGCACCGTACAAACCAACAAGCATTGTAAACATACTAAAGGCAAACCTTGGCACATTATTTTTATAATACAATGGAATTGTACAAGGGGATAATTATTTTTGATGAAAAGTTTTTGTAATTAAGATCCACAAATTTTCCGTGAGCATGAACAAATTCCAAGGAGCTCTCCCACTTCAACAATGCTTGTCTTTCTCACTTTCACTTTCCTTTTTGAAAAGTTTTGGGTTCCCCTCTTTATTTTTTTGTTTTTAGACTATATAAAAGCACTCAACAGAAATAAATGACTCTCTAAATTTCCGGGTTGTCTCCCTGGCAGCGCTTTCTTTAAAGCCATTAAGCTAGGCATATAGTGGTCAAGTAATGAATCCACCCGGATCCCAAGGTATATCAAAGCCAATTTTAATTAACAATGATTTGTAATTTAGTAGTGAGCACAAAGTAACATATATCATGCAATGACGAAGTCTAACTCTCTTCCTATGCATCGGCATGTCATAAAAGAACAATTCATGCACACCAAGTAAAGGCCAATGCATAGTATAAGCAGTTTCTTGCAATTCTATTATATTAGAAACATAGAGAGGTGGAGATATAGTTCCTCTCTCATAATAATTGCAAGTAGGAGCAACAAGCACATGCATATTATATCTATCAAAATCATCATGTGCAATGGTAAAAGGCAACCCATCAATATAATCCTTAATAAGCACAAACTTCTCTGATATAGTGTAGTTGGGAGAATTCAAAAAGATAATAGGACTATCATGCATGGGTGCAATAGCAACAATTTCGTGTTTAACATAAGGAACTATAGCAAGTTCATCTCCATAAGCATAATTCATATTGGCATCTTGGCCACAAGCATAGCAAGCATCATCAAAAAGGGATATTTCAAGAGAATCAACGGGATCATGGCAATTGTCATAGCAATCATCCTTCCATAAGCACGAAGGGGAATTAAACAATGTATGAGTTGAAGAGTTACTCTCATTAGAAGGTGGGCACGGGTAGCTAATCCGATCTTCCTCCTTTTGTTCTTCGCTCTCCTCATCATCTTTTTCATCCAATGAGCTCACAGTTTCATCAATTTCCTCTTCCATAGACTCCTGCAAAATATTAGTCTCTTCTTGGACAGCGGAGACTTTCTCAATAAATGCATCAATTTCGGAATTGAATTCATAATTCTCATAGCAATATTTAAGTATAGCAAAATTTTCAGGTCTGTAAACTGAATCATCAAAATCTTCAAACTCTTTAAACATAGATTCAATCTCATAAGCACCCATAAAAGCAACAAATTCTTCTATTTGTTCCACATCATAGTAATCATATATACCATTAGCATAAGAAGCTAAGGTTTTATCATCATTAAAATTGCAAGAAAAGGGAAGGAGTGGAGCCTTCATCCTAGAGCAACAAGTATAATCATGTCTCAAGCATAGATCCCTAGCATACCAATATAACATATAAATTTGATCCCATAATAGTTTCCCTTTTTGTGTCAAGCGATAATCCCTAAAGTATTCACGTTGATCCAACATGTCTCCGATAACATAATTGAATGGGGTTTTCTTGGGATTTTCAAAGTAGTACATAATTTCTTTCACATAACGAGCATTGAGGGTTTTAGGAGGTTCCCCATCTCCATGAGTAGCAAGTACACCTAATTTTTTTGGTATTTCGTGTTCCATATCCATAACTAAAGATAGAGAACAACTTAGAACAGCCAATAAAATTACTTAGTGATAAAGCAAACAAGCACACACGAGAATATTCGCCCCACGCTATGACTCCCCGGCAACGGCACCAGAAAAAGGTCTTGATAACCCACAAGTGTAGGGGATAATTGTAGCCTCTTTCGATAAGTAAGAGTGTCAGACCCAACGAGGAGCTAAAGGTAGAACAAATACCCTCTCAAGTCCTATCTGCCACTGATACGACTCTACGCACGCTTAGTGTTCGCTTTACCTAGAACAAGTATGAAACTAGAAGTGCTTTGTAGGTGTTGTTGGATAGGTTTGCAAGATAATAAAGAACACATAGATAAAAAGTAGTGGCTGTATAGATAAAGAAGCAATAAAGTAAATATAGCGAGTGTGGAAAAGTGGTGGTAGGAGTTGTGGAATTGTCCCTAAGCAATTGACTACTTTACTAGACCGATAATCACTATTGCAATTTTATTTGAGGGAGAGGCATAAGCTAACATAATTTCTCTTCTTGGATCATATGCACTTATGATTGGAACTCTAGCAAGCATCCGCAACTACTAAAGATCATTAAGGTAAAACCCAACCATAGCATTCAGTATCAATTCCCCTTTATCCCATACGCAAACAACCTACTTACTCGGGTCTGTGCTTCTGTCACTCATGCCACCCACCATAAGCAAATCATGAACGTATTGCAAACCCTACAACGGGGATCCCTCACGCTTGCGCGACACGGAGAGCACCATAGGACAACACCAATAATAAAACATGCAACTCAAACCAATCATAGCAATTCATCAATCACCGATAAGACAAACAAAATCTACTCAGACATCATATGATGGCAACACATCATTGGATAATAATATGAAGCATAAAGCACCATGTTCAAGTAGAGGGTACAGCGTGTTGCGGGAGAGTGGACCGCTGAATATAGATGGGGAAAGGTGATGGATATGTTGGTGAAGATGATGGAGGTGTTGGTGAAGATCGCGGTGATGATGATGGCCTCCGGCGGCGTTCCGGCGCCACCGGAAGCAAGGGGGAGAGAGCCCCCCTTCTTCTTCTTCTTCTTCCTTGAGCTCCTCCCTTGATGGGAGAAGGATTTCCCCTATGGTCCTTGGCTCCCATGGCGTGGGAGGTGCGAGAGCCCCTTCGAGATTGGATCTATCTCTCTATTTCTCTCTGTTTCTGCGTTCTCAGATTCTGCTGTTTCACCGTTTCTTTTATATCCAGAGATCCGTAACTCCGATTGGGTTGAATCTTTCGCCCAGAATTTTCTCATAAAATTAGCTTTCTTGCGGCAAAAGAAGAGCGTCAACTGCTTTACAGGTGCCCACGAGGTCCAGGGCGCGCCTCCCCTAGGGCGCGCCTCGCCTCGTGGCCCCTCGGCACCGACTCACGCTGATTTTACTTCCCAAAATCATAAATATTCCAAAATAATTCTTCGTCCATTTTACCCGTTTGGACTCCGTTTGATATGGGGTTTCACGAAACATAAAACATGCAACAAACAGAACCGACATCGAGCATTGGATCAATATGTTAGTCCTAAAAAATAGTATAAAAAGTTGCCAAAAGTATATGAAAGTTGAATAATATTGGCATGGAACAATCAAAAATTATAGATACGACGGAGACGGTTCAGAGCTCATGACGGCTCTTGTCAAATATGCCAACTTTGATAGTACTAAAGACCCTGAGTCTGATGAGGAGAAAGCTGGCAAAGGGAAAAAGAGTGGCAATGCAAAAGGACAGCATAATACGTGAGTCAAGGTGGCAATGGTAACCGCAAGGCCGACGACGGTTTAGACTTTGTGGCTAACACCAATACGCAGAGTAATAATCAGCGTCGTAAGGGGAAAACGTCAGCGCCTTGGTTTGGAGGGCCGAAGTTCAACCTTGAGGCCATAATGAATCAGCCTTGCCCAAAGCACGGCACCCAGGAGAAGCCGACCAGTCATCGCAGAATCTGGAAATCCCTAACCTTTATTGTAAACTTTCTTAGGCTGGATCCGATTTTTGGGATAAGAGATATGATGAAAAAGCCGCCAAGAAGGCCAGGGCTAAGACCAAAGCCATGAAGAAGAACAAAAAGAAATCCACTGCTTCTGACACGTTTAACATGTATGAAGATGAAGAGTCGGAGGTAGACCTTGATTCCCTTGGCTCATTTTTCATCAATCGTACTGACACTGATTGCTATCAGGATGACACGCAGAGCAGCCAGGCGATTGACGACGAGGTAACCATTATTTCCTCCGACTCAGAGCCCTTGCCAAGATAGAAAATTCAACGCGTGATCTGGAAAGTAAGGTTTTCTCACCCTTTAGCTCACATGGATCCTAACTTTATTTTGAAGAAACAACAACATGAGAACCGGCGCAGAACTCGGACCAGTGGAGGCGGAGAACTTTCCTCCGGTTTACCTAACACGCCAGCCCCACGCAAACGCCGGAATGAGGTATCCAAAAATTCTAACTCTTATTTATTTTAAAACAAGCTTTATTCATCCAGTACTTCATGCTTCTGACTCAAATTACCAGGGGACCTCTCACTCTTCATCCGGTGATTCATCTCAGAAACTACTTCCACCTTTCAAGACTGCCCCTGGGTACCAACTTTAATCTATTTTTTTCAACATCTCTAAATTCATACCGACTTTCCGAATCCTCTTGCAGTGGGAAAGCAAATCCTAGCAAAAAGGCCAAAATGAACAAGCCCAAAGAAGACCCCAACCCTCATGAACCGGAAAAGCAAGCACCAATTTTTGAGGCCTCCGTGAAACAACCAGATGATCCTGCTGATGACCCGCCACCAGAAAATCGTGGTACCTCTACTGATCATATAGTTGCTGATCCCTTGGTTGCTGAACTGCCAAGCCCAACTAAGCCGCCAAAACCAATCACTGAGAAAGTTGTGATCACTAGCTCTGGTTTTCAAGAACCGGGGAATCCTATTGCTCTAGCAAAACATTCCGCCAAGGAAGAAATGATCAAGAGGTGCAAGGTCAAATTTTACATGGCCAATTACTCGCATCCGAGCATTAGTGAAATCCTCTCCGGCTATCTTAATCAAGTACACAACAGCCATGATCTAGAGATTGACATGGTCAAGCACATGCATCAGAAACATGAGGTATTAATTCTTGCTCTCATATGAGATATATTCCTTTAGCCCCCAAGTCTACTGAATATGATAGAATAAATATACTGTAGACTTGTTAGATAGCCTTTTTACTATGTATTTGAGTCAAAGCCTGTAGTCCCCAAGGGTCGGCTTAACTATTAAGTTGAGCTAGTTCTTCAATTAATAATGATTAACCTTGCATCTGTAGTCCCCAAGGGCCGGTTGAATCTATCAGAATAAATCGGGACTTATCACTTGATAAAAAAAAATCTCATTTAGTCACCCTTGCAATTCGGATAAACTTTGATAAATGATGAACCAGGGTCATCTGCCATTGCATCATAAAATAAGCTTTGCATACATTAGCCCCCAAGTGCCAAGTGATGTTGCTTGCAAAGGGCTTTGGACTTATCAATATATATAACTCCATAAAGAAACTTTCTGCACCCATTAGCCCCCAAGTGCCAAGTGTTATTGCTTGCAAAGGGCTTGGGACTTATCAATATATATTGTTTCATAAATTTTCATATTTGTTTTGACTTTTCCTTTCAGGAAGCATCCAGTCAATTTCAATCTCAGCTGACTGACTTGAAAACCCGGCTTGAAACACAAGAAGCTGAGACCCGAAAGGCTGACTCCTAGTTCAAGTTTAGCTTGGATGAAAATAAAAAACTCAAGACTGAGTTTAATACTGAGAAGCTGCCTGGGCTGAAGAGAGGGCTTCCCTGATCCAAAGGGCTGAAAAAGTTGAGGCCTCATTGGAGGAGGTCACAACCTAACTCACTGGCTTGAAGCATCATATCAACCAGATGACCTTTGCTATTTTTGGTAAAATCTTTTTATATCATAATGATTTTTCGCTCTCCATGTTATAAACCACCAAGTGACTTAATCATAATGCGCCATGTAGGTCCCAGAAGCAGCAATCTTGGGAAGGAGATGCTAACAAAGCTCAAGGTGGTTTATACACTAGTAGAACAACTATACACTGGTGCTCAACGCACAATAGCCGCCATCTCCCCAAGCAAACAAACACCTTCTCTTATCAGCAATGTGTTAAGCAGCCTTTTTGTCTTGCCAGTCAGAATTGAAGAAAACAAGCGGTCAAATGCTAGAGCCGGTGCCATTACGGCTTTAAGTCGGGCAAAGGCATGGCAATCAGAATTAGACTCGGCCGAGCTAGCCACTGGCTGACCCAGTTTAAAAGAGGATGGGTCTCCTTTTGATAAGAAATATTTTGTTGCCAGTGTGAAGGAGATGCGTCCTTTAGTGAGCCTTCTTGCTGAAGAAACAGATCTATCTAAGTATCAGGTAGCTTACACCGCGGATAACCAGAAAATGCCCATGTCGGCTTACAAGATTACAGGTCTTACCCCTCCAATCCGTAAGCACACTTTTGCCCTTGGAATCGATTCGTCTGAGCTTATTGATGATGACGCTGAATTTCAACCTTTGACTAGTATCAATTGGTCATCGCCTAACTTCCAGACAGCGGAGGGAGAAGACGAACCGGTGCGGGATAACCCGGAAGCTTCAAGCCGCCAAGACCAGTAGAACTGAGCCACTGGACGGTTCTTTACTTGCACCATCAGGAACTACTTGAAAAACACTCCATTTGGGCTCACAGAGCCATGTAATAGGCTAGTTAAATACTGATCTGCCGTGCCATCGTGCATGTTTTGTTTGCATAGCACTGCTGCTCCATCATTGGAAGATCTGCCACTTATGCTTTATAGTATTATCCATTATGCAAGTCAAATTTAACATTTTTCCTTGCATATAAACAGAGAACAAGTGCCCTCATGGTTTACCCCAGGGCGGGTCATGATACCCCATATAAAAACCACTGAGGATTAAATAGTCCATAATCAGGGCCGCTTTGTCAAAAACTCATATAACGAAATAAATATGTATCATACCTGTGATATTTTTTCATACTGCCGACTTATCGTACGTCATGTAGCAAAGGTAATAGCTCAAAGACAGAAGCACAACGCCCTGTTCAATGTATTCATACTGCCGGCTTACAACGCCGCATGCAACAAGGGGCAATATCCCAAAACTTTGAGCACAACGCTCTAAGCATATAATCATTATACCCTGGCTACTTAAAGTCCACAACCAGGCTGGGTTAATAACACTCCGGATAAAGTCATACATGAACCATAAGGCAACATGGACCTCATTGGTTTTTCAACCATGTATTGACATGTCACAAGAGACAAAACTCAAAAATGTTCAAATGAAAAATAAATCAGAAAACAAGGCTTTCATAGGCCGCCAAGCCTCAAAGTCAAGTGCTTTCATGGGCCGCACAACCGCTGAGTTAATCCTTCATTCAAACCTTATAAGCCGGACCTCACATGACCAATCGTCGTTTTAACGTTGACAAGTTAAGGGTCTTTATAAGATTGACTGTCAAGAGTACGGCGAGTCATTCCAGGATTACCTAGGCGGAGAGGCAGACTTACAAAGGCAGGATAACCAGGATTTTTTGGTGAATACACCTGGCGTCCAAGCCGATTACAAGGGTCATCAAAGCTCTGTTCATGAACAAAAAGCCCCCAAGTAATAATTCATTCAAGGCATATAAGCCAGATTAATAGGGTATTCATAGCTATGCTCAATGAGCAGGAAGGCCCTAAGTATGTTTTAATCATGGCGTACAAGCCGGATCAAGAGGGTAGTCATAGCTATGCTCAATGAGAAGGAAGCCCCCAAGTGATCGTATGATGTGATAATAAAGACTCATATTTCCCAGAAATGAAATGACAGAGGCCCTAAATTATCAGGGATGCCGGCTTTATTATATTCATCATAATATATACATTAACAAAATATGTACATCACAAGAGCCGGTAGCTCAAGTGTAATAAGGCCAAAGATGAGCAATATTCCACGGCCGGCGGGTCTCCTCCTCCGACGTGCGTGAGTCCTTGTGGTCTCGAACATCGATGAGGTAGTATGACCCATTGTTCAGATTTTTTCTGACCACAAAGGGCCCTTCCCAAGGTGGGGATAGCTTGTGCATCTCAGTTTCATCCTGGATGAACCGGAGCACCAAATCGCCTTCTTGAAAGGTCCTGGTTTTAACCCAGCGACTGTGATAAAGACGCAGATCTTGCTGGTAAATCGCCGAACGAGCCGTCGCAAGGTCACACTCCTCATCTAATAGGTCAATCGCATCTTGACGTGTTTTCTCATTATCATCTTCAACACACTACAAAAAAACACATCCGTGACATTTTGGGCTGAACGAAATTTTTTTCTGTCATACATAGATGTGGTATCATCATAGATGTGGTGGGCTCCTACTTCTATGACAAAAAATCATGACAGAAAATGGGCTTTTCGTCCTGGGCAGGCTGGAGATGCAGCTACATGACATTCTTTGGGCCGTCCATGACGGAAAAAACCGTGGTAGAAGCGAGGGGGAGGAAAATTTCGGGAAGTTCCCGGTTACGGTGGGAGGTCGGGGGCCGAGCGATGCACGTTTCTCTCGTACATGTACACGCGTGTGTGCGAGGCATTGGCTCTAACTGATACCAAGCGAGGCGTTGGGCTCTAACTAAACCTGAGTGATTGCACTACAGGCTACGCGTTACTGAACCTGAGCGATCGATCGATGGCTGTTAGCTGAACCCGATCGAGCGATTCCTTCGCTACTGCTGCTAACTAAAGCCGATCGATTGGATGAACAGTGAGCATTGCGGGGGGGGGGTGGTGGATGAACAGTGAGCGGTGGCGTTGCCTCTGGATGAACACGACCCCATGGTGTGGAGGGCTGGATGAACAGTAGACGGTGGAGGGGTGCCCGTGGAGGGGTGGTTGAACAGGACCCCGTGGTGTGGAGGGCTGGATGAACAGTAGATGGTGGAGGGTTGCTCGTGGAGGGGTGGTTGAATAGTAGCCGGTGGAGTAGCGCGCGGTGGAGGCTGGATGCACAGGAGCCCGTGGAGGCTGGAGGAGGTCGACGGTAGCTCGTGTAGGCTGGAGGAGGTCGACGGTGGAGATGAACACTATCCTGTGGAGTCCTGCTTGCGCACGCCACACCCTCCCGGCGAACAGGACCCCCGTTTCGACCGTAGCACTCCAACACAAGTCCGTTTCCCCCGTTTTGCGGTACGCCACACCCCTCCCGATCAACAGGACCCCCGTTTCGACCGTAGGAGGTCCGTTTCGTCTGTTTTGCGGTACGCCACACCCCTCCCGATCAACAAGACCACTGTTTCAACCATAGGAGGTCTGTTTCCTCCATTTTCTGGTACGCCACACCCCTCCTGATCAACAGGACCTCGTTCCGAACGTAGCAGGTCCGTTTCCTCCGTTCCGCGGTACACCAGGCCTCGTTTCCATCGCCTATTCTGTCCAAGCCCTCCCGATGAACACGACCACGCATTCCGTTCCGACCCAGCCGGTTGGCTCCCACGCGTTTTGTTGCCTCCCGATGAACACGACGCATTCCGTTGCCTCCCCATGAACACGATGCATTCTGTTGCCTCCCCATGAACACGATGCATTCTGTTGCCTCCCCATGAACACGACGATGACGTTGTTTCTCCGTTCCGACCCAGCCATGTACACGAGCCCTGGCCATACGTATGTGCGAGTAGGCGTTCGAGACCCTGCCTGTATGTACGTACTTGGCCGTATTTTCTTTCTTGCACCCTGGTCGCTGTACGTACGTGTACATGCTACGTGTGCGCCTCTACTACGACACGTACGCGCCTCTACTACGACACGTGCGCGCCTCTACATCGAGCAATATATATGTACATACACATTCGCGACCAGAATGACAACACAACGTAAGCTTCGACCAGGTGGATCCCGACTATCAGGCACTTCCTTGCGTGCGAAGATGTAGTTGGTAGGTCCCAGCAGTCAGGGGGCGAATCGTTTTTTTGCCTGGACGCACTTCCTTGCGTGCGAAGATGTAGCTGGTGGGTCCCATCAGTCAGGGGGGCGAATCGTTATTTTTGCCCGGACGCACTTCCTTGCGTGCGAAGATCTAGCTGGTGGGTCCCAGCAGTCAGGGGGAAACATTTTTTTTTTTGCAAAATACGATGGCCCATCCGATGGGTCCCTGCTGTCAGGTGGAGGAATCATTATTTTGCATGTAATAAGGAGGCACTTCCTTGCTGCGGCCGTGGACCCAGCTGTCAGCCTCTCCACGTACAGTCCACGTCCGATGGAAGTCGTTCCTTGACCACGTTGACCACGCCGCGTCGAGAGCACCACAGCGGTGGACGAAGGCGAGGACTAGGAAGGGGACGACTCAGAGCCGGGGAAGACGCAGCAGTGGATGCCCACGCGAAGAGGAGTACGAGGGTTCACTGGTTCGGCTGCGGTGTAAGGCTGCTGTCGCCGCAGAATAACAGGGGTTGTGGTTGAGTAGAGGGATGGCCTGGCCAACGGTGGGAGTAGTAGGGGGCGGTGAGGCCTCCGCGGCATCACAGCCGGCCACGGGAGGCAGGAGCACGCGGCACGATCGGTGCTGGTTTAGGCGGCTGGAGCAAGAAGACCATAGGTTGAAGAAGCACTACGGTCGTTGGATGAACATCGTACGGTAACAGGAGCTAGAAGCGTTCATATTGACTAAGTTTACAAAGCCCTCCGTCCCCGTCAACTTTGTAGGCCCACAAGTCAGCCTCCCACTATGCTGGGTTCTAGCTGGCAGGGGGAGTATTCATTTTTTTTGTGCGTAATAAGGAGGCACTTCCTTGCGTGCGAAGATAGCTGGTAGATCCGACATGTCAGCGGGGGGCACGTTTTTTTTTTCACAAAATACAGAGGCCCTTCCGGTGGGTCCCAGATGTCAGGTGGAGGAATCATTAATTTGTGCGTAATAAGGAGGCATTTCCTTGTGTGCGGCCGTGGACCCAGCTGTCAGCCTCTCCACGCACAGTCTACGTACTTCCGATGGTGTCGTTCGTTGACCACGTTGCACCGAGCGCATCCAAGGTGGTGGACGATGGCGAGGCCCCGGACAGCAATGAACCGGAGATGGGAAGACGCGGGAGTAGAGTGCTACGTCTTGAGCTTGCGTTTAGTTTTCCTCGAAGAGGAGAGGGTGATGCAGCAATAGTAGCGTAAGTATTTCCCTCAGTTTTTGAGAACCAAGGTACCAATCCAGTAGGAGGCTCCTCAAAAGTCCCACACACCTACACAAACAAACAAATAACTCGCAACCAACGCAATAAAGGGGTTTTCCATCCCTTCATGGCCACTTGCGAAAGTGAGATCTAATAAAGATAGTATGATAAGATAAATATATTTTTGGTATTTTATAATATAGATGCAAAAAGTAAAGATACAAATAAAAGTAGATTGAAAGCAAATATGATAAGAGATAGACCCGTGGCCATAGGTTTTACTAGTGGCTTCTCTCAAGATAGCATAAGTATTACGGTGGGTGCACAAATTACTGTAGAGCAATTGATAGAAAAGCGAATAATTATGAGATTATCTAGGCATGATCATGTATATAGGCATCACGGCCGCAACAAGTAGACCGACTCCTGCCTGCATCTACTACTATTACTCCACAAATCGATCGACTCCTACCTGCATCTAGAGTATTAAGTTCATAAGAACAGAGTAACGCATTAAGCAAGATGACATGATGTAGAGGGATAAACTCAAGCAATATGATATAAACCCCATCTTGTTATCCTCGATGGCAACAATACAATACGTGCCTTGCAACCCTTTCTGTAACTTGGTAAGGACACCGCAAGATTGAACCCAAAGCTAAGCACTTCTCCGATGGCAAGAAAGATCAATCTAGTAGGCCAAACCAAACTGATAATTCGAAGAGACATCTAAAGATAACTCAATCATGCATAAAAGAATTCAGAGAAGATTCAAATATTATTCATAGATAAACTTGATCATAAACCCACAATTCATCGGATCTCGACAAACACACCGCAAAAAGAGTTTACATCGAATAGATCTCCACAAGAGAGGGGGAGAACATTGTATTGAGATCCACAAAGAGAGAAGAAGCCATCTAGCTAATAACTATGGACCCGTAGGTCTGTGGTAAACTACTCACAACTCATCTGAGGGGCAAGGATGTTGATGTAGAAGCCCTCCATGGTCGACTCCCCCTCCGGCAGAGTGCCGGTGAAGGCTCCAAGATGAGATCTCGCGGATACGTAAGGTTACGGTGGTGGAAATTGTGTTTCGTCTCCCCTCGGATGTTTTCGGGCACGAGGTATATATAGGAAGAAGAAGTACGTCGGTGGCAGCCCGAGGGGCCCACAAGACAGGGGCACGCCCTACAGGGGGGCGCCCTCCTATCTCGTGGGAGCCTCGGCTGCTTCTTGACTTGCACTCCAAGTCCTCTGGATCACGCTCGCTCCAAAAATCGCGCCCCAAGGTTTCATTCCGCTTTGGACTCCGCTTGATATTCCTTTTCTTCGAAATACTGAAATAGGCAAAAAAACAGCAATATGGGCTAGGCCTCCGGTTAGTAGGTTAGTCCCAAAATGATATAAATGTGTAAAATAAAGCCCATAAACATCCAAAAGGGGTAATATAATAGCATGGAACAATCAAAAATTATAGATACGTTGGAGACGTATCAAGCATCCCCAAGCTTAATTCCTGCTCGTCCTCGAATAGGTAAGTGATAAAAAGAGAATTTTTGATGTGGATGCTACCTAGCATAATTCTCAATGTAATTTTCTTTATTGTGGCATGAATGTTCAGATCCAAATGATACAAAATAGAAGTTCATATTAACATGAAAATGGTGATACATCAAGCATACTAATCAAAGTAATCATGTCTTCTCAAAATAACATGGCCAAAGAAAGTTATCCCTACAAGATCATATAGTCTGGCTGTTGCTCTATCTTCATCACAGAAAGTATTTAATCATGCACAACCCTGATGACAAGCCAAGCAATTGTTTCATACTTTAATAATCTCAAACTTTTTCAACTTTCACGCAATACATGAGCGTGAGCCATGGACATAGCACTATATGTGGAATAGAATGGTGGTTGTGGAGAAGACAAAAAGGAGAAGATAGTCTCACCACAACTAGGCGTATCAACGGGCTATGGAGATGCCCATTGATAGATATCAATGTGAGTGAGTAGGGATTGCCATGCAACGGATGCACTAGAGCTATAAATATATGAAAGCTCAACAAAAGAAACTAAGTGGGTGTGCATCCAACTTGCTTGCTCACGAAGACCTAGGGCATTGTTGAGGAAACCCATCATTGGAATATACAAGCCAAGTTCTATAATGAAAAATTCCCACTAGTATATGAAAGTGACAACATATGAGACTCTCTATCATGAAGATCATGGTGCTATTTTGAACCACAAGTGTGGAAAAAGAGATAGTAGCATTGTCCCTTCTCTCTTTTTCCTCTCATTTTATTTATTTTTTCTCTTTTTTTTTCTTTGGCCTTCTTTTTTTCTTTTTATTTTTATTTTTGTAAAGTCCGAAGTCTCATCCCGACTTGTGGGGGAATCATAGTCTTCATCATCCTTTCCTCACTAGGACAATGCTCTAATAATGAAGATCATCACACTTCTATGGATTTACAACTCAAAGCTAGAACAAGATATGACTCTATATGAATGCCTCGGCGGTGTACCGGGATATGCAATGAATCAAGAGAGACATGTAGGAAAATTATGAAGGTGGCCTTGCCACAAATACAATGTCAACTACATGATCATGCAAAGAGCAATATGACAAAAGTAATGCGTGTCATATGAACGAAACGGTGGAAAGTTGCATGGCAATATATCTCGGAATGGCTATGGAAATGCCATAATAGGTAGGTATGGTGGCTGTTTTGAGGAAGGTATATGGTAGGTGTATGGTACCAGCAAAAGTTGCGCGGCACAAGAAAGGCTAGCAATTATGGAAGGGTGAAAGGGTGTGTATAATCCATGGACTCAACATTAGTCAAAAGAACTCATGTACTTGTTGCAAAAATCTAGAAGTCATAGAAAACGAAAGCACTACGCGCATGCTCCTAGGGGGATAGGTTGGTAGGAATAGAACATCGCTCGTCCCCGACCGCCACTCATAAGGAAGACAATCAATAAATAACATTATGCTCCAACTTCATCACAGAGCGGTTCACCATACGTGCATGCCACGGGAATCACAAACTTCAACACAAGCATTCTTTAAATTCATAATCACCCAACTAGTATGACTTTAATATCACTACCTCCATATCTCAAAACAATTATCAAGCATCATATTGATCATAGCATCCAATTCTTTTTCTATGATAGTTTTTATTATACCCAACTTGGATGCTCATCATTCTAGGACCAACTTTAAAACCATAGCAAATACCATGCTGTTCTAAAAGACTCTCAAAATAATATAAGTGAAGCATGAGATACTAGAAATTTCTTCAAAATTAAGACACCACCGTGCTCTAAAAGATATAAGTGAAGCACTAGAGCAAAAACTATCAAGCTCAAAAGATATAAGTGAAGCACATAGAGTATTCTAGCAAATTCTAATCAAATAGGCTTCTCCCAAAAGGTGTGTACAACAAGGATGATTGTGGTAAACTAAAAAGCAAAGACTAATATAATACACGACGCTCCAAGCAAAACACATATCATGTGGCGAATAAAAATATAGCTCCAAGTAAAGTTACCAATGAACGAAGACAAAGAGGGATGCCTTCCGGGGCATACCCAAGCTTAGGATTTTGGATATCCTTGAATATCTTGGGGTGACTTGGGCATCCCCAAGCTTAGGCTCTTGCCACTCCTTATTCCTTAGTCCATAAAAGCTTTACCCAAAACTTGAAAACTTCACAACACAAAACTCAACAGAAATCTTATAAAATTCATGATCAAAATAGCAAAAGGGAATTCATTAACTAAACAAAAGTAAACTTAAATATATAATAAGCAAAAAGCACTATAAACCTTTAATAGGATGAGCATTCTTTAATAAATGGCATTTACCCAAGGACCCTTCCTATAATGGATAGATTAAACCAAAATCAAAGACCCTATTAAACCAAAGGTATAAAAGAAAATCGAACTTGAAACAAGTCCTTCCGCATTCGCTAACTACTTCATGAACCATATTTTGTTAACAAAGAATATGCTCCGTCCTAAGTAGACCTTATCATTCTCTTAACCAAATTTATTGGATTTTAAAATAACATAATACATCCTTCTTCCCAATATAAAGGCCCCATTTAAAATTTTTTTCCCCAAACAAAAAATTTAATGTTCAGATCCAAATGATACAAAATAGAAGTTCATATTAACATGAAAATGGTGATACATCAAGCATACTAATCAAAGTAATCATGTCTTCTCAAAATAACATGGCCAAAGAAAGTTATCCCTACAAGATCATATAGTCTGGCTGTTGCTCTATCTTCATCACACAAAGTATTTAATCATGCACAACCCTGATGACAAGCCAAGCAATTGTTTCATACTTTAATAATCTCAAACTTTTTCAACTTTCACGCAATACATGAGCGTGAGCCATGGACATAGCACTATATGTGGAATAGAATGGTGGTTGTGGAGAAGACAAAAAGGAGAAGATAGTCTCACCACAACTAGGCGTATCAACGGGCTATGGAGATGCCCATTGATAGATATCAATGTGAGTGAGTAGGGATTGCCATGCAACGGATGCACTAGAGCTATAAATATATGAAAGCTCAACAAAAGAAACTAAGTGGGTGTGCATCCAACTTGCTTGCTCACGAAGACCTAGGGCATTGTTGAGGAAACCCATCATTGGAATATACAAGCCAAGTTCTATAATGAAAAATTCCCACTAGTATATGAAAGTGACAACATATGAGACTCTCTATCATGAAGATCATGGTGCTATTTTGAACCACAAGTGTGGAAAAAGAGATAGTAGCATTGTCCCTTCTCTCTTTTTCCTCTCATTTTATTTATTTTTTCTCTTTTTTTCTTTTGGCCTTTTTTTTCTTTTTATTTTTATTTTTGTAAAGTCCGAAGTCTCATCCCGACTTGTGGGGAATCATAGTCTTCATCATCCTTTCCTCACTAGGACAATGCTCTAATAATGAAGATCATCACACTTCTATGGATTTACAACTCAAAGCTAGAACAAGATATGACTCTATATGAATGCCTCATGTAATCGGATATGCAATGAATCAAGAGAGACATGTAGGAAAATTATGAAGGTGGCCTTGCCACAAATACAATGTCAACTACATGATCATGCAAAGAGCAATATGACAAAAGTAATGCGGTCATATGAACTAAACGGTGGAAAGTTGCATGGCAATATATCTCGAATGGCTATGGAAATGCCATAATAGGTAGGTATGGTGGCTGTTTTGAGGAAGGTATATGGTAGGTGTATGGTACCAGCAAAAGTTGCGCGGCACAAGAAAGGCTAGCAATTATGGAAGGGTGAAAGGGTGTGTATAATCCATGGACTCAACATTAGTCAAAAGAACTCATGTACTTGTTGCAAAAATCTAGAAGTCATAGAAAACGAAAGCACTACGCGCATGCTCCTAGGGGGATAGGTTGGTAGGAATAGAACATCGCCGTCCCCGACCGCCACTCATAAGGAAGACAATCAATAAATAACATTATGCTCCAACTTCATCACAGAGCGGTTCACCATACGTGCATGCCACGGGAATCACAAACTTCAACACAAGCATTCTTTAAATTCATAATCACCCAACTAGTATGACTTTAATATCACTACCTCCATATCTCAAAACAATTATCAAGCATCATATTGATCATAGCATCCAATTCTTTTTCTATGATAGTTTTTATTATACCCAACTTGGATGCTCATCATTCTAGGACCAACTTTAAAACCATAGCAAATACCATGCTGTTCTAAAAGACTCTCAAAATAATATAAGTGAAGCATGAGATACTAGAAATTTCTTCAAAATTAAGACACCACCGTGTTTCTAAAAGATATAAGTGAAGCACTAGAGCAAAAACTATCAAGCTCAAAAGATATAAGTGAAGCACATAGAGTATTCTAGCAAATTCTAATCAAATAGGCTTCTCCCAAAAGGTGTGTACAACAAGGATGATTGTGGTAAACTAAAAAGCAAAGACTAATATAATACACGACGCTCCAAGCAAAACACATATCATGTGGCGAATAAAAATATAGCTCCAAGTAAAGTTACCAATGAACGAAGACAAAAGAGGGGATGCCTTCCCGGGGCATACCCAAGCTTAGGATTTTGGATATCCTTGAATATCTTGGGGTGACTTGGGCATCCCCAAGCTTAGGCTCTTGCCACTCCTTATTCCTTAGTCCATAAAAGCTTTACCCAAAACTTGAAAACTTCACAACACAAAACTCAACACGCATCTAGAGTATTAAGTTCATAAGAACAGAGTAACGATTAAGCAAGATGACATGATGTAGAGGGATAAACTCAAGCAATATGATATAAACCCCATCTTGTTATCCTCGATGGCAACAATACAATACGTGCCTTGCAACCCTTTACGGTAAGGACACCGCAAGATTGAACCCAAAGCTAAGCACTTCTCCCATGGCAAGAAAGATCAATCTAGTAGGCCAAACCAAACTGATAATTCAAGAG
Source organism: Aegilops speltoides (assembly GCA_021437245.1). Classification (NCBI taxonomy): domain Eukaryota; kingdom Viridiplantae; phylum Streptophyta; class Magnoliopsida; order Poales; family Poaceae; genus Aegilops; species Aegilops speltoides. Next base: position 389,889,922 of record CM038141.1, read on the forward strand.
ACTTGCAAAGATAACTCAATCATACATAAAAGAATTTAGAGAAGATTCAAATATTATTCATAGATAAACTTGATCATAAACCCACAATTCATCGGATCTCGACAAACACACCGCAAAAAGAGTTTACATCGAATAGATCTCCACAAGAGAGGGGGAGAACATTTGTATTGAGATCCAAAAAGAGAGAAGAAGCCGTCTAGCTAATAACTATGGACCCGTAGGTCTGTGGTAAACTACTCACAACTCATCGGAGGGGCAAGGATGTTGATGTAGAAGTGCTCCGTGGTCGATTCCCCCTCTGGCAGAGTGCCGGCTAAGGCTCTAAGTTGAGATCTCGCGGATACAAAAGGTTACGGTGGTGGAAATTGTGTTTCGTGTGCCCCCTGGATGTTTTTGGGGTACGTAGGTATATATAGGAAGAAGAAGTACGTCGGTGGCTGCCCGAGGGGCCCACGAGACAAGGGGCGCGCCTGCTGGGGGCGCCTCCTATCTCGTGGGAGCCTCACGGCTTTGACTTGCACTCCAAGTCCTCCGGATCACGCTCGCTCCAAAAATCACGCCTCCGAAGGTTTCATTCCGTTTGGACTCCGTTTGATATTCCTTTTCTTTGAAATACTGAAATAGGCAAAAAAAAAACAGGAATATGGGCTGGGCCTCCGGTTAGTAGGGTAGTCCAAAAAATGATATAAATGTGTAAAATAAAGCCCATAAACGTCCAAAAGGGGTAATATAATAGCATGGAATAATAAAAAATTATAGATACGTTGGAGACATATCATAGAGTCGCAGACGGAGAGGTGTACGAGGGTTAACTGGTTCTAGTGCGGTGTGGTTCGGCAGTCGGTGGAGAAGAACAGGAGGTGTGGAGGGGTGGAGGGATGGCTCGGCCAACGGTGGAGTAGCGCTTCATAGCGAAGCGTGCTAAGCGGAGCTGCTAGCAGCAAGAGGCGGGAGGTGGTCCCGGCGGCGCTGGTGGAAGAAGACGAGACATTGAAGATGGATGCCGGTCGTTGGATGTAAATCCAACGGCTAACATGTCAGAATCATTTGTTGACTAAATTGACAACGACTTGCGTTGGTTTCGACCTATTGGCCCACATTTCAGCCTCCAGAAATGTGGCACGTATTCAACCCATTTTTCAGAATGTACAGTCTTTTTTTTGCGTGGTAGAATTTACAGTCAATTTGATCTTTTTTTGAATTACAACCATTAGCTGGGCTGGGTGAACAAATAATGTAGCGTCCATGCGGCCCATTTATTTTATTTCCTAAAAAATTACAGGCCATTTGCACTTTCTCGAAATACACGATTTTGCTGGGTTGATTCTAATTATAATGTTGGGCTGGCCAGCAATGTTATCAAAAAATAAAAAGGGGCTGAGCATTTTGTTATTAATATATTTAAATAATTAGTGATATTATTACATTCGTCCTTAAATCTTACCAAGCTTTTGTACACAATCTCTAGGATTTTCGTGCCAAAACAATCCATGATTTTATTTGTTAAGAAATTATTTTTATAAGTTAATAAGATGTGGGATATTGTTTTCTTACATATGTAAGTATCATTAAATATATGATGACAATAAAAATAATATATAATAACATATAAAATAATTTAAATATATATAATATAGTTAGAAGGAAGCATAAGTTGGACTCATGCTCCTATTCTTATATAAAAAATAGAATGCACCTCTGCATTTTCTTCAAAAAAATACATAAATTGGGCTGCCAAAAATAAAACCTCGGATAGGAGGTCCATAGGCCGGTCGATACATGACGGCCCTAAGAAAATACAAACAGGCCTATGGACCTCCCATCCGAGGACGTGGGCCACGCATGTTAAAAATGAAAGCCTAGTCGGGGCAGCCCAACACCACGTCCAACACTTGCCAAAACTTTGTCCCTCATTTTCTCTGTGTTTCGCACACTCGACATTGTGTGGGCATTTTGACTGTGCATCATATGAAGATGTGCTATGCATGAATGTTGATCAGCATGATGTTAACTGGCTGGTAGTTCCATTTTCGACCATGAATAAAACATCCAACATGATGTTAACCCTGTTTGAAAAGGCTGTGTTAATATAAATGCATCGCCTCTCAAAGTTGCGCTTTCTCTCTGGCCCGAACTTGCGCTTATCTAAAATCAAACTTGTCTGCTTTTCTCTCGAGAATCACATTGTTCCGCACTTTTGTACTCCTATGAAACTACATTTTTTAAGTGCTAAAAAGAGATCTCTAGAATTCATAAAATACTTCATATGCTCAATACTGCAAATCTGAAATTCAAAAGACATTCATATCTGAAAGTACTCTCAAAATACACAACAGAAAACACAATTCACAACCTGCAAATACTGACAACCCTAAGCTCCTCCTCACAATTCACAACCTGCCCGACTATTGGGCTGGGGGGGGGGGCAGCCCCCTCCTATTCCTCGGTGGCAGACAACCACCCCATGAGATGATGTGAACGGCGAGGGAGACGATGGCGGGGAAGTGTCATCGGGCCAACTGCTTTTCTCCTCTTGCAGTTGGGTTCGGTCGACGAAGACTCCATCGGCTCGCTCTGGCATGACACCCTCACAAACGGCACCCTTTAGATGCTCGATCCTTCAATCTCTGTGTTGGGGAACATTGCAGAAAATTAAAATTTTTCCTACGGTTTCACCAAGATCCATCTATGAGTTCATCTAAGCAACGAGTCAAGGGAGTGAGATTGCATCTACATACCACTTGTAGATCGCGTGCGGAAGCGTTCAAGGGAACGGTGATGATGGAGTCGTACTCGCCGTGATTCAGATCACCGATAACCAAGTGCCGAATGGATAACACCTCCGCGTTCAACACACGTACGGAACGGACAACGTCTCCTCCGTCTTGATCCAGCAAGGGAGAAGGAGAGGTTGAGGAAGATGGCTCCAGCAGCAGCACGACGGCGTGGTGGAGGTGGAGCGGTAGTACTCCGACAGGGCTTCGCCAAGCTCGTGACGGAGGAGGAGAGGTGTTGGGGAGGGGAGGGGTTTCGCCTTGGTTGTGTCTTGCAGCCCTCCCCTCACCCCTCTATTTATAGGAAAGGGCAGGTCGGCCCTCTAGATGGGATCTAGAGGGGGGCGGCGGCAGGGGAGGGGGCTTGCCCCCAGCAAAGGGGCGCCCACCAGGGTTCCCCCCAACCCTAGGCGCATGGGCCTGTGGGGGGCGCCAAGACTCAGGCTGGTTCCCGCCTTGCAGCCCATGAGGCCCTCCGAGAGGGGTGGCCCTCCCGTGGACCTCGAACCTCTCCGGGCCCCTGCACAATACCGATAATGCCCCCAAAACTTTCCGGTGTCCGCATGACAACTTCCCATATATAAATCCTCACCTCCGGACCATTCCGGAACTGCTCGTGACGTCCGGGATCTCATCCGGGACTCCGAACAACATTCGGTAATCACATAAGCGTACGTGTAAGGTCGGTCCGGGCCGCTTCATCCCACAATACCACTGAAGCAAGAAATGACTAGTAGCGGCAAGCAAGTTGACAAGATCTACGCCCACAACAAAATTGTGTTCTACTCGTGCAATAGAGAACTACGCATAGACCTAGCTCTGATACCACTATTGGGGAACGTTGCAGAAAATTAAAATTTTTCCTACGGTTTCACCAAGATCCATCTATGAGTTCATCTAAGAAACGAGTCAAGGGAGTGAGATTGCATCTACATACCACTTGTAGATCGCGTGCGGAAGCGTTCAAGGGAACGGTGGTGATGGAGTCGTACTCGCCGTGATTCAGATCACCGATGACCAAGTGCCGAACGGACAGCACCTCCGCATTCAACACACGTACAGAATGGACGACGTCTCCTCCGTCTTGATCCCGCAAGGGAGAAGGAGAGGTTGAGGAAGATGGCTCCAGCACCAGCATGACGGCGTGGTGGAGGTGGAGCGGCAGTACTCCGACAGGGCTTCGCCAAGCTCGTCACGGAGGAGGAGAGGTGTTGTGGAGGGGAGGGGCTGCGCCTTGGTTGTGTCTTGCAGCCCTCCCCTCACCCCTCTATTTATAGGGGAAGGGGCAAGGGGGACCGGCCCCTCTAGATGGGATCTAGAGGGGGGCGACGGCCAGGGAGGGGGGCTTGCCCCCAAAGGGGGGCGCCCCCACTAGGGTTCCCCCCAACCCTAGGCGCATGGGCCCAAGGGGGGCGCCAGCCCTCCAGGCTGGTTCCCTGCCTTGCGCCCATGAGGCCCTCCGAGAGGGTGGCCCCCGGTGGACCTCGAACCTCTTCGTGGCCCCTGCACGATACCGATAATGCCCCAAACTTTCCGGTGTCCGCATGACAACTTCCCATATATAAATCTTCACCTCCAGCACCATTCTCGAACTCCTCGTGACGTCCGGATCTCATCCGGACTCAACAACATTCGTAATCACATACAAGTCTTCCTAATAACCCTAGCGCCACCGAACCTTAAGTGTGTAGAACCTACGGGTTCGGGAGACATGCAGACATGACCGAGACGACTCTCCGGTCAATAACCAACGGCGGGATCTAGATACCCATGTTGGCTCCCACATGCTCCTCGATGATTTAATCGGATGAACCACGATGTCGAGGATTCGATCAACCCCGTATACAATTCCCTTTGTCAATCGGTACGTTACTTGCCCGAGACTCGATCGACGGTATCCCAATACCTCGTTCAGTCTCAAGCATCGCAAGTCACTTTATTCGCATCAGAATGCATGATTCCATGACCAAACACTTGGTCACTTTGGGCTCATTATGATGATGCATTACCGAGTGGGCCTAGAGATACCTCTCCGTCATACGGAGTGACAAATCCCGCCTCGATCCGTGTCAACCCAATGACACTTTCGAGATACATGTAGTGCACCTTTATAGTCACCTAGTTACGTTGTGATGTTTGGTACACCCCAAAGCACTCCTACGGTATCCGGAGTTACACGATCTCATGGTCTAAGGAAAAGATACTTGACATTGGAAAAGCTCTAGCAAACGAACTACACGATCTTGTGCTATGCTTAGGATTGGGTCTTGTACATCACATCATTCTCCTAATTATGTGATCCCGTTATCAACGACATCCAATGTCCATAGCCAGGAAACCATGACTATCTGTTGATCAACGAGCTAGTCAACTAGAGGCTTACCAGGGACATATTATGGTCTATGTATTCACATGTGTATTACGATTTCCGGATAATATAGTTATAGCATGAATAAAGACAATTATCATGAACAAGGAAATATAATAATAATCCTTTTATTATTGCCTCTAGGGCATATTTCCAACAGTCTCCCACTTGCACTAGAGTCAATGATCTAGTTACATTGTGATGAATCGAACACCCATAGAGTTCTGGTGTTGATCATGTTTTGCTCGCGAGAGAGGTTTAGTCAACGGATCTGCGACATTCAGATCCGTATGTACTTTGCAAATATCTATGTCTCCATCTTGAACATTTTCATGGATGGAGTTGAAACGATGCTTGATGTGCCTGGTCTTCTTATGAAACCTGGGCTCCTTGGCAAGGGCAATAGCTCCAGTGTTGTCACAGAAGAGTTTGATCGGCCCCGACGCATTGGGTATGACTCCTAGGTCGGTGATGAACTCCTTCACCCAAATTGCTTCATGCGTTGCCTCCGAGGCTGCCATGTACTCCGCTTCACATGTAGATCCTGCCACGACGCCTCGCTTGTAGCCGCACCAGCCATCGCTTCCACCATTCAACAAATACACGTATCCGGTTTGTGACTTAGAGTCATCCAGATCTGTGTCGAAGCTAGCATCGACGTAACCCTTTACGACGAGCTCTTCGTCACCTCCATAAACGAGAAACATGTCCTTTGTCCTTTTCAGGTACTTCAGGATATTCTTGACCGCTGTCCAGTGTTCCTTGCCGGGATTACTTTGGTACTTTCCTACCAAACTTATGGCAAGGTTTACATCAGGTTTGGTACACAACATGGCATACATAATAGATCCTATGGCTGAAGCATAGGGGATGACACTCATCTCTTCTTTATCTTTTGCCGTGGTCGGGCATTGAGCCGAGCTCAATCTCACACCTTGCAATACAGGCAAGAACCCCTTCTTGGACTGATCCATTTTGAACTTCTTCATAATCTTATCAAGGTATGTGCTTTGTGAAAGACCTATGAGGCTTCTCGATCTATCTCTATAGATCTTGATGCCTAATATATAAGTAGCTTCTCCAAGGTCCTTCATTGAAAAACACTTATTCAAGTAGGCCTTAATGCTGTCCAAAAGTTCTATATCATTTCCCATCAAGAGTATGTCATCTACATATAATATGAGAAATGCTATAGAGCTCCCACTCACTTTCTTTTAAACGCAGGCTTCTCCATAAGTTTGCATAAAACCCAAACGCTTTGATCATCTCATCAAAGCGAATGTTCCAACTCCGAGATGCTTGCACCAGCTCATAAATGGATCGCTGGAGCTTGCATACTTTGTTAGCATTATTAGGATCGACAAAACCTTCCGCTGCATCATATACAGTTCTTCCTTAAGATGTCTGTTAAGGAATGCCGTTTTGACGTCCATCTGCCATATCTCATAATCATAGTATGCGGCAATTGCTAACATGATTCGGACGGACTTCAGCTTCGCTACGAGAGAGAATGTCTCATTGTAGTCAACCCCTTGAACTTGACGATAACCCTTAGCGACAAGTCGAGCTTTATAGATGGCAACATTACCATCCGCGTCCGTCTTCTTCTTAAAGATCCATTTGTTTTCTATCGCTCGCCGATCATCGGGCAAGTCTGTCAAAGTCCATACTTTGTTTTCATACATGGATTCTATCTCGGATTTCATGGCTTCAAGCCATTTGTTGGAATCTCGGCCGCCATCGCTCCTTCATAGTTCGAAGGTTCACCGTTGTCTAACAACATGATTTCCGTGACAGGGTTGCCGCATTCACTCAGTGCGGAACGTGTCCTTGTGGACCTACGGTTCAAGAGCAACTTGATCCAAGTACCTTGATCATCATCATTATTTTCCTCTCCAATCGGTGTAGGCATCACAGAACATTTTCTTGAGTTGCACTACTTTCCTGCTCAAGAGGTAGTACTTCATCGAAGTTCTACTTTCCTCCCACTTACTTCTTTCGAGAGAAACTCCTTTTCCGTAAAGGATCCGTTTGGAAACAAAGATCTTGCCTCGGATCTTAAGTAGAAGGTATACCCAATGGTTTCCTTATGGTATCCTATGAAGACGATTTTTCCGACTTGGGTTCGAGCTTTTCAGTTGAAGTTTCTTGACATAAGCATCGATGCCCAAACTTTTAGAAACGACAGCTTAGGTTTCTTCCTAAACCATAATTCATACAAAGGTCGCCTCAACGGTTTTAGACGGTGCCCTATTTAAAGTGAATGTAGCTGTCTCGAGCATATCCCCAAAATGATAGCGTAAATCGGTAAGAGACATCATAGACCGCACTATATCCAATAGTGTGCGACACGACGCTCGACACACCGCTACGCTGAGGTGTTCCAGGCGGCGTGAGTTGTGAAATGATTCCACATTTCCTTAAGTGTGTACCAAATTCATGACTTAAATATTCTCCTCCACGATCTGATCGTAGGAACGTTGATTCTCTACCTCATTCTGAAATTCCTTGAACTTTTCAAAGGTCTCAGAGTTGTGTTTCATTAAGTAGACATACCCATATCTACTCAAGTCATCAGTGAGAGTGAGAACATAACGATATCCTCCGCGAGCCTCAACGCTCATTGGACCGCATACATCGGTATGTATGATTTCCAATAAATTGGTTGCTCGCTCCATTGTTCCGGAGAACGGAGTCTTGGTCATTTTGCCCATGAGGCATGGTTCGCATGTGTCAAACGATTCATAATCGAGAGACTATAGAAGTCCATCAGCATGGAGCTTCTTCATGCGCTTGACACCAATGTGACCAAGGCGGCAGTGCCACAAGTATGTGGGACTATCGTTATCAACTTTACATCTTTTGGTATTCACACTATGAATATGTGTAACATTACGCTCGAGACTCGTTAAGAATAAACCATTGACCATCGGGGCATGACCATAAAACATATCTCTCATACAAATAGAACAACCATTATTCTCATATTTAAATGAGTAGCCATCTCGTATCAAACGATATCCAGATACAATGTTCATGCTCAAACTTGGCACCAAATAACAATTATTAAGGTCTAAAACTTATCCTGTAGGTAACTGTAGAGGTAGCGTGCCGACGGCGATCACATCGACCTTGGAACCATTCCCGACGTGCATCGTCACCTCGTCCTTTGCCAGTCTCCGCTTATTCCGCAGCTCCTGCTGTGAGTTACAAATATGAGCAACGGCACCGGTATCAAATACCCAGGAGTTACTACGAGTACTGGTAAGGTACACATCAATTACATGTATATCAAATATACCTTTGGTGTTGCCGGCCTTCTTGTCCGCTAAGTATTTGGGGCAGTTCCGCTTCCAGTGACCCTTCCCTTTGCAATAAAAGCACTCAGTCTTAGGCTTGGGTCCATTGCTTGACTTCTTCCTGGCAACTGGCTTACCAGGCGCGGCAACTTCCTTGCCGTCCTTCTTGAAGTTCTTCTTACCCTTGCCCTTCTTGAACTTAGTGGTTTTATTGACCATCAACACTTGATGTTCCTTCTTGATTTCTACCTCTGCGACTTCAAATTGAAAATACTTCGTGAATGGTCTTCACCATCCCCTGCATATTGTAGTTCATCACAAAGCTCTTGTAGCTTGGTGGGAGCGATCAAGGATTTTATCAATGACCGCCTCGTCTGGAGGTTAATGTCCACCGGGACAAAGCGGTTGTGCAACCCGATATTTTGAGTATGTGCTCACCGACGTAACTATTTTCCTCCATCTTACAACTATAGAACTTGTCGGAGACTTCATATCTCTCGACCGGCGTGAGCTTGGAAAACTAGTTTCAGCTCCTCGAACATATCATATGCTCGTGTTGCTCAAAACGCTTTTGGAGCCCCGTTCTAAGTCTGTAAAGCATGCCGCCTTGAACAAGGAGTAATCATCAGCATGAGACTGCCAAGCGCTCATAACGCCTTGGTTCTCTCGGGACAAGTGCATCACCTAGCGGTCCTTCTAGGACATATTGTTTCTGGCAGCTATGAGGATGATCTCGTGTTCCGACCCAATCCGAGATAGTTGCTGCCATCATCTTTCAGCTTGGTTTTCTAGGAACGCTACCAAGTTCATGTTGACATGAGCGCTGGCCATTTGATCTACAAGACATGTTTGCAAAGGTTTTAGACTAAGTTCATGATAATTAAGTTCATCTAATCAAATTATTATAATGAACTCCCACCAAATTAGACATCCTCTAGTCATCTAAGTGTTACACGATCCGAGTCGACTAGGCCGTGTCCGATCATCACGTGAGACGGACTAGTCATCGCCGATGAACATCTCTATGTTGATCGATCTTCCATACGACTCATGTTCGACCTTTCGGTCTCTCGTTTCGAGGCCATGTCTGTACATGCTAGGCTCGCAAGTTAACCCTAAGTGTTTTGCATGTGTAAAACTGTCTTACACCCGTTGTATGTGAACGTAAGAATCTATCACACCCGATCATCACGTGGTGCTCAAACGCATTTAACTTTAGCAACGGTGCACGCTTAGGGGAGAACACTTCTTGAAATTGTTGTAAGGGATCATCTTATTTACTACCGTCGTTCTAAGTAAACAAGATGCATAAACATAATAAACATCACATGCAATTATATAGTAGTGACATGATATGGCCAATATCATATAGCTCCATTGATCTCCATCTTCGGGGCTCCATGATCATCCTGTCACCGACATGACACCATGATCTCCATCATCATGATCTCCATCATCGTGTCTTCATGAAGTTGTCACGCCAACGACTACTTCTACTTCTATGGCTAACGCGCTTAGCAATAAAGTAAAGTAATTTACATGGCGTTCTTCAATGACACGCAGGTCATACAAAAAATAAAGACAACTCCTATGGCTCCTGCCGGTTGTCATACTCATCGACATGCAAGTCGTGATTCCTATTACAAGAACATGATCTCATACATCATAATATATCATTCATCATTCATCACAACTTTGGCCATATCACATCACAAGACACTTGCTGCAAAAACAAGTTAGACGTCCTCTAATTGTTGTTGCAAGTTTTACGTGGCTCCTATAGGTGATCTAGCAAGAACGTTTTCTTACCTACGTTAAAGCCACAATGTGATTTTGTCAACTTCTATTTACCCTTCATAAGGACCCTTTTCGTCGAATCCGCTCCAACTAAAGTGGGAGAGACAGACACCCGCTAGCCACCTTATGCAACTAGTGCATGTCAATCAGTGGAACCTGTGTCACGTAAGCGTACGTGTAAGGTCGGTCCGGGCCGCTTCATCCCACAATACCACTGAAGCAAGAAAAGACTAGTAGCGGCAAGAAAGTTGACAAGATCTACGCCCACAACAAAATTGTGTTCTACTCGTGCAATAGAGAACTACGCATAGACCAAGCTCTGATACCACTATTGGGGAACGTTGCAGAAAATTAAAATTTTTCCTACGGTTTCACCAAGATCCATCTATGAGTTCATCTAAGAAACGAGTCAAGGGAGTGAGATTGCATCTACATACCAATTGTAGATTGCGTGCGGAAGCGTTCAAGGGAACGGTGGTGATGGAGTCGTACTCACCGTGATTCAGATCACCGATGACCAAGTGCTGAACGGACAGCACCTCCGCGTTCAACACACGTAAAGAACGGACGACGTCTCCTCCGTCTTGATCCAGCAAGGGAGAAGGAGAGGTTGAGGAAGATGGCTCCAAAGACCAAAGACGACGGCGTGGTGGAGGTGGGAGCGGCAAGATTCGGCCAGGCTTCGCCAAGCTCGTGATGGAGGAGGAGAGGTGTTGGGAGGGAGGGCTGCGCCTTGGTTGTGTCTTGCAGCCCTCCCTCACCCCTCTATTTATAGGGAAGGGGCAGGGGACCGCCCCTCTAGATGGGATCTAGAGGGGGCGGCCAGGAGGGGGCTTGCCCCCAAGCAAAGGGGCGCCCCACTAGGGTTCCCCCAACCCTAGGCGCATGGGCCCAAGGGGCGCCCAGCCTCCAGGCTGGTTCCCTGCCTTGCGGCCCATGAGGCCCTCCGAGAGGGGTGGCCCCTCCGGTGGACCTCGAACCTCTTCGGTGGCCCCAGACAATACCGATATGCCCCTAAACTTTCCTGTCCGCATGACAACTTCCCATATATAAATCTTCACCTCCCGACCATTCCGAACTCCTCGTGACGCCCAAGATCTCATCCGGACTCAACAACATTCGTAATCACATACAAGTCTTCCTAATAACCCTAGCGCCACCGAACCTTATGTGTAGACCCTACGGTTCGGGAGACATGCGACATGACCGAGACAACTCTCCGGTCAATAACCAACAGCGGGATCTGGATACCCATGTTGTCTCCCACATGCTCCTCGATGATTTCATCGGATGAACCACGATGTCGAGGATTCAATCAACCCCGTATACAATTCCCTTTGTCAATCGGTACGTTATTTGCCCGAGACTCGATCGCTGGTATCCCAATACCTCGCTCAGTCTCATATCGCAAGTCACTTTACTCATCAGAATGTGCATGATCCCGTGACCAAACACTTGGTCACTTTGAGCTCATTATGATGATGCATTACCGAGTGGGCCCAGAGATACCTCTCGTCATACGGAGTGACAAATCCCAGCCTCGATCCGTGTCAACCCAATGTACACTTTCGAGATACCGTAGTGCACCTTTATAGTCACCCGCCACGCCAGGACGCTTGGTACACCCAAAGCACTCCTACGGTATCCGGGAGTTACACGATCTCATGGCCTAAGAAAAAGATACTTGACATTGGAAAAGCTCTAGCAAACGAACTACACGATCTTGTGCTATGCTTAGGATTGGGTCTTGTCCATCACATCATTCTCCTAATGATGTGATCCCGTTATCAACGACATCCAATGTCCATAGCCAGGAAACCATGACTATCTGTTGATCAACGAGCTAGTCAACTAGAGGCTTACCAGGGACATATTATGGTCTATGTATTCACATGTGTATTATGATTTCCGGATAATACAGTTATAGCATGAATAAAGACAATTATCATGAACAAGGAAATATAATAATAATCCTTTTATTATTGCCTCTAGGGCATATTTCCAACACTCTGGTGGATGCTCCATCTGGGATCGATACTCCCACCACCGCTCCCTCACGATCGGATTCGGTGAATCTGTTTGCTCCATGGCCCAGAGGAGCAGCTCTATGTACTCCGGCGCGACTCCTCCGGAGTATCGCCGCCTTTTGCTCTGCTGAAGATATTGGGCCATGGATGTCGCCGCCGCTTAGTTGGTCCTTGTTGTCAAACCAATATCAGATTCCAACATCCTAGCTAGCTTCACAGGGTCGCCGTCATGCGATCCTCACGATCGGTGGTACTCCTCCATCGATCTACTTCTCCACAGCACCTTCACTCGCCGACGGTGGTTTTTGAATGGAAGAGGAGAGGAGCAGCGCTGGTTTTGGATTAGAACAGGAGAGGAACGACGCTGGTTTTGGACTGGAACAGGAGAGGAGGGGCGGTGGTTTTGAAATGGAAGAGGAGAGGAGCGGCGCTGGATTTAGATTGGAACAGGAGAGGAGCGGCGGTGGTTTAAGAGGAGAAGAGCGGAAGAGCGGCGTTGGTTTTTGAAGTATTTTTTTTGTTTTGCGTACTTTGGCTCAAAGTTTGACCACGTACTGTATTTGACAAGCAAAATGTGAATGCATGTCACCAAAAATTGTATCATTTGGTTCGTGTCTGAATGTACTTTCAAATTATAAAATTTTTGCAGCGTATAACATATATTTTATGTGCGAAAATCATGGTCAATTATGACCCAGAATAAAAGGGAGACTAGTTAATGGGGGTCGCTTAATTGAAGGGTAAATTGATTTTGATTTTGATCCATCCAAATACACGACCCTCTCGTCCAATCCTAAATCGCTGCCAAGACGCCCTCTCCTCTTCTCCATTGCAAAACCACCTCCTCTCCTCTCCATCGTCTCCATTCCAAAACCACCGTCTCGTCTCTCCCTCTTTTGATCTTCTCCATTGCAAAACCACCTCCTCTCCTCTCCATCATCTCCATTCCAAAACCACCGTCTTGCCTCTCCCTCTTCTGATCTTCTCCATTGCGAAACCACCTCCTCTCCTCTCCATCATCTCCATTCCAAAACCACCATCTCGCCTCTCCCTCTTCTCTATTGCAAGACCACCGTCTCCCCTCCCATCTTCCAAAGCTGGCACCAGACCACTCAGAAGGACATCTATGGAGAAGATGTCGCAAGAAATCAAAGCAGATCATGGCGGCACTGTGCAAAGTTAGCCAGTTTGAAGGAGATCCTTAGTTGGTTTGACAATGTGTGGGAGATTTCGAGGACGATGCGGGCCATGTGGCAATGTATGCGAAAGAGCGAGACGACGATGATGAGGGCGGCGATGTACATGTACTCCTCGGCGGCAGTCACGCCGCAGTCCTCCGAGTTCATCGAGTATCTCTTCAGGCGATGGAGCGCATGTGATTCACCCGGGCGCATAACAAAGGAGGTGGTGGATGTATAGGTCGAAGGTCGAGAACCCAGAGGATAACGAATCGATCGAGTATGGTGTGCCATTCGTGAGGGTGCAGAGCCAGCCGGAGCCACAGGAGTATTCGTTCTCCCACCGCAAGAGGAGGCCGGATGGCGCGACGTCGCTTCCCCGCCGTTCTCCACGGTTCCCTCGGCGCTCGCCTTGTTTCAACGGTGGTGGTAGGGTTTAAGGTAAGCTTCGCACTAACCTAATCTTCCACCTGCTCATGCTTACAATCAGTGTGACAGCTAATGAAAATCATGCTTACAATCAGTCTCCGAGTACTACGCCAATCACCCTAAAATAGCTCTGGACCTTTGGGTCAAAGTTGTGACATAGTGTACAAATAAAGAAAAATAGATTGGTGCTTCTTTCAGAAAAGAGTACTCCCTAGAAAACTTCCAATATAAGTTACTAGTATTTGGTTAGAGGATTTGTTGCCGAGAAAGATTCGTCCACAGAGAGTGCCACACATCCCACTGGTGGTGGTGGATGCCAATGCGTGCATGCAGCATGGCTGGTGTCGGTAATTTTTACTTGGCACACCTCGCACTCTGCATATATGCCGGTTCCATACGTACATTTGTGCAGTTCCACCAAAATGCAGCTGAATAACCCTGTTTGCACAGATAATAAAAAAGCGTGATTACATTGATGAAACAAAAAATAAGTAGAAGAAAATATTGCGATAGTATCATAGTATGCCATGCCGCGAGGGCGAGATGGGCCCTACGACGCCTCATACGGTACGCCTCATACTAGACATCGTCCCAAGTCTCCCAGATACACCTTCTGCCAGTGATGAACATCAGTGGACAACAGTAGTACAAGGAGGCGCCTTGAGACATTCAAATCTCTATTTTTGTACATATCAACTAAAATTAAGCACCCCAGTTTGCAAAAACGCTTAAACATTAACAATGGGACTAGTTGATGAAACATACATTAACAAAGAGAAGCACTTTCTTTATCTACATTGGAAATGAAATGATAGAGATGACACTCGCTCTATTTTAACTGTATTATTACTTCATTTTATCAATGACACTAGGGTCGAAAGCAGTGGCAAACGAGGTGTACCAAGCGCCGCAAGGATGGAGGTCGGGGTGCTTAGATCGATGCTGAACTGGCTCTTTCAAATCACCAACATGGATGATTCAATTCATGGGACCTTTTGGTGCAGTTCACCTAAAATGAAGCAATGTCCCGTGAGCAAGCAGCTTCTTCTTCAAAAAAATTTAAGAAAAGGGCTCCAGCCCTGGTTCCATTTCCATCAGAAAACGAAACTCACAGAGCTTCTTCTTCATTAGTTGCAATAAAATTGAGCAACATCAAGGTTGGTTGTGAAGCTCCTGGAATGCTCATCTATAATTTGGATATCATTTGTGCAGTTCAACTAAGATCGAGCGTGAAATGTATATCTCTGTTTGCACAAAAAAGGTGGAAAGGAGGGTGACTAACAAGTGATGAAACATGCATCAAATGAAAAGAAGCATGTTCCTTATCTGAATGGTAATCCTAGAAGGACAGTAGCAATTTCTAAAGTAGTAGCATTGCTAGATATTAGTGTGGGCATTAGGATTAACTATGACAACCGTTAAATACGACATTACTTTGGGCACGGGAGAGTAGGCGGACCAGGACAGTTGCATTTCTAATGAAAAGAGCCAACTTATCTTAATGGGAAATTTTAGCAGGACATGTAAAGAAGTGCCATTGATTCATATTACTAGAGGCATTACATTGAAAACAACATTGGTTTAACGTGTCCTTACTTTTTAACAAAGGCGATCGCTACATTTTACCAAAGGGCATTACATAAGAGTGGCTCGGGCAACAAACATCGAACGGGATATCCGGTTGGTCCCATTTTTGTTCGGTATAGCCACCTTATACCGTGTGAGGCTAGCAAATCTAGTGTCAGTACTTACTCGTTGACTTGTCCCCAGTCCCCACTTTCTTTCCTTTTTCAACCAATAGATCGGGTTTATATTGAGTTTGTACTGCTTTCCTTTATTTCCTTATTAGACCTAGAGACCGCTTGGATAGCCACCGCTACTTTTCGCCCCCATTATTTCCTCTTTCGACCAAGTCCTAGATTCAGGTAACAAATCCTCCCCCACCCCACCCCCTTTCTTCCTTGTTTGAACCAAGTAGTACTAGATTCGAGTGCATGAACTAGTTTTACCTCTTAAACGTAAAAAATTTAGGTGGTTTTCGAACAGATGATCGATCCTATCTACGAGGGGGCCTGAGAAATAGTAAAAGATACAAATGCAGCGACGTCAGGAGCTCAGGAAGTAGAGCAAGGCCGGTTTCAAAGGAAGTTATACCTGATGGTCGCTGGGATGTCGCTAGGTGGGCGGAGGGAGGCCGGATCTGCCTACACTACGGCAGCAAGGAAGAAGGGGTCGGAGGCCCTCCTGATACGTCTCCAACGTATCTATAATTTTTGATTGTTCCATGCTATTATATTACCCCTTTTGGATGTTTATGGGCTTTATTTTACACATTTATATCATTTTTGGGACTAACCTACTAACCGGAGGCCCAACCCATATTGTTGTTTTATTGCTGTTTCAAAGATTTCAAGAAAAGGAATATCAAACGGAGTCCAAACGGAATGAAACCTTTGGCATCGTGATTTTTGGAAGAATATCATCCCGAGGCTTGAGATCAAGTCAAGACCCTCGAGGAGCCCAGAGATAGGCGCCCCTAAAGGGCGCGCCTGCCTCTCGGACCCTCGAGCACCTCCCGACCGACTTCTTTCGCCTATATATACCTACGTACCCTAAAACCATCAGAAATCAAGATGGATCGGGAGTTCCGGTGCCGCAAGCCTCTGTAACCACCAAAAACCACTTGGGAGCCTGTTCCAGCACCCTGCCGGAGGGGGAATCCATCACCGGTGGCCATCTTCATCATCCCGACGCTCTCCATGACGAGGAGGGAGTAGTTCACCCTCGGGGCTGAGGGTATGTACGAGTAGCTATGTGTTTGATCTCTCTCTCTCTCTCTCTCTCTCTCTCCCGTCTTCTCTCTCGTGTTCCCTCTATGGCACGATCTTGATGTATCCCGAGCTTTGCTATTGTAGTTGGATCTTATGATGTTTCTCCCCCTCTACTCTCTTGTGATGAATTGAGTTTCCCCTTTGAAGTTATCTTATCGGATTGAGTCTTTTATGAGAACACTTGATGTATCTCTTGCCGTGCTTATCTGTGCTGTCAATGGGATATCATGTGCCACTTGATGTATGTTTTGGTGACCAACTTGAGGGTTCCGCCCATGAACCTATGCATAGGGGTTGGCACACGCTCTGACTCTCCGTAGAAACTTTGGGGCACTCTTCAAGTACTTTGTGTTGGTTGGATGAATTTGAGATTGTGTGATGCATATCGATAATCATGCCCACGGATACTTGAGGTGACAATGGAGTATCCGGTGACATTAGGGTTTTGGTTGATTTGTGTCTTAAGGTGTTATTCTAGTATGAACTCTTTTGTAGATCGATCCAAAGAATAACTTTGAGGTGGTTTCGCACCCTACCATAATCTCTACGCTTGTTCTCCGCTATTATCGGCTTTGGAGTGACTCTTTGTTGCATGTCGAGGGATTGTTATATGATCTATCTATGTTATTATTGTTGAGAGAACTTGCACTAGTGAAAGTATGAACCCTAGGCCTTGTTTCCTATCATTGCAATACCGCTTACGCCACTTTTATCATTAGTTACCTTGCTGTTTTTATTATTTCAGATTACAAAACCTTTATCTACCATCCATATTGCACTTGTATCACCATCTCTTTGCCGAACTAGTGCACCTATACAATCTACCATTGTATTGGGTGTGTTGGGGACACAAGAGACTCTTTGTTATTTGGTTGCAGGGTTGTATGAGAGAGACCATCTTCATCCTACGCCTCCCACGGATTGATAAACCTTAGGTCATCCACTTGAGGGAAATTTGCTACTGTCCTACAAACTTGTGCACTTGCAGGCCCAACAACGTCTACAAGAAGAAGGTTGTGTAGTAGACATCAAGCTCTTTTCTAGCGCCATTGCCGGGGAGGTGAGTGCTTGAAGGTATATCTTTAGATCTTGCAATCGAATTTTTTTGTTTCTTGTTTTATCACTAGTTTAGTTTATAAAAGAAAACTACAAAAAAATGAAGTTAAGTTTGTCTCATATGCTTCGTCTTTTTAATATCTTTTGTGAGTTTGATGGAAAGGAAAATTGTGCTCAAGTGCTAGAAGAAGAATGCATTAAAATGCTTGGTACTAAATCTTTGAATGATGAGCATGATTGCAATGTTGTTAGTATAAACTCCTTGAATATCCATAGTATTAATGATGATTGCTCTAGTCATGATGAAAATATCTCTTATGAGCATGTCAACTTTTATGGAGTGCATGTTTGCATGAACACACCAAATAGAGAAGATATATATTGCAAGAGGCATCAGCATTTAGAAACTAAATAGTTGCAAGAAAGGCTAGGTGTGAGTGCTGAAAATTTAAAATTCCTTTGCCGTACTTGTGAACTTTGCAATGAACATGGTCATTTACATCTCCAATGCAATTTGCTTCATGACCTAATCGTGTCGAAAACTTGTGATGATTTGATTTCCCTTGCACATTATAATGAACTTAGTTTGCTTTTGGGTTATGAAGAGTTGAAACATTTACTTAAGGACCTTCCAGAATTTGCCCATAAGAAATTCCTTGATATTGATCTAGAAAAGATTTATTTGTTTTGTGCGGAGAATTGCATTGAAAATCCTTATATTGCCAATTACCTAAAGAAAAGAAAGCAAATAGGAGATGATGAGAATACTAATGAAAGGGAAGAGACTTCCCAATATCCTCCTATTATTTCTTATGATGAATCAAGTAACGAGGAGGAGCTTTCTATTCAACCAATCTCATCTATAAGGAGCTCAAAGAGGAAGGTTGAACCCACACATAATGTGAAGAAGAAAAAGAAAAGAAGGAGCAACAAAGGTAGAAAGGTATCTGAGGGAGTCCTGGACTAGGGGGTGTCCGGATAGCAGGACTATCATCATCGGCCGGACTCCAAGACTATGAAGATACAAGATTGAAGACTTCCTCCCGTGTCCGGATGTGACTTTCCTTGGCGTGGAAGGCAAGCTTGGCGATACGGATATGTAGATCTCCTACCATTGTAACCGACTCTGTGTAACCCTAGCCCTCTCCGGTGTCTATATAAACCGGAGGGTTTTAGTCCGTGAGGACTAACAACCATTACAACAATCATACCATAGGCTAGCTTCTAGGTTTAGCCTCCTTGATCTCGTGGTAGATTCACTCTTGTACTACCCATATCATCAATATCAATCAAGCAGAGTAGGGTTTTACCTCCATCGAGAGGGCCCAACCTGGGTAAAAACATCGTGTCCCTTGTCTCGTGTTACCATCCGCCTAGACGCACGCCGGGACCCCTACCCGAGATCTGCCGGTTTTGACACCGACATTGGTGCTTTCATTGAGAGTTCCTCCGTGTCGCCACCGATAGGCTTGATGGATTCTTCAATCAACAACAACGCAGTCCAGGTGAGTCTTCTCTCCGGACAGATCTTCAGATTCGGGCGTTTCGCACCGCAGCCAATTCACTTGGCCATCCGAGCAGATCGAAAGCTACGCCCCTGGCCATCAGGTCAGGTTTGGAAGCCTAAACTTCACGGCCGACATCCGCGGAGACTTGATCTTCGATGGATTCGAGCCACAGCCGAGCGTGCCGCACTATCACGATGGGCATGATTTAGCTCGCTGCTGGACATAACCTTGGAGGTCAAGACATGAATCCGCCCCCACCCATAGTTCGCCGACCACGAGATCGAGGACAGTGGCTGGACACCGCCGAGCTGCAATCGCTACGGCGATGGAGCCGAATACCGACCTTGTCCTTGCAAAGCTCGTGACTCGAGGTGCCGGACTCCTTGCGGACGCCGAACCTCCTGCGCCCTACCAATCGAATCCGATTGGCGCCGATCGAGGAGTTCACCGCGCGACATCTTTCAAGACTCACCCTTCGCGACATCCTGAATTCGCTAAAGCATCTCTCGTTATCGAGAGCCTGGCCGATCAAGGTCGATGGTTGGGATGCGACAACGAAGAAATTCAAATCCCACCCACCACCCACTTTGTAGCCACTGTCGACGATCTAACCGACATGCTAGACTACGACTCCGAAGACATCAACGGTATGGACGGCGATGCCGGAGACGACCAAGCAACCATCCGAACAGGACAAATTGGACAATCAACCCATGCCCGGCGAAAACAACAGTCCGGACGATCTCACGCCGGACACACTACCAGAGCATAAGAACCTTCACAAAAGACTTGTTGCCACTGCAAGAAGTCTGAAGAAGGAAAAACGGAAGCTCAAAACAGCAGAAGACATACTCAGAATGAGGTGCAGAAAGTACTCAAGACCATGGATGATATGGCAATGGCCACCATACAAAGAGCTACCCGGCACAAGCTGCTGCTGACCATGAGGAGGCCATAGAGCCCCACAAAAAAAGCAAAGAGGCCGCCGGCCGGATAGACGCACTGATGACAGCCAAAGTGACAAGCGGCGCCGCACACAAGCCGACACATGATCCTCGCAAAATAGATAGCCCGGTCAGGTCCATTTATGGGCCAAAAAAGAGGGCCCCAGGAAGCAATACAACACGCCGCATGTTCGAAGATAATGGCACGTCGAAATATAGGGGCACCGCACACCCACTATGTTTCACCGATGAGGTGCTGGATCATGAATTTCCAGCGGGATTCAAGCCCGTAAACATAGAGGCATACGACGGAACATTAGACCCCGGAGTCTGGATTGAGGATTACATCCTGCACATACACATGGCTAGAGGAGACGATCTCCACGCCATAAAATATCTACCCTCAAGCTCAAAGGGCCAGCTCGGCATTGGCTCAAAAGCCTCCCGTAAAATACTATTGGATGTTGGGAGGAGCTCGAGGACGCTTAGAGCAAATTTTCAAGGGACTTATGTCCGCCCTTCGGATGCGATTTATTTAAGTCACATAACTCAACAGCCCGGAGAGTCAGCGCACAAATTCTGGAACAGGTTTCTTAACAAAAAGAACCAAATAGTCGTCTGTGCAGACGCCGAAGCCTTAGAAGCTTTTAAACATAATGTCCGAGACAAATGGCTCGCCAGACACCTCGGCCAAGAGAAGCCAAGAACAATGGCCGCGCTAACAAGCCTCATGACCCGCTTTTGCACGGGGGAAGACAACTGGTTAGCAAGATGTAGCACCAGCGACCCGAGTACATCCGAGATCAGAGATGGAAACGGAAAGTCATGGCGCAGAAAGGACCAGCGCCGAAATAAAGAAAAAAGCCCAAAGAACACAGCGGTCAACGCTGGATTCAAAAGCTCGCGGCCGAATAACAAACACTGCCTCTTAAGGACAACAGTGACGAGCTATCCAGCTTAAACAAAATTTTGGATCGGATATGTCAAATCCACAAGATTCTCCGAAGGCTCGCAAACCACACCCACCGAGATTGTTGGGTCTTCAAATAGTCCGCCGACTCAATGCTGAACACAAGGGCTCGACGCCAAGCGAGGATGACGATGAACCCCACCAGCAGAGCGCCGAAAACAAAAGACTTTCCCACAAGAAGTCAAAACAAGAACTCACTCCATGTGATAATACGAACAACAATGCGGCACCCGCCAAAGTAGGTGTCGCACGGTCCACCCCAGCGGAACCTCGAGATTGGATGTCAAAACCAATTACTTTCGACCACCTGGACTATTCTAGAAGTATTCGAAACGCAGGATGGACTGCTCTGATATTGGATCCTATAATCGACAGACTACAATTTACACAAGTCCTGATGGATGGCGGCAGCGATTTAAACCTGCTATATCCGGACACAATCCGCAAGTTGGGGATAGACCTTACTAAAATTCGACATAGCCGCACTTCCTTTAAAGGAGTGACGCCAGGCCCTTACGCCAAGTGCACGGGCTCCTTACTACTAGAAGTTGTGTTCGGGTCACCCAACAACTTCCGACGCAAAAAGCTAATCTTTCATATCGCCCCATTCAAAAGTAGCCATCAAGCACTATTGGGACGAGAAGCTTTTGTCCGCTTTAACGCAGTACCACACTACGCGTCTCTTACACTTAAAATGCCCGGTCCACGCGGCATCATATCATTAAAAGGTCATTTAAGACCCCGACACGGCTAGACGAAGTCCGCATAAATAAGCTAGGGGTTCCTTTAGCCACACACCCCTTTACAAGGGCTGTGCGATGAGCAATAAGGAGCCAATAAAAGCTCAACTTTATTCATTTATTCATGCTTTGTTTTAAATACATTTTTGACACGATTACTTTTCAAACTAAGTTCCTCTCTTTACAGATGAACAACGGTTACACCCGCCTGTGATACAAAGACAACGGAGACACAGCGCAGACGCAAGAGGGACCCGCTGCAAGGATTCTTTTCAGATTAAGACCTGCGTAAGCCTTTTTACTGTCTCTTGTTGCTATACATCCCTGGTTTCTCATCATAACCAGAGTGGAGGCCGACGCTTTGGCATCGGCGCTCGCCAGAGGACCTTGCGGTACCGACACTAGGGGCTTAGGGCATTGATCTGCCCGTCATCATAAAGACCGAACACCTCGTGGAGTGTTCGCGCCTCGAAGTTAGGCCTTATATGCATCAGCTCCGAATCATGTCTTTGGTCAAATGTTGGGTTTGCCCGCCCCGTGTTTTGCTGCCTTACTTTCCATATCATCACTAACGCGTACCGGAGAACTATCGCGATTGTGCCCGGTTCGGCCGGGTGAGCACCTTAGTACGTAAAGCCAAAACTGATCGTCATGATGTAGCGAGAGACCGGTCAACCACTCAATCGACCTCCGAATGTTTAGAATTCTCCACTTTGACGAAGGACCGCTTTCGTCAGCACACACGCGTTCTAAATACGGAGAGCGGTGCCCCTAGGGGCTATATCGTAGCCCCACCCTCAAACTCCTATGGCTAAGTGAAAGTGATAAAGCATTATAGTCCGTTGCTTCGCTTGCTACGCTACCACCTCCTTCACAGACCAAGACGTTGGATTAAGTGTGAAAATGCGCTATTTCGCAAACACCCCAAGACTATGTGTGTGGGGCAAGCCAAAGACTGCCATCTTTCAAAGTTATACACAAGTATACATTAACGGCAAGACAGAGATATTTCAATACTTGAACGCACAAGTACAAAAAGCACTTATATTATAAACATTGTTTTACAAACCATAAAGTTCATTTGAACATGACATTTTTGAGCACTGCGACTCTATTACACGAGCACCACGCAGAACTTCCCCAAAATAGTGCTCGGCGGGTAACCGCTCTCGTCCAACCACTGGTCGCAACAATGTGGCATCCATCTCCGCCAGTGTGTCTTCACACGGGCAAGGGCCATCCTTGCACCTCTATGCAGGCTGACCGCTTCATCACCTTGATATGTGACACCGCCCCAAGGAATTGCTGCAATAAGCCAAAATAACTTTTCAGCTTGGGCCTATCCGCCGACATGAGCCACGATATCCGCCATGGCAAGTCCAGACATATCTATTCAGCTCAGCCCACTCGCCAACCGATCGGTCACGGAAGTGAACGCCCGACTATGGAATTGAGACCAAAAAGCTCTTCCGCTCGTGATCCTTCCGACTTCGAAGTGCACAACAAGATCTCGCCGCGACTCGCCGCTAAGTCCATATACGATCCTCCGGACCCCACAACCGCCAAGCTAAGCGTATTTTGATTCAGAAACCGCCACAGCGCAGTGAAAGGGCTTGCCAGCCACAATATCTCCGGCCTGGCGCAGCTCCTCCTTTATAGCCCTCATCGCAGAACGGGCATCCTTGGCTTCGGCGGTGGCCTTCTCAGGCCTTCTTGCTCCGCCGGCGTTTTTTTCAAGAACCTCATGGCGGTCGGTAACATCTTTCAACTTCACGACCATTTCGCCATCTCCTCCCCGCTTCGGCAAGTGAGCAGCCCTTTCGCTTCAAGCTCTTCGCCACCCTTGAGGCAGCCGCATCACTCCTTCCGCTTGAAGAGGCCGCCTGGCCGGATAGACGACCAGATGACAGGCCAAAAGTGACAAGCGGCGCCGCACACAAGCCGACACATGATCCTCGCAAAATAGATAGCCCGGTCAGGTCCATTTATGGGCCAAAAAAGAGGGCCCCAGGAAGCAATACAACACGCCGCATGTTCGAAGATAATGGCACGTCGAAATATAGGGGCACCGCACACCCACTATGTTTCACCGATGAGGTGCTGGATCATGAATTTCCAGCGGGATTCAAGCCCGTAAACATAGAGGCATACGACGGAACATTAGACCCCGGAGTCTGGATTGAGGATTACATCCTGCACATACACATGGCTAGAGGAGACGATCTCCACGCCATAAAATATCTACCCCTCAAGCTCAAAGGGCCAGCTCGGCATTGGCTCAAAAGCCTCCCAGAAAATACTATTGGATGTTGGGAGGAGCTCGAGGACGCGTTTAGAGCAAATTTTCAAGGGACTTATGTCCGCCCTTCGGATGCAGACGATTTAAGTCACATAACTCAACAGCCCGGAGAGTCAGCGCACAAATTCTGGAACAGGTTTCTTAACAAAAAGAACCAAATAGTCGTCTGTGCAGACGCCGAAGCCTTAGAAGCTTTTAAACATAATGTCCGAGACAAATGGCTCGCCAGACACCTCGGCCAAGAGAAGCCAAGAACAATGGCCGCGCTAACAAGCCTCATGACCCGCTTTTGCACGGGGGAAGACAACTGGTTAGCAAGATGTAGCACCAGCGACCCGAGTACATCCGAGATCAGAGATGGAAACGGAAAGTCATGGCGCAGAAGGACCAGCGCCGAAATAAAGAAAAAGCCCAAAGAACACAGCGGTCAACGCTGGATTCAAAAGCTCATGTCGAATAACAAACACCGCCTCTTAAGGACAACGGACGAGCTATCCAGCTTAAACAAAATTTTGGATCGGATATGTCAAATCCACAAGATTCAGGAAGGCTCGCAAACCACACCCACCGAGATTGTTGGGTCTTCAAATAGTCCGCCGACTCAATGCTGAACACAAGGGCTCGACGCATGGCGAGGATGACGATGAACCCCACCAGCAGAGCGCCGAAAACAAAAGACTTTCCCACAAGAAGTCAAAACAGAAACTCACTCCATGTGATAATACGGAACAACAATGCGGCACCCGCCAAAGTAGGTGTCGCACGGTCCACCCCAATGAACCTCGAGATTGGATGTCAAAACCAATTACTTTCGACCACCGGACTATTCTAGAAGTATTCAAACGCAGGATGGACTGCTCGATATTGATCCTATAATCGATGGACTACAATTTACACAAGTCCCGATGGATGGCGGCAGCGATTTAAACCTGCTATATCCGGACACAATCCGCAAGTTGGGGATAGACCTTACTAAAATTCGACATAGCCGCACTTCCTTTAAAGGAGGACGCCAGCCCTTACGCCAAGTGCACGGCTCCTTACTACTAGAAGTTGTGTTCGGGTCACCCGACAACTTCCGACGCGAAAAGCTAATCTTTCATATTGCCCCATTCAAAAGTAGCCATCAAGCACTATTGGGACGAGAAGCTTTTGTCCGCTTTAACGCAGTACCACACTACGCGTCTCTTACACTTAAAATGCCCGGTCCACGCGGCATCATATCATTAAAAGGTCATTTAAGACCCCGGACACGGCTAGACGAGTCCGCATAAATAAGCTAGGGGGTTCTTTAGCCACACACCCCTTACAAGGGCTGTGCGATGAGCAATAAGGAGCCAATAAAAGCTCAACTTTATTCATTTATTCATGCTTTGTTTTAAATACATTTTGACACGATTACTTTTCAAACTAAGTTCCTCTCTTTACAGATGAACAACGTGTTACACCCGCCCAGATACAAAGACAACGGAGACACAGCGCAGACGCAGAGGGACCCGCTGCAAGGATTCTTTTCAGATTAAGACCTGCGTAAGCCTTTTTACTGTCTCTTGTTGCTATACATCCCTGGTTTCTCATCATAACCAGAGTGGAGGCCGACGTTTTGGCATCGGCGCGCCGGAGGACCTTGCGTACTGACACTAGGGGCTTAGGGCATTGATCTGCCGTCATCATAAAGACCGAACACCTCGTGGAGTGTTCGCGCCTCGAAGTTAGGCCTTATATGCATCAGCTCCGAATCATGTCTTTGGTCAAATGTTGGGTTTGCCCGGCTCCTGTGTTTTGCTGCCTTACTTTCCATATCATCAGCTAACGCGGTACCAGGAGAACTACTGCGATTGTGCCCCGGTTCGGCTGGGTGAGCACCTTAGTACAGAAAGCCAAAAACTGACTGTCATGATGTAGCGAGAGACTGGTCAACCACTCAATCGACCTCCGGAATGTTTAGAATTCCTCCACTTTGACGAAGGACCGCTTCTCGGTCAGGCACACACGTGCCCCAAATACGGAGAGCGCGGTGCCCCTAGGGGCTATATCGTAGCCCCACCCTCAAACTCCTATGGCTAAGTGAAAGTGATAAAGCATTATAGTCCGGTTGCCTCGTTTGCTACGCTACCACCTCCTTCACAGGACCAAGACGTTGGATTAAGTGTGAAAATGCGCTATTTCGCAAACACCCCCGCACTATGTGTGTGGGGGCTGAAGCCAAAGACTGCCATCTTTCAGGTTATACACAAGTATACATTAACGGCCGCACAGGAGATATTTCAATACTTGAACGCACAAGTACAAAAAGCACTTATATTATAAACATTGTTTTACAAACCATAAAGTTCATTTGAACATGACATTTTTTGAGCACTGCGACTCTATTACACGAGCACCACGCAGAACTTCCCCAAAATAGTGCTCGGCGGGTAACCGGCTCTCGTCCGAACCCTGGGTCGCAACAGCGGTGGCATCCATCTCCGCCCAGTGTGTCTTCACACGGGCAAGGGCCATCCTTGCACCCTCTATGCAGGCTGACCGCTTCATCACCTTGATATGTGACACCGCCCCAAGGAATTGCTGCAATAAGCCAAAATAACTCTTCAGCTTGGGCCTATCCGGCCAGACATGAGCCACGATATCCGTCATGGCAAGTCCAGACAGTCTATTCAGCTCAGCCCACTCGGCCAACCGATCGGTCACCGGAAGTGAACGCTCCGACTATGGAATTGAGACCAAAAAGCTCTTCCGTCTCGTGATCCTTCCGACTTCGAAGTGCACAACAAGATCTGCCGACTTTCGCCGCTAAGTCCATATACGATCCTCCGGACCCCACACCGGCCAAGCTAAGCGTGCTTTGGATCAGAAACCGCTGCAGCAGAAGAGGGCTTGCCAGCCACAATATCTCTGGCCTGGCGCAGCTCCTCCTTTATAGCCCTCATCGCAGAACGGGCATCCTTGGCTTCGGCGGTGGCCTTCCTCAGGCCTTCTTGCTCCGCTCGGCGTTCTTTTTCAAGAACCTCATGGCGGTCGGTAACATCTTTCAACTTCACGACCATTTCGGCCATCTCCTCCCTGCTTCGGCAGTGAGCAGCCCTTTCGGCTTCAAGCTCTTCGGCCACCCTTGAGGCAGCCGCATCACTCCTTCTGGCTTGCTCCTTAGCTCGAGCAAGTTCTGCCCGAAGGCTCTCCACAGCAGCGGCACCATCTGCATAAAGCACACGTGTTGTAAGAAGTGCGCTTCGGCTCCCTTACTAGGTGACCACGGAGAAATAAACCTACTTTGTGACTCGTCAAGTCGCTTATTGACCCGCGCGATGTCCGCATCCGCAACGTCGAGTTGCCGCTTTAGTTCGGCAACCCCATCAGTCCGGCTGGCCACCGGACTATCCGCCACCTGTATAGGAAAGGCGAAAATCAATACCTGCGATTTTGATCCTCAGCACGCTGTCGCTCTCGACAACCTACCGAGTCCCAGGGGCTACTATCTACACAGGGCGCACTTTATGTGCAAAACTGTCAAAAGGTATGTCATTTTTACGTACCTCAAACCCCGCCAGCAAGCTTCTGATGGCATCATGCAACCCGCCTTCGGCAGACAAAATTCTTCCAATCACCATACTCATCAATGTACGGTGACCTTCTGAGATAGACGCCCTCTCAAGCAGATCCTTTAGCTCCCCCGGTCGCACGCCAGTTGGCGCCGAACTATTCGGCCCTGCCGGACTCGGGGATACCCTCCGCGATGACACCTCAGGCTCGTTCGCCCTATCCGATGGTGCGGCAGATGGAGGTGTCTCGCTCTCCATCATCTCCGGACGAAGTTCCCCCGAAGACAAGCTCATCTGAGAAGGACGGAGATCTGAACTACAAGGTAAAAACCTCGGTTATCCTCAGAAGCAAAAATAGGGATGTCTCTTATTACAAAACTCCCCTTTTTCTACTTACGGCTCGCTGGAGGGCTGATTCCTTAGGGGAGATAGTGCGGCCGGGGCCTCCCCAGACGCAGGACCCTCTGGCGAAGATCTCTTCCCCCGCTTCGAGGCCTTGGCCTCCGGGTTTTCGGAAGCGGTCCTCTTCTCCCCTTGGAAGGAGGGATTCTCGATTCCCCCTTTCTCCAAAGCCTCCTTGGTAGAGGCGGTGGTGTCCCTGTTCTCCCCTTCGCCTTCCTCCGAAGGCGCAACCTTCAGCATCCTCGACCAAAGACGGATCCGCACGGTCTTCGGAGGGGGGCCAACACCGCATCCAGTTTAAGCATGGCGCTATCCACTCCTATTCAAGAGGCGATGGGTTAAAAGGCAAATTCAAGAGGGCGTAAACAAACAGTGTGTTCAGACGCAGGGCCACTTACCTGAGTATCCGGGCGATTGCAGTTTAGGCCGGAATCCTCGGTCAATTCCGGACACATCTCTTGTGATCCGAAGAACAATTTGTACATCTCCACAGGTGTCGTACCCATGAAGTGTTGGAGAATTCGTGGTCCCTCCGGATTAAACTCCCACAGCCGTAGAGGACGGCGTTTGCAGGGTAGGAGACGCCTAATCAGCATGACCTGCATCACCACGACCAGATCGATCTCCCTCACTTGGAGGTCTCGAATCCGCCCCGCAATAGGGGCACGCCCTTGACGGCCCCAGTTGAGCCCTTGGTGACCCATGACATCAGCCGCTGTGGAGGGCCCGAGCGAAGATGGGCGGCGGCTTCGCCATCGCCTCGGGAGCGGTTATGCAGAACCACTCCTGCTGCCACAAGCCGAGCTCCTCTGGAAAGAGCCCTCGGGCCATGGAGCGTCGGCCCTTCGCTTAAACCGCCCGCCAAGACTCTACTTGACGCCCTCGATCATCTTCGCCCACGTCAAGGTCTTAAGCCACAAGTCAAGTGAGGGGTAACGCGGAGGAAGGCTTCGCAGACGACAATGAATGAAGAGATATGGAGGATGGACTCGAGCCAAGTCGTGGAATTCCAACCCATAGTAAAACATGAGCCCTCTCACAAAAGGATCCATCGGAAGCCTAAACCCCGACGGAGGTGGGATACAAACACGACATACTCACCGGCTCGGGGTGGAATGACTTGCCCTTTGGCGGCAACCTATGCGAAATCTCGTAAGTCGTGCTTGGCAACTCGCAGCTTTAGCACGCCCTCTTCCGTGACGGAGGAGGGCATCCACCGCCCAGAGGTCGGAGCCGACATTGTTGAAGGTCCAAGCGCTCGAACTGGGGCTCTGGGTGTTGGAACTCGGGGCAAGGAGTAGATTCGATTGAGGATTGAAGAAAAGAAACGAGCCTTGGTCCCATTATAAAGAAGGAGAATACCAAGAGCCATCCCCGTGACCGTTCGGGACTCGCCTCCGATAGAGGGGGCGTGGCAACGGGCACGGTTGGGTTACCCACGTCCATATTGATGGGAATCCCGGAATAAGGGGAACACGATCTCTGCTTCGACAAGACGTGCCAAGGAAACCGCTTTGCTAAACGCGCTGAAGTGGTATAATAAAAAACGATTCAAGTAAAGGCTTGGTAGTGGCGTGAAGTCACGCCACAAAATACGTCAGCAGATTGAACTTGTGTAAATATTATTGTCAATACGGTGGAATGTGGAATTTATTTTGCAGAGCCGGACACTATCCTGGTGTTCACAAATCTTCTATGAATTATTCGGAGGAGGAACCCGACTTGCAATGCCGAACAATATGCGCGCCGGACTCATCGTCATTGAAGCCTGGTTCAGGGGCTACTGAGGGAGTCCTGGACTAGGGGGTGTCCGGATAGCCGGACTATCATCATCGGCCGGACTCCAAGACTATGAAGATACAAGATTGAAGACTTCGTCCCATGTCCGGATGGGACTTTCCTTAGCGTGGAAGGCAAGCTTGGCAATACGGATATGTAGATCTCCTACCAATGTAACCGACTCTGTGTAACCCTAGCCCTCTCCGGTGTCTATATAAACCGGAGGGTTTTAGTCCTTAGGACGAACAACCATTACAACAATCATACCATAGGCTAGCTTCTAGGGTTTAGCCTCCTTGATCCCGTGGTAGATCCACTCTTGTACTACCCATATCATCAATATCAATCAAGCAGGAGTAGGGTTTTAGCTCCATCGAGAGGGCCCTAACCTGGGTAAAAACATCGTGTCCCTTGTCTCCTGTTACCATCCGCCTAGACGCACAGTTCGGGACCCCCTACCCGAGATCCGCCGGTTTTGACACCGACAGTATCCCTCCCAAATGATGTTGCTCCTACTACTCATTGTGATGATGATAATTGCTATACTATTGGTGCTATCAATATTTTTAATGATGAGTGTGATTATGCTTATGATATGAAAGGGCCCAAGCTTGGGGAAGCTATGTTTGATGAGGATGAAATATTTGAGAATATATTTGCTGAAACTAATGTTTGTCCCAAGCTTGGGGATGCTATGTTTAATGAAGATGATATTTTTAGCATCCCAAGTTTTGATATGCAAAGTTGTTATGATGATAGCATGCCTCCTACTTATGATGATTATATTGATGAAAGTGGGTTCGGAAGAGTGTAAAATTTAGGAAGTAGTGATCCGACTATTTTGGAGGATGTTGAATTTTATTATGATGAATATGAAAGTGTATTTGGAAGAGTGTCAACTTTATTTAGTGATTCCACTATCTTGGGAGAGGTTTCAATCGATTATGATGAGAACGAAGTTGCTACTTATGATGATTATTGTGATGAAACTTATGCTATAAAAAGTAGTGATGATTATATTTACAAATCTTGTCATGATTATGATTACCCTTTTTCTGAACATTACTCTTTTAATGTGGAAACAATTTTTAGTGTTCAAGTCTCTTATGATACTCCTACTATTCCAAATGAGAAGAATTTTGTTTATGTGGAGAGTAGTAAAAATTCTATGCTTGTAGGTCATGAAAAGAATGCTTTAGGTGCTGGTTATATTGTTGAATTCATTCATGATGCTACTGAAAATTATTATGAGGGAGGAGTATATGCTTGTAGGAATTGCAATAATGTCAATTTTCCTCTCTATGTGATGAAAATCTTGAAGCTATGCTTGTTTTACCTTCCTATGCTAGTTGATTTTTGTTCCCATAAGTTATTTGCTCACAAAATACCTATGCATAGGAAGTGGGTTAGACTTAAATGTGCTAGTCATATGCTTCATGATGCTCCCGTTATGTTTCAATTCTTATCTTTTATGTGAGCATCATTGTCATCATCATGCCTAGCTAAAAGGCATTAAAGAAAAGCGCTTGTTGGGAGACAACACAATATTTACCTTTACTGTTTTGGTGTGTACACATCATTATGCTACTGTAGTAATCATGTTATATAGCTTTTATTTCAATAAAGTGCCAAGTAAGACCTTTAGGATAGCTTACGGTGATAATTGTGTTTATCCTGCTGAAAATCAGAAACTTTTGCACCCAGTAAATTAGTTTTGTTAATTCACAGAAACGTGACTCTGATCTGATTATTTTTGATCTGGATTGTTACACAAATTGATTAGGATTTCCTAATTTGGTAGAATTTTTGTAGTTCCAGAAGTATACGTTTGATACAGATTACTACAGACTGTTCTGTTTTTGACAGATTCTGTTTTCTATGTGTTGTTTGCTTATTTTGATGAATCTATGAGTAGTATCGGAGGGTATGAACCATAGATAAGTTGGAGTACAGTAGATATTACACCAATATGAATTTAGAATGAGTTCATTACAGTACCGAAGTGGTGGTTTTATTTTCTTATACTAACGGAGCTTACGAGTTTTCTGTTGAGTTTTGTGTTGTGGAGTTTTCAAGTTTTGGGTAAAGATTTGATGGACTATGGAATAAGGGGTGGCAAGAGCCTAAGATTGGGGATTCCCAAGGCACCCGAAGGTAATATTCAAGAATATCCAAAAGCCTAAGCTTGGGGATGCCCCGGATGGCATCCCCTCTTTCGTCTTCGTTCATCGGTAACTTTACTTGGAGCTATATTTTTATTTACCAAATGATATGTGTTTTGCTTGGAGCGTCATTTTATTTTGTTAGTGTTTGTTTGCTTTATTTAGATTAATGTTTTGCATCTTTAGTTTCAATAAAAATGTCAAGGATAGCCTTTATGATGCTTATTTTGCTAGTATACATTTTGCTGTTTGAAAACAGAAAGTTTACCGCTGTTGCAAAAATTCCCTAGAAAAGTCAGAGAATGATATAATGTTGAAACCTTTTCAATAATGAGCTCTGATAAATTTAATACAGTGGGAATTTTATTTCATAATTTTTGGATTTAGGGAATTATGATGAATCTTGCATTCTTTACAGACTGTACTGTTTTGGCAGATTGCTGTTATGTTTGCATTGTTCGCATATGTTTGCTTGTTTAATGATTCTATTTGTGGATAGGAGTATTAAATTTGCAGAGGCATTTAGTATGCAATGTTGAATAATAATTTTAGTGATTTTCTACAGTAGAAAATGATAAGGTTTTGCATTGTTTTATACTAACCTATCTCACGAGTTCTTGTTGAGTTTGTTGTGAATGAAGCTTTTGATAAAAAGAGAAACCATGATATGAGAAGAATTAAGGAGATACAAAAGTTCAAGCTTGGGGATGCCCAAGGCACCCCAAGATAATATTTCAATAAGTCTCAAGCATCTAAGCTTGGGGATTCCCCATTAGGCATCCCACCTTTCTTCTTCAACAACTACCGGTTAGTATCGGTTGAGCCTAAGTTTTTGCTTCTTCACATGAGTTGTGCTATCCTTGCATTGTCATTTTATTTTATTTTGCTTGCTGTTTGAATACAATACCAAGATCTGAATTTTTTTAATGTTAGAGAGTCTTCATATAGTTGCACAATTATTCGACTACTCATTGATCTTCACTTATATCTTTCGGAGTAGTTTGTCCTTTGCTCTAGTGCATCACTTATATCTTTTAGAGCACGGCGGTGGTTATATTTTTTAGAAATTGCTAGTCTCTCATGCTTCACTTATATTATTTTGAGAGTCTTTTAGAACATCATGGTATTTTCTATGGTTACAAAGTTGGTCCTAGAATGATGAGCATCCAAGTTGGGTATAATAAAAACTATCATAGGAAGTGAATTGGTTGCTATGATCAATTGGATGCTTGATAATTGTTTTGAGATATGGAGGTAGTGATGTTAAAGTCATGCTAGTTGGGTGATTATGAATTTAAAGAATGCTTGTGTTGAAGTTAGCAAGTCCCGTAGCATGCACGTATGGTTAAAGTTGTGTAACAAATTTGAAACATGAAGTGTACCTGGCTTGTGCATCCTTATGAGTGGCGGTCGGGGACGAGCGATGGTCTTTTCCTACCAATCTATCCCCCTAGGAGCATGCATGTAGTACTTGGTTTTTGATGATTTCTAAATTTTTGCAATAAGTATATGAGTTCTTTTGACTATGTTGAGTCCAAGGATTATACGCACTTTTACTTTTCCGCCTTTGCTAGCCTCTTCGGTACCGTGCATTGCCCTTTCTCACCTTGAGAGTTGGTGCAAACTTCGCCGGTGCATGCAGACCTTGTGATACGATACGCTCTATCACATATAAAACCTCCTTATATCTTCCTCAAAACAGCCACCATACCTACCTATTATGGCATTTCCATAGCCATTCCGAGATATATTGCCATGCAATTTCCACCGTTCCGTTCATCATCATCATGACATACTTTACTTTTGTCATATTGCCAATGCACGATCATGTTGTTGACATCGTATTTGTGGCAAAGCCACCATGCATTATTTTCATACATGTCACTCTTGATTCATTGCACCATCCTGGTACACCGCCATAGGCATTCATATAGAGTCATATCTTGTTCTAGTTTCGAGTTGTAATCCTTATGTTGTAATCAATAGAAGTGTGATGATCATCATTATTTGAACATTGCGCAAAGAAAAAAAAGGAAAAAAAAGAAAAAGAAAAAAAAGAAAGGCCCAAAAAAAGAAAGGCCCAAAAAAAGAAAAAAAGAAAAAAAGAAAAAAAAGAATAAATAAATAAAAAGGGAAATGTTACTATCTCTTTTTCCACACTTGTGCTTCAAAGTAGCACCTTGTTCTCCATGTAGTGAGTCTCATATATTGTGCTTCAAAGTAGCACCATGTTTTTCATTTATTGAGTCTCATAAGTTGTCTTTTTCATACTAGTGGGAATTTTTCATTATAGAACTTGGCTTGTATATTCCTACGATGGGCTTCCTCAAATGCCCTAGGTCTTCGTGAGCAAGCAAGTTGGATGCACACCCACTAGTTTTCTTTTGTTGAGCATTCATTTGTAGCTCTAGTGCATCCGTTGCATGGCAATCCCTACTCCCCATGTTGACATCAATTGATGGGCATCTCCATAGCCCGTTGATTATCCTCGTCAATGTGAGACTTTCTCCTTTTTGTCTTCTCCACACAATCCCCATCATCATATTCTATTCCACCCATAGTGCTATATCCATGGCTCACGCTCATGTATTGCGTGAAGGTTGAAAAAGTTTGAGATTATTTAAGTATGAAACAATTGCTTGGCTTCTCATCAGGGGTATAGAAGTTGGGAACATCTTTGTGTGACGAAAATGAAGCATAGCCTAACTATATGATTTTGTAGGGATGAACTTTCTTTTGCCATGTTATTTTGAGAAGACATGATTACTTTGATTAGTATGCTTGAAGTGTTACTATTTCTTTCATCAATATGAACTTTTATTTTGTATTCATTTGGATCTGAACATTCTTGCCACAATAAAGAAAATTACATTGAGAATTATGCTAGTTAGCATTCCACATCAAAAATTCTGTTTTTATCATTTACCTACTCGAGGACGAGCAGGAATTAAGCTTGGGGATGCTTGATACGTCTCCAACGTATCTATAATTTTTGATCGTTCCATGCTATTATATTACCCCTTTTGGATGTTCATGGGCTTTATTTTACACATTTGTATCATTTTTGGGACTAACCTACTAACCGGAGGCCCAACCCATATTGCTGTTTGATTGCCTGTTTCAGTATTTCGAAGAAAAGTAATATCAAACGGAGTCCAAACGGAATGAAACCTTCGGCATCATGATTTTTTTGGAAGAATATCATCCTGGAGGCTTGGAGATCAGGTCAGAAGACCCTCGAGGAGACCAGGAGATAGGGGCGCCCCCCCTACAGGGCGCGCCCCCTGTCTCATCGACCCCTCGAGCACCTCCCGACCGACTTCTTTCGCCTATATATACCTAGGTAACCTAAAACCATCAGAAATCAAGATAGATCGGGAGTTCCGCCGCCGCAAGCCTCTGTAACCACCAAAAACCACTCGGGAGCCCGTGCCGGCACCCTGCCGGAGGGGGAATCCATCACCGGTGGCCATCTTCATCATCCCAGCGCTCTCCATGACGAGGAGGGAGTAGTTCACCCTCGGGGCTGACGGTATGTACCAGTAGCTATGTGTTTGATCTCTCTCTCGTGTTCTCTCTCATGTTCCCTCTATGGCACGATATTGATGTATCCCGAGCTTTGCTATTGTAGTTGGATCTTATGATGTTTCTCCCCCTCTACTCTCTTGTGATGAATTGAGTTTCCCCTTTCAAGTTATCTTATCGGATTGAGTCTTTTATGAGAACACTTGATGTATGTCTTGCCGTGCTTATCTGTGGTGACAATGGGATATCGTGTGCCACTTGATGTATGTTTTGGTGACCAACTTGCGGGTTCCGCCCATGAACCTATGCATGGGGGTTGGCACACGTTCTTGACTCCCCGGTAGAAACTTTGGGGCACTCTTTGAAGTACTTTGTGTTGGTTGTATGAATTTGAGATTGTGTGATGCAATATGACTCTATCAATATGATGCACGTTCCATTCCGAGAGCAGCGTGCCAGACCGACCGACCGTCTGGGGTGCAACGTGAACGCGACGGGCGTGCTGTATACTCCATACATGTGTACTGCCGTTTTCTAGAGGCTTTGCTCCATGGCGCGGGCGCAATCCATGGATACAAAATTAGCATAATGTATACTATTTAAAAGTCGAGGGCAGGGCTTTTCCTGCGCGGTAGGTGGCGGGGCAGTTCCGCCTAGTAGGTTCGACAGAGACGCGAGAAGACGAGGGAGTAGGCTGCTGCAAACGTAGGGCTGTGTGATTTGACAGCGAGTTACTGCTGGACAGGTGGAGCCCCGTGATTTGACTTGCCATTATCATTTTAACTACGGCGCTATGACCGGCGTGAGTCTCCCGATTCCTGACCACCTCCATATAGGTGCCTCTCCCAATGCTCCACCATGTAGTAGAGGCTGGCTCTTGCATGAGAGCCCACTTCTCCACTTTTGCCTTGCCTGTCTTTCCTCCACATATGCAAAAATGCCATGTAAAGCGCACTATTGTACAGACTTGCTCCTACATGTGCTTAAGCTTGCCACATAGGCATAAAGTCTGATGTGGCAAGTTAATCAAGAAGAGAGAGACTAGTTTGGTGACCCAAGGAAGAAACGATGCTAAGCGCGTGTACCTAGGTGAAAAGACAATTTTGAGTCTATAGCTAATTAAATGAAGCAAACTTAGCAACACCATTTCATTGGAAGAGGTCACTCCTTGGCAAATGCAATAAATACTAGTACTCCCTGTGTCCCATAATATAAGAACATTTTTGGCAATACACTAGTGTCAAAAACGTTCTTATATCATGGGACGGAGGGAGTACGAAGAAAGAGATAGAGAGAAGTAAAAAAAATAAATACACTTATAGCCAACCTTATAGCCAAAACCTTGTTATAGTATGAGTGACTAAGTGATGACTATGTATGACATGCCAACATCAGATAGCCTAATGCACCCTGTTAAATCTCCAAGGGCGCGGCTGCGCGAGCGACGAGACGGTCGTGATAGGCGCGACCATGATACGGGCTGCTGGCAGCCCTTGGATCTGAAATCAAACGGTGGCATGCTAAGTTGCTGAAAATTTGCAGAATAACCCTCCAGGATAGGATATTCACCCATAGGTCTAGAATCACGCCATGCAACCATTCGATCTCAGATCCAAGGGCTCTCGGAAGCCCGTATCATGGGAGAATAGAAAGCCACTACCCTGCCGTTCGCACGATGGCAGTTCGCTCCTACTCGTCCCTACACGTCCTTCAATACTACGGCGGTTCGCTCCTAGTCGTCTAGTCCATTCACATTACGGTAGTTCCACTAATCCTAACCCTCCTCCCAAATCCATGGCGTCCCAAATCTCCCCGATTGGCGGTGAGTACAAGGTTAGAACCATCACCGGCGATGAGTTCGACGTCATCTACACCCGTTCTTCCGCGACGGTGAAAGGATGCATTTATCTCTTCAGACGCATGTTCGAAGACTCAGATGATGAGTGGGTCGCTGGGCTAGATGTTGAGTAGACCACAGTCCTGGGACGAGAGAAGGATCTAAAGGACGAAGAGAGGAAGAAGCCCGCCGTGATCCAGGTTTGCGTGCATGACTTATGCTTGGTCTACCACATATGCCATACCGACGTTGAGTGCCAGGATTTTATGGACTTCCTTGAGAGCAACCTAGTCAAATTCATTACTGTAGACTTTGGTAACGACAAAGAAGTCCTGCGTCGGATAGGCCTTGTTGTAGGCAACACCTTCGACCTCCAGAAGAATCGGCTGGTGTCCTCTCGTCAGCCTTCAATGTTGACCTTGGCAGGAGCCATGGTGTCACGCCCAATATGCGATACTATCCTAAAGAGACTCGAAGGTCCCACCAAGGATAGAACCGCATATTGAAACACTTTTGCAAGGCTGGTGTCGAAATGTCTTGTAAACCGGGATTCCGAGACTGATCGGGTCTTCCTGGGAGAAGGAATATCCTTTGTTGATCGCGAGAGCTTATCATGGGCAAAGTTGGGACACCCCTGCAGGGTATAAACTTTCGAGAGCCGTGCCCGCGGTTATGTGGCAGATGGGAATTTGTTAACGTCCAGTTGTAGATAACTTGACACCAGGTCCGAATTAAAACGCATCAACCGTGTGTGTAGCCGTGATGGTCTCTTTTCGGCGGAGTCCGGGAAGTGAACACGGTCTTTGGGTTATGTTTGACGTAAGTAGGAGTTCAGGATCACCTCTTGATCATTGCTAGCTTTCCCGACCATTCCGTTTGTTCTCTTCTCGCTCTTATTTGCGTATGTTAGCCACCATATCATGCTTAGTCGCTGCTGCAACCTCACCACTTTGCCCCTTCCTTTCCCATTAAGCTTTGATAGTCTTGATACCCATGGTAATGGGATTGCTGAGTCCTCGTGGCTCACAGATTACTACAACAACAGTTGCAGGTACAGGTTATATGCTCTGGGGCACTGGGGCAATCTTTGAAGTACATGCTCAATTCTATCAATTGCTCAACAGTAATTTGTTCACCCACCGTAGAATACTTATGCTCTTGAGAGAAGCCACTAGTGAAACCTATGGCCCCCGAGTCTATTCTCATCATATCAATCTCCATCACTTTATTTACTTGTTTTGCTTTTACCTTTTTTACTTTGCATCCTTATACCAAAAATACCAAAAATATTATCTCTATCAGATCTCACTCTCGTAAGTGACCGTGAAGGGATTGACAACCCCTAAGCGTTGGTTGCGAGTTGCTATCGTTTTCTGCAGGTACGAGGGACTTGCGCGTGACCTCCTACTGGATTGATACCTTGGTTCTCAAAAACTGAGGGAAATACTTACGCTACTATGCTGCATCACCCCCTCCTCTTCGGGGAAAACCAACGCAAGCTCGAGACGTAGCAAGAAGGATTTCTGGCACCGTTGCCGGGGAGGCTTACGCAAAAGTCAACATACCAAGTACCCATCACAATCCCTATCTCTCGCATTACATTATTTGCCATTTGCCTCTCGTTTTCCTCTCCCCCACTTCACCTTGCCATTTTATTCGCCCTCTCTTTCCCATCTCCTTCTCCTTTTTCCCTTTTCCTTTTGTTTGCTAGTGTGTTAGTTTGCTTGTTTGTCGCGATGGCTCAAGATTCTACCAAATTGTGTGATTTCACCAATACCAATGATAATGATTTCCTTAGCACTCTGATTGCTCCTCTTGCCAATACTAAATCTTGTGAAATCAACACTGCTTTGTTGAATCTTGTTATGAAAGATCAATTCGCCGGCCTTCCTAGTGAAGACGCCGCTACTCATCTGAATAGCTTCGTTGATTTATGTGATATGCAAAAGAAAAAAGATGTTGATAATGATGTCGTTAAATTGAAGCTATTTCCTTTTTCGCTTAGAGATCGTGCTAAAGCGTGGTTTTCATCTTTGCCTAAAAATAGTATTGATTCTTGGAACAAGTGCAAAGATGCTTTTATCTCTAAGTATTTTCCTCCCGCTAAGATTATCTCTCTTAGGAACGATATTATGAATTTTAAGCAACTTGATCATGAACATATTGCACAAGCTTGGGAGAGAATGAAATTAATGCTACGTAATTTTCCTACTCATGGTTTGAACTCGTGGATGATTATACAAAAATTTTATGCTGGATTGAATTTTGCTTCTAGAAATCTTTTAGATTCGGCCGCGGGAGGCACTTTTATGGAAATCACTTTAGGAGATGCTACTAAACTCCTAGATAATATTATGGTCAATTATTCTCAATGGCATACTGAAAGATCTACTAATAAAAAAGTGCATGCTATAGAAGAAATCAATGTTTTGAGTGAAAAGATGGATGAACTTAGGAATTTTTTGATAAGAGTGTTTCTTCTGATCCCAATAATATGCCTTTATCTACTTTGCTTGAGAATAATAATGAATCTATGGATGTGAATTTTGTTGGTAGGAATAGTTTTGGTAACAACGCGTATAGATGGAATTTTAATTCTAGGCCTTATCCTAGTAATCCTTCTAATAATTATGGAAATTCCTACAAAAACTCTTATGGAAATTTTAATAAGATGCCCTCTGAATTTGAGAGTAGTGTTAAAGAGTTTATGAATTCACAAAATAATTTTAATGCTTTGCTTGAGGAGAAATTGCTTAAAGTTGATGATTTGGCTAGGAACGTCGATACAATTTCTTTTGAGGTTGATTCTTTAAAGCTTAGATCTATTCCTCCTAAGCATGATATCAATGAGTCTCTCAAAGCTATGAGAATTTCCATTGATGAGTGCAAAGAAAGAACCGCTAGGATGCGTGCTTGCAAAGATGCCTTTATTAAAGCGTGTTCTTCTAATTCCTATGAAAATCAAGATGAAGATCTAAAAGTTATTGATGTGTCCCCTATTAAATCCTTGTTTTTCAATATGAATCTTGATGAGAATGAATATGATCTTCCTTTACCTAGAAGGCGTTCTAAGAATTCTGAGTTTTTAGATCTTGATGATGAAATTGATAAAAGTGGGATTGAAAGAAATTAGAATCTAGATATTACTAAACCCACTATTTTGGATCTCAAGGAATTTAATTATGAAAATTGCTCTTTAATTGATTGTATTTCCTTGTTGCAATCCGTGCTAAATTCTCCTCATGCTTATAGTCAAAATAAGGCCTTCACTGAACACATTGTTGATGCCTTGATGCAATCTTATGAAGAAAAGCTTGAGTTTAAAGTTTCTATCCCTAGAAAACTCCATGATGAGTGGGAACCTACCATTAAAATTAAAATTAAAGATTATGAGTTTCATGCTTTGTGTGATTTGGGTGCTAGTGTTTCTACTATTCCCAAAGCTTTGTGTGATTTGCTAGATTTCCGTGACTTTGATGATAGCTCTCTAAACTTGCATCCTGCAGATTCCACTATTAAAAAGCCTATGGGAAGAATTAATGATGTTCTTATTGTTGCAAATAGGAATTATGTGCCTGTAGATTTTATCGTTCTTGATATAGATTGCAATCCTTCATGTCCTATTATTCTGGGTAGACCTTTCCTTGGAACGATTGGTGCAATTATCGATATGAAGGAAGGGAATATTAGATTCCAATTTACCTTAAAGAAGGGTATGGAACACTTACCTAAAAAGAAAATAAAATTACCATATGAATCTATCATGAGAGCCACTTATGGATTGCCTACCAAAGATGGCAATACCTAGATCTATCCTTGCTTTTATGCCTAGCTAGGGGCGTTAAACGTTAGCGCTTGTTGGGAGGCAACCCGACTTTAATTTATGTTTTTTGTTTTTGGTTCTATTTAGAAATAAATAATCCATCTACCTTCTGTTTGGATGTGGTTTTATGTTTTAATTAGTGTTTGTGCCAAGTAGGACCTATAGGATAACCTACGATGATAGTTGATTTGATTCTGCTGAAAAACAGAAACCTTAGCGCTCACGAGATTAGCTGCCATTTTTTACTGGAGAGTGATTTTGTGTTGATTCTTTTTGATGCTGATCAATAAACAAAGTTTCCAGGACTTCCTAGTTTGGTAGAATTTTTAAAGTTCCAGAAGTTTGCGTTAGTTACAGATTACTACAGACTTTTCTGTTTTTGACAGATTCTGTTTTTCGTGTGTTGTTTGCTTATTTTGATGAATCTATGGCTAGTAAATTAGTTTGTAAACCATAGAGAAGTTGGAATACAGTAGGTTTAACACCAATATAAATAAAGAATGAGTTCATTACAGTACCTTGAAGTAATCTCTTGTTTTCTTTCTCTAACGGAGCTCACGAGATTTCTGTTGAGTTTTGTGTTGTGAAGTTTTCAAGTTTTGGGTGAATTCTTTTAATGGATTATGGAACAAGGAGTGGCAAGAGATTAAGCTTGGGGATGACCATGGCAACCCCAAGATAATCCAAGGACACAAAAATGTCAAAGATTGGGGATGCCCCGGAAGGCATCCCCTCTTTCGTCCACTTCCATCAGTAATTTACTTGGAGCTATACTTTTATTCACCAACATGATATGTGTTTTGCTTGGAGCGTCTTGTATTATTTGCATCTTTGCTTGTTAGTCTACCACAATCATCCTTGATGTAAACACCTTTTGAGAGAACCATATATGAATTGAAATTAGTTAGAATACTCTATGTGCTTCACTAATATCTTTTGAGCTTGATAGTTTTGCTCTATGTGCTTCACTTATATCTTTTTGAGTGTGATAATTTTTGCTCTAGTGATTCACTTATATATTTTAGAGCATGGTGGTGGATTTGTTTTAAAGAAACTTGATCTCTCATGCTTCACTTAGATTATTTTGAGAGTCGCTAATAGCATGGTAATTTGCTTAATGTTAATATACTTGGTGTTCAAGATATGTGAAACTTTCTTTTTGAGTGAATTAAATTAAGTTTGATGCTTGATAATTGTTTTGAGATATAGAGGTGATAATATCAAAGTCGTGCTAATTGAATAGTTGTGAATTTGAGAAATACTTTTGTCGAAGTTAGCAAGTCCCATAGCATGCACGTATGGTTAAAGTTGTGTAACAAATTTGAAACATGAAGTGTACCTGGCTTGTGCATCCTTATGAGTGGCGGTCGGGGACGAGCGATGGTGTTTTCCTACCAATCTACCCCCCTAGGAGCATGCGCGTAGTACTTGATTTTTGATGACTTCTAAATTTTTGCAATAAGTATATGAGTTCTTTTGACTAATGTTGAGTCCATGGATTATACGCACTTTTACCTTTCCGCCGTTGCTAGCCTCTTCGGTACCGTGCATTGCCTTTATCACATTGAGAGTTGGTGCAAACTTCGCCGGTGCATCCAAACCCCGTGATATGATACGCTCTTTCACACATAAACCTCCTTATATCTTCCTCAAAACAGCCACCATACCTGCCTATTATGGCATTTCCATAGCCATTCCGAGATATATTGCCATGCGACTTTCCACCGTTCCGTTCATCATGACATACTTTACTTTTGTCATATTGCCATTGCATGATC
Organism: Aegilops speltoides; assembly: GCA_021437245.1. Classification (NCBI taxonomy): domain Eukaryota; kingdom Viridiplantae; phylum Streptophyta; class Magnoliopsida; order Poales; family Poaceae; genus Aegilops; species Aegilops speltoides. The sequence goes on from CM038141.1 coordinate 389,932,987, forward strand.
ATGTAGTTGACATCGTATTTGTGGCAAAGCCACCATGCATTATATTTCATACATGTCACTTTTGATTCATTGCACCATCCCGGTACACCGCCGGAGGCATTCATATAGAGTCATATATTTGTTCTAGATATCGAGTTGTAATATCGAGTTGTAAGAAAAATAAAGGTGTGATGATCATCATTATTAGAGCATTGCCCTAGTGGGGAAAAGGATGATGGAGACTATGATTCCCCCACAAGTAGGGATGAGACTCCGGACAAAAAAAAGTTAAAGGCCAATAAAAAAAATAGAAGGCCCAAAAAATGAGAGAAAAAGAGAGAAGGGGCAATGTTACTATCCTTTTACCACACTTGTGCTTCAAAGTAGCACCTTGTTCTTCATGTAGTGAGTCTCATATATTTGTGCTTCAAAGTAGCACCATATTTTTCATATAGTGAGTCTCATAAATTGTCTTGTTTATACTAGTGGGAATTTTTCATTATAGAACTTGGCTTGTATATTCCAATGATGGGCTTCCTCAAAATGCCCTAGGTCTTCGTGAGTAAGCGAGTTGTATGCACACCCACTAGTTTTCTTTTGTTGAGCATTCATAGCTCTAGTGCATCCGTTGCATGGCAATCCCTACTCCTCATGTTGACATCAATTGATGGGCATCTCCATAGCCCGTTGATTATCCTCGTCAATATGAGACTTTCTCCTTTTTTGTCTTCTCCACACAATCCCCATCATCATATTCTATTCCACCCATAGTGCTATATCCATGGCTCGCGCTCATGTATTGCGTGAAGGTTGAAAGAGTTTGAGATTATTTGAGTATGAAACAATTGCTTGGCTTTTCATCGGGGGTATAGAAGTTGGGAACATCTTTGTGTGACGAAAATGAAGCATAGCCTAACTATATGATTTTGTAGGGATGAACTTTCTTTGGCTATGTTATTTTGAGATGACATAATTGTTTGATTAGTATGCTTGAAGTATTATTATTTTTATGTCAATATGAACTTTTATCTTGAATCTTTCGGATCTGAACATTCATGCCATGATTAAGAAGATTTACATTGAAATTATGCCAAAGTATCACTCTGCATCAAAAATTCTTCTTTTTATCATTTACCTACTCAAGGACGACTAGGAATTAAGCTTGGGGATGCCTGATACGTCTCCAATGTATCTATAATTTTTGATTGCTCCATGCTACTTTATCTACTATTTTGGACTATATTAGGCTTTATTTTCCACTTTTATATTATTTTTGGGACTAACCTATTAACCGGAGGCCCAAATTGCAATTGCTGTTTTTTGCCTATTTCAAGATTTCGAGGAAACAGAATATCAAACAGAGTCCAAACGGAATGAAACCTTTGGGAACATGATCTTCTCACGAACGTGATCCAGAGACTTGGACCCTACTCCAAGAAGCTTCAGGAGGTCACGAGGTGGAGGCGCCCCGCGCCCCCTCCTCGTGGGCCCCTTGAGCTCCACCAACGCTCCTTCCTCCTATATATACCTATGTATCCCGTATGATCAAGAAGAGGCCAAAACCTAAGTCCACCGCCGCAACCTTCAGTATCCACGAGATCCCATCTTGGGGCCTGTTCCGGAGCTCCGCCGGAGAGGGCGTCCACCACGGAGGGCTTCTACATCAACACCATAGCCCCTCCGATGAAGTGTGAGTAGTTTACTTGAGTAGTTTACTTCATACCTTCGGGTCCATAGCTAGTAGCTAGATGGCTTCTTCTCTCTTTTTGGATCTCAATACAATGTTCTCCCCCTCTCTCGCGGAGATCTATTCGATGTAATCTTCTTTTTGCGGTGTGTTTGTTGAGACCGATGAATTGTGGGTTTATGATCCAGCTTATCTATGAATAATATTTGAATCTTCTCTGAATTCTTTTATGTATGATTGAGTTATCTTTGCAAGTCTCTTCGAATTATCCGTTTGGTTTGGCCAACTAGATTGGTAGTTCTTGCAATGGGAGAAGTGCTTAGCTTTGGGCTCAATCTTGCGGTGTCCTTACTCAGTGACAGAAAGAGTTGCAAGGCACGTATTGTATTGTTGCCATCGAGGATAACAAGATGGGGTATTTATCATATTGCATGAATTTATTCCTCTACACATGTCATCTTGCTTAAGGCGTTACTCTGTTTTTAACTTAATACTCTAGATGCATGCAGGATAGCGGTCGACGTGTGGAGTAATAGTAGTAGATGCAGAATCGTTTCGATCTACTTGTCTCGGACGTGATGCCTATATACATGATCATACCTAGATAACCTCATAACTATGCTCAATTCTATCAATTGCTCAACAGTAATTTGTTCACCCACCGTAGAATACTTATGCTCTTGAGAGAAGCCACTAGTGAAACCTATGGCCCCCGGGTCTATTCTCATCATATCAATCTCCATCACTTTATTTACTTGTTTTGCTTTTACCTTTTTACTTTGCATCTTTATACCAAAAATACCAAAATATTATCTCTATCGATCTCACTCTAAGTAAGTGACCGTGAAGGGATTGACAACCCCTAAGCGTTGGTTGCGAGTTGCTATCATTTTGTGCAGGTACGAGGGACTTGCGCGTGACCTCCTACTGGATTGATACCTTGGTTCTCAAAAACTGAGGGAAATACTTACGCTACTGTGCTGCATCACCCCCTCCTCTTCGGGAAAAACCAACGCAAGCTCGAGACGTAGCACTCTCGCTCTTGCTCTTGCTTGCGATGCTGCTCCGATTTAGCTACACTTCAGTCGACTGAATCGACTTTTGGGTCAGTCGATTTTCAGGGGGTGGGGGGGGGGCTCGCCGGGGTGAAGGAATAACCAGCCACAACAGGGAGGGGGGCTCGCCGGAGAGGTACCCCACTATCTAGCTTAGGGTTCAGGATGGGGGCGGTGGTCGCCAGTGGTGGCGGGGCGTTGGCCGGGCGGTGGCGGGGCATTGGCGAGACGGTGGCGTGTGGATTGCTGGAGAAAAAGGTCGGCACGGGGGGGCCTAGAGGGATGGCCGGGGTGGTGGGGAGTGTTTTCGGGGCGGGCGAGGTGGCGCACTGCCGGCCACGGGCGGCGGGGTGCTGCTGTTTGGCCGGTGGTGGCTGGCGGCTCAGGGGGTGGAGGTTGAAGATGAACCGCAGGCCCTTGATTTCGTATCCAATGGCTGCAAAATCGACTGACCAGAGATGAAAAAGTCAGTCAATCGACATGTAGCCTCACCTTGCTAGTGCGTTCAGTTTCGAAAGAAAAATTCAGTTTTGACAGCAAAATTCAGTTTCGACTGTTAAGTTCAGTTTTGACAGTTAAGTTCAGTTTCGACAGTTAAATTCAGTTTTGACAATTAAGTTCAGAGATGAGCGGCTGATGTATTTTACATCTAGCACTTTGTGGTTATGTATTTTACATCATGTATTGGATATGCTATTAGAATTCCACTCAGGTTAACGTTGTTCGTTGTCTCTCTTGTCCTGCTTCAGCCTCGGCGTCGTACAACTCACCAGAGCTGCTCTAACGATGAAACCCTCCATCACAGCGGAGCAGTACCTCGGGCTCCATCTCCAGACGCCTAAGACCTTCTTCCCCTCCTCCGACAGCCAAGTCAGCTAGAGCATCCTCACCGGCCAACCCAATCACGCTGAGATCGACATGGCTTCGCCAAAGAGGTTGTACACTTGTTGCATCTCTTTTTTACTCTACATGTTATATATATTGTCCACTGAGCACTCGTAGGAACGGGAAATATGATTATCTTATCCTACTATATGACAAGCAGTGAGGTACTAGGCAACTTAGCTATCCGTGATGGACTCTCTTGAACGCCATCATTATTTATCTCTGCGCGTTTGAGCTGTGCATTTGTCGATGGGCCTAGGAGTTGAGCTAGTATGGCAGTGGCCTGGGTCCAAAGTAATAGAAGTAGCACAAAAACATTTTTTTAGTGTAGGATTTTCCTTGCTCAAGCCTGCCTACTAGAATCGCCAGTGCTTGAAAGGACAATTGAATGAAAAACATCGGAATTGGAAAGTTTCCTATGGTACTACTTTTCATGAATTTGGTGCAAAGGAATGGAGCAAAGGAAAACTGTAGGATTTGTTCCTTTAGTGTCTCCTTGAAAGAAAAACCGTAGGTATTCTAATTTCCACTTCTCCTCCTTTTCATATTCCTATTCATCAAGCACAAGACTAAGAGATAGTAGCACAATAACATTATAGCCGTACATTTTCTTGTGGTTTGACTTAATCTCACCATGCTTTTTTGCATCCTGTGATCTTCCAATTGTTGTGAATCAAACACACAGATTGGCAGAAATCATGTGTTTTTAAATTCTCTGTTTTGCACGTGCATTCCTATCCTATTCCTATCTATTTCCTATCCCTACATTGTTAGAATCCTCAAATTCAAACAAGCCCTTACTCAATTACTTCTGTTACAGATATGTGTCAAAGAAAACCTTGTGTGGTTTGTCCTACTCCTGCGGTGCTGTGTTCCACCCCAGCTCAGCTGCTCCAATGACGGAAGGGTTCACCACAGTAGGGATCCACTCTCCAGACTGTCTTTCGCTGCCTCAGATCTTCTTCCCCACTGCCAGCAGCCACGACAACTCCATTACCATCATCAACTGAGCAGATGACCTTGAGGACTACACGGGTCCGCAAGAGAGGTCGCACTCTTCCGTGTCTGCTTACGTTATGCATCACTTAATATGATGGCATGCTACATTATTGTCGTGTTCACCTATTACACTCCGAGTCAGGTCCAAACTAATGCTGAAACTTGAGTTTTTAAATGGTTGTGGGGTACATATTGGGGCAGCAATCGCATTTATCTGCCTACTATCCGGTTAATCTCCGGTGTCTACTATGAGTTTCATGCTGAGTGCAAACAAACATTAAAGGAGCCATTATCTGTATTTTTTAACTAAAGCTATTATCTGCCTGCTATCATTGGTTTTGTGTCTATCCACAGTTTGCTACCATCACTCTGGATTTGTGCATGAACTCCTTACATAATCTCACTATGTTTTATCCTATGCATGCCAGTTATTGTACACAATGGAACTGATCATGTAGAGCAAAAGAGACGAGCCTTGCATGCCAATAAAATTTCATGCAGACGTCGTTCCATGGTGGGCGCAAAGGCAGCCCCCTCCACCCATTTCGGATCGTAATCAAGAGCAAGATAACTGTTCGAGGGGATTCGTATGAGAAGACCACTCCTATTTACCCCATGAGGTCTTCGCTCTAACTTGGCATGCTGATGTTGGTAATATCATGCATATGGTGCCTTGCATTGCTTACTGTATACATTAAAGATGTCATCTGCTTAGTTTAGACATGCTTTGTGTGAATGCCACCTGTTTAGTGTTTAATTACCATATATGTGAATTATGCAATGCAATCTTGTTGCAAGACATTATATATGTGAATTATGCAATGTTATCTTGTTGCAAGGCATTATGTATGTGAATTATGCAATGCCATGCTGTTTAGGCAAGCGTCATATATGTGAATTATATCATGCCGTCCTTTTTTTGTATTTCTCATTGCTTTTGTCGACAATGTTTGTATATTCAACTGCTCTTGCTATGCATCAGCCATTTGAATTGGTGATGGAGAAATCTGGAGTGAAAACAAGGTCTTCAGAGCAGACAATGCTACCTGCTGAAGCAGATACCTTGCTGGTTACACATAGCTCTTCAGAGGAGGATTCAGAGGCAGATGACCAGTCCTATTATCCCCCTGAGGTGTATGCTCAAACTTGGTAGGGTTGTATTACTCATATAATGCATATGTTGTATTGCTATGATTAGTTTTTACATCATATACACAATATTGAATGTCATCTCCTTAGTTGACACATCATATATGCGATTGCCCTCTGCTCACTTCCTTAGTATATAAATCATATATTTGAATTATGTCATGCCATGATGTTTACATAGACAGCATGTATCTGAATTATGGCATGACAACCCATTTTCTAAAGACATAATATAGTTATATCATCTCATCATGTTTACATAGTCATCATATTTTAAATTATGTCATTCTATCCGTGAATTATATCATGCCATCATGTTTCCATCGATGACATGTTTGTGATTTATGGCATGCCAACCACTTTAATAGACACATCGTATAGTTATATCATGTCATCCTGTTTACATAGTCACCATATTTTGAAATAAGTCATTCTATCCTGTTTAGTTAGCCATCATACATGTAAAATTGTGTCATGCTATCCTGTTTAATTAGCCATCATATATGTGAAATTATGTCCTGCTATTCTGTTTGCTTAGACAACATAAATGTGAATTATTTCATGCCCTGTTTTCTTCCCTACTATCCATTGCACTGCTCTATCTTACAATGTCTCAGACATTCAATTACTTTTCTTGTTTATTAGCCATTTCAATTGGAGGGAGTGATGGCAGATTCGTGGGAGTAAAACACGGTCTTGAAAAAGATCGTGCTACACGTCGATGCAGATAGAACCACGGTTGTACTTGCCCAAGAACCAGCCCCATCACACATAACCCACACTCATGCAGATTGTACCCCTACCCAGTTGGACAGAGAACCAGCTACACCCCTTCTAACCCCAACCCCAGCAGATAGACACCCAGTTCCCATTGACACAACACCGTCTCTGTTGGGGAACGTTGCAGAAAATTAAAATTTTTCCTACGGCTTCACCAAGATCCATCTATGAGTTCATCTAAGCAACGAGTAACGGGAGAGAGTTTGCATCTACATACCACTTGTAGATCGCGTGCGGAAGCTTGCAAGGTGATGATGGAGTCGTACTCGAACGTGATTCAGATCACCGATGCCAAGTGCTGAACGGACAGCACCTCCGCGTTCAACACACGTACGGGACGAGCGACGTCTCCTCCTTCTTGATCCAGCAAGGGGGAAGGAGAGGTTGAGGAAGACAGCTCCACCGGCAGCACGACGGCGTGATGATGGTGGAGAAGCAAGATCTCGGCTGTGGCTTCACGAGCTCTTACGGAGGAGGAGATGTGTTGGGAGGGAGGGCTGCGCCTTGGGAGTTGGTACAGCAGCCCCCTCCTCCCCCTTTATATAGGCACCACAGGGGGCGGCCCTGAGATCCAATCTCCGGGGGCGGCGGCCAAGGGGTGGAGTGCCCCCAAGCCGGTGGGCGCCCCACCCCTAGGGTTTCAACCCTAGGCGCGGGGTGGACCTAGGGGCGCACCAGCCCCTTGTGGGCTGGTTCCTTCCCTGTCAGCCCATGGGGCCCTCCGGATAGGTGGCCCCACCGGTGGACCTCGGGACCCTTCCGTGGTCCCAGATTTTACCGAAACCCCAAACTTTCCCGATGGCGAAACACCACTTCCTATATATTATTCTTTACCTCCGGACCCTTCCGAACTCCTCGTGACGTCCGGGATCTCATCCGGACTCAACAACATTCGTGGTCACATACTTGACTTCCTACTAACCCTAGCGCCACCGAACCTTAAGTGTGTAGACACTACGGGTTCGGGAGACACGCAGATCATGACCGAGACGACTCTCGGGCAATAACCAACAGCGGGTCTGGATACCCATGTTGGCTCCCACATGCTCCTCGATGATTTCATCGGTTGAACCACGATGTCGAGGATTCGATCAAACCTCAGATGCAATTCCTTTGTCAATCGGTGCGTTATTTGCGAGACTCGATCGTCGGTATCCCAATACCTTGTTCAGTCTCGTTACACGGCAAGTCACTTTACTCGCATCAGTAATGCATGATCCGTGGCCAACACCTTGGTCACATTGAGCTCATTATGATGATGCATTACCGAGTGGGCCCAGAGATACCTCTCCATCATACGGAGTGACAAATCCCAGCCTCGATCCGTGTCAACCCAATGATACTTTCGGAGATACCGTAATGCACCTTTATAGTCACCCGATTCGTTGTGACGTTTGATACACCCAAGGCACTCCTACGGTAACCGGAGTTACACGATCTCATGGTCGAAGGAAGAGATACTTGACATTGGCAAAGCTTCTAGCAAACGAACTATACGATCTTTTATGCTATGCTTATGATTGTTCTTGTCCATCACATCATTCTCCTAATGATGTGATCCCGTTATCAACGACATCCAATGTCCATAGTCGAAACCATGACTATCTATTGATCACAACGAGCTAGTCAACTAGAGGCTCACTAGGGACTCATTGGGTCTAAGTGTTCACACGTGTATTACGATTTCCGATAATACAGCTTATAGCATGAACAAAAGACAATTATCATGAACATTGAAATATAATAATCCTTTATTATTGCCTCTAGGGCATATTTCCAACAGTCTCCCACTTGCACTAGAGTCACCAATCTAGTTACATTGTGATGAATCGAACACCCATAGAGTTCTGGTGTTGATCATGTTTTGCACGCGAGAGAGGTTTAGTCAACGGATCTGCGACATTCAGATCCGTGTGCACTTTGCAAATCTCTATGTCTCCATCTTGAACATTTTCACGGATGGAGTTGAAGCGACGCTTGATGTGCCTGGTCTTCTTGTGAAACCTGGGCTCCTTGGCTAGGGCAATAGCTCTAGTGTTGGCACAGAAGAGTTTGATCGGCCCCGACGCATTGGGTATGACTCCTAGGTCGGTGATGAACTCCTTCACCCAAATTGCTTCATGCGCTGCCTCCGAGGCTGCCATGTACTCCGCTTCACACGTAGATCCCGCCACGACGCTCTGCTTGCAGCTGCACCAGCTTACTGCTCCACCATTCAACATATACACGTATCCGGTTTGTGACTTAGAGTCATCCAGATCTGAGTCGAAGCTAGCGCCGACGTAACCCTTTACGACGAGCTCTTCGTCTCCTCCATAAACGAGAAACATGTCCTTTGTCCTTTTCGGTACTTCAGATATTCTTGACCGCTGTCCGGTGTTCCTTGCGGGGTTACTTTGGTATCTTGCAACCAAACTTACGGCAAGGTTTACATCGGTCCAGTACACAGAGATGGCATACATAATAGATCCTATGGCTGAAGCATAGGGATGACACTCATCTCTTCTTTATCTTTTGTCGTGGTCGGTGATTGAGCCGAGCTCAATCTCACACCTTGTAACATAGGCAAGAACCCCTTCTTGGACTGATCCATTTTGAACCTCTTCAAAATCTTATCAAGGTATGTGCTCTGTGAAAGACCTATGAGGCGCCTCGATCTATCTCTATAGATCTTGATGCCTAATATATAAGCAGCTTCTCCAAGGTCCTTCATTGAAAAACACTTGTTCAAGTAGGCCTTAATGCTGTCCAAAGTTTTGTATCATTTCCCATCAAGAGTATGTCATCTACATATAATAGGAGAAATGCTACTGAGCTCCCACTCACTTTCTTGTAAACGCAGGCTTCTCCATAAGTCTCATAAACCCAAACGCTTTGATCATCTCATCAAAGCGAATGTTCCAACTCCGAGATGCTTGCACCAGTCCATAAATGGATCGCTGGAGCTTGCATACTTTGTTAGCATTCGAGGATCGACAAAACCTTCCGCTGCATCATATACAGCTCTTCCTTAAGATGTCCATTAAGGAATGCCGTTTTGACGTCCATCTGCCATATCTCATAATCATAGTATGCGGCAATTGCTAACATGATTCGGACGGACTTAAGCTTCGCCACGGGAGAGAATGTCTCGTCAGTAGTCAATCCCTTGAACTTGTCGATAACCCTTAGCGACAAGTCGAGCTTTATAGATGGTAACATTACCATCCGCGTCCGTCTTCTTCTTAAAAATCCATTTATTTTCTATCGCTCGCGATCATCGGGCAAGTCTGTCAAAGTCCATACTTTGTTTTCATACATGGATTCTATCTCGGATTTCATGGCCTCAAGCCATTTGTTGGAATCCGGCCCGCCATTGCTTCTTCATAGTTCAAGGTTCATTGTTGTCTAGCAACATGATTTCCATGACAGGGTTGCCGCACCACTCAGCGTGCGGGCGTGTCCTCGTGGACCTTCGGGTTCAAGAGTAACTTGATCCGAAGTACCTTGATCATCATCAACGTTTTCCTCTTCAGCTTGGTGTGGGCATCACAGAACGGTTTCTGCGCCGCACCACTTTCCCGCTCGAGAGGTAGTACTTCATCGAGTTCTACTTTCCTCCCACTTACTTCTTTCGAGAGAAACTCTTTCTCTAGAAAGCATCCGTTCTTAACAACAAAGATCTTGCCTTCGGATCTTAAGTAGAAGGTATACCCGACAGTTTCCTTAGGGTATCCTATGAATACGCATTTTTCCGACTTGGGTTCGAGCTTTTCAGTTGAAGTTTCTTGACATAAGCATCGCATCCCCAAACTTTTAGAAACGACAGCTTAGGTTTCTTCCCAAACCATAATTCATACGGTGTCGCCTCAACGGATTTAGACGGTGCCCTATTTAAAGTGAATGTAGCTGTCTCTAGAGCGTATCCCCAAAATGATAGCGGTAAATCGGTAAGAGACATCATAGACCGCACCATATCCAATAGAGTGCGATTCGACGCTCGGACACACCGTTTACCGAGGTGTTCCAGCGGCGTGAGTTGTGAAACGATTCCACATTTCCTTAAGTGTGTACCAAATTCGTGACTTAAGTATTCTCCTCCACGATCTGATCGTAAGAATTTTATCTTTCGGTCACGTTGATTCTGTACCTCACTCTGAAATTCCTTGAAATTTTCAAAGGTCTCAGACTTGTGTTTCATTAAGTAGACATACCCATATCTACTTAAGTCATCCGTGAGAGTGAGAACATAACGATATCCTCCATGAGCCTCAACGCCATTGGACCGCACACATCGGTATGTATGATTTCCAACAAGTTGGTTGCTCGCTCCATTGTTCCGGAGAACGGAGTCTTGGTCATTTTGCCTAAGAGGCAAGGTTCGCATGTGTCAAACGATTCATAATCAAGAGACTCTAAAAGTCCATCAACATGGAGCTTCTTCATGCGCTTGACACCAATGTGACCAAGGCGGCAATACCACAAGTATGTGGGACTATCGTTATCAACTTTACATCTTTTGGCATCCACACTATGAACATGTGTAATATTACGCCGAGATTCATTAAGAATAAACCATTGACCATCGGAGCATGATCATAAAACATATCTCTCATATAAATCGAACAACCATTATTCTCAGACTTAAATGAGTAGCCATCTCAGATCAAACGAGATCCAGATACAATGTTCATGCTCAAACTTGGCACTAAATAACAATTATTGAGGTTTAAAACTAATCCGAGGTAAATGTAGAGGCAGCGTGTCGACGGCGATCACATCGACCACGGAACCATTCCCGACGCCGCGCCGTCACCTCGTCGCCTTCGCCAGTCTCCGTTTATTCCGCAGCTCCTGCTGTGAGTTACATATGTGAGCAACGGCACCGTATCAAATACCGGGAGTTACTACGAGTAATCGGTAAGGTACACATCAATTACATGTATATCAAATATACCTTTGGTGTTGCCGCCTTCTTATCCGCTAAGTATTTGGGGCAGTTCCGCTTCGAAAGGCCCTTCCCTTGCAATAAAAGCACTCACCTCTCGTGCTTGGGTCCATTCTTTGACTTCTTCCCGCAACAGGCTTACGGGCGCGGCAACATCTTTGCCGTCCTTCTTGAAGTTCTTCTTACCCTTGCCCTTCTTGAACTTAGTGGTCTTATTGACCATCAACACTTGATGTTCTTTCTTGATTTCAGCCTCTGCGACTTCACATCGAGAACACTTCAGAATGGTCTTTACCATCCCCGCATGTTGTAGTTCATCACAAAGCTCTTGTAGCTTGGTGGGAGCAATCGGAGGATTCTGTCAATGACCGCCTCATCCGGGAGGTTAATGTTCAACTGGGTCATACGTGCGTGCAACCCGGACATCTTCGTGATGTGTTCATCGACAGTAACTGTTCTCCTCCATCTTACAATCAGAGAACTTGTCGGAGACATCATATCTCTCGACCGGGCATGAGCTTGGAAAACTAGTTTCAGCTCTTGAACATCTCATATGCTCCGTGATGCTCAAAACGCTTTTGGAGCCCCGGTTCTAAGTCAAAGCATGCCGCATCGAACGAGGGAGTAATCATCGAGACGAGTTTGCCAGCGCTCATAATGTCTTGGTTCTTCGGGACGGAGCGGCACCTAGCGGTCCTTCTAGGACATATTGCTTCTGGCAGCTATGAGGATGATCTCGTGTTCGGACCCAATCCGTATAGTTGCTGCCATCATCTTTCAGCTTGGTTTTCTAGGAATGCGTTGAAGTTCATGTTGACATTAGCGCTGGCCATTGATCTACAAGACATATTTGCAAAGGTTTTAGACTAAGTTCATGATAATAAAGTTCTTAATCAAAATTATGAACTCCCACTTAGATTAGACATCCTCTAGTCATCTAAGTGTTACACGATCCGAGTCGACTAGCCCGTGTCCGATCATCACGTGAGACGGACTAGTCATCATCGGTGAACATCTTCATGTTGATCGTATCTTCCATACGACTCGTGTTCGACCTTTCGTCTCCGTGTTCCGAGGCCATGTCCGCACATGCTAGGCTCGTCAAGTTAACCCTAAGTGTTTTCGCTGTGTAAAACTGTCTTACACCCGTTGTATGTGAACGTAAGAATCCATCACACCCGATCATCACGTGGTGTTTAGAAGCGACGAACTGTAGCAACGGTGCACGCTTAGGGAGAACACTTCTTGAAATTTTAGGGGATCATCTTATTTACTACCGTCGTCCTAAGTAAACAAGATGTAAAACATAATAAACATCACATGCAATTATATAGTTGTGACATGATATGGCCAATATCATCAAGCTCCATTGATCTCCATCTTGGGGCTCCATGATCATCTTGTCACCGGCTTGACACCATGATCTCCATCATCATGATCTCCATCATCGTGTCTTCATGAAGTTGTCACGCTAACGACTACTTCTACTTCTATGACTAACGCGTTTAGTAATGAAGTAAAGTAGTTTACATGGCGTTCTTCAATGACACGCAGGTCATACAAAAATAAAGACAACTCCTATGGCTCCTGCCGGTTGTCATACTCATCGACATGCAAGTCGTGAATCCTATTACAAGAACATGATCTCATACATCACAATTCATCATTCATCACAACTTCGCCATATCACATCACATGATCAATCGCTGCAAAAACAAGTTAGACGCCCTCTAATTGTTGTTGCATCTTTTACGTGGCTGCGATTGGGTTCTAGCAAGAACGCTTTCTTACCTACGAATCACCACAACGTGATTTTGTCAACTTCTATTTACCCTTCATAAGGGCCCTGTTCATCGATTCCGCTCCAACTAAAGTGGGAGAGATGACACCCGCCAGCCACCTTATGCAACTAGTGCATGTCACCGGTGGAACCGGTCTCACGAAGCGCACGTAAGGTTGGTCCGGCCGCTTCATCCCACAATACCGCTGAGCAAGAAAAGACTAGTAGAGGCAAGTAAGTTGACAAGATCAACGCCCACAACAAATTGTGTTCTACTCGTGCATTAGAGAACTACGATAGACCTAGCTCATGATGCCATTGTTGGGGAACGCTGCGTAAAATTAAAATTTTTCCTACGGCTTCACCAAGATCCATCTATGAGTTCATCTAAGCAACGAGTAACGGAGAGAGTTTGCATCTACATACCACTTGTAGATCGCGTGCGAAGCTTGCAAGGTGATGATGGAGTCGCACTCGACGTGATTCAGATCACCGATGCCAAGTGCTGAACGGACAGCACCTCCGCTCAACACACGTGCGGGACGAGCGACGCCTCCTCCTTCTTGATCCAGCAAGGGGAAGGAGAGGTTGAGGAAGACAGCTCCACCGGCAAAGACGACGGCGTGATGATGGTGGAGAAGCAAGATCTCGGCGAGGCTTCACCGAGCTCTTACGGAGGAGGAGATGTGTTGGGAGGGAGGGCTGCGCCTTGGGAGTTGGTACAGCAGCCCCCCCCTCCCCCTTTATATAGGCACCACAGGGGTGGCGGCCCTGAGATCCAATCTCCGGGGCGGCGGCCAAGGGGTGGAGTGCCCCCAAGCCGTGGGGCGCCCCACCCCTAGGGTTTCAACCCTAGGCGCGAGGGTGGACCTAGGGGCGCACCAGCCCTTGTGGGCTGGTTCCTTCCCTGTCAGCCCATGGGGCCCTCCGGATAGGTGGCCCCACCGGTGGACCTCGGACCCTTCCGGTGGTCCCAGCTTTTACCGAAACCCCAAACTTTCCCGATGGCGAAACACCACTTCCTATATATTATTCTTTACCTCCGGACCCTTCCGAACTCCTCGTGACGTCCGGATCTCATCCGGACTCAACAACATTCGGTGGTCACATACTTGACTTCCTACTAACCCTAGCGCCACCGAACCTTATGTGTAGACCCTACGGGTTCGGAGACACGCAGATCATGACCGAGACGACTCTCGGGCAATAACCAACAGCGGGTCCGATACCCATGTTGGCTCCTACATGCTCCTCGATGATTTCATCGGTTGAACCACGATGTCGAGGATTCGATCAAACCACGTATGCAATTCCTTTGTCAATCGGTGCGTTATTTGCCCGAGACTCGATCGTCGGTATCCCAATACCTTGTTCAGTCTCGTTACGGCAAGTCACTTTACTCGCATCAGTAATGCATGATCCCGTACAACACCTTGGTCACATTGAGCTCATTATGATGATGCATTACCGAGTGGGCCCAGAGATACCTCTCCGTCATACGGAGTGACAAATCCCGCCTCGATCCGTGTCAACCCAACAGATACTTTCGGAGATACCGTAATGCACCTTTATAGTCACCCGATTCGCCAGACGCTTGATACACCCAAGGCACTCCTACGGTAACCGGAGTTACACGATCTCATGGTCGAAGGAAGAGATACTTGACATTGGCAAAGCTTCTAGCAAACGAACTATACGATCTTTTATGCTATGCTTATGATTGGGTCTTGTCCATCACATCATTCTCCTAATGATGTGATCCCGTTATCAACGACATCCAATGTCCATAGTCAGGAAACCATGACTATCTATTGATCACAACGAGCTAGTCAACTAGAGGCTCACTAGGGACTCATTGGGTCTAAGTGTTCACACGTGTATTACGATTTCCGGATAATACAGTTATAGCATGAACAAAAGACAATTATCATGAACATTGAAATATAATAATCCTTTATTATTGCCTCTAGGGCATATTTCCAACAGTCTCCACCACAGAGCACCCAAACACGAGCAGTTAGTAAGGCAACTGCAGTGCCCAAATCACGAGGACCACCACTCCGAACCCGAAGTCAACGCTTAAAGCGTAAGAAGAATTGTTCTCGTGTCGGGTTCCATAGCTATGGTTCATACTACTTTGCTCTTGCATCACTTGTATTTATCGATACCAACTAATTTCAAATTTGAAGGATGCAATTGAAACTCAAATGGCGCAATGTATGTTTTAAACCTGTTTCTTCAATGTGTTTGGTTGTTTGTTTGTTGTAACTTGCTCTATGTTGATTTCAGTTTCAATTGAATAAACAGTTATGTTCTCATGCCATGCACAATACAAGTGTTGTTATTGCTGTGTAGTTTCCCACACTTATATTTTGTCTATGCTGCTTTGTCTTAAATAGATATGATTCGAACTGTATCTATCTTGATTTGGCAACATAAACTAGAATGATATAGACCATACAGTGACCATACTACATAGATATATATTTGTTTCATGCTGTTATCCTGTCCACCTTACTACTGAACTGGTTCACCAAAATGAGTTTCATATACTACATTGTAAACCTGAGATGTGTTTGTTTGTTTCTCTTTTAGAACGCGGATAAAATATTGGAGAAGAGTACCCTGTTATGCAATGGTAAAGGAAGTAATGCAGATAAGGTTCAAGATAGTGAGACATCCCTGTTGGTCTCTGAGTGAGTCCTGGACTAGGGGGTGTCCGGATAGCCGAACTATCATCATCGGCCGGACTCCAAGACTATGAAGATACAAGATTGAAGACTTCGTCCTGTGTCCGGATGGGACTTTCCTTGGCGTGGAAGGCAAGCTTGGCGATACGGATAGGTAGATCTCCTACCGTTGTAACCGACTCTGTGTAACCCTAGCCCTCTCCGGTGTCTATATAAACCGGAGGGTTTTAGTCCGTAGGACAACACAACCATTACAACAATCATACCATAGGCTAGCTTCTAGGGTTTAGCCTCCTTGATCTCGTGGTAGATCCACTCTTGTACTACCCATATCATCAATATCAATCAAGCAGGAGTAGGGTTTTACCTCCGTCGAAAGGGCCCGAACCTGGGTAAAAACATCATGTCCCTTGTCTCGTGTTACCATCCGCCTAGACGCACAGTTCGGGACCCCCTACCCGAGATCCACCGGTTTTGACACCGACATTGGTGCTTTCATCGAGAGTTCCTCTGTGTCGTCACCGATAGGCTTGATGGCTTCTTCAATCAACAACGACGCAGTCCAGGGTGAGACTTTTCTTCCCGGACAGATCTTCGTATTTGGCGGCTTCGCACTGCGGGCCAATTCACTTGGCCATCTGGAGCAGATTGAAAGCTACGCCCCTGGCCATCAGGTCGATTTGGAAGCCTAAACTTCACGGCGGACATCCGCGGAGACTTGATCTTCGATGGATCCGAGCCACAGCCGAGCGTGCCGCACTGTCACGATGGGCATGATCTAACTCTGCCGCCGGACAGTACCTTGGAGGCCGCACACGAACCCGCTCTGACCTATAGTTTGGAGCCGATCGCGCAGATCGAGGACGGGTGGCTGGACACCGCCTCGAGAGCTGCAACCGCTACGGCGATGGAGCTGAATACCGACCTTGTCCCCTATAAAGCCCATGACTCCGAGGTGCCGGACTCCCTGCCGGACTCTGAACCTCCTACGCCCCTGCCAATCGAATCCGATTGGGCGCCGATCATGGAGTTCACCACTGCGGACATCTTTCAGCACTCACCCTTTGGCGACATCCTAAATTCGCTAAAGCATCTCTCGCTATCGAGAGCCTGGCCGACTGCATGGTCGGGATGGTTGGGATGCGGACAATGAAGAAATTCAAAGCCCACCCATCACCCACTTTGTAGCCACTGTCGACGATCTAACCGACATGCTAGACTACGACTCCGAAGACATCGATGGTATGGACGATGATGCCGGAGACGATCAAGAGCCAGCGCCTACAGGGCACTAGAAGACCACCTCGTCATACGACATATACATGGTGGACACCCCAAAAGATGGGGACGGCGAAGAAGCAGCGGAGGCAGATTCCTTAAAGAAACAGCCCAAGCGCCGATGTCAGCGGCGCCGCTCTAAATCCCGCCACAGCAAGAATGGAGATTCCAGCACAGGAGATAATAACACCCCGTAGTGCGAAGACAACCCTCCAAAGAAGATTCAGCGCAGGAGGACGCGGAAGCCAGCCCTCACAAGAGAGCGGCAGACGAAGAGGTCGACGATGATAATTACATACCTCCCTCCAGAGACGAGGCAAGCCTCGACGACGATGAATTCGTCGTGCCTGAGGATCCCGTCGAACAAGAGCATTTCAAACGCAGGGCTAATGGCCATGGCAATAGCCTAAAGAAAAAGCAGCAACAGCTTCAAGCTGATCAAGACCTCTTTGGCCGACAGATGGACCGAGGTCCTCGCGTCAAGAGTATGAACTCGAACGCCTCTCAAAAGCTACCCAAACGCAAGTTGCTCCCCGATTAGAGGAGGAGGCATACAAACCTTCATCACCAGCGCACACTGGCAGCACCGACCACCTCGTGGCGCGACAGAGAGGCATCTTGGCCTCCACGGGACCGCACCTCGGCCTTTGCTCGAAAAGTACGGGCCACGAGGAATGCGCCGGACTTGCGGGATATATTGAGGACAAGGCAAGACAATCCATATCTATCTATGGATCACGTATGCCCACCACCCACGATTTAATACCGTCGCGCGGATACAACAACTCCGCCGGGCCGAACACAGCAGACAACACTCTCTCGAGCTACGTCGTGATATTGCTCAATATAGAGGCGCCGCACACCCACTATGCTTCACAGACGAAGTAATGGATCATCAAATCCCTGAAGGGTTTAAACGCGTCAACATTGAATCCTACGATGGCACAACAAACCCCGCGGTTTGGATCGAGGATTATCTCCTTCATATCCATATGGCCCGCGGCGACGATCTCCACACCATCAAATATCTCCCGCTCAAGCTTAAAGGACCAGCTCGGCATTGGCTTAACAGCCTGCCCGCAGAGTCAATTCGGTGTTGGGAGGACCTGGAAGCCGCATTCCTCGACAACTTCCAGGGCACATATGTGCGACCACCAGACGCCGATGACCTAAGCCACATAATTCAGCAGCTGCATTTAATCGGCGCATAGCTTCGGACAAGGTTCTTAACGAAGAAAAATCAAATTGTCGACTGTCCGGATGCAGAGGCCCTCGCAGCCTTCAAACATAACATCCGCGACGAGTGGCTGGCCCGGCACCTAGGACAGGAAAAGCCGAAATTCATGGCAGCCCTCACATCACTCATGACCTACTTCTGTGCGGGAGAGGACAGCTGGCTAGCTCGCAGCAACAACCTCAGCAAAAACGCTGGCAGTCCGGATACTAAGGACAACAATGGCAGGTCGCGTCGAAACAAAAGCAAACGCCATGTTAACGGCGATAACAATGAAGATACGGCAGTCAACGCCGGATTCAGAGGCTCGAAACCCGGTCAGCGGAAGAAGCCATTCAAAAGAACAACTCCGGGTCCGTCCAATTTGGACCGAATACTCGACCGCTCTTGCGGATACATGGCACTTCAAAAGCCAGCTAATCACACCAACAGAGATTGTTGGGTATTCAAGCAGCGAGCAAGTTAATTGTCGAAAACAATGACAAGGGCTGCACAATGACGACGAGGAAGAGACCCACCACGAACAAGAGAGATGAAGGGCTTCCCCACAAGTGTGGACGGTAAACATGATATACGCAACCCATATACCCAAGAGGGAGCGCGTGCACTTAGGGACGATATGCGATGGAGCCACGCCTAAGTTCAATCCATGGTCCTCTTGCCCGATCACTTTCGATCGAAGAGACCACCCTACCAGTACCCGCCATGGCGGATTCGCCGCATTGGTTTTAGACGCAATCGTCGATGGATTTCACCTCCCGAGAGTCCTGATGGACGGCGGCAGCAGCCTGAACCTGCTTTATCAGGATACAGTGTGCAAGATGGGCATAGACCCCTCAAGGATTAAACCTACAAAGACGACCTTCAAAGGTGTCATATCAGGTGTTGAGGCCAATTATGCAGCTCACCACACTGAAGTGGTCTTCGGATCCCCGGATAATTTCCGAAGCGAGGAGTTAATCTTCGACATAGTCCCGTTCCATAGCGGCTATCACGCTCTACTCGGACGAACCGCGTTCGCAAAGTTCAACGCGGTGCTGCATTATGCATACCTCAAGCTCAAGATGCCAGGCCCTCGTGGAGTCATCACGGTCAACGAAAATACGGATCGCTCCCTTCGAACGGAGGAACACACAGCGGCTCTCGCGGCAGAAGTACAGAGCAGCCTTTTAAGGCAATTTTCGAGTCCGGCCGTTAAACGACTAGACACGGCCAAACGCGCCCGGAGCAACATCAATCAAGACCACCTGGCACATTCTGAGCACGCGTAGCAATGCGGCCCCAACCCCAGCCCTCGCATGATTGCAAGACCAGCTCTCCGCGTACATCATTACGCTCTGGAGATACCATGGGCATAGGGGGAGGGGCACGACCACAACAGGCCCAAAAGTGCGGCTCAACCACACCAGGGACTCCCAAGTGTGTCGCTCTTTTTATTTCTTTTTTTTTCTTTTTATACACAGGACTCCGTTCACCAGAGGCCCTGTCCGGCGGTGAACCTGCTGAACTCACGATGCAACAGCCAGGGAGGGACAAAGGCTGCAGCGAACACTCAGGTGGTCTCCATTACGAGCATTAAATTTGTTAAATACACCAGTCCGCAGCCCACCCCAGGAGGGGGGCACGTTTAATTAGTCCAATCCCTCGCTTACCGCACTATTTGTATCGTTCTGCACTCATAGCAGAATTCCTTGAATAAACAATGCAGCACTTTTTGCCTATAATTGCATTACCTTTTTTACATATATGTTCATTAATGACATCTCGCGCCCGTATATTTTGGTACGGCCGAATGGTGTGATAAGTCCGAACACTTTCACAAGTGCGGCACCCCGAACTTATAGCATTATATGCATCGGCTCCGAATCATGTCTTGGGTCAATAGTTGGGTTTGCCCGGCTCCCATGTTTTGGTACCTTATGTTCCATTCTGTCGGCTAAGGTAGCACTGGGAGAACCACTGCGATTGCGCCCCGGTTGAGCTGGGCGAGCGCCTTAGTGGAGAAAGCTAAAACTGACTGTCATGATAAGGCGAGAGACTGGTCGCTGTTCGAGAGGTCTTTTCGAGTCCCTAAAGACTTATGCCGCTTAGAGCAAGGAACCGGATAGTGTCCGGCCTAGGCGTGGATAGCGCCCCGAACTCGGTCTTCCGAATACTAGGGGCTTCGCCGAAATTTAAAATTATAGAATTCTATGGCTAAGTGAGAGTGTTCAAGCATTATAAGTCCGGTTGCCTTGTTCATTGTGTGTTGAGCGCCTCCTAGATGGACCCAAAATGGGAACAAGAGTGCTCAAGTTTATCCCTAACACCCCAAAGACTGTGTGGCATGGGGCTAAAGCCGACGACTTGCCATCTCTCGATTTAATAAACGGCCGCACAGAAGGTAATATTTTAAATCAATAAGCATAGCTTAGCGCATATGAACAAAGTTTTCAGCGCACATGATAACATATTGCGAGTTTACTCAATAATTACATCTTTGGGGCACTCATCCGCAATCTTGCGGGCACCCTTCAGGACACGCTTATAGTACATTTCGGGCGTACGATACTCCTTGCCCACCGGCGGCGCGTCCGTGATAAGCCTCTCAGCATCCAGCCTGCCCCAGTGCACCTTTGCGCGGGCAAGGGCCCGATGGGCACCTTAAATGCAGACGGAGCGCTTGATGACTTCCACCCAGGGGCACACATCCACTAGCCGCCGCACGAGGCCGAAGTAGCTCCCAGGCATGGCCTCTCCAGGCCACGGCCGGACTATGAGGCCCTTCATGGCCTGCTCGGCTACCTTGTGGAGCTCGACCAGCTGCTTTAGCTGGTCGCTAGGGGGCACCGGGTGTCCGGCCTCAGCGTACTGAGACCAGAAGACCTTCTTCGTTGAGCTCCCCTCCTTGGCCCAGTAGAATGCAGCGGCATCGGACACGCCGCGAGGCAGATCTGCAAACGCCCCTGGAGAGCTCCGAATTCGGGTAAGTAATACATTCACATGCTTGCTTTGCATGAAAAATGCCTTACCCGCCACTATTTTCTTCACTTCCTCAATCTCAGGGCCTTATGGGCCTCGGCCTTAGCGGCTTTGGCACTTTCAAGAGCCGAGGCAAGCTCGGACTCTCGAGTCTTCGAGTCGCGCTCCAAACTCTCATGCTTTTCCATGAGAGCCTGGAGCTCTTGCCGCACCTCCGCCACCGCGCCTCTGCTTCTCTCGCTCTGCTTTCGTTCATGGCAAGATTATGCGTTCGACATGGACACGGCCTCAATCAGGGTTGCCACCTCGTTCGTGGCCCTTGCAGTACCCACGTTATCCTTGTTATCTCCATTGCAACCAAAATCCTTTTCTGTAAGGTACAAATTTAAAGGTGGTGTTACTCACCTTCTTTGTCCTCGAGCTGCTTCTTGGCAAGGCCGAGCTCTTGCTCGGACCGCTCGAGGTCCTGCTTTAATGCACCGACCTCCGCAGTCAGTGCGGCGGAGGTCAGCAGCGCAGCCTGCAAACCCATATTGACATAATTTTTAGCACTCCTGCGCATATCTTTTTAAAGATCCTCAATCCGGTTTTTCTTCACGAACACCAAACCGAGCATCAGGGGCTACTGTCTATGCGGTACTACATTAAATATTTTAAACTTTTTACCTCAAAGCCTGTTAGAAGGCTACTGCAGGCTTCAGTCAGCCCGCTCTTGGCGAGCTGAACCTTCTGAATCACCGCACTCATGATAGTGCGGTGTTCTTCCTTGATGGAAGCGCCGTTAAGCACCTCCAACAAGTTGTCCGGCGCCTCCGGTTGGACAGAGGCTGCCGGCGTCACGGTCTTGCCCTTCTTACGAAGGGGCCGCCTGCCGGACTCCGGAACCACTGCAGGTTCCGGCATAGAGTCCAGCGCAAAGTCCGGGAGGCTGCCTTGCGGCACCTCCGGAGCCTCCTCCTGCTGGGTCCCCTCCTGGGATCCCACCTCGGCGTCGTCAGCACGAGGGGTGGTGGCGGTCGGAATGGAATCCACGTCCGACGGAGCCAAGGACCCGCTCGACGAAGCGGGAAGATCATCATCGGCTGAACTACAGGTAGTGTGCAGCATTAGAAGGACACTATGTGACGCAAAGGAGATATTATAAATCATTCAGGAATCCGGATACTTACGATCTTGCCGGAGGCCTGGCCCTTGAGGGCCACTCTTCGTCGCCAATGTTGGCATTGGCAGAGCTGTCCGGGGGAATAGTACTTCCTCTCTTGGACCCTTCGGCCTCCCCTGTTGGGGAGGCCTTCGTCTTCCTCTCTCCCTCCTCTGGGAGAGAGTCCTCTTTCTCCTCCTCGTCTACGGGGGAGGAGTTCGCCTCGGAGCCATCGGACGATGAGTCCGATATCACCTAGCGCCGGGAACTTCTTCGAGTTCCCGTGGCCTTCTTCTTGGCCTTCTTCTCCGGCACCACATAAAGTGCCAGGACCAGCATGAAGGAAATATGCCCTAGAGGCAATAATAAAGTTATTATTTATTTCCTTATTTCATGATAAATGTTTATCATTCATGCTAGAATTGTATTAACCGGAAACATGATACATGTGTGAATGCATAGACAAAACAACATGTCACTAGTATGCCTCTACTAGACTAGCTTGTTAATCAAAGATGGTTATGTTTCCTAACCATGAACAAGGAGTTGTTATTTGATTAATGAGGTCACATCATTAGTAGAATGATCTGATCGATATGACCCATTCCTTAGCTTAGCACACGATCGCTTAGTATGTTGCTACTGCTTTTATCCATGACATATACATGTTCCTCGTAACTATGAGATTATGCAACTCCGCTTACGGAGGAACACTTTGGTGCTACCAAACGTCACAACGAATCGGGTGATTATAAAGGAGTACTACAGGTGTCTCCAAAGGCAAATGTTGGGTTGGCGATTTCGAGATTAGGTTTTGTCACTCCGATTGTCGGAGAGGTATCTCTGGCCCTCTCGGTAATGCACATCACTTAAGCCTTGCAAGCACTACAACTAATGAGTTAGTTGTGAGATGATGTATTACGGAACGAGTAAAGAGACTTGCCGTAACGAGATTGAACTAGGTATTGATACCGACGATCGAATCTCGGGCAAGTAACATACCGATGACAAAGGGAACAACGATGTTGTTATGCGGTCCGACCGACAAAGATCTTCGAGAATATGTAGGAACCAATATGGGCATCCAGGTCCCGCTGTTGGTTATTGACCGTGAATAGTTCTAGGTCATGTCTACATTGTTCTCGAACCGTAGGGTCCGCACGCTTAAGGTTTCGATGGCGCTTATTATGAGTTTATGTATTTTGATGTACCAAGAAGTTCGAGTCCCGGATGTGATCACGGACATGACGAGGAGTCTCGAATGGTCGAGACATAAAGATTGATATATTGGAAGCCTATGTTTGGAGTTCGAATGGTTCCGGCGGCAACGGAATTTATCGGAGTACCGGAGGTTACCGAACCCCGGAGGTAAATGGGCCTCGATGGGCCTTAGAGGAAAGGAGAAGGGCCAGCCCTAGGTGGGCGCGCCTCCCCCTTCCCTAGTCCAACTAGGACTAGGAGAAGGGCCGCCCCTCTCTCTCTCTTTCCCCCTCCAGAATCCTAGTCCAACTAGGATTGGGGGAATCCTACTCCCGAGGGAGTAGGACTCCTGGCCGCCTCTCCTTGGCCAGCCCCCCTCCCCTTGCTCCTTTATATACGGGGCAGGGGGCACCTTGGAACACACAAGTTGATCTTTAGATCGCTCTTAGCCGTGTGCGGTGCCCCCTCCACCATATTCCACCTCGGTCATACCGTCATGAAGCTTAGGCGAAGCCCTCGCACGGTGAAACATCAAGATCGCCACCACGCCGTCGTCTTGTGAAACTCTCCCTCGACACTCGGCTGGATCGAGTACGAGGGACGCCATCGAGCTGTACGTGTGTCAAGAACTCGGGGCGCCGGAGTAACGGCGCGGATCGGTCGGATCGCAAGGAGAACGACGACTACTTCCTCTACGCTGTGATCGCTTCCGCTTGGGTCTACAAGGGTATGTGGACAACACTCTCCCTCTCGTTGCTATACATCACCATGATCTTGCGTGTGCGAGGAAATTTTTGAAATTACTACGCTCCCCAACAAAGGGCATCCGAGCCTAGGTTTTTTATGGTTTGATGTTTTGCACGAGTAGAACACAAGTAAGTTGTGGGCGATACAAGTCATACTACCTACCAGCATGTCATACTTTGGTTCAGCGGTATTGTGAGATGAAGCGCCTGCACCGACATTACGCCAGACGCTTACGCGAGACTGGTTTCACCGCCACGAGCACTCGTTGCTTAAAGGTGACCGGTGGGTGCTGTCTCTCTCACTTTAGTTGAACTGAGTGTGGCTACGCCCGGTCCTTGAGAAGGTTAAACGGAGTCTATTTGACGAAGTATCGCTGTGGTTTTGATGCGTGGGTGAGACTGGTTCTTGCTTAAGCCCGTAGCAGCCACGTAAAATTTGCAACAACAAAGTAGAGGACGCCTAACTTGTTTTTGCAGGCATGTTGTGATGTGATATGGTCAAGACGTGATGCTATATTTTATTGTATGAGATGATCATGTTTTGTAACCGGTTATCGGCAATCGGCAGAGCCATATGGTTGTCGCTTATTGTATGCAATGCAATCGCTTCTGTAATGTTTTACTTTATCACTAAGCGGTAGCGATAGTCGAGTAGCATAAGTTTGGCGAGACGACAACGATGCTGCGATGGAGATCAAGGTGTCGCGCCGGTGACAATGGTGATCATGGTGGTGCCGCAAGATGGAGATCATGAAGCACAAGATGATGATGACCATATCATATCACTTATATTGATTTGCATGTGATGTTTATCCTTTTATGCATCTTATCTTGCTTTGATTGACGGTAGCATTATAAGATGATCTCTCACTAAATTATCAAGAAGTGTTCTCCCGAGTATGCACCGCTGCCAAAGTTCGTCGTGCCTGCACACCACGTGATGATCGGGTGTGATAAGCTCTCACGTCCATCTACAACGGGTGCAAGCCAGTTTTGCACACGCAGAATACTCGGGTTATACTTGACGAGCCTAGCATATGCAGATATGGCCTCGAACACGGAGACCGAAAGGTCGGCGTGAATCATATAGTAGATATGATCAACATAAGATGTTCACCATTGAAAACTACTCCATTTCACGTGATGATCGGTTATGGTTTAGTTGATTTGGATCACGTGATCACTTAGATGACTAGAGAGATGTTTTTCTAAGTGGGAGTTCTTAAGTAATATGATTAATTGAACTTAAATTTATCATGAACTTAGTACCGATAGTATCTTGCTTGTTTATGTTTGATTGTAGATAGATGGCTCGTGGCCGTTGTTCCGCTTGAATTTTAATGCGCTCCTTGAGAAAGCAAAGTTGAAAGATGATGGTAGCAATTACACGGACTGGGTCCGTAATTTGAGGATCATCCTCATTGCTGCACGTAAGAGTTACGCCCCGGATGCACCGCTAGGTGCCAGCTCGCTGCTAATGCAACCGCAGATGTTATGAACGTCTGCGAGCAAAGCTGATGACTACTCTATAGTTCAATGTGCCATGCTTTACGGCTTAGAACCGGGACTTCAACGATGTTTTGAACGTCATGGAGCATATGAGATGTTCCAGAGTTGAAGTTAATATTCCAAATGTAATGCCCGGATCGAGAGATATGAAGTCTCCAATAAGTTCTATAGCTGCAAGATGGAGGAGAATAGTTCATAGTGAGCATATACTCGTAATGTCCGGGTACTACAATCACTTGACACAATTGGGAGTTAATCTTCCGGATGATTGTGTCATTGATGAATTCTCCAATCACCGCCACCAAGCTACAAAGGCTTCGTGATGAACTATAATATGCAAGGGTTAGTAAAGACTATACCGAGCTCTTCGCAATGCTAAAGGCTGGGAGGTAGAAATCAAGAAGGAGCATCAAGTGTTGATGGTCAATAAGACCACTAGTTTCAAGAAGAAAGGCAAAGGAAGAAGAAGGAATTCAAGAAGAACAGCAAGCAAGTTGTTGCTCAGAGAAGAAACCCAAGTCTGGCCCTAAACCTGAAACCGAGTGCTTCTACCGCAAGCGATCGTCATCGAAGCGGAACTGCCCCAAGTATTTGGCGGATAAGAAGGATGGCAAGGTGAACAAAGGTATATGTGATATACATGTTATTGATGTGTACCTTACTAGAGCTCGCAGTAGCACTGGTATTTGATACTGGTTCTGCTGCTAATATTTGCAACTCAAACAGGACTACGGATTGCTTAACACCGCAAAGGACGAGGTGACGATGCGCGTGGGAAATGGTTCCAAAGTCGATGTGATCGCGGTCGGCACGCTACCTCTACATCTACCTTCGGGATTAGTTTTAGACCTAAATAATTGTTATTTGGTGCCTGCGTTGAGCATGAACATTATATCTGGATCTTGTTTGATGCAAGACGGTTATTCATTTAAATCAGAGAATAATGGTTGTTCTATTTATATGAGTAGTATCTTTTATGGTCATGCACTCTTGAGGAATGGTCTATTTCTTATGAATCTCGATAGTAGTGATACACATATTCATAATGTTGAAACCAAAAGATGCAGAGTTGATAATGATAGTGCAACTTATTTGTGGCACTGCCGTTTAGGTCATATCGGTGTAAAACGCATGAAGAAACTCCATACAGATGGGCTTTTAGAGTCACTTGATTATGAATCACTTGGCACTTGCGAACCGTGCCTCATGGGCAAGATGACTAGAACACCGTTCTCCGGTACTATGGAGAGAGCAACAGATTTGTTGGAAATCATACATACAGATGTATGTGGTCCGATGAATGTTGAGGCTCGTGGCGGATATCGTTATTTTCTCACCTTCACAGATGACTTAAGCAGATATGGGTATATCTACTTAATGAAACATAAGTCCTGAAACGCTTGAAAAGTTCAAAGAATTTCAGAGTGAAGTTGAAAATCATCGTAACAAGAAAATTAAGTTTCTACGATCCGATCGTGGAGGTGAATATTTGAGTTACGAGTTTGGTCTACATTTGAAACAATGCGAATAGTTTCAAGAACTCACGCCACCCGAACACCACAACAGAATGGTGTGTCCGAACGTCAGAATCGTGATTTACTAGATATGGTACGATCTATGATGTCTCTTCAGATTTATCGCTATCGCTTTGGGGTTATGCTCTAGAGACGGCCGATTCACATCGAATAGAACACCGTCGAACCGCTGAGACGACACCTTATGAACTATGGTTTGGCAAGAAACCAAAGTTGTCGCTTTCTTAAAGTTTGGGGATGCGATGCTTATGTGAAAAGCTTCAACCTGATAAGCTCGAACCCAAATCGGAGAAATGTGTCTTCATAGGATACCCAAAGGAGACAGTTGGGTACACCTTCTATCACAGATCCAAGGCAAAACATTCGTTGTTAAGAATGGATCCTTTCTAGAGAAGGAGTTTCTCTCGAAGAAGTGAGTGGGAGGAAAGTGGAACTTGATGAGGTATTAGTACCTTCTCCCTTACTTGAAAGTAGTTCGTCGCAGTAAACCAGTTTCGAGACATCTACACCAAGTAGTGAGGAAGTTGATGATGTTGATCATGAAACTTCAGATCAAGTTACTCGCAGAACCTCGTAGATCAACCAGAGTAAGATCCGCACTGAGTGGTACGGTAATCCTGTTCGAAGTCATGCTACTAGATCATGATGAACCTACGAACTATGAAGAAGCGATGGTGAGCCCAGATTCCGCAAAATGGCTTGAGGCCATGAAATCTGAGATGGGATCCATGTATGAAAACAAAGTGTGGATTCTTTGGTTGACTTGCCCGAGGGTAGGCAAGCAATAGAAAACAAGTGGATCTTCAAGAAGAAGACCGACGACGGTAATGTTATCGTTTATAAAGCTCGACTTGTCGCAAAAGGTTTTCGACAAGTTCAAGGGATTGACTACGATGAGACCTTCTCACCCGTAGTGATGCTTAAGTCCGTCCGAATCATGTTAGCAATTGCCGATTTTATGATTATGAAATTTGGCAAATGGATGTAAAGACCGCATTCTGAATGGATTTCGAAGAAGAGTTGTATATGATGCAACCGAAGGTTTTATCGATCCAAAGGAGCTAACAAAGTGTGCAAGCTCCAGCGATCCATCTATGGACTGGTGCAAGCATCTCGAGTTGAATAAACGCTTTGATAGTGTGATCAAAGCATTTGGGTTTGTATGCACTTTTGGAGAAGCCTCAGATTTACAAGAAAGTGAGTGGGAGCTCAGAGCATTTCGATATTATATGTGGATGACATATTGCTGATCGGAAATGATATAGAATTTCTGGATAGCATAAAGGGATACTTGAATAAGAGTTTTTCAATGAAAGACCTCGTGAAGCTGCTTACATATTGGGCATCAAGATCTATAGAGATAGATCAAGACGCTTAATTGACTTTCACAAAGCACATACCTTGACAAAATTTTGAAGAAGTTCAAAATGGATCAAGCAAAGAAAGGGTTCTTGCTCGTGTTACAAGGTGTGAAGTTGAGTCGACTCAATGCCCCACCACCGCAGAAGATAGAGAGAAAATGAAAGATGTTCCTATGCTTCAGCCATAGGCTCTATCATGTATGCAATGCTGTGTACCGCACACGATGTGTGCCTTGCTATAAGCTTAGCAGGAGGTACCAAAGTAATCCAGAGTGGATCATCGACAGCGGTCAAGAACATCCCAAATACCCGAAAAGGACTAAGGATATGTTTCTCGATATGGAGGTGACAAAGAGCTCATCGTAAACGGTTACATTGATGCAAGCTTTGACACCGATCCGGACGATTCTAAATCACGCAGACCGGATACGATTTACACTAAACGGAGGAGCTGTCATTGGTGCAGTTCTAAACAAAGCGTCAGAGCGGGATCTACATGTGAAGCGGAATACATAGCAGCTTCGAAGCAGCTAATGAAGGAGTCTCGATGAAGGAGTTCATATCCGATCTAGGTGTCATACCTAGTGCATCGGGTCCAATGAAAATCTTCGTGACAATATCGAGCAATTGCCTTAGCGAAGGAATCCAGATTTCACAAGAGGACCAAGCACATCAAGAGACGCTTCAATTCCATCCGGACTTAGTCCAGACGGAGACATAGAGATTTGCAAGATACATACGGATCTGAATGTTGCGACCCATTGACTAAGCCTCTTCCACGAGCAAAACATGATCAGCACCAAGACTCCATGGGTGTTGGAATCATTACTATGTAATCTAGATTATTGACTCTAGTGCAAGTGGGAGATCAAGGAAATATGCCCTAGAGGCAATAATAAAGTTATTATTTATTTCCTTATTTCATGATAAATGTTTATCATTCATGCTAGAATTGTATTAACCGGAAACATGATACATGTGTGAATGCATAGACAAAACAACATGTCACTAGTATGCCTCTACTAGACTAGCTTGTTAATCAAAGATGGTTATGTTTCCTAACCATGAACAAGGAGTTGTTATTTGATTAATGAGGTCACATCATTAGTAGAATGATCTGATTGACATGACCCATTCCCTTAGCTTAGCACACGATCGCTTAGTATGTTGCTACCGCTTTTATCCATGACATATACATGTTCCTGTAACTATGAGATTATGCAACTCCGCCACGGAGGAACACTTTGGTGCTACCAAACGCCACAACGAATCGGGTGATTATAAAGGAGTACTACAGTGTCTCCAAAGGCAAATGTTGGGTTGGCGATTTGAGATTAGGTTTTGTCACTCCGATTGTCGGAGAGGTATCTCTGGCCCTCTCGGTAATGCACATCACTTAAGCCTTGCAAGCACTACAACTAATGAGTTAGTTGTGAGATGATGTATTACGGAACGAGTAAAGAGACTTGCCGTAACGAGATTGAACTAGGTATTGATACCGACGATCGAATCTCGGGCAAGTAACATACCGATGACAAAGGAACAACGATGTTGTTATGCGGTCCGACCGACAAAGATCTTCGAGAATATGTAGGAACCAATATGGGCATCCAGGTCCCGCTGTTGGTTATTGACCGTGAATAGTTCTAGGTCATGTCTACATTGTTCTCGAACCGTAGGGTCCGCACGCTTAAGGTTTCGATGATGCTTATTATGAGTTTATGTATTTTGATGTACCAAGAAGTTCGAGTCCCGGATGTGATCACGGACATGACGAGGAGTCTCGGAATGGTCGAGACATAAAGATTGATATATTGGAAGCCTATGTTTGGAGTTCGAATGGTTCCGGCGAAAACGGAATTTATCGAGTACCGGAGGTTACCGAACCCCCGGAGGTAAATGGGCCTCGATGGGCCTTAGAGGAAAGGAGAAGGGGCCAGCCCTAGGTGGGCGCGCGCCTCCCCCCCTTCCCTAGTCCAACTAGGACTAGGAGAAGGGGCCGGCCCCCTTCTCTCTCTTTCCCCCCTCCAGGAATCCTAGTCCAACTAGGATTGGGGGAATCCTACTCCCCAGAGGAGTAGGACTCCTGCCGCCCTCTCCTTGGCCCGCCCCCTCCCCTTGCTCCTTTATATACGGGGGCAGGAGGGCACCTTGGAACACACAAGTTGATCTTTAGATTGTTCCTTAGCCGTGTGCGGTGCCCCCCTCCACCATATTCCACCTCGGTCATACCGTCGCGAAGCTTAGGCGAAGCCCTCGCGCCGGTGAAACATCAAGATCGCCACCACGCCGTCGGCCGACGAAACTCTCCTCGACACTCGGCTGGATCGAGTACGAGGGACGCCATCGAGCTGTACGTGTGTCAAGAACTCGGGGCGCCGGAGTAACGGCGCCGGATCGGTCGGATCGCGAGGAGAACGTCGACTACTTCCTCTACGCCAGATCGCTTCCGCCTGGTCTACAAGGGTATGTGGACAACACTCTCCCTCTCGCTGCTATACATCACCATGATCTTGCGTGTGCGTAGGAAATTTTTGAAATTACTACGTTCCCCAACACAACAGCCCGCTAAACGGGCGTCCGCTGGTCTCTTCGGGAGGGGCCGGACACCACTGTCCGGACGTCCTCTGCCAGTCCTGTCAAAGGCATTGGGAGTTTTAGATCCCACATAGAGTCAAACTATGAAAGAAAATAAATGTCCCCTAGAGGATAACAAAGCTTACCTTGCCGGCCGGGCGCTTGGTGCTGAATCCGTGATCTTCCGTCGCGGATGCAGGGGCTTCTCCGCCCTTGAACAGCACCCTCCAGGCAGCTTCGTACGTCGTGTCGAAGAGCCCGCTCAAGGCGTGGTGCTGTGCCGGATTGAACTCCCACAAATTGAAGGCCCGTTGTTGGCAGGGGAGAATCCGGCGGACGAGCATGACCTGGATCACGTTGACAAGCTTGAGCTTCTTGTTCACCAAGGTCTGGAGACAGGACTGGAGTCTGGTCAGCTCCTCCGAACTGCCCCATAGCAAGCCCTTCTTTTTCCAGGAGGTGAGCTGCATAGGGGCACTAGATCTGAACTCGGGGGTCGCTGCCCATTTAGGGTCCCGCGGCTCGGTGATATAGAACCACCCCGATTGCCACCCTTTGATGGTTTCCACAAAGGTGCCCTCGAGCCAGAGGACGTTGGGCATCTTGCCCAACATGGCGCCTCCGCACTCCGCTTGGACGCCCTTCACTACCTTCGGCTTGACGTTGAAGGTCTTGAGCCACAAGTCGAAGTGGGGACGGATGCGAGAAAGGTTTCGCACACGACGATAAACGCCGAGATGTTGAGGATGAAGTTTGGCGCCAGATCGTGGAAGTCCGTGCCATAGTAGAACATGAGCACCGGACGAAGGGATGAAGTGGGAAGCCCAGTCCACGGAGGAAGTGGGGAAGGAATACGACCCTCTCATGGGGCCTGGGGTGGGATGAGCTGCCCTCGTCGGGCAGCCGTGCGCGATGTCGCCGAAAGGTATCCGCGGCGCGCAGCTGATGTGCCCTCCGTGATGGAGGAGGCCAACCACTTGCCTCCCGCCTCCGCACATGGTTGGAGAAGGTTGAGGCGAGATGTGCGAACTTGGGCGCTGGAGCTCGAAAAGTGCGGAGATGGATAAGCAAAGGAGGAAGAAGGCGAGGTAAAAAGGTGGATCCTTGTCCCTTATATATGGGCGACGAAGACTATGCGCCCCACCAGCCTGGTAAAACTCGCTTATCTCCCAAGCGCCACCATCAGATGGCGCGGTTGGTTACCCACGTCCGTATTGATGGGAATCCGGAATAAGGGGAACATGATCTCTCGCTCGACAAGACGTGCCAAGGAAACCGCCGCTAAACGCTACCGAGGTGGTATAATAAAAACGATTCCAAAGAAGGCTTGGTAGTGGTATGACGTCATGCCACAAAATACGTCAGCAGATTGAACTTGTGTACATATTATTCTCTCTACGGTGGTATGTGGAATTTATTTTGTAGAGCCGGACACTATCCTGGTGTTCACAATCTTCTATGAATTATTCGGAGGAGGAACCCGCCTTGCAATGCCGAACATTATGCGCACCGGACTCATCGTCATTGAAGCCTGGTTCAGGGGCTACTGAGGGAGTCCTGGACTAGGGGGTGTCCGGATAGCCGGACTATCATCATCGGCCGGACTCCAAGACTATGAAGATACAAGATTGAAGACTTCGTCCCGTGTCCGGATAGGACTTTCCTTGGCGTGGAAGGCAAGCTTGGCGATACGGATATGTAGATCTCCTACCGTTGTAACCGACTCTGTGTAACCCTAGCCCTCTCCGGTGTCTATATAAACCGGAGGGTTTTAGTCCGTAGGACAACACAACCATTACAACAATCATACCATAGGATAGCTTCTAGGGTTTAGCCTCCTTGATCTCGTGGTAGATCAACTCTTGTACTACCCATATCATCAATATCAATCAAGCAGGAGTAGGGTTTTACCTCCGTCGAGAGGGCCCGGACCTGGGTAAAAATATCGTGTCCCTTGTCTCCTATTACCATCCGCCTAGACGCATAGTTCGGGACCCCCCACCCGAGATCCGCCGGTTTTGACACCGACAGTCTCCAAGAAAGCTGATAAAAACTATACTGAAGACACTGAGACAACCCCAAAATCCTGTCTTGATGTAGTGTTCGAGTTACTGGCTACCACTGCTGGCACCAGCTCTTCGAACTCGTTGCCTGAATCAGGTCGGCTTCTTGAGTCTCAACTTCAAGTTGAAAGACATCGATCAGATGTTGTGCGACAGGAAGCCGAAGGACTGAGGAAGTCCCTGCAGAATTCAGATGCATACTTTCTGGTGCAACAGCAAGTGCTGGAGGACTTAAGCGCCAAACAAGAGAAAGTTAATAAGCTTGCTAAGCATCTTGCTAGCATTATGGGTACCCAGGATATTTTTTCTTGAGCTCTTCTGAAGTGGTTTCAGTTCTAGACTTGTTTTGCTGCGGCATTTATATGCTGCTGTGTTCCCTATATTTGCACTGGTGGCGAACTTTGATGCCCAGTGGATGTAATATGTGTAATAGCCATGATAGCCTAGTGTAAGTTGCTTGCTTATTTATTTCCTTGTTGTCTTGTTTATTTGTTTGCTTTTCTTTTTTGCGGTTTTCTAGTGGCTGCAGCAACCTATTTTTTAAAACTAGGCCACAATAACCATGGGCTAATATTTACTGTAGTGACACTGGGCCACCTACGGGCTGTATAAACGGTGGGCCTTCTACGGGCCATAGAAACAGTGGGCTTTCTACGGGCCGTAGAAACAATGGGCCTTCTACGAGCCGTAGAAACAATGGGCCTTCTACGGGCCGTATCATCAATGGGCCTTATATGGGCCGTATGATCGATTGGCCAAACATGGGCCAAACAGATCGCGATTCGCCGTAACGGGCTAGAGTTGAATCGTCTGCTCATGGGCCGACCATAACGGGCCATCGTTAATAGGCTATATTTGATGACGCTATGAAAACGCCCAACGATATGCGGACCACAAACGGGCCGATCAGAACTACGTGCTGAATTTGGCCCACAAACGTAAAATGACAAGAACGGCCGTAAGTAAACGAATGCTAGAAATGAGCCCAAGAATAAATGGGCTCTGAGAAGGCCGAAAGATAACATGGGCTGGAAACGGCCCAATAGAATAACGGGCCGTTAATGGGTAGAAAGTGATACACTATTCTTTACAGGCCAGTTTCACCACGGGCCGTTAATGGGTGTAAAGTGATACACTGTTCATTACGGGCCAGTTTCACCACAGGCCGTTAATAGGCCAAGAGTTACAGAGGGCCTCATATGGGCCGAAAGACATCATGGGCCATACATGGGCCAGCAGTGAAAACGGGCTGGAATCATATTGGATGGCCCAAATGACGCTACTCGGCCTAATTCGAATAGGGCGTATCGGGCCTTGGGTTAGCGGGCTATAAATGGGCTATATGCGAATAGACCGTTAACAGGCTTTCCATGGGCCGGCCTGCCACCTTTTGACCAAGTCAAACGGGCCGGCCTTTTCATAGGAATGGGCCTCTGTTGGGCCGTGCCACGTGTCGACGTATCATAGGCGCCTTCTGTCCAATGAGTGGATGACATTTGTCCTAGCGATGAGCCGACACGTGTTTCCTCCAGCCAATGATGATTTTACACGTGGAAAATCCCCATTGGTCGGGGCTATTAACGGGTTATCGGATCCAAAACCCGACCCGATAGCTTAACGGCGTTCCATTATGGTGGATGCCACGTGTCGGTCACCCTTGACGAAAGCACTTCTGTGACGCGCGATTTATCGTCATGGAAGTGGACACTTCCGTGATGATAAGTTTGGTAATGTCATGAAACACTTCTACGACGGCACAGGTATGACTATCTTGATTCTGTCATAAAATCATCATGGATGTACATGCATGACAGAAAACACGACCTACTGTGACAAACACGTATCATCACGGAAGTGTATTTTTTTTGTAGTGACATAAGCCGCCACACGAGGTGAATCGTGACGTATGTCACTAGGGAAAACCACCTCAGCTCCGTAAACCATGAAGAAAGGCGTGTAACCTGTAGATCTGCTGGGGGTGGTATTGATACTCCAAAGCACTGAGGGCAACTCCTCCACCCAACAACCCGTTGTCCTCTGCAAAGGAACCATTAGCCGGGCTTTATACCTCTCAAGATTTCTTGATTAGCTCATTTAGCTTGGCCATTAGAACTGGGGTGAGCCACTGAGGACACATCAAGCCGGATATGCTCTTGTTGATAGAATTTTTTCATTGCTACTTTAGACAGATTAGTGCCATTATCAGTGATGATACTATGAGGATATCCAAAATGAAAGATCACTTTTTGATGAATTGAACCGCCGTGGCTGCATCACATTTGCTGACCGGCGCAGCCTCAACCCACTTTGTAAACTTGTCAACCGCCACCAAGAGTGGGTCTTTTTATCCTTGGACCTTTTGAAGGGCCAAACCATATCCATCCCCCAGACTACAAACGGCAAAGTAATTGGAATCATCCTCAATTCTTGAGCCGGCACATGAGCTCGCCTTGAAAATTTCTGACAACCGTCACACTTACTGACCAGATCTTCTGCATCAGCATGAGCCGTCAGCCAATAAAACCCCATGACGAAAGGCCTTAGCAACGAGAGACTTAGAGCTGGCATGATGACCGCAATCTCCTTCATGAATCTCCCTTAGAATTTCATGGCCCTCCTCAGGAGAAATGCATCGTTGAAACACCCGTGTAACACTGCATCTGTGAAGCTCACCATTGACAATAGTCATTGACTTAGACCTCTGGGTTATCTGCCTGGCCAAAGTTTCATCCTCAAGTAGCTCGCTCCAGGTCATATAAGCCAAATATGGAATAGTCTAATCAGGGATAACATGAAGAGCCGCCACCAATTGTGCCTCTGAGTCAGGAACTGCCAAGTCCTCCTCCGTAGGCAACTTTACTGATGGGTTATGCAAAATATCAAGGAAAACATTAGGGGGAACCGGCTTATGCTGAGACCCTAGCCGGCTTAACGCATCAGCAGCTTCATTTTTCCTGCGATCAACATGTTCCACTTGATAACCTTTGAAGTGACCAGCAATAGTATCAACCTCTCGACGATAAGCCGCCATGAGTGGATTCTTTGAATCCCAAGTCCATGACACTTGCTGAGCCACCAAACCTGAGTCGCCAAAACATCTTGCCCGGCTTAGATTCATCTCTTTAGCCATCCGAAGACCATGGAGTAAGGCTTCATACTCAGATGCATTATTAGTACAAGGGAACATCAACCTTAAAACATAACAAAATTTATCACCTCATGGGGAAGTCAATATAATTCGAGCCCCCGAGCCTTCCAACTGCCTGGATCCATCAAAATGAATAGTCCAATATGTATTATCCGGCTTATCCTCAGGCATCTGCAACTCTTTCCAATCATTGATGAAATCCACAAGTGCTTGAGATTTAATAGCCATCCAAGGCACATACTTTAAACCATGGGGTCCAAGCTCAATGGCCCACTTAGCTACCCGACCTGTGGCTTCTCTGTTTTGAATAATATCCCCCAAAGGAGCAGAGCTAACTATAGTGATGGGATGATCAAGGAAATATTGTTTTAATTTGCGACTAGACATGAACACGCCGTAAACCAACTTATGCCAATGTGGGTATCTCTGCTTAGACTCAATGAGCACCTCACTAACATAATAAACTGGCCTTTGAATCGGATATTCCTTGCCTAACTCCTTCCTTTCAACCACAACTGCCACACTAACAGCCCTATTGTTTGCAGCCACATATAACAGCAAGGGCTCCTTCTCAATGGGAGCTGCAAGAACCGGCAGCGCAGCTAGTTGCTTCTTAAGTGCCTCAAACGCCACATTAGCAACATCGCTCCAGACAAAGTCATCTATCTGTTTCATCATCTGATACAAAGGGATAGACTTCTCTCCCAGGCGACTTATAAACCGACTCAAAGCCGCGATACGACCCGCCAAACGCTGGACATCACTGATACACGCCGGCTTAGTCAAGGAAGTGATAGCCTTGATTTTCTCCGGGTTAGCTTCAATGCCTCTCTCAGACACCAAGAAACCCAATAATTTGCCTATTGGCACACCAAAAACACACTTGGCCAGGTTAAGCATCATCTTGTAGACCCGAAGATTGTCAAAGGTATCTTTCAGATCCTCAATCAATGTCTCCTTCTTCCTGGATTTCACCACAATATCATCTACATAAGCATGAACATTGTCCCCAATCTGGCCATGGAGGCAATTCTGAACACACCGTTGGTAAGTCGCCTGGGCACACTTGAGCCCAAAAGGCATAAACACATAGCAGAAGGCTCCAAAGGGAGTGATGAAAGTTGTCTTCTCCTAGTCCTTAACTGCCATTTTGATTTGATGATAACCAGAGTAAGCATCCAAAAAACTCAAACGCTCACAACCCGTCGTAGCATCAATAATCTGATCAATACGCGGGAGAGCAAAAGGATCAACCGGATAGGCCTTATTAAGGTCTGTATAATCCAAACACATAAGCCAAGTGCCATTTTTCTTAAGTACTAGCACCGGGTTAGCCAACCACTCAGGGTGAAAAACCTCAATGATGAACCCTGCTGCCAAGAGCCGGGCCACCTCTTCACCAATTGCCTTGCGCCTCTCCTCATTAAACCGACGAAGAAATTGTTTGACCGGTTTAAACTTGGGATCCACATTAAGAGTGTGCTCAGCGAGTTCCCTCGGTACACTTGGCATGTCGGAAGGCTTCCATGCAAAGATGTCCCAGTTCTCACGGATGAAATCAATGAGCGCGCTTTCCTATTTCGGATCCATATTAGCACTGATGCTGAACTGCTTTGATGAATCGCCAGGAACAAAATCAACCATCGTAGTGTCATCTACCGACTTAAACTTCATTAAAGGATCGTTCTCTGTGGTTGGTTTCTTCAAAGACGTCATATCCGCCAGGTCAACATTGTCTTTATAAAACTTCAATTCCTTAGAGGCACAAGCCGACTCAGCATAAGCAGCATCACCCTCTTCACAATCCAGAGTGATTCTTCTATTGCCATGCATCGTGATGGTGCCCTTGTGACCCAGTATCTTAAGCTGCAAATAAACATAACACGACCATGACATAAACTTGGCGTAAGCCGGCCGCCCAAGCAAAGCATGGTATGGGCTCTTGATTTTCACCACCTCAAAGGTTAACTTTTCAGCTCTGGAATCATTGTCATCTCCAAAAGCCACCTCCAGTGTTATCCTTCCCACAGGATACACCGACTTACCAGGCACCACCCCATGAAAGACAGTAGAAGACGACCTATGATCCCTGTCAGTCAAATTCATACGACAAAAGGTCTCATAGTAAAGGATATTGATACTACTGCCTCCATCCATGAGCACCTTCGTGAGCTTATATCCTTCTACCTGTGGAGCATCCACCAATGCCAGCTGACCTGGATTGTCGACCTGGGGCGGGTGATCCTCTCAGCTCCACACAATAGGCTGCTCAAACCACCTTAAGTATCAAGGCACCGCCAGTTCAATAGAGTTCTCCACCCGCTTATGGATTTTCTGATCCCGCTTGCACAGACTTGTGGTGAACACATGATACTGATGACCATTCAGCTGCTTTGAATTACTTTGATAACCAGACTGTTGTTGATGATTTCCTTGACCAGACTATTGATTAAAACCACCTTGATTGCCTTGACCCTGAAAGCCAGAGTTTGAACCGCCACCACCAAAGCCAGGTCCGTGAGAGCCGGATCCAGAACCTCCATTCGGGCCATGATTGAAAAATTGGAATTCTTAAACTCCTTCATGATGAAGCAATCCTTCCACATATGAGTAGCTGGCTTCTCGCGCGTACCATTCCTTGGACAAGGCTGATTCATTACTGCCTCAAGGTTAAATCTTGATCCTCCGAACTGGGCCGGCTTTCCCTGGCGATGCTGATTATTATTCTGCACAATGGTGTTAGCCACAAAGTCTAAATTACCATCAGCTTTGCGCTTACCGTTGCCGCCTTGACCTGCCGGGTTATGCTCCTGCCCTTTCATATTTCCGCCCTTCTTTCCCTTACCCGGCTTACCATCATCAGACTCGGGGTCCTTGGTACTGTCAAAGTCGGCATATTTGGCAAGAGCCGCCATTAGCTCCCGCATGTCGTTGCAGTGGCGTTTAAGCCGCCCCAGCTTCTGCTTAAGGGGGATGAAACTTCAATTTTTCTCTAACATCAGGACTGCAGAGCCGGCATTGATACTATCCGACGAGTGTATGATAGATGAGATCCGGTGCACCCAATGGGTTGTTGACTCGCCTTCACCTTGAATGCAAGAATCCAAATCTAGAATCGACATAGGCTTCTTGCATGTGTCTTTGAAATTTTGAATAAAACGCCTCTTTAACTCTGCCCATGATCCAATAGAATTAGCGGGCAGGCTTTTCAACCAAGTACGAGCTGGCCCATCCAACATCATGGTGAAATACTTAGCACACACAGCATCACCGACATCCAACATGTCCATAGCCATCTCATAACTCTCAATCCAAGCCTCTGGAGGCTAATCTGTCGTGTAATTAGGCACCTTACAAGGGCCCTTGAAATCCTTAGGCAAGCGCTTATTGAATAAAGACGGCACTAAACATGGCACACCCAAGGTTCTAGAGGTCACTCATGCCTCTACGGACGTTGAAGGATAAACTAGAGATTGTTGTTGAGCCGCTAACTGAGCCGCCAGTTCTGCCTCTCGCCGCACTCTGCCCTGGTCTACCAAGATTTGAGCATCATTACCAGCGTGCGGCGGGTCAGGCCTACGAGGCTTGTTGCGGTGCCGTTCACTGCTTGACACGGCCGGTTTATCAATATGCCTGCTATAACTCCTGCTTGGATGTGGTGTTGAGTTCATGTGATCCCGACTGTACGAATAAGCCGCATGTTGGGCCACAACTGTCTGAAGAAGTTCTCCGGCTCTCCGTGTTTCCATTGCCGCTAGCGACTCGTCCTGAGCTAGGAGAGCCACCAGTCGAGTAGCCGCAGCTATCATGTTATCCAAGGGGTTAGAAAAATTCCTCGGAGGTGTTGGAACATGTTGAGGAGGGGTCAAGTTCAAACGTGGGGGGTCCGCAGCTTGTGGCTGAACCGGTTCCCCAGCCGCCAGTGCCTCAGCGGCCCGATCCACACCGGGCGCGTTACTGGTTCCTGCTCTAGGCGTGTTGAAAAGGTTCCTCGCATCGTAAGTCGGGGGCAGCCTGCTCACATGCCTTCATTGTTTGATGCGTCCCGGTCCAGGCTTAAGCGGAAGCTCTCTGTCTGAAGCCATTCCACCTCCCTTTGTAAGGCGGCTCGCTCCGTTGCCATCCGGGTATTCTCCATGTTTAGATCCTCCTTGGCTTGTGCTATCTCATCACGCAATTTTGCAACCTTCGTGTTATGTTGAGTTTGATTCGCCGGGATAACCTCCGCCGTTAACAACATTGTCAGAGCATCCAAAAGATCAGACAAGACTTGAACCGACGGACGCACAGGGCCTCCTGCCCAGGAAGTCGTCGTCGCTGCTGACCCAGAGATCATTGCTGCTGCAGTCGTAGAGTCTTGTGTTGGCTGTGTACCGGCCATGAAGACCGTGACCCAGTGTGGCGGCTCGTAGGGGTCTAGAATGTTGTCACC
This sequence comes from Aegilops speltoides, assembly GCA_021437245.1. Lineage (NCBI taxonomy): Eukaryota > Viridiplantae > Streptophyta > Magnoliopsida > Poales > Poaceae > Aegilops > Aegilops speltoides. The sequence goes on from CM038141.1 coordinate 389,974,103, forward strand.
GTCGGAACAGCCCCCAAGCCCGCTATCCTGAACATGGTAGATGGAGGTTGTCTCACCAGTAGAAGACTCGGCGCCTGAGTAAATACCTGTCTCACCACTAGATTCAGATCCTCCTTCTAGTTCCGCTCCATGAACGAAACCAACAAAAACGTGCTTTGGGGCGGCTTTAGCCTTGGCGGGTCACGCGCGCCGAGCCGACTCGATGATGTCGGTGCAGATGTCCTGCTCAGCTTCCGACTCACCAATCTTGCCGATGAAGCCGCGGATTCCACCAAAGGGGACCCGGTACCCGTACTTGATTGAATTGGCCTTGGGGCCCCGGCCCTCGTCGTCGATGTAGAGTTTGCTGCGACGACTCTTGGTCATCCGTCCCACAGCGTACCCCTTGAGCCCTACGAAGCTGCCCTTCAAGAACTCGAAACCATCATGCGCTGGCCCCATGATGGGGGCCAACTGTCATGGAATTGTCATGTCAGATGTCCTAGCGTAAGGACTTAGGTGTGGAGCCATCACAACGTAGTTCGCTTGAAGGGGTTAAACGGGACAAGGGACATAGAGAGTTTATACTGGTTCGGCCCCTCGCGGTGGAGGTAAAAGCCTAATCCAGTGTAGGGTGGTATTGCTTGGGCTTCAATTACCAGGGAGCGAATCCACTTGACCTAGTTCTCGATCTCTTCTTTCCTGCCCTAACTCACTGCCAGGTTGTCCCTTTATATACATAGGTTGACTCCCGGCGGCTTACAGAGTCCCAGCCGGCTCATAGACAACGTGTCTGGCTTGGTGACTAACTAAACTTGCCTTACAATATAAGTTATTCATATGGCGGTTCATCCTCTTGGGCCTTAAGTTGCCTCTGGGCCTTGGGCCATCAACGGGCTTGCTATGACCCGCCATCTTCATCGACAGTCATCAGTGGTATAACCCGGCCCCTCCTAGGCGGTTCATACCCAGTAGTTACATTCCCAACACATTGGGTTTAGAAAGTGAAATCTTTTGAAGTTTGGCAATCACAATATTGGTCATACAAACAATTCACGAATAAATAGTACAAGTAAGAGAACTTTCACATGCAAATACATTATCTTGGAAATCTTTCGTGATTGTGAGCCCCCATCAAAATATTATATGCCAAAATTGTTGACATTGGACAAGGAAGAAAACGAAATGATTTATGTTTGTTCATATTCACATAGAAGTTATATTGTCATAGATCCTTCAACATGTGGTGCTTGCCCCCTATCTTTGCTAGCCAAAAATTCCGTACCAAGTAGAGATACTACTTGTGCATCCAAAATCCCTTAAACCCAAATCTTGTTTTGAGATTCCACCATACCTACCTAAGGATTGAGCAAGATCCTTCAAGTAAGTTGTCATCGGTGCAATAGGGCAACAAAAATTGCTTCTAAAAGTGTTAGATCATTTAGTATAAGAGAAAATTGAGCGTTGTACGAACTTGTGTGGCAAAGAATAAAAGCAACATACTGCATAATAAAGGTCGCTATCACAAGGGGCAATATAACGTGACGTTCTTTTGCACTAAGGGGTTGAGCATACAAACAAATAAGGGCATGGCAACCGCTCCTTCCCTCTATGAAGGGACTTTTTTTATACTTTATGTATTTACTTTTATGCAAGAGTCAAAGTTTTTATTTCTATTCCTTTTTATTTTTCTCCTTTGGCAAGCATCACGTGGTGAGGAAAGATCTAGGCACATATGTCCAGCTGAATATGTGTAGCATGAGTTATTATCATTGACATAACCCAAAGGTGAATACGTTGGGAGGCAAAAATTTAAGCCCCTAACTTTCTATGTGTCCAGTTGAAACATTTTGCTTGGGTGTATGCGGTGAGTGTTAGTAATCATAGAAGACTATATGATGGTTGAGTATGTGTAGCTCTTACTCAAACAATTTCTATCTTTTGTTCTCCGCTAACAGGAACTCGAGAGTGATTCTTTATTGCACTTTTACGGATAATCATTTGATCCAACTATGTTAGCATTGTTGAGAGATTCCACTAGTAAAAGTATGCACCCTAGGCCTCATTTTTCATCATTGCAATACCGTTTGTGCTTCTTTTTACTATTTACTACCTTGCTGTTTTTTATTGTCTGCACTACAAAAACTCGTATCTACTATCCATACTACAGTTTTATCACCATCTCTTCGCCGAACTAGTGCACCTACAATTTGCCATTGTATTTGGTGTGTTGGGGACACAAGAGATTTCTTGTATTTGATTGCAGGGTTGCTTAAGAGAGACTATCTTCATCCTACACCTCTCTCGGATTGATAAACCTTAGGTCATGCACTTGAGGGAAAATTGCTACTGTCCTACAAAACTATGTGCTTGGAGGACCAAGACAAGTCTACAAGAATAAAGTTGCGTAGTAGACATCAATGGCGTCAATCCGAGGACACGCCTCGACTAGCCACTTCACAAGTCCGAAGTAGCTGCTGGGTATGGGCTCGGCTGGCCAAAGACAGACTATTATATCCTTCATGGCTAGTCCGGCCACCCTGTACAGCTCTGTCAGCAGCTTCAACTGGTCACTGAGGGGCGCCAGATACTCTAGCGCAAGGTATTGCGACAAAAATAGCTTCTCCGTTGAGCTCTCCTCTCCGGCGCGGAAGAACTCAGCAGCGTCTGCAATACTCCTAAACAGATCCGCAAATGCACCTGGAGAACTCCAAACCCGGGTCAACAAAATGTATCTCTTCCTTGTAAATGTACTCTACATAAGAAAGGCCTTACTAGCCGATATTTTCCTCGCCTCTTGGATCTCCTGGCGATCACCCTGGGCTTCAACCCGGGCTTCTTTTGCGCTTTCCAGCGCTTTGGTGAGCTCGGAGGCTTGTTTCAAACTCTTTTGCTCCAAGGACTCGCACTTGGCGATGGCATCCTTGAGCTCCTGTTCGACCTCCCCCAGCCGTGCCTCATGTCGTCTGCGGGTGGTTTGCTCCACCTCTAAATCCTTGGACGCTTTGTCAGCGGCCGCCTTGCTCACCTCCACCTCCTTCTTGGCTTGGGCGAGGGCGCTCTTGAGGGACTCGACCTTGGCCGCGCCAACTATGAGTATAGTCATAACATTTAGTAAATTTAAAGATTAACACACATATCACTTTTGGGTATGTAATAGTGCAGCATACCTTGGGTTTCGTTAAACCGCTTGTTGATGCGGTCGAGTTCCTCATTGGATAGCTGAAGCTTCCGATTGAGCTCGGCAACCTCTACGGCCTGGGCAGTAGCCGCCAGCATAGAAGCCTGTCCAACAATATAATAGGATACATTATCAATTTGTTTTTGGTCCTCTATCCGGATTGTTCTAATTCGGACAGGTCTCAGGGGCTACTGTTTATACACAGGTTCAGCCTTATATATATACCAAAAAAAACTTGTAAAGAGTATTACATCTCAGACCTAAAAGCCCGTCAGTAGGCCATTGAAGGCTTTGGTCAGCCCGCTCTTCGCGGACCAAACCTTTTCCATAATCGCACCCATCAGGGTCCGATGTTCCTCCACGATGGACGCATGTTGCAGTGCTTCCTGCAGAGTGTCAGCAGCCTCTGGATTGACAAAGGCCGCTGATGGAGCTGCTGCTCCTCCCCCTCTGTCGAAGGGGGTGTTGGTCTGAACCCTCGGTGGTCATGGAGGTCGTCGTGCCCCGCTCTACAGCGTCCGAGGTGTTATCCTCGGGCGACTTCTGGATGGCCTCGTCCTCTCCTCCTTGGCCAGGAGATGCCCTTTGAGATGGCAGCTCGGTGTCCTCCATGGCAAGGGGAGAAGGCATGCGATGGTCCATCAATCTCCACCTCTTCAGGTGCTAGAGAGGTCCCCTCCGAAGAGGAGGGAATCGGGATCTTGCGCGGAGGGCTGAAAAGCAAAGACAAGATTTGATTCGTATAACAGAGGGAGATTAAACGATAACTGAACAAGTAATTTTTCAATACTTACATTTTGGCCAGGAGCTTCTCCCTTCGGATCCTCTTGGGGATGTGTTCGGACTCTGAGTCCGAACTATCCGAGAGGACTACCCTCCCCTTCTTCGGCATCGCTCCCTCCAGGTTCTCAGAGGTTGTCCCCTTCCCCTCCTCGTCTTGAGTGGGAGTCGCTCTCCACTTCCTCCTCCTCCTCCTCTTCTTCCTCGTCTTCCTCGTGAGAAGAGACAGCCTCGGTCTCTCTAGACACTACGTCTGAAGGATCTTTGCAGCGGGGCCTGTCCTTGGGCCCCTTGCCCTTCTTCTTGATCTTCTTCTCCGGCGCCTGATAGGGCGCCGAGACCAGCATCTCCTCCAGCTGAGGAGTGACTGTGTCAAGAAACGAAGCCGGACTCTTAATCCACTCCGACTTCTTGTTCCAACCCTGCAAAAATGTGGGCTGATGAGTTTTGTGTTGATCGAATACATAAACTAGGTATGTCTTCGGAAAGTTAAACACTTACCAGAGTGGCCGAATTCTTGGCGTTGAGGCCGACGTCTTCGGTCGCCATGGGCCAGCACTTCTGCGTCTTGAAGATCAGCTTCCACATTCCCTTGTGCGTTCTACCGAGGAAATGCACAGAGTCCGCGGCTCCTCCAAATCGAACTCCCACATGGGGGAAGTCCGGCGCTGGCAAGGGAGGATGCGGCGGAAGAGCATAATTTGCATTATGTTGGTTAGACCAATGTTTTTGCTCAACACATTAGTGATACGCATTTGTAGCGTCTGCACCTCCGTCTGAGACCATCAGTCGAGGCCCTTTGCGGTCCAGGAGACGAACCTCATGGGGGGTCCGGATCTGAATTCCAGGATTGCCGCCCACTTAGTGTGGCGCGACTCTGTGATATAAAACCACTCTTGTTTCCAGATCTTGACGGTCTCCACGAAGGCCCCCTTGGGACACGTGGCATTGGATAGCTTGCTGATTATAGCTCCGCTGCAGTCCGTGTGCTGCCCATCGACCACCTTCGGCTTCACATTGAAGACCTTCAGCCACAGGCCGAAGTGTGGGTGGATGCGGAGAAGAGCCTCGCACATGATGATAAATGCCGAGATGTGGAGGAAAGAGTTCGGGGCTAGATCATGGAAATCTAGCTCGTAGTAGAACATAAGTCCACGGGCGAATGGGTGGAGTGGAAAACCTAACCCTCTAAGGAAATGAGGAAGGAAGACGACCCGTTCGCTGGGCTCCGGAGTGGGAATGATCTAACCCTTGGGGGGGAGCCTGTGCGCGATGGTGGCGGCAAGGTATCCCACACTCCGGAGATTCTTTATCTCCTTCTCTGTAATGGATGAGGCCTCCGACTTGCCTTTGGAGCCGGATCCGGCCATGGTTGGAGGAGGTGGTGGTGGTGGTGAGAAAGAGAAAAACTTTTCTGGCGCTGAGAGCTTGGGAGATTGGAAGGCATAGGAGACTGGAAGGCGTGGGGAAGAAAAGAGAAATCCATTGCCCTCTTATAGGTGGTAAATGCCAACCGTCCCCCACTTGTGCCTTGAAGCTTGCCTATTCCCAATGAAAGCATGCGCCGTAAACGGTTGGATTACCCAAATTTTATTAATGAGAAATCCCGTGTTAAGTGGGCACGATATCTATTTTGACAGGATGGGCCAATGGGGCTTGGCCTCGAAACACGAAGTGGGGGATGTAAAAACGGTTCAAAATGTCAAAGTGTCAAGTCTGACGCTTCACCAAAAAAATTTGTCACTAAAAGACACTATTCTTATTTTTTTATATGTCCTGCCTTCACGGCTAAGTGTTAACTATGCAAAGCCGGATACAATTCTTTTACAAAGGAAAAAAGATGTGTATTATTCAAGGAACCCGCCTCGCAATGCCGAAGATAATCCGTGCGCTGAACATGTCGTCATTGAAGACTGGTTCAGGTGCTACTGTGGAAGTCCTGGACTAGGGGGTCCTCAGGCGTCTGGTCTATTGGATATGGGCCGGACTGATGGGCCGTCAAGATACAAGACAAAAGATCACCTCTCGTGTCCGGTAGGGACTCCCGTATATGTGGATGGCAAGTTTAAGTGTCCGGATATGTTATTTCCTTTCTGTTAAACCGATTTTGTACAACCCTAAGCCCCATCGGTGTCTATATAAACCGGAGGGTGAGATCGGAGGCAGGATCATAACATTGCTAGGATAGCCAATCTAGTGCTAGCCAATACGATCTCGTGGTTGATCAACTCTTGTAACCCCTATACCCTTCGAATATAATCAAGCAGGAGTAGGGTTTTACCTCCATTAAGAGGGCCCGAACCAGGGTAAACACTGTGTTCTTTGTCCATTGTTACCATCGGTCCTCAGACATATAGCTTGGGCCCCCCTACCTGAGATCTACCGGTTTTGATACCGACAACTATCACCCGGAACACATCAAGATTCACCAAGCCGTGTGCCGGCAACCCCATCCCCTCTAGTTTATCCTCCGTCTAGTTTCCGTTGTGCTTGGCGAAGCCTTGCCGAGATCGTTCTTCACCACCACCATCACCACACTGTCGTGTTGTCGGAACTTATCTACTACTTCGCTCCTCTTGTTGTATCAAGAAGGCGAGGATGTCATCGAGTTGAACATGTGCTGAACGCGGAGGTGCCGTACGTTTGGTGCTTGATCGGGACAGATCATGAAGGTGCATGACTACATCAACCGCGTTGATAAATGCTTCCGCTTAGTGATCTTCAAGGGTATGAAGATGATCTCCCCCTCTCATAGCTATGCATCTCCATGGATAGATCTTGCATGTGCGTAGAATTTTTTGTTTTCCATGCAACGTTCCCCAACAGTGGCATCGTGAGCCAGGTCTATGCGTAAGATGATATGCGCAAGTAGAACACAAAGGAGTTGTGGGTGGTGATGTTCATACTACTTACCACCAATGCTTTATTTTGATTCGGCGGCATTGTGGGATGTAGCGGCCCAGACCAACCTTACGTGTCCACGCACATGAGATCGATTCCACCGACTGACATGCAACTTGTTTTGCATAAAGGTGGCTGGCGGGTGTCTGTTTCTCCTACTTTAGTTTTATTGAATTTGACTACGGCCGGTCCTTAAGAAGGTTAAAATAGAAAACTTGATAATCACCGTTGTGGTTTTTGTGTAGGTAAGGATGGTTCTTGCTGGTTGCCCGTAGCAGCCACGTAAAACTTGCAACAACAAAGTAGAGGATGTTTAACTTGTTTTTGCAGGGTATGTTATGATGTGATATGGTCAAGACATGATGTGATATACGTTGTTGTATGAGATGATCCTGTTTTGTAATATCGACAACTGGTAGGAGCCTTAGGGTTGTCTTTTAATTATTGTATGACATGCAAGCGCCATGTAATTGCTTTACTTTATCACTATGCGTTAACAATAGTTGTAGAAGCAATAGTTGGCGAGACGACCCCGATGCAATGATGGAGATCAAGGTGTTGAGCCGGTGATGATGGAGATCATGCTGATGCTTTGGAGATGGAGATCAAACGCACAAGATGATGATGGCCATACAATCTCACATATTTTGATTGCATGTGATGTTTATCTTGTATGCATCTTATTCTTCTTAGAATGACGATAACATTATAAGATGATCCCTTTCACTTAATTTCAATATAAAAGTGTTCTCCCTGAGTATGCACCGTTGCTAAAGTTCATCGTTTCGAAGCACCTCGTGATGATCGGGTGTGATAGACTCTACGTTCACATAGAATGGGTGTAAGCCAGTTTTGCAGATGCATAATACTTGGGTTAAACTTGATGAGGCTAGCATGTACAGACATGGTCTCGGAATATCGGAGACTAAAAGGTCAAACATGAGTCATATAGTAGATATGATCAACATGAAGATGTTCACCATTGAAGATTACTCCATATCACGTGATGATCAGACATGGTTTAGTTGATTTGGATCATGTATCTTTAGACAACTTTAGGTATGTTGATTTAAGTGGGGGTTCATTAGTAATTTGATTAATTGAACGAAGATTTATCATGAACATAGTCAAAATGTCTTTGCAAATTATGTTGCAATTCAATAGCTTGTGATGTAGCTTCCCCATTTTTTGATACGTTCCTAGAAGAAACTAAGTTGAAAGATGATGGTAGCAATAATGCGTACTAGGTCCATGATCTGAGGATTATCCTCATTGCTGCACAAAAGAATTGTGTCCTTGATGCACCGCTAGGTGACAGACCTGCTGCATGAGCTGATGCAGACGTTGTGAACGTTTAACAAGCTCGATCTGATGACTACTTGATAGTTTAGTGCGCCATGCTTTACGGCTTAGAATCGGGTCTCCAATGACGTTTTGATCGCCATGGAACATATGAGATGTTCCAAGGGTTGAAGTTGGTATTTTTGGCTCATGCCTGTGTTGAGAGGTATGAGACATGTGACAAGTACTTTGCCTAGCTCAGCCAGTGAGCATGTGCTCAGAATGTCTGGGTACTACAATCGTTGAATCAAGTGAGAGTTAATCTTCCAGATAAGATAGTGATTGGCAGAGTTCTCCAGTCACTATCACCAAGTTACTAGAGCTTCGCGATGAACTATCATATGCAAGAAATGACTAAACTGATTTCCAAGCTCTTCGCGATACTGAAATCGGCAGAGGTAGAAATCAAGAAAGAGCATCAAGTGTTGATGGTTAACAAGACCACCAGTTTTAAGAAATGCCAAGGGAAAGAAAGGGAACTTCAAAAAGGATAGCAAGGAAGTAGCCGCTCCCGTGAAGAAGCCCAAAGCTGGACCCAAGCCTGAGACTAAGTGCTTATGCTACAAGGGTAATGGTCACTAGAAGTGGAACTTCCCAAATATTTGGTGGATAAGAAGGATGGCAAAGTGAACAAAGGTAAATTTGATATACATGTTATTGATGTGTTCCTTACTAGTGCTCGTAGTAGCGCCTGGGTATTTGATACTGGTTTGGTTGCTCATATTTGTAACTCAAAACAGGAGTTGTAGAATCAACGTAGACTAGTTAAGGGCGAGGTGACAATTGTTGGAAATATGCCCTAGAGGCAATAATAAAAGGATTATTATATTTCAATGTTCATGATAATTGTCTTTTGTTCATGCTATAAATGTATTATCCGGAAATCGTAATACACGTGTGAACACTTAGACCCAATGAGTCCCTAGTGAGCCTCTAGTTGACTAGCTCGTTGTGATCAATAGATAGTCATGGTTTCCTGACTATGGACATTGGATGTCGTTGATAACGGGATCACATCATTAGGAGAATGATGTGATGGACAAGACCCAATCATAAGCATAGCATAAAAGATCGGATAGTTCGCTTGCTAGAAGCTTTGCCAATGTCAAGTATCTATTCCTTCGACCATGAGATCGTAACTCCGGTTACCGTAGGAGTGCCTTGGGTGTATCAAACGTCACAACGTAATCGGGTGACTATAAAGGTGCATTACAGGTATCTCTGAAAGTATCTGTTGGGTTGACACGGATCGAGATCGGATTTGTCACTCCGTATGACGGAGAGGTATCTCTGGGCCCACTCGGTAATGCATCATCATAATGAGCTCAATGTGACCAAGGTGTTGGCCACGGATCATGCATTACGGATGCGAGTAAAGTGACTTGCCGTAACGAGACCAACAAGGTATTGGGATACCGACGATCGAGTCTCGGGCAAGTAGCGCATCGATTGACAAAGGAATTGCATACGTGGTTTGATCGAATCCTCGACATCGTGGTTCAACCGATGAAATCATCGAGGAGCATGTGGGAGCCAACATGGATATCCGCACCCGCTGTTGGTTATTGCCCGAGAGTCGCCTCGGTCATGTCTCACGTGTCTCCCGAACCCGTAGGGTCTACACACTTAAGGTTCGGCGACGCTAGGGTTAGTAGGAAGTCAAGTATGTGACCACCGAATGTTGTTCGAGTCCCGGATGAGATCCCTGACGTCACGAGGAGTTCGGAAGGGTCCGGAGGTAAAGAATAATATATAGGAAGTGGTGTTTCGCCATCGGAAAGTTTGGGGTTTCGGTAAAATCACGGGACCACCGGAAGGGTCCTGGTCCACCGGTGGGGCCACCTATCCGGAGGGCCCCATGGGCTGAGAGGGAAGGAACCAGCCCACAAGGGGCTGGTGCGCCCCTAGGGTCCACCCCTGCGCCTAGGGTTGAAACCCTAGGGGTGGGGCGCCCACCGGCTTGGGGCACTCCACCCCCTTGGCCCGCCCCCACAGGAGATTGGATCTCGGGGCCGCCACCTGGGGCCTATATAAAGGGGGAGGGAGGGGGCTGCTGTACACAACTCCCAAGGTGCAGCCCTCCCTCCCCAACACATCTCCTCCTCCGTGAGCTCGTGAAGCCACTGCCGAGTATCTTGCTTCTCCACCATCATCACGCCGTCGTCTTTGCTGTGGAGCTGTCTTCCTCAACCTCTCCTTCCCCTTGCTGGATCAAGAAGGAGGAGACGCCGCTCGTCCCGCACGTGTGTTGAACGCGAGGTGCTGTCCGCTCAGCACTTGGCATCGGTGATCTGAATCACGCTCGAGTACGACTCCATCATCACCTTGCAAGCTTCCGCACGCGATCTACAAGTGGTATGTAGATGAAATCTCTCTCCGTTACTCGTTGCTTAGATGAACTCATAGATGGATCTTGGTGAAGCCGTGGGAAAAATTTTAATTTTCTGCAACGCTCCCCAACAAAGGCATCATGAGCTAGGTCTATGCGTAGTTCTCTAATGCACGAGTAGAACACAATTTGTTGTGGGCGTTGATCTTGTCATCTTACTTGCCTCTACTAGTCTTTTCTTGCTCAACGGTATTGTGGGATGAAGCGGCCGGACCAACCTTACACGTGCGCTTCGTGAGACCGGTTCCACCGATCGACATGCACTAGTTGCATAAGGTGGCTGGCGGGTGTCTGTCTCTCCCACTTTAGTTGGAGCGAATCGATGAACAAGGCCCTTATGAAGGGTAAATAGAAGTTGACAAAATCACGCTGTGGTGATTCGAGGTAAGAAAACGTTCTTGCTAGAACCCAATCGCAGCCACGTAAAAGATGCAACAACAATTAGAGGACGCCTAACTTGTTTTTGCAGCGATTGATCATGTGATGTGATATGGCCGAAGTTGTGATGAATGATGAATTGTGATGTATGAGATCATGTTCTTGTAATAGGATTCACAACTTGCATGTCGATGAGTATGACAACGGCAGGAGCCATAGGAGTTGTCTTTATTTTTGTATGACCTGCGTGTCATTGAAGAACGCCATGTAAACTACTTTACTTCATTACTAAACGCGTTAGTCATAGAAGTAGAAGTAGTCGTTGGCGTGACAACTTCATGAAGACACGATGATGGAGATCATGATGATGGAGATCATGGTGTCAAGCCGGTGACAAGATGATCATGGAGCCCGAAGATGGAGATCAATGGAGCTTGATGATATTGGCCATATCATGTCACAACTATATAATTGCATGTGATGTTTATTATGTTTATGCATCTTGTTTACTTAGGACGAGGTAGTAAATAAGATGATCCCTTACAAAATTTCAAGAAGTGTTCTCCCTAACTGCGTGCCTTTGTTGCTACAGTTAAATCGTTTCTAAGCACCACGTGATGATCGGGTGTGATGGATCCTTACGCTCACATACAACGGTGTAAGACAGTTTTACACAGCAAAAACACTTAGGGTTAACTTGACGAGCCTAGCATGTGCAGACATGGCCTCGGAACACGGAGACCGAAAGGTCGAACACAAGTCGTATGGAAGATACGATCAACATGAAGATGTTCACCGACGATGACTAGTCCGTCTCACGTGATGATCGGACACGGGCTAGTCGACTCGGATCGTGTAACACTTAGATGACTAGAGGATGTCTAATCTAAGTGGGAGTTCATAATTTTGATTAAGAACTTTATTATCATGAACTTAGTCTAAAACCTTTGCAAATATGTCTTGTAGATCAATGGCCAACGCTAATGTCAACATGAACTTCAACGCGTTCCTAGAGAAACCAAGCTGAAAGATGATTGGCAGCAACTATACGGATCGGGTCCGGAACACGAGGATCATCCTCATAGCTGCCGAGAAGCAATATGTCCTAGAAGGACCGCTAGGTGCCGCTCCGTCGAAGAACCAAGACGTTATGAACGCTTGGCAAACTTCGTCTTGATGATTACTCCCTCGTTCGAGGCGGCATGCTCTACAGCTTAGAACCGGGGCTCCAAAAGCGTTTTGAGCATCACGGAGCATATGAGATGTTCAAGAGCTGAAACTAGTTTTCCAAGCTCATGCCCGGTCGAGAGATATGATGTCTCCGACAAGTTCTACTGATTGTAAGATGGAGGAGAACAGTTACGTCGGTGAACACATCCTCAAGATGTCCGGGTTGCACGCACGTATGACCCAGTTGAACATTAACCTCCCGATGAGGCGGTCATTGACAGAATCCTCCATCGCTCCCACCAAGCTACAAGAGCTTTGTGATGAACTACAACATGCAAGGGATGGTAAAGACCATTCTGAAGTGTTCTCGATGTCAAGTCAGCAGAGGCTGAAATCAAGAAAGAACATCAAGTGTTGATGGTCAATAAGACCACTAAGTTCAAGAAGGGCAAGGGTAAGAAGAACTTCAAGAAGGACGGCAAAGATGTTGCCGCCGCCCGTAAGCTTGCTGCGGGAAGAAGTCAAAGAATGGACCCAAGCCCGAGACTAAGTGCTTTTATTGCAAGGGAAGGGCCTTTGAAGCGGAACTGCCCCAAATACTTAGCGGATAAGAAGGCCGCAACACCAAAGGTATATTTGATATACATGTAATTGATGTGTACCTTACCGAGACTCGTAGTAACTCCCGGTATTTGATACCGTGCCGTTGCTCACATATGTAACTCACAGCAGAGCTGCGGAATAAACGGAGATCCGGCGAAGGGCGAGGTGACGATCGCGCATCGGGAATGGTTCGAGTCGATGTGATCGCCGTCGACGCTGCCTCTACATTTACCTACGGGATTAGTTTTAAACCTCAATAATTGTTATTTAGTGCCAAGTTTGAGCATGAACATTGTATCTGGATCTCGTTTGATACGAGATGGCTACTCATTTAAGTCTGAGAATAATGGTTGTTCGATTTATATGAGAGATATGTTTTATGGTCATGCTCCGATGGTCAATGGTTTATTCTTAATGAATCTCGAGCGTAATATTACACATGTTCATAGTGTGGATGCCAAAAGATGTAAAGTTGATAACGATAGTCCCACATACTTGTGGCACCGCCGCCTTGGTCACATTGGTGTCAAGCGCATGAAGAAGCTCCATGCTGATGGACTTTTAGAGTCTCTTGATTATGAATCGTTTGACACATGCGAACCTTGCCTCTTAGGCAAAATGACCAAGACTCCGTTCTCCGGAACAATGGAGCGAGCAACCAACTTGTTGGAAATCATACATACCGATGTGTGCGGTCCAATGAGCGTTGAGGCTCGCGGAGGATATCGTTATGTTCTCACTCTCACTAATGACTTAAGTAGATATGGGTATGTCTACTTAATGAAACACAAGTCTGAGACCTTTGAAAAGTTCAAGGAATTTCAGAGTGAGGTAGAGAATCAACGTGACCGTAAGATAAAGTTCCTACGATCAGATCGTGGGGGAGAATACTTAAGTCACGAATTTGGTACACACTTAAGAAAATGTGGAATCGTTTCACAACTCACGCCGCCTGGAACACCTCAGCGAAACGGTGTGTCCGAACGTCGTAATCGCACTCTATTGGATATGGTGCGGTCTATGATGTCTCTTACCAATTTACCGCTATCATTTTGGGGATACGCTCTAGAGACAACTACATTCACTTTAAATAGGGCACCGTCTAAATCCGTTGAGACGACACCGTATGAATTATGGTTTGGGAAGAAACCTAAGCTGTCGTTTCTAAAAGTTTGGGGATGCGATGCTTATGTCAAGAAACTTCAACCTGAAAGCTCGAACCCAAGTCGGAAAAATGCGTATTCATAGGATACCCTAAGGAAACTGTCGAGTATACCTTCTACTTAAGATCCGAAGGCAAGATCTTTGTTGCCAAGAACGGATGCTTTCTAGAGAAAGAGTTTCTCTCGAAAGAAGTAAGTGGGAGGAAAGTAGAACTCGATGAAGTACTACCTCTCGAACGGGAAAGTGGTGCGGCGCAGGAAACCGTTCTTGTAATGCCCACACCAACTGAAGAGGAAATCATTGATGATGATCAAGGTACTTCGGATCAAGTTACTACTGAACTTCGAAGGTCCACGAGGACACGTTCCGCACCAGAGTGGTACGGCAACCCTGTCATGGAAATCATGTTGCTAGACAACAATGAACCTTCGAACTATGAAGAAGCAATGGCGGGCCCGGATTCCAACAAATGGCTTGAGGCCATGAAATCCGAGATAGAATCCATGTATGAAAACAAAGTATGGACTTTGACAAACTTGCCCGATGATCGGCGAGCGATAGAAAACAAATGGATTTTTAAGAAGAAGACGGACGCGGATGGTAATGTTACCATCTATAAAGCTCGACTTGTCGCTAAGGGTTATCGACAAGTTCAAGGGATTGACTACGACGAGACTTTCTCTCCCGTAGCGAAGCTTAAGTCCGTCCGAATCATGTTAGCAATTGCCGCATACTATGATTATGAGATATGGCAGATGGACGTCAAAACGGCATTCCTTAATGGACATCTTAAGGAAGAGCTGTATATGATGCAGCGGAAGGTTTTGTCGATCCTCGAACGCTAATAAAGTATGCAAGCTCCAGCGATCCATTTATGGACTGGTGCAAGCATCTCGGAGTTGGAACATTCGCTTTGATGAGATGATCAAAGCGTTTGGGTTTATGCAGACTTATGGAGAAGCTGCGTTTACAAGAAAGTGAGTGGGAGCTCAGTAGCATTTCTCCTATTATATGTAGATGACATACTCTTGATGGGAAATGATACGAAACTCTGGACAGCATTAAGGCCTACTTGAACAAGTGTTTTTCAATGAAGGACCTTGGAGAAGCTGCTTATATATTAGGGATCAAGATCTATAGAGATAGATCGAGGCGCCTCATAGGTCTTTCACAAAGCACATACCTTGATAAGATTTTGAAGAGGTTCAAAATGGATCAGTCCAAGAAGGGTTCTTGCCTATGTTACAAGGTGTGAAATTGAGCTCAGCTCGACCACCCACCACGACAAAAGATAAAGAAGAGATGAGTGTCATCCCTATGCTTCAGCCATAGGATCTATTATGTATGCCATGCTGTGTACTGCACCGATGTAAACCTTGCCGTAAGTTTGGTTGCAAGATACCAAAGTAACCCGACAAGGAACACCGGACAGCGGTCAAGAATATCTGAAGTACCGAAAAGGACAAAGGACATGTTTCGTTTATGGAGGAGACGAAGAGCTCGTCAGAAGGGTTACGTCGACGCTAAGCTTCGACTCAGATCTGGATGACTCTAAGTCACAAACCGGATACGTGTATATGTTGAATGGTGGAGCGATGGCTGGTGCAGTACAAGCGAGCGTCGTGGCGGGATCTACGTGTGAAGCGGAGTACATGGCAGCCTCGGAGGCAGCGCATGAAGCGATTTGGGTGAAGGAGTTCATCACCGACCTAGGAGTCATACCCAATGCGTCGGGGCCGATCAAACTCTTCTGTGACAACACTGGAGCTATTACCCTTGCCAAGGAGCCCAGGTTTCACAAGAAGACCAGGCACATCAAGCATCGTGGTCAACTCCATCCGTGAAAATGTTCAAGATGGAGACATAGAGATTTGCAAAGTGCACACGGATCTGAATGTCGCAGATCCGTTGACTAAACCTCTCTCGCGTGCAAAACATGATCAACACCAGAACTCTATGGGTGTTCGATTCATCACAATGTAACTAGATTGGTGACTCTAGTGCAAGTGGGAGACTGTTGGAAATATGCCCTAGAGGCAATAATAAAAGGATTATTATATTTCAATGTTCATGATAATTGTCTTTTGTTCATGCTATAAATGTATTATCCGGAAATCGTAATACACGTGTGAACACTTAGACCCAATGAGTCCCTAGTGAGCCTCTAGTTGACTAGCTCGTTGATCAATAGATAGTCATGGTTTCGACTATGGACATTGGATGTCGTTGATAACGGGATCACATCATTAGGAGAATGATGTGATGGACAAGACCCAATCATAAGCATAGCATAAAAGATTGGATAGTTCGTTTGCTAGAAGCTTTGCCAATGTCAAGTATCTATTCCTTCGACCATGAGATCGTGTAACTCCCGGTTACCGTAGGAGTGCCTTGGGTGTATCAAACGTCACAACGTGGCTGGGTGACTATAAAGGTGCATTACGGTATCTCCGAAAGTATCTGTTGGGTTGACACGGATCGAGATCGGGATTTGTCACTCCGTATGACGGAGAGGTATCTCTGGGCCCACTCGGTAATGCATCATCATAATGAGCTCAATGTGACCAAGGTGTTGGCCACGGATCATGCATTACGGTGCGAGTAAAGTGACTTGCCGTAACGAGACCGAACAAGGTATTGGGATACCGACGATCGAGTCTCGGGCAAGTAACGCATCGATTGACAAAGGAATTGCATACGTGGTTTGATCGAATCCTCGACATCGTGGTTCAACCGATGAAATCATCGAGGAGCATGTAGGAGCCAACATGGATATCCAGACCCGCTGTTGGTTATTGCCCGAGAGTCGTCTCGGTCATGTCTGCGTGTCTCCCGAACCCGTAGGGTCTACACACTTAAGGTTCGGCGACGCTAGGGTTAGTAGGAAGTCAAGTATGTGACCACCGAATGTTGTTCGGAGTCCCGGATGAGATTCCGGACGTCACGAGGAGTTCCGGAAGGGTCCGGAGGTAAAGAATAATATATAGGAAGTGGTGTTTCGCCATCGGGAAAGTTTCGGGGTTTCGGTAAAATCACGGACCACTGGAAGGGTCCCGGGTCCACCGGTGGGGCCACCTATCCGGAGGGCCCCATGGGCTGAGAGGGAAGGAACCAGCCCACAAGGGCTGGTGCGCCCCTAGGTCCACCCCTGCGCCTAGGGTTGAAACCCTAGGGGTGGGGCGCCCACCGGCTTGGGGCACTCCACCCCCTTGGCCGCCGCCCCACAGAGATTGGATCTCCAGGGCGCCACCTGGGGCCTATATAAAGGGGGAGGAGGGGGCTGCTGTACACAACTCCCAAGGCGCAGCCCTCCCTCCCCAACACATCTCCTCCTCCGTAGAGCTCAGTGAAGCCACAGCCGAGATCTTGCTTCTCCACCATCATCACGCCGTCGTCTTTGCCGGTGGAGCTGTCTTCCTCAACCTCTCCTTCCCCTTGCTGGATCAAGAAGGAGGAGACGTCGCTCGTCCGTCGTGTGTTGAACGCGGAGGTGCTGTCCGTTCAGCACTTGGCATCGGTGATCTGAATCACGTTCGAGTACGACTCCATCATCACCTTGCAAGCTTCCGCACGCGATCTACAAGTGGTATGTAGATGAAATCTCTCTCCCGTTACTCGTTGCTTAGATGAACTCATAGATGGATCTTGGTGAAGCCGTAGGAAAAATTTTAATTTTCTGCAACGTTCCCCAACAACAATGTGTGTTGGAAGTCTTTCCAAGATTAATATGATCACCATGCACACTCCCTCTACCTTTGGGATTAGTGTTGAGCCTAAATAAATATTATTTGGTGTTTGCGTTGAGCATGAACATGATTAGATCATGTTTATTGCAATACAGTTATTCATTTAAGTTAGAGAATAATTGTTGTTCTATTTACATGAATAATACCTCCTATGGTCATACACCCAATGTAACTGGTTTATTGAATCTCAATCGTAGTGATACACATATTCATAATATTGATGTCAAAAGATGCAAAGTTGATAATGATAGTGCAACATACTTGTGGCACTATTGTTTAGGTCATATTGGTGTAAAGCGCATGAAGAAACTCCATGCGGACGGAATTTTGGAATCACTTGATTATGAATCATTTGATATTTGTGAACCATGCCAAATGGACAAGATGACTAAAACGTTGTTCTCCAGAACAATGGAGCGAGCTAATGACTTATTGAAAATAATACATACCGATGTATGGCGGGTATCATTATTTTCTCGCCTTCACAGATGATTTGAGTAGGTATGGATATATCTACTTGATGAAACACAAGTCTGAAATGTTTGAAAAGTTCAAAGAATTTTAGAGTGAAGTGGAGAATTATCATAACAAGGAAATAAAGTTTCTGTGATCTGATCGCGGAGGCGAATATTTGAGTTACGAGTTTGGCCTTCATTTAAAACAATGTGGAATAGTTTCAAAGCTCACGCCACCTGGAACACCACAACGTAATGGTGTGTTCAAACGTCGTAATCATACTTTATTAGATATGGTGCATTCTATGATGTCTCTTACCGATTTGCCACTACGGTTTTGTGGTTATGCAGTAGAGACAGCCGCATTCATGTTAAATAGGGCACCGTTTGAATTCGTTGAGATGACACCATATGAATTGTTGTTTGGCAAGAAACCTAAGCTGGCGTTTCTTAAAGTTTGGAGATGCAAGGTTTTGGTCAAAAGGCTTCAGCATGATAAGCTCAAACCCAAATCGGAGAAATGCATCTTCATAGGATACCCAAAATAAATTATTGGGTATATCTTTGATGCCTACTATGCAACTTTATTCTTGTAGACACGTGTTGGGTCTCCAAGTGCAGAGTTTTGTAGGACAGTAGAAATTTTCCCTCAAGTAGATGACCTAAGGTTTATCAATCAGCAGGAGGCGTAGGATGAAGATAGTCTCTCTCAAACAACCCTGCAACCAAATAACAAAGAGTCTCTTGTGTCCCCAACACACCAAATACAATGGTAATTTTTATAGGTGCACTAGTTCGGCGAAGAGATGGTAATAAAAGTGTAGTAATGATAGTTGATATTGGTTTTTGTAATAGTAACAATAAAAAAACAGCAAGGTAGCAATTGATAAAACGAAGCACAAAAGGTATTGCAATGCTTGAAAATGAGGCCTAGGGTCCGTACTTTCGCTAGTGCAATCTCTCAGCAATGCTAATATAATTGTATCATATAACCATCCCTCACATGTGATGAAGAATCACTGTTATCTAGCGGAGAACATAAGAAGAAATTGTTTGTAGGGTATGAAACCACCTTAAAGTTATTCTTTCTGTTTGATCTATTCAAGAGTTTGTACTAAAATAACACAAAGTTATTATTTCCGTTCAATCTATCCAAGAGTTCATACTAAAATAACACCATATGATACGCATCAACCAAATCTAATGTCATCTAGATACTCCAATGTCACCACAAGTATCCATGAGTTAATTATACGATACGCATCGAACAATTTCAGATTCATAATACCCGAGCCAACACAAAGAACCTTAAAGAGTACCCCAAGATTTCTATCGGAGATACAAGGACGAAAACATGCATCGACCCCTATGCATAGATTACCCCAATGTCACCTCGGGAATCCGCGAGTTGAGTGCCAAAACATATATCAAGTGAATCAATAACACCCCATTGTCACCATGGGAATTCATATGCAACACATATGTCAAGTGCCCTCAAATCCATAAAAGTATTCAATCCGATAAAACGAAATCTCAAAGGGTCAATTCATCACAACAAGATAGAGAGGGGAAAACACCATATGATCTGACTATATTAACAAAGCCCGTGATACATCAAGATTGTGACATCTCAAGAACAAGAGAGAGAGAGAGAGAGAGATTAAGCACATAGCTACTGGTACAAACCCTCAGCCCCGAGGGTGGACTAGTCCCTCCTCATCATGGTGGCCACCGGGATGATGTAGATGGCCACCGATGATGATCCCCCCTCCGACAGGGTTCCGGAATGGGGTCTAGATTGGTTTTTGTGGATACAGATCCTTGCGACGGCGGAACTTCTGTTATAGGGTAACCCCAAGGATTTTTGGAATATTTGGAAATTTATAGGGTGAAGAAGGGTTGCGGGAGGCCATTGAGGTGGGCACAACCCACCTGAGCGCGCCTGGGGGCCCTCGGGGAACCCCCCAGGTGCTGCTCTGGCCCATCTGGAGTCTTCTGGTCCATAAAAAATCCACAAAAAGTTTCACGGTGTTTGGACTCCGTTTGATATTGATTTCCTGCGATGTAAAAAACAAGCAAAAAAACAGCAATTGGCACTGGGCACTGGGTCAATAGGTTAGTCCCCAAAAATGATATAAAGTTGCTATGAAATGATTGTAAAACATCCAAGAATGATAATAAAACAGCATGAGTACTTCATAAATTATAGATACGTTGGAGACATATCAACCTTCTACCACAGATCCAAAGGCAAAATCTTTGTTGCTAAGAATGGGTCCTTTCTAGAGAAGGTGCTTGATGAGGTAGTTGTACCTTCTCTCGAATTGGAAAGTAGTACATCAAAGAAAGTCGTTCCCGTGATGCCTACACCAACCAGAGAGGAAGCAAATGATGATGAGCATGAAACTTCAGATCAAGTTACTACTAAACCTCGCAGGTTGACCAGAACATGTTCCACACTAGAGGGGTATGGCAATCCTGTGCTAGAAGTCATGTTGTTGGACAACAGCGAACCTATGAACTATGAAGAAACTATGATGAGCCTAGATCCCGAAAAATGGCTTGAGGCCACGAAACCTGAGATAGGATCCATGTATGAGAAGAAAGTGTGGGCTTTGGTGGATTTGCCCGATAATCGTCAAGCCATTAAGAATAAATGGATCTTTAAGAGGAAGACAGACGCTGACGGTAATATCACTATCTATAAAGCTCGACTCGTTGCAAAAGGTTTTCAACAAGTTCAATGGGTTGACTACGATGAGACTTTCTCACCCATAGTGATGCTTAAGTATGTCCGAATCCTGTTAGCAATTGCCGCATTATATGATTATGAAATCTGGCAAATGGATGTCAAAACTGCATTCCTTAACGGGTTTCTTGAGGAAGAGTTGTATATGATGCAACCGGAAGTTTTTTTATCCTAAAGGTGCTAACAAAGTGTGCAAGCTCCAGCGATCCATTTATGGACTGGTGCAAGCATCTTGGAGTTGGAATAAATGCTTTGATGAGGTGGTCGAAGCATTTTGGTTTTATGCAGACTTATGGTGAAGCTTGTATTTACAGGAAAGTGAGTGAGAGCTCTATAGCATTTCTAATATTATATGTGGATGACATATTGCTGATTGGAAATGATATAGAATTTCTAGATAGCATAAAAGGATACTTGAATAAGATTTTTTCGATGAAAGACCTCGGTGAAGCTGCTTATATATTGGGCATCAAGATCTATAGAGATAGATCAAGACGCTTGATAAGACTTTCAATGAGTACATCCCTTGACAAGATTTTAAAGGAGTTCAAAATGGACCAGTTAAAGAAGGAGTTCTTGCCTAAATTGTAAGGTGTGAAGTTGAGTAAGACTCAAACCTCGACCACGGCAGAAGAAAGAGAAAAGGACAAAGGTCGTCCCCTTTGCCTTAGCCATAGGCTCTATACGACATGCCATGTTGTGTACCACACCTGTTGTGTGCCTTGCCACGTGTCTGGCAAAGGGGATACAAGAGTGATCCAGGAGTGGATCACTAGATAGCGGTCAAAATTATCCTTAGTAACTAGAGGACTAAGGAAATGTTTCTTGATTATGGAGGTGGTAAAGAGTTCGTCGTCAAGGGTTACGTCGATGCAAGCTTTGACACCGACTCGGATAACTCTGAGTAGCAAACCAGATACGTATAATGGAGCAGTCATTTGGAATAGCTCCAAGTGAAGCGTGATAGTAGCATCTATGGTATGACATAAGGATTTGCAAAGTACACATGGATCTGAATGTTGCAGACCTATTGACTAAAAAACCTCTCTCGCAAAACATGATCACACCTTAGAACTCTTTCGGTGTTAATCACATGGTGATGTGAACTAGATTTTTGACTCTGTTTAACTCTTTGGGTGTTAATTGATACGTCTCCAATGCATCTATAATTTTTGATTGTTCCATGCAATTATACTATCTATCTTGGATGTTTTATATGCATTTATATGCTATTTTATATGATTTTTGGGACTAACCTATTAACTTAGAGCCTAGTGCCAGTTTCTGTTTTTCCTTGTTTTTGAATTTCGCAGAAAAGGAGTATCAAACGGAGTCCAAATGAGCTGAAAATTTACGATGATTTTTTATGGACCAGAAGAAGCCCCCGAAGCAAAAGAGTTGGGCCACAAGAGCCACGAGGCCTCCATAAGGGTGTAGGGCGCACCCTCCGACCTTGTGGGCTCCTCGTGGACCCCCTGACTTGTTCTCGACGCCAATAATTCCTATAAATACCAAAAACCCCAGAAATAAACCTAGATCGGGAGTTCTGCCTCCGCAAGCCTCTGTAGCCACCAAAAACCAATCGGTACCCTGTTACGGCACCCTGTCGGAGGGGGAAATCATCACCGGTGGCAATCTTCATCATCCTGGCGCTCTCCATGATGAGAGGGAGTAGTTCACCCTCGGGGCTGAGGGTATGTACCAGTAGCTATGTGTTGATCTCTCTCTCTCTCTCTCCCTCGTGTTCTTGATTTGGCACGATCTTGATGTACCGCGAGCTTTGCTATTTTAGTTGGATCTTATGATGTTTCTCCCCGTTCTTGTAATGGATTGAGTTTTCCCTTTTAAGTTATCTTATCGGATTGAGTCTTTAAGGATTTGAGAACACTTGATATATGTCTTGCATGTGCTTATCTGTGGTGACAATGGGATGTGATCTACTTGATGTATGTTTTGGTGATCAACTTGCGGGTTCTGTGACCTTGTGAACTTATGCATAGGGTTTGGCACATGTTTTCGTCTTGACTCTCCGGTAGAAACTTTGGGGGCACTCTTTGAAATTTTTGTGTTGGTTTGAATAGATGAATCTAAGATTGTGTGATGCATATCATATAATCAAACCCGCAGATACTTGAGGTGGCATTGGAGTATCTAGGTGACATTAGGGCTTTGGTTGATGTGTATCTTAAGGTGTTATTTTAGTACAAACTCTAGGGCTGTTTGTGACACTTATACGAATAGCCCAATGGATCAATCAGAAAGAATAACTTGGAGGTGGTTTCATACCCTACAATAATATCTTTGTTTGTTCTCTGCTATTAGTGACTTTGGAGTGACTCTTTGTTGCATGAGGACTGTTATATGATATAATTATGTTATCATTGTTGAGAGAACTTGTACTAGTGAAAGTATGAGCCCTAGGCCTTTTTTCCAAGCGTTGCAATACCGTTTTTGCTCACTTTTGTTACTAGTTACCTTGTTGTTTTTATTTATTAAGCTTATAAAAATATATTTCCACCATTCATATTACACTTGTATCACCATATCTTCGCCAAACTAGTGCACCTATACAATTTGCCATTGTATTGGGTGTGTTGCGGACACAAGAGACTCTTTGTTATTTGGTTGCAGGTTTGTTTGAGAGAGACCATCTTCATCCTACACCTCCATCAGATTGATAATCCTTAGGTCATCAACTTGAGGGAAATTTGCTACTGTCCTACAAACCCTTGCACTTCGAGGCCCAACAACGTCTACAAGGAGAAGGTTGCGTAGTAGACATCAAGCTCTTTTCTGGCGCCATTGTTGGGGAGGCTAGGTAAGCGGCACTCGCATCCCGTCAACGAAGCTCTTTTTTGGCGCCATTGCTGGGGAGGTTAGTGCTTGAAGGTATATCTTTAGATCTTGCAATTGAACCTTTTAGTTTCTTGTTTTATCACTAGTTTAGTCTATAAACGAAAATTAAAAAAACTACAAAAAATGGAATTGAGGTTGCCTCATATGCTTCATCTTTTTAATATCTTTTGTGAAAATGATGGAAAGCAAAATTGTGCTCAAGTGTTAGAAGAAGAATGCATTGAAATGTTTGGCACTAAATCTTTAAATGATGAGCATGATTGCAATGTTGTTAGTATGAATTCTTTGGATATCCACGATGCTAATGATATGCAAAGCTACAAGCTTGGGGATGCTATGTTTGATGAATATGATATTTTTTGTCACTCAAGTTTAGATGAGCAAATTTATTATGATGATAGCATGCCTCCTGTTTATGATGCTTAGATTGATGAAAGTGGGTTTGGAAGAGTGTCAACTTTGGGAAGTAATGATCCCACTATTTTGGAGGGTGTTGAATCTTACAATAATGATAAAAGTGGATTTGGAGAGGTCATGACTTTATTTAATGATGATTCCACTATTTTGGAAGAGGTTCCAATTGATTATGAGAACAAAGTTGCTATCTATGATGATTATTGTGATGATATGTATGCTATAAAGAATAATAATAACCATGAAACTTTTCATCATGATTTTAATTTTCAATTGGATTATGCCTCACATGATAGTTTTTTTTGTTGATTTTGCCCCCACTATTCCGAATGAGAAGAATTTTGCTTATGTGGAGAGTAGTAAAATTTATATGCCTGTGCATCATGAGAATAATGCTTTATGTGATGGTTATATTGTTGAATTCATTCATTATGCTACTGAAAATAATTATGAGAGAGGAACATGTGCTCTTACATATTGCAATAATATCAAGTTTCCTCCCTATGTGCTTCAAATCTGGAAGTTTTGCTTGTTTTACCTTCCTATGCTAGTTGATTCATGTTCCCATAAGTTATTTGCTCAAAAAATCCCTGGGAATAGGAGGTGTGTTAGACTTAAATGTGCTAGTCATATGCTTCATGATGCTCTCTTTGTGTTTCAATTCTTATCTTTTATGTGAGCATCATTGAAATCATCATGCCTAGCTAAAAAGGCAATAAAGAAATGCGCTTGTTGGGAGACAAGCCAACATTTATACCTACTGTTTTGGTGTGTCCACATGATTAAGCTACTTTAGTAATCATGTTTTATAGCTTTTGTTTCAATAAAGTGCCAAGTAAGACCTTTGGGATGGCTTATGGTGATAGTTGTTTTGATCTTGCTGAGAAACAGAAACTTTTATGCCCTGGACAATAATTTTCATAATTCACATAAGCGTAATTTTGATTTGATTATTTTTGCATCTGATTTTTACACAAATTTCATGGGCTGTCCTAATTTTTCAGAATTTTTGGAGTTACACAAGTATTCAAGAGTTACAGATTACTACAGACTGTTCTGCTTTTGACAGATTCTATTTTCTATGTGTTGTTTGCTTATTTTGATGAATCTATGAGTAGTATCGAAGGGTATGAACCATGGATAAGTTGGAATAAAGTATATATAACACCAATATGAATTTAGAATGAGTTCACAACAATATCTAAGTGGTGATTTATTTTCTTATACTAACGAAGCTCATAAGATTTGCTGTTGAGTTTTGTGTTTTGAAGTTTTCAAGTTTTGGGTAAAGTTTTGATGGACTATGGAATAAAGAGTGGCAAGAGCCTAACCTTGGGGATGCCCAAGGCACCCCCAAGGTAATATTCAAGGACAACCAAGAGCCTAAGCTTGGGGATGCCCCAGATGGCATCCCTTGTTTCGTCTTCGTTCATCGATAATTTTACTTGGGGCTATATTTTTATTCACCACATGATATTTTTTTTGCTTGGAGAGTCATTTTCTTTTATTAGGATTTGCTTGCTATTGTTTAGAATAATGTTTTTCATCTTTTAGTTCAATAAAAAGGTGAAGTATAGCCTTTACCATGCTTATTTTGCAAGTCCATATGTTGCTGTTTTAAAAACAGAAAGTTTGTCATTATGTTTTAAATGTTTGTCAATAGTAAGAACATGATAAAATCTTGAAATTTTTACACAATGAGTAACAACAAATTATATACAGTGTGGTAATTTTTCAGAATTTTTGGAGTTAGGGAAGTATGATTCCTCTTGCATTCTTTACAGACTGTTCAGTCTAGATAGATTGCTATTATGTTTGCCTTGTTTGCATATGTTTTCTTGTTTAATGATTCTATTTGAGGATAGAAGTATTAAATATACAGAGGAATTTAGTATGAAATATCAAATAATAATTTTGGTGATTTTCTACAGTAGAGAATGATAAGGTTTTTGCATGGATTTATACTAACCTACCTCACGAGTTCTTGTTGAGTTTTGTGTGGATGAAGTTTCTGAGATTTAGGGAAACCGCGATACGAAAGGAATTAAGGAGACACAAAAGCTCAAGCTTGAGGAAGCCCAAGGCATCCCTAGTTCATATTCCAATAAGTCTCAAGCACCTAAGCTTGGGGATGCCCGGTAGGCATTCTGCCTTTCTTCTTCAACAATTGTCAGTCAGTTTTGGTTGAGCCTAAGTTTTTGCTTCTTCACATGATATGTGCTATCCTTGCAATGTCATTTTATTTTGTTTTGCTTGCTGTTTGAATAAAGTATTTAAGATCTGAAATTTTATTTATGAGAAGGAGTCTTCACATAGTTACGTAATTATTCAACTACTCATTGTGCTTCGCTTATATCTTTTGGAGTAGTTTGTCGTTTGCTCTAGTGCTTCACTTATATCTTTTTAGAGCACGGCGGTAGTTTTATTTTCAAGTAATTGTTGAACTCTTAGTCTTCACTTATATTATTTTGAGAGTCTCTCTAAACAGCGTGGTAATTTGCTTTGGTTATGAATTTAGTCCTAATATGATAGGCATCCAAGAGGGATATAATAAAAACTTTCATATAAAGTGCATTGTATACTATGAGAAGTTTGATTCTTTATGATTGTTTTGAGATATGAGGATGGTGATATTAGAGTCATGCTAGTTAGTAATTGTGGATTGTAGAAATACTTGTGTTAAAGTTTGTGATTCCCGTAGCATGCACGTATGGTGAACCGTTACGTGATGAGTCAGAGCATGATTTATTTATTGATTGTCTTCCTTATGAGTGGCGGTCGGGGACGAGCGATAGTATTTTCCTACCAATCTATCCCCCTAGGAGCATGCGCGCAATACTTTGTTTCGATAACTAATAGATTTTTGCAATAAGTATATGAGTTCTTTATGACTAATGTTGAGTCCATGGATTATACGCACTCTCACCCTTCCACCATTGCTAGCCTCTCTAGTACCGTGCAACTTTGGTCGGTACCATACACCCACCATATACCTTCCTCAAAACAACCACCATACCTGCCTATTATGGCATTTCCATAGCCATTTCGAGATATATTCCCATGCAACTTTCCACCGTTCCGTTTATTATGACACGCATCATCATTGTCATACTGCTTTGCTTGATCATGTAGTTGACATCGTATTTGTGGCAAAGCCACCTTTCATAATTCTTTCATACATGTCACTCTTGATTCATTCCACATCTCGGTACACCGCTGGAGGCATTCATATAGAGTCATATTTTGTTCTAAGTATTGAGTTGTAATACTTGAGTTGTAAAGTAAATAAAAGTGTGATGATCATCATTATTAGAGCATTGTCCCATGTGAGGAAAGGATGATGGATACTATGATTCCCCCACAAGTCGGGATGAGACTCCGGACGAAAAAAAGAGGCAAAAAAAGGAGAAGGCCAAAAAACAAAAAAAATTAGAGATAAGAGAGAAGGGGCAATGTTACTATCCTTTTACCACACTTGTGCTTCAAAGTAGCACCATGATCTTCATGATAGAGAGTCTCCTATGTTGTCACCTTCATATACTAGTGGGAATTTTTCATTATAGAACTTGGCTTGTATATTACAATGATGGGCTTCCTCAAATTGCCCTAGGTCTTCGTGAGCAAGCAAGTTGGATGCACACCCACTTAGTTTTCTTTTGAGCTTTCATAAACTTATAGCTCTTGTGCATCCGTTGCATGGCAATCCCTAATCATTCACATTGATATCTATTGATGGGCATCTCCATAGCCCGTTGATAAGCCTAGTTGATGTGAGACTATCTCCTTTTTGTCTTCTCCACAACCACCTTCTATTCCACCTATAGTGCTATGTCCATGGCTCACGCTCATGTATTGCATGAAAGTTGAAAAGGCTTGAGAACATCAAAAGTATGAAACAATTGCTTGGCTTGTCATCGGGGTTGTGCATGATTTGAATACTTTGTGTGATGAAGATGGAGCATAGCCAGACTATATGATTTTGTAGGGATAGCTTTCTTTGGCTATGTTATTTCGAGAAGACATGATGCATGCTTGAAGTATTATAATTTTTTATGTCAATATTAAACTTTTGTTTTGAATCTTATGGATCTGAGTATTCTTGCCACAATAAAGAAAATTACATGGATAAATATGTTAGGTAGCATTCCACAT
This sequence comes from Aegilops speltoides, assembly GCA_021437245.1. Taxonomy (NCBI): domain Eukaryota; kingdom Viridiplantae; phylum Streptophyta; class Magnoliopsida; order Poales; family Poaceae; genus Aegilops; species Aegilops speltoides. The sequence continues at coordinate 390,002,361 of CM038141.1, forward strand.
CAAAAATTATGTTTTTATCATTTACCTACTCGAGGACGAGCAGGAATTAAGCTTGGGGACGCTTGATACGTCTCCAACGTATCTATAATTTTTGATTGTTCCATGCAATTAAATTATCTATCTTGGATGTTTTATATGCATTTATATGCTATTTTATATGATTTTTGGGACTAACCTATTAACCTAGAGCCCAGTGCCAGTTTCTGTTTTTTCCTTGTTTTTGAGTTTCGCAGAAAAGGAATATCAAACGGAGTCCAAATGAGCTGAAAATTTATGGTGATTTTTTATGGACCAAAAGAAGCCCCCGAAGCAAAAGAGTTGGGCCATAAGAGCCACGAGGCCTCCACATGGGTGGAGGGCGTGCCCTACCCCCCAGGCGTGCCCTCCGACCTTGTGGGATCCTCGTGGACCCCTCTGACTTGTTCTCGACGTCAATAATTCCTATAAATACCAAAACTCCCAGAAATAAACCTAGATCGGGAGTTCCACCGCCGCATGCCTGTGTAGCCACCAAAAACCAATCGGGACCATATTCTGGCACCCTGCCAGAGGGGGAAATCATCACCGGTGGCCATCTTCATCATCTCGATAGTCTCCATGACGAGGAGAGAGTAGTTCACCCTCGGGGCTGAGGGTGTGTACCAGTAGCTATGTGTTTGATCTCTCTCTCTCTCTCTCTCTGTGTGTGTGTGTGTGTGTGTGTGTGTGTGTCTTTATCTCTCTCTCATGTTCTTGATTTGGCACGATCTTGATGTACCGCGAGCTTTGCTATTATAGTTGGATCTTATGATGTTTCTCCCCCTCTACCTTCTTGTAAGGGATTGAGTTTTCCCTTTGAAGTTATCTTATCGGATTGAGTCTTTAAGGATTTGAGAACACTTGATATATGTATTGCATGTGCTTATCTGTGGTGACAATGGGATATTCATGTGATCTACTTGATGTATGTTTTGGTGATCAACTTGTGGGTTCTCTGACCTTGTGAACTTATGCATAGGGGTTGGCACACGTTTTCGTCTTGACTCTACGGTAGAAACTTTGGGGCACTCTTTGAAGTTCTATGTGTTGGTTTCAATACATGAATCTGAGGTTGTGTGATGCATATCATATAATAAAACCCGCGGATACTTGTGGTGACATCTGAGTATCTAGGTGACATTAGGGCTTTGGTTGATGTGTATCTTAAAGTGTTATTTTAGTGCGAACTCTAGGGCTGTTAGTGACACTTATAGGAATAGCCCAATAGATCGATCAGAAAGAATAACTTTGAGGTGGTTTCGTACCCTACAATAATCTCTTCGTTTGTTCTCTGCTATTAGTGACTTTTGCGCGACCCTTTGTTACACATTGAGGGATTGTTATATGATCTAATTATGTTATCATTGTTGAGAGAACTTGCACTAGTGAAAGTATGAACCCAAGGCCTTGTTTCCAAGCATTGCAATACCGTTTTTGCTCACTTTTTTTTACTAGTTACCTTGCTGTTTTTATTTATTTAGATTATAAAAATATATTTCTACCATTCATATTACACTTGCATCACCATCTCTTCGCCGGACTAGTGCACCTATACAATTTGCCATTGTATTGGGTGTGTTGGGGACACAAGAGACTCTTTGTTATTTGGTTGCAGGGTTGTTTGAGAGAGACCATCTTCATCCTATGCCTCCCACGGATTGATAAACCTTAGGTCATCCACTTGAGGGAAATTTGCTACTGTCCTACAAACCTCTCCACTTGGAGGCCCAACAATGTCTAGAAGGAGAAGATTGCGTAGTAGACATCATTAATCACATGGCGATGTGAACTAGATTATTGACTCTAGTGCAAATGGGAGACTAATGGAAATGTGCCCTATTGTTGGGTAACACGGTAATTTAAAAAAAACTCCTATGATCAAGCAAGATCTATCTAGGTGATGCATAACAACGAGAGGGGAGAGTGTGTCCACGTACCCTCGTAGAACGAAAGCGGAAGCATTTCAACAACGCGGTTGATGTAGTCGAACTTCTTCACGATCCAACCGATCAAGTACCGAATGTACGACACCTCCGTGTTCAGCACACGTTAAGCTCGATGACGTCCCTCGAACTCTTGATCCAGTTGAGGATGAGGGAGAGTTTCATCAGCACGACGGCATGGCAACAGTGATGATGAAGTTACCGGCGCAGGGTTTCGCCTAAGCACTACGATGATATGACCAAGGTGTGTAACTATGGAGGGGGGCACCACACACGGCTAAGAGAAGACTTGGTGTCCTTTGGGGTGCCCCCTGCCCACTTATATAAAGGAGCGAGGGAGAGAGGCCGGCCCTCCTAGGGGCGCACCCATTGTAGGGAGTCCTACTAGGACTCCCAAGTCCTAGTAGGATTCCCTTTCCTTTTCGTAGTAGGAAAGAAGGAAAGGAGGGAGAGGGAGAAGGAAAGGGGGGGCCGCTCCCTCACCCCTTGTCCAATTTGGTTTGGGCAGGGGGGAGGCGTGCGCCACCTCGTGGCCCTTCTTCCCCCTCTCTACTAAAGACCAATAAAGCCCATTAACTTCCCCCGGCGAATTCCCTGTAACTCCCCGGTACTCTGAAAAATACCCGAATCACTCGGAACCTTTCCGTTGTCCGAATATAGCCTTCCAATATATGAATCTTTATGTCTCGGCCATTTTGAGACACCACATAACGTCTGTGATCTCATCCGAGACTCCGAACAAACTTTGGTCATCAAAACACATAACTCATAATACAAATGTCATCAAACGTTAAGCGTGCGGACCCGACAGGTTTGAGAACTATGTAGACATGACCAAGACACATCTCTGGTCAATAACCAATAGCGGAACCTGGATGCTCATATTGGCTCCTACATATTCTACGAAGATCTTTATCGTTCAAACCGCATAACAACATACGTTGTTCCCTTTGTTATCGGTATGTTACTTGCCCAAGATTCGATCGTCGGTATCATCATACCTAGTTCAATCTCGTTACCGGCAAATCACTTTACTCGTTCCGTAATGCTTCCTCCCACAACTAACTCATTAGTCACATTGCTCGCAAGGCTTATAGTGATGAGCATTACCGAGAGGGCCCAGAGATACCTCTCCGATACACGGAGTGACAAATCCTAATCTTGATCTATGCCAACCCAACAAACACCTTCGGAGACACCTGTAGAGCATCTTTATAATCACCCAGTTATGTTGTGACCTTTGATAGCACACAAGGTGTTCCTCCGGTATTTGGGAGTTGCATAATCTCATAGTGTGAGGAACGTGTATAAGTCATGAAGAAAGCAGTAGCAATGAAACTGTAACGATCATAATGCTAAGCTAACGGATGGGTCATGTCCACCACATCATTCTCCTAATGATGTGATCCCGTTCATCAAATGACAACACATGTCTATGGTTAGGAAACATAACCATCTTTGATTAACGAGCTAGTCAAGTAGAGGCAGACTAGGGACAATATGTTTTGTCTATGTATTCACACATGTACTAAGTTTCCGGTTAATACATTCTAGCATGAAGAATAGACATTTATCATGAAATAATGAAATAAATAATAACTTTATTATTTCCTCTAGGGCATATTTCCTTCAGTCTCCCACTTGCACTAGAGTCAATAATCTAGTTCACATAGCCATGTGATTTAACATCAATAGTTCACATCTGTATGTGACTAACACACATAGTCCACATCGCCACGTGACCAACAACCAATGGGTTTACTACAGTCAATAATCTAGTTCACATTGCTATGTGATTAACACCCAAAGATTACTAAGGTGTAATCTTGTTTTGCTTGTGAGAGAAGTTTAGTCAGTGGGTCTGTCACATTCAGAGCCGTATGAATTTTGCAAATATTCTATGTCCACAATGCTCTGCATGGAGCTACTTTAGCTAATTGCTCCCACTTTCAATATGTATCCAGATTGAGACTCAGAGTCATCTGGATCAGTGTAAAAGCTTGCATCGACGTAACTCTTTACGACGAACTCTTTATCACTTCCATAACCGAGAAATATTTCCTTAGTCCTCACTAAGGACAATTTTGACCGATGTCCACTGATCTACTCCTAGATCACTATTGTACCTTCTTGCCAAACTCATGGCAAGGTACACAATAGGTCTTGTACATAGCACAGCAAAATTTATAGAACCTATGACTGAGGCATAGGGAATGACTTTCATTCTCTTTCTATCTTCTGCCATGGTCAGGCTTTGAGTCTTTGTCGGGGGTTGGATGCGACATATGCCAACGGGTGGCTTATCATGGTGGGGGCGAGTAGAACGTCGCCGGTGCACAGAAGCAGGATGAGGCGAAGACATGCACGCCGAATCTTACCCAACCGGGGCTCTCAGGAGATAACACCCCTACTGCTGCTCTGCGGGGTCTCCGCATGATCACTATGGGGTGATAGTACAATGGTGCTCCTCGAGCTGTGTGGGGGCAGGGAGGAGCAAGGCTAGCTTCTTCCCCTCTTGCTATGTGTCTAAACCTATCCAGGGTCGAACCCTTTGCATGGGTGCCCCGGGGGGTTTATAGGCCTACCCCGGGGTACAATGGTAATCCGATGGCGTGGCCCCATCGTCGATCTCTCTTGTAGCCGTCCTCCCTGCCGGCTTCTGGGGCCCGCCGACTGGCGGGCCCCACGGACAGGCAGAACACTGTGCAGCGCTCCTGATGACGCAGGCTCGGTCATGGGGTCGTGGGAACAGTGCTGCCGCCTGCCAGGTGATCACTGTCGCCACTCCCCGTCCAATCTGGTTTATGGCTTGTGGGGCCCTAGCCGGGAGGCGGCCGACTCTGGGGAAGCCGACTCCCGTAGGGCCGTCTCCGGACTCTCCGGCCGTCTTCTTCTATCTCACTGACGGGGGGCCCAGCGATCTCCGGACGTCTGCGCCGCCGTCGTGGCCTGGCGCCTTGCGCACTATGGCTGAGTCGGGGAGGCATGGCGGCGGTGCGCGCCTCACGGAGATCTCCGGTGGCGCGGCTCCTCAGTAGCCATGCCTTCTTCCCGTGGGTCGAGGGGACAGCCACGATGGGGCTGTACCTGCATCGATCTTCGTGAAGGTCGCGGTCCGACTCTCACGGTCGGCCCTTGAGAGGTCGCAAGCCGAGTCGGCTTGTTTGAGTCGCCATCGAGGACTCTGCTTCTTGAAGGTCGCCACCGGGACTCGGCCTTCTCGAAGGTCGCCATTGGGACTCGGCCTTCTCGAAGGTCGCTTCTTTGGGACTCGGCCTTCTCGAAGATCGCTGGCTGGGACTCGGTTGAGGCGCGCCTGCCCGATGTCTTGAAAGATCTTGGGTCTGGGTCAGCCTACCCATGGCCCATTACTCGACGATAGTCCCAGTGGCGGTTTCGGTCTGCGGAGCCAACTCGAGATTCGGCTGCCGCGTCTTGAGCCGCCTTCTTGAGTCGGCTGGCCCGTGAGGGCCGCCGCTACGCAAGTCGTGGCGGGAAACCAGCGGCGTATCGGCTACGCTTCCCTGCCATCTACGAGATGGTCCTATCGCGTGACGCCACGTGGGGGCGATAGCCTGCCCGCCCACGCGCGTGACGGGACGGGCCGCCAGGTGGGGCCCACCATTACCGCGCCTCGGCTCCCGAGCGGATCCGCTGCGGCGAGGCGGTTGGCATACTGCGTGGTTCTGCGGGCGATAACCGTGGAGTGTTTATCGTGTGGCGTCATGGGGTCGTGGGCGCAGTTAATCCCCACGTCGCCCCCTCGGCTTCTTAGCCCATGGGGCTATAAATAGGCTGAGGGGGAGCGGCGGCATAGCACGCGCACTCCCTCCCCCGCCCTCTTGCCTTTCTTCTTCCTTCGCCTTGCTCCGTCGCTTTCTTCTTCCTTGCCAACGCTGAGCTCTTCCTTCGCCGCGCCTCCCGCTCGCGCTCCGGCGAGTGGGATGGCTCGGACGTGGATGCGGAGGACATCGAGTTCCTTCGCCGGACCCGCCGCCTCCCGAGCGCGGATTTGGTGCAGGCCCGCCCTGCACCGGCGGGAGAAATCCGGCCCGCGCCGACGCCGGGCGAGCAGGTCATCTTCCGCTCGCACCTCATGCGCGGGATGGGGCTCCCGGCGAGCGGGTTCCTCCGCTCGTTCCTCGAGTTGTACAACTTGCAGCCGCACCATCTCACCCCCAACGCGGTGGTGCTTCTCTCCGCCTTCGCCACCCTGTGCGAGGGCTACATCGGTGTTCTCCCCACCCTCGAGCTATGGGGGGAGTTCTTTTCCTCAAAGCTCGGTACCCAGGCTGCCGACACGCCGGCACAGTGCGGCACGTTCATCGCGTCACGGCGCACGATGGCCGACAACCCTTTTCCGCCCATCCCGCTGGTGAAGTCGGTGAAGATGTGGCGAAGACGTACTTCGTGAAGAACGTCGCCACCGGCGGCGATCGGGTCAACTTGCCGCCCCGACCTGAGCGACCGGTGGCGGCCGCCTAGCTGGTCCCATCGGTCGAATCGCTTTCGCCCTCGGTCGGCGCCGTGGCGCGCCTCCGAAGTCATGACGCGATCGGAGGGCTCGTCGCCTCAATCTCTGGCCGCGCCGCCGTGGCGCGCCGGGTACTTCGCTCAAGGCCAGCCCCATCTCATCTGTCCGGATGGCGGCCGGCCCGATCAAGCCGGCTGTGTACCAAAGACATGCCGCGCGGAGAAGTGGCGAACATGGTGAACCTCATCGCCCACTGCAAGTTCACCGATGAGTGGCAGTTCGGCAAGGAGCCGTATTCGCGTGACAATCCTCCGCCAGTGGTAAGTTGTTTCCGTCTGTACTTCGATCTTGCTTGTATCTGCCTTCAAACTCTGATCTTGTCGGCACCTTTGAGCAGAATCCTCTCACGGCGCCCGCTGCCGGCGCCCTGAGAGAGCCGCGTGAGTACGTCCCCGACCGCGAGGTCAGCGACATCGACGACCCCGACTTGGGGGCCGCGGCGCTGGAGGCCGACGCCGAAGGCGGCGGAGAGGAAGAAGACGGCGGCCTCAGACCATCGGCGACCTTCGCCGACTGGCCTGAGGGAGACATCGACGCGGAAGTCATCCCGTGCCGCCAGCCAAGAGCCGGCCCTTCCAACCAGGCCGGCGCAAAGAGGCGTCACGCCGGGCCGAGTGCGCCCGGCGGCAGGTCGAAGAAGCCCAGGGGAACCGCCACCGCGACCAAGCGGGAAGAGGCGGCCGCGAAAGCCAACCGCTTCCGGAAGGAAGTGAAAAGGCCGCCACTTGTTTCTTCGTAAGTCCCTTACTCTTTGTTTCTTTTCTAACTTTGCTTGAATTGTTCTGACTTTCCCCCCCTCTCTTCTCTAGCGCCCCCCTTTCACTTGAGAGAGCCGCCGTGCCCTCCGTCATGGGTGGGGCGGCGTCCTCAACTGGGCGGGTTGATCCGCCGCCGACCTCAAGCGGCGACGGCGCTGCAGCGGAGAAGCGCGCGAGGAGGAGGCAGCGCTGGAGAAGGCGCAGCCGAGAAGGCGCCGCCAGCGCCAGCGGCATCTGGATGAGGCCGTGGCCTGCGGCCGCAGCAGCAAAAGCAGGATCTTGAGAGGCCGTTAAATCGCCCGGCAGCGATGCTCGTTCCTCCCTGTCGTCGGCGCCGCCTCCCCGAGTTCACGGGGCGGGCCGGGAGGTCGGCACCGCAAACCCTCTTGCGGAGGATGGTGGCGGCGCCTCGGGCTCGGACACCCGCGCCGCCTCCGCCACCTCCGCCGCCTCCGTCTTGAGGCCGCGGTAAGCAGCCGTGGACCCGCGAGATCCGCCGGCTGCGGGCAACGCCGATCTTGCGCTGCTTCTCCAGTCGCCGTGCGACACGCCGCCGGAGTCGAGAGCGAGCTCGCGCCCTTGGCTTCGGAAGGCGGCGTCGCCGGCATGGCGAACCTGGATGCCGAAGCCTCCAGTGTCGTGCCCACCGGCTGGGTGCGTGAAGGCGGCACCGGCCCGCTAAACCGGCGCTTACGGGCGTTCGGTCAAGTTGCGCAAAGATGGCGACGCCCTCGGCTCTCGCCAAGACGCATCGGCCTGCGGGCCTCCGTCCGTATGCTTTGTTTTTCCTTTTTGGTCTCTTGTCTTTTTTACGTGAGGCGGCAGCACCCACTGGGTGTAATCCCGAGTTGGAGTCGGCTGCTGAGCAGCGGCTCGAACTCCTTCTAGCGACTCGAAGGCTGACTTTGCTTTGCGGCCTTGCGAGTACCACAACCTCCGCGCTCGCCTTCAACCGCAGCGTTGAAGAGCTGAGAAGCGGACCGCCGATCTGGCGGAAAGTCGAGTGGCGGATTCTTCCTTCTTGGCGGCGCGCTGGCGCACCAGGCTGTAATCCCGAGATGCGGGCGGCGCTAGCGATCGGGCGGATCTCTCGCGACTCTTCCTTCTTTCTTCTCATGGGCGCTAGTGCGCCAGGGCTGTAATCCTCGAGATTGGGCGACCGCGGCGATCGGGCGGATCTCCAGCGACCTTCCTTGCGGACGATGCTTTGTCTTTCTTTGAGCTTGAGGCCACCGCCGCCCTTCAAGGGCAGCTGGATGAGGCCAATCGGCCCGTCGCGCTAAGGAAGAGGAGTGCGATAAGCTTCGTTCGAGCGCGACCTTCTGCGACGCGGCTGGCGAGTAGAAGGACCTGCCGGAAAGCAGGGAGGGCGCCAAGTCGCGGGAAGAGGGCCTCCTAGCGAGTTAGCGATGGGCGGGCGCTGGACCGACCGTGAGCGATCTGGCCTCGGGCTATCACGTGCTCGAGGACATCGTCGATGGTAACTCCTGGCTTCTCTTTTTTGGTCTTTCGACTCTTTGTCGAACTGTCTTCTGGTTTTTCTGACTGTCTCCTTTTCTTGTCTTTGGCGGACTTCTTCCCGGCCACTCGCGAGCCGTCCCTCCGCCATGGGCGGATCGGGAGGCGGAGGCGCGAAGCGAAGTGATCGCCGCCAACGCCCCCCGAACCATTGACGAGCAGCTCTTGAGCATCGGGGCTCGCCTTCGCCCTGCTCACCGTTTGATGCATCGCCTTCAATGCGCCGGCGCCCATGTCGTTTCCGCCCTGTGGCCGGAGGTGCCGGCTCTTCGCACCGCCAGTCGGACGGCCGACTGGCTGGAGGTCGCCGTCGGTCGCTTCGAAGCTTGGAGGGGCTCCTCGGCCCGCGCCGGAGCACGCCGGGCCCTGGAGTTCGTCAAGGGGTGGTACCCTGGGCTGGACCTGGACCGCCTGGCCGCATTCCGGTCAGAGGCCCAGGCCGAGTTGGGGGCCGTGGAAGGCGCCCTTATCGGCCTTGGCGGCATCGCCGAGTACCACGAACACCAGTGTCTTTGTGTCGGCGGACCGCCCGGCGGCGAGGGGTTCCGCCCGAGTGGTTCGGGATGCACCCAGGATACGAGGAGGACTCGGCGGAGGTAATCGGCTCCAGCACCGAGGGGGAGGACGAGTTGGAGCACGGAGGCGAGGAAGAGGCGCCAGAACACGAAGCAGGCGGCCAGCCTCAGCCTGATCGCGCCTCTAGCAACGAGCCTCGAAAGGACCAGGCGACCGTCGCTGAAGGCGACCAAGCCGAGACCGCCCAGCCGACTGCCCCGACGTCGGACGCCGCCGCCGCCTCCGGCCCTCCGGCTCCGGAGGCCGCCCCCTAGAGTGTATCAGCTTTACCTGTCTTTTTTGTTCTTTAAAAAACTTGTCAGTTGCGAACAATTCCACCCGCGGGGTGTATTCGGCCAAGGGCCTTATGTAAATATTTATCAAATTTCCGCCTTTTCTTGCTTTGGCTCTTTAGACTTTTTCCTTTGCCGCCTTCCTTCGGTTGCCGCCTTGCCGACTGGGCAGCCGCTCTGCGGACTGCCGCTGGGTCAAGCGCTCAGCTACTTTAGGAGGCAAGTACTTAGTCGTTTAGAACGCCGTAGCAAGTTTGGCTGGAGATCGACAGGCCGACTCTCGAAAGTCGGTCGTCCTTGATAAAGGTTGAAACTATGAGCCGACTGCTCGTGAGTCGGCTCAGTAGGGGGAAACTGGGAGCCGGCTTGGGCTATGCGTAGCTCTTAAGTCCTTAGCCGTTTTTCATGTGTCTTCGCTCTTTCCATCTCCCGTTTACCGGCGATCGCTCTGCGGCTGCGGCTTTCCGTGGGGAGACAGCTTTGAGCGCAACACATTACTTGTCTGACCTCAGGGGGCATTTCATAGCACAAGGCGGCGAGTCCCCGGGCCGACTAGTCGGACCCGGTGCCAGACAGTATGATAAAAAAGGAGGAAGCATTTCAGAAGCAAGATCCATGTCATACAGATAATCAAAAAGGCAGTCCCCGAGCTCGTCTCGGGGGGCCTAAGGTCTTAGTACTTAATACAAAAAGGAGGGTAGCGTGATACATACTGCATCAACTATAAAATCTTCGAAGAAGATTTGCGTTCCACGGGCGCTCTGTTTCCTTGCCAGAGTCGTCTCTCTTGCGTGCTCGAGGCTTCTGAGCGTCGATCAAGTAGTAGGCGTTGTTCCCCAGCACCTTGCTGATGATGAAGGGGCCCTCCCAAGGCGCCGACAACTTGTGCTGGCCGGCTATTCTCTGAATCAGCCGGAGCACAAGGTCGCCCTCTTGGAATGATCTTGGCTTGACCTTGCGGTTGTAGTATCGCGCGGACTCTGCTGGTAGATCTTTGGACGGTGAGTGCCAACAGCCGGCCCTCTTCCAGCAGGTCGGCGCCGTCTTGGCGTGCTTCTTCAGCCTCCTCTTGGTGTACATAGAGATTCGCGGAGAGTCGGTTGTATATCCGTCGGGATAGCGGCCGGCACCGTGAAGCGAGGAAAAACGGCGTGAAGCCCGTTGATCTGTTCGGTGTTGTCGCGCGAGACTCGAGAGGGCGGAAGGCAGCTCTTCCACCCAACAGCCGGCCGAGCGCTCGAGTGGTTCGACCAATCGAGGCTTGATGCCGGATAGGATGAGGCCGTTGGTCCGTTCCACCTGGCCGTTTGACTGCGGATGGGCAACGGACGCTAGGTCCAGTCGGATGCCCTGCGTCGCGCAGAAACGAGCCAAGGCGCCTTTGGCGAAATTGGTGCCGTTGTCGGTGATGATATTGTGCGGTATGTCGTACCGCACCGTGATGTCGGCAATGAAGGTCACTGCTGTGGGCCCGTTTAATTTCTTGATGGGCTTTGCTTCTACCCACTTGGTGAACTTGTCCACTGCGATGAGCAAATGAGTCAGGCCGCCTCGGGCCGTCTTGAAAGGTCCCACCATGTCCAAGCCCCAAACTGCGAAGGGCTAGGCGATGGGGATTGTCTTGATCTGGCTTGGTGAAGGGGCTTGGAAGCGGAACACCGGCACCTTGCACTTCTTGACTAGTTCTTTAGCTTCTTCGGGCGGTCGGCCAAAAAAACCGCGCCGAAAGGCTTTGGCCTGGCGCCCTCGAAGCCGCATGGTGACCACACTCGCCCTGATGGATGTCTTTGAGGATCGCCTGGCCTTGCTCTGATTCTACGCAGCGCTGGTGGACACCAGTGACGCTGCGTCTGACTAACTCTCTGTTGACTATGGTGTAGGCTGCTGCTCGGCGTTGTACTTGCCGAGCCAGAGTCTCATCTGCAGGCAACTCCTTATTGACTAGGAACTTGAGGATGGGCTGCGCCCATGAAGGTGCTGCTATCTCTTCGATTGCCACCACAGCGACTTGGACAAGGGTGGCTGGGCTGGGAGGCGGCGGGTTGGATTCTGCTTGTCGCTTGCTGAATTGAGGAATCTCTAGGCCGTGGCGCGGTCCCGACCGACTAAGCGCAGTCCCGGGCCGTGGCGCGATCCCCGGGCAGTGGCGCAGTCCCCGGGCCGACCGTGGCTTTCTTGAGGTCGCTTGCTGAGGTCTTGGAGTCGGATCCGACTATCTCGGGGAGCCGCACGAAAATGGAGTCGGATTCGGTGAAGGCTTGATAGGCGGCGAGGAGGCGAAGGGCGGCGCGAAGGTATCGCTGGCGAGTGGAGCCGACTTCGCGCCAATGCATCTGCTTGATCGTTGTCGTTTCTTGATGCGTGGAGGAATTCGCATCCTTCAAAATATCCGCTGAGCTGCTGCACCAAGCGATAGCTTGCCATGTTCGTCCTTGGCGTCCCGTCGCGGATGATTGCTGCACCACCAAGTCGGAGTCGCCATAGCACGGGATCCGGCGAATGCGAGTTCTTTAGCAAGCGGAGCCCATGGATGGCGCTTCATATTGGCGGCGTTGTTGGAAGCGAAGTAGATTTGCAAGACGTATTTGAGCTTATCGCCCTTGGGGAGGTGAGGGCGGCGCCGGCTCGAGGCGGGCGCATCTTGGAGCCGTCAAAGTCGCGATCGCCAATGAGTAGAGTCGGTAGCGGCGGCAAGTATTGAGTCTCGGCCCGGTCGGCGAGGAAGTCGGCTAGCGCTGCGACTTGATGGCGGTCTTGCGGTTGGTAGTAGATGGTGTAGGGAGCGGATCGATAGCCCATTTGGCCACTCGGCCGGAAGCATCTCGACTTCCGATGATCTCGGCGAGTGGGGCGGTGCAGACCACGGTGATAGCATGCTCTTGAAAGTAGGGTTTCAGCTTCTTGGCGGCGAAATGCACGCCATAGCACATCTTCTTGTAGTGAGGTAGTTACGCTTGAAGTCGGCGATTACCTCGCTCGGGTAATATCTTGGTCTCTGGACGGGGCGCCTTGCCTTCCTCTTTGCGCTCGACTACAATAACTGTGCTGACCACTCGGCTGGTGGCGGCGATGTATAAGAGCATGGGCTCTTTGGGAGTCGGAGCCGCCAACACGAAGTCGCCGACATCTTCTTGATTGGAGAAATGCCTCATCGCCTTGTGGTTCCACTCGAAAAGGTAGTCTTCTTCATCAGTTGATACAATGGCGAGCTTTCTGCCCGACCGGTGATGAAGCGGCTTTTGAAGCCAAGCAGCGGTGAACTTTTGCACATCCAACAGTCGGCTGGGTACCTCCATCCTCTCTATGGCCTTGATCTTCACAGGGTTGCACTCTATGCCGCGTTCGGAGACCAGAAAACCAAGGAGCTGGCCGGCTGGGACTCCGAACACGCATTTCTCTGGGTTGAGCTTGATCTGGAATCGGCGCAGATTCTCAAAGGTCTCTTTAAGATCCTCTAGCAGCGTCCCACGCTTTTCCGTCTTTACCACCACATCATCCACATAAACATGGGCATTCCTGCCGAGTTGCTTGAGGAGGCATTTACGCATCTGCGCTGAAAGGTGGCGCCGGCATTCCTCAAGCGAACATCATCGTCCGGTGCGAAGGCTCCAAGCGGCGTGATGAATGCGGTCTTGATCTGTCCATTGGATTCAGCTTGATCTGGTGATATCCCGAGTATGCATCCAAGCTCAACAGCTCGCATCCGGTGTGGAGTCTATCACTGATCGATCCTTGGCGAGCAAAGCGGATCCCGGACGAGCTTTGTTGAGGCTGGTGTAGTCGATGCACATCCGCCCTTGCTTGTTCTTCTTGACACTAATGCGGGGTTGGCCAACCATTCGGAAAAAACACCTCCATGATGAAGCGGCTGCGGGGCGGGCTATCTCTTCTCCACTACTCTTCTTTTCTCTTGACGGTAGCGCAAGGGCTGCTGGCGGGCTTCATCTGGCACGACATGTAGCTTGTGCTCGGCGAATTCCGTCGGTACACAGGCATGTCCTTGGGGACCACGCGAAGATGTCGATTCTCCGGAGGAAATCGGCGAGCTCGCATTCCTATTTCTTTGTCGAGGCCGGTGCCCATGACAGCGTACCTCTCTGGGTGCTCCGGGTCCAAGGGTATCTTCTTGGTCTCTTTAGCGGCTTGAATGATCCTTCCGCCTCCGACTCCTTGGGGTCGGGCGACATCTCCGGCTGCTTCCCAGCCATCGCCACGACGCGATCAAGGAGCCGCTTCTCGGCTGCGATCACCAAAGACTCGGCCAGCCGACTGCTCTCGGCCGCACAGGCGGACGACTTCTTGTAGTCGCCGGCAACGGTCAGGATCCCCTTGGAAGTCGGCATCTTCATCTTGAGGTAGGCGTAGTGGGGAACCGCCATGAATTTGGCGAGGCGGGCGGCCTAGCAGCACGTGGTGCGGGCTCTCCAAATCCACCACCTCGAACCAGATCGGCTCTCGGCGGAAGTGATCTTTGTCTCCGAAGGGGCGTCTATCGAGGATCTTGCCAATCGGCGAACAAGAGAGGCAGTGCGATCCCATGGAACACGGTGCGGCGCTTTCTGCAGCTGCCTCCGCTTTGATTCGAGCTTCTCCATGGTATCCTTATGCAGGATGTTTATCTGCTGCCTCCGTCTATCGGGACCCGCGAGAAGCAGGCGGCCCGCCTATCGATGGCCAAGGTTGCTCCAGAACAAGGCGTAGAGCCGGACTCGGCATCACCTCGGGTGATCTGCCGGCTCGGCTGATTGGCTTCTCGGACCAATGCATGAACTCGGGGCTTCTCGCCCTGCGTTGACTTCTTCTTCTTTGTTGGCGCTTTCTGCGCCGATCATCTGCGGTAGTGAACACTCGTATGCTCCGTGCTCTTAAGGAACTTCGTCTTGACCGCGCCGACGGCCGAGCCGCCCGGCGGAGGCGGCGGAGGCGGCGGAGGCCCTGCGGCGGCGGAGGGCGAGGCCGTCTCCTTAGCGTCCGGACGAGCGGTGGCACTACGGTGGTATGGTTTGATGGCCGGCGCCGCTGTGAAACTTGCAAGGACCATCCAGTCTGCTCATAAGAAAGCCGGCAACCAATTGGACTTGCCGCCCTTCTGCCGCTTGGCCGGAGGCTGCCCCTCTGGTTGCTGGTCTTCTACTGCTGTGACCTGCCGACTGTTGGAAGTCGGTGGGGGCTTTGGCGCTTGTTGTCGTTCTGCTGCTGCCGTCGGTTGGCGTCTCGGCCGGCGTTACGGGAGCTGAGGAGTCACCTTGCGGCCGTGTTGACTTGGATCTCCGTCTTCATAGAGGAGTCGGCCGTGGCGTACTTATGCGCTATGATTAGCGGTTAAATCGAGGTTTCGGGCTCGTCGCGAGGAGCTTGTGCTTGAGGAGGTGCCCTCTCGGCACCGGCCGTAAAATACTCAATGGCCTGCACCTCGTGCGCCCTCGCGAGGAGTTTGAAGCTTCGCCCGGCGCGTGAGATAGTCGCGTCGATTCCTCGGGGCCTTGCGCGCACAAGGAGAGCTGGCGGCGGCGGAGGTCGCTTATGCGTCTTTGGTGAAGTTGCGAATGAAGGCTTCGATGAAATCGACCCAGCTATTGATCTTTGCGGGGCTTCGGGCTGTTCAGCCATGTCGGGCGTGCCACAGAGCATGAGGAACATACTTTCTGGCGACTTCGCTTGTTGCCGTTGGCGATATTCAGCGGCCGTGGAGTAGTCTATCAGCCAATCCTCGGCTTCCGCAGGCGGTGTGCCGAGCATATCTCATGGGGCGTGAACCCTTTGGGGAAGGGCTCGTTTACGATCACGGGGCCCAAAGCAAAGCGGACCCAGCTCGTCTTCTTCTTCTAACGCCGAGGATCGTGGAGTCGGTCGATCGATGGCGAGCATCGTTCTCTCCGACTCCTCTCGTCGGCGGCGATCTCCGAAGTCGGATGCTCAGCGGCGGCGGAGAGACTTCGCCGTTCTCTTGGCGGGGAGGCGGATAATCATCTCGCCGCTCCACGCTCTGGGCGGCCATCTTAGTCGCGCTTCGATGGAATCACGAGTCGGCTGTGGCTCGCAGCCGGCTCCTTCTCTTTCCTCCGCGGACTCCTCGGTCGGCGTCCGGGAAGTCGCGCCTTGAACTTCGGCGAGGGTAAGTCATCATTCTGCGGCTGCTGCATGTTGGCGCGGCCGCTGCGCGTTTTGCGCGCAACGCGTCGAGCTGCTGGACTCGCTCCGTCATTACAGCGCTCTTCGCCTTGAGGTTCCTTAGCTCTTGATGCGCCGCTTAGGCGCGCGGATGTTCTCGCGAGGTGGCGTACAGGCGCCGCTCCGAATAGATCGGCGATAGCGCGCCCGCTCCGGACCACACCAAGGCGGCTCGGCCCGGTCGGGCGGCGAGCCGCCACAACGGTCCATCTCGCTGGTATGCGCCGAACAGCGTCTTATGCTTGCCAACTTCTTGGCGCCTTCAATGATCTGAAAGCGGCGCTCTTCTTTATCTGCGTCGCGTCCTGCAGGAGGCGCGGACAGGTCTGCGGGGCGCGGCAGCGGGTCTGGCGTTTTCATCGGAGTGCTCGCCGTGGCGATGGCGAGCACCTCCGTGTGGCGCTTCCGTCGCTCTCCTCGTCTGAGCGGCCCGTCGTAAACCACCACGTTGGTGGGGAAGGTATCAGCGATCGGCATCGGAGTCGACCAGCATCGGGTCGGAGGAGCCTCGGACTCCAAGTCTGGCGGGCTCGCCGGCGACTTGAAGTTGGTCGAGAGGCCCGCGAAGGTTCTGGGGCCACCAGCGCTGCGCTTCAGCGGGCTCGTCGGGCGCACCTCGCCCGATGAGTTGGCGAGGCCGCTTCGCTGCTTGGCGGCCGGCGCCGCCCGCGATCGTCGTCGACGAACTCCTTCTGGCGGGCAGGCGAGCTGCGCTTCGCCGAGAGGAAGAGGTTCCCGTCGAGCAGATCTCCGGACGACGGTGCACCTCGCCCCATGGTGGGCCCCAAATGTCGGGGTTGGATCGACATATGCCAGCGGGTGGCTTATCATGGTGGGGGCGAGTAGAACGTCGCGGTGCTGAAAGCGGGATGAGGCGAACATGCCTTGGCGAATCTTACCCGGCTTGGGGCTCTCAGGAGATAACACCCTCTTGCTGCTCTGCGGGGTCTCCGCATGATCACTATGGGGTGATAGTACAATGGTGCTCCTCGAGCTGTGTGGGGGCGGGGAGGAGCAAGGCTAGCTTCTTCCCTCTTGCTATGTGTCTAAACCTATCCGGGGCGAACCCTTTGCATGGGTTCCCGGGGGTTTATATAGGCCTACCCGAAGTACAATGGTAATCCGATGGGCGTGGCTGATCGTCGATCTCTCTTGCGGCCGTCCTCCTGCTGGCTTTTGGGGCCCGCCATTGGGCGGGCCCATGTGAGCAGCGAACACTTCTTGTCGGCGCTCGATGATCTGAGCTCGGTCATGGGGTCGTGGGAGCAGTCTTGCCGTCGCCAGTGATCACCGTCGCCCTCCCCATCAATCTGGTTTCTGGCTTGTGGGGCCCTAGCCGGGAGGCGGCCGACTCTGGGGAAGCCGACTCCCGTAGGGCCGTCTCCGGACTCTCCGGCCGTCTTCTTCTATCTCACTGACGGTGGGGCCCGGCGATCTCCGGGCGTCTGGCGCCGCCGTCGTGGGCACGATGCCTTGCGCCTTGTGGTGAAATCACGGGAGGCATGGCGGCAGTGCGCGGCTCACGGAGATCTCTGGTGGCGCGGCTCATCAGTAGCCATGCCTTCTTCCGTGGGTCGAGGGGACAGCCACGATGGGGCTGTACCCGCATCGATCTTCGTGAAGGTCGCGGGCCGACTCTCACGGTCGGCCCCTTGAGGTCGCAAGCCGGTCGGCTTGTTTCAGAGTCGCCATCTGAGGACTCTGCTTCTTCGAAGGTCACCAGCTGGGACTCGGCCTTCTCGAAGGTCGCCCGCTGGGACTCGGCCTTCTCGAAGGTCGCCCGCTGGGACTCGGCCTTCTCGAAGATCGCCTGGCTGGGACTCGGCTGAGGGGCGCGGCCTGCCCCGATGTCTTGAAAGATCTTGGGTCCTGGGTCAGCCTACCCATGGCCCATTACTCCGACAGTCTTACTCAACTTTACACCTTGTAACATAGGCAAGAACCCTTTCTTTGACTGATCATTTTCGAACTTCTTCAAAACTTTATCAAGGTATGTTCTTTTGTGAAAGTCCAATTAAGCGTCTTGATCTATCTCTGTAGATCTTGATGCCCAATATGAAAGCAGCTTCACCGAGGTCTTTCATTGAAAAACTCCTATTCAAGTATCCCTTTATGCTATCCAGAAATTCTATATCATTTCCAATCAACAATATGTCATCCACATATAATATTTGAAATGCTACAGAGCTCCCACTCACTTTCTTGTAAATACAGGCTTCTCCAAAAGTTTGCATAAAACCATATGTTTTGATCACACTATCAAAGCGTTTATTCCAACTCTGAGAGGCTTGCACCAGTCCACAAATGGATCGTCGGAGCTTGCACACTTTGTTAGCACCCTTTGGATCGACAAAACCTTCTGGTTGCATCATATACAACTCTTCTTCCAGAAATATATTCAGGAATGCAGTTTTGACATCCATCTGCCAAATTTCATAATCATAAAATGCGGCAATTGCTAACATGATTCGGACAGACTTAAGCATCGCTATGGGTTAGAAAGTCTCATCCTAGTCAACTCCTTGAAATTTTCGATAACCTTTTGCAACATGTTGAGCTTTGTAGATAGTAACACTACTATCAACGTCCGTCTTCCTCTTGAAGATCCATTTATTTTCTATGGCTTGCCAATCATCGGGAAAGTCCACCAAAGTCCACACTTTGTTCTCATACACAGATCCCATCTCAGATTTCATGGCCTCAAGCCATTTCGCGGATTCTGGGCTCATCATCGCTTCCTCATAGTTCGTAGGTTCATCATGGTCTAGTAACATGACATCTAGAATAGGATTACTGTACCACTCTGGTGCAGACCGTACTTGCAAGACCTACGAGGTTCTGTAGTAACTTGATCTGAAGTTTCATGATCATCATCATTAGCTTCCTCACTAATTGGTGTAGGAATCACTAGAACTCATTTCTGTGATGAACTACTTTCCAATTCGGGAGAAGGTACAATTACCTCATGAAGTACTACTTTCCTCCCACTCACTTCTTTCGAGAGAAACTCCTTCTCTAGAAAGGATCCATTTTTAGCAACGAATATCTTGCCTTCGGATCTGTGATAGACGGTGTACCCAATAGTTTCTTTTGGGTATCCTATGAAGACACACTTCTCCGATTTGGGTTCGAGCTTATCAAGTTGAAGCCTTTTCACATAAGCATCGCAGACCCAAACTTTAAGAAATGACAACTTTGGTTTCTTGCCAAACCATAGTTCATAAGGCGTCGTCTCAACGGATTTTGACAATGCCCTGTTGAATGCAGTTGTCTCTAATGCATAAACCCAAAACGATAGTGGTAAATCGGTAAGAGACATCATAGATCACACCATATCCAATAAAGTGCGGTTACGACGTTCGGACACACCATTACGCTATGGTGTTCCAGGTGGCGTGAGCTGTGAAACTATTCCACATTGTTTTAAATGAAGGCCAAACTCGTAACTCAAATATTCTCCTCCACAATCAGATCATCAAAACTATATTTTCTTGTTACGATGATTCTCCACTTCACTCTGAAATTCTTTGAACTTTTCAAATGTTTTAGACTTGTGTTTCATTAAGTAGATATACCCATATCTTCTCAAATCATCTGTGAAGGTGAGAAAATAACGATACCTGCCACGAGCATCAACACTCATCAGACCACATATATCAGTATGTATTATTTCCAATAAGTCACTATCTCGTTCCATTGTTCCAGAGAACGGAGTTTTAGTCATCTTGCCCATAAGGCACGGTTCACAAGTATCAAATGATTCATAATCAAGTGATTCCAAAAGTCCATCTTTATGGAGTTTCTTCAAGCGCTTTACATCGATATGACCCAAACGACAGTGCCACAAATAAGTTGCATATCATTATCAACTTTGCATCTTTTGGCATCAATATCATGAATATGTGTATTACCATGATTGAGATCCAATAAACCATCAACATTGGGTGTATGACCATAGAAGGTTTTATTCATGTAAACAGAATAACAATTATTCTCTGTCTTAAATGAATAACCATATTACAATAACATGATCTAATCATATTCATGCTCAACGCAAACACCAAATAGCATTTATTTAGGTTCAACACTAACCCCGAAAGTATTGGGAGTCTGCGATGATGATCATATCAATCTCGGATCCACTTCCAACATACATCGCCACTTCATCCTTAACTAGTCTCTATTTATTCTGTAACTCGTGTTTCGAGTTACTAATCTTAGCAACCGAACAAGTATCGAATACCCAGGGGCTACTATCTACACTAGCAAGGTACACATCAATAACCTGTATATCAAATATACCTTTGTTCACTTTGCCATCTCTCTTTTCCACCAAATATTTGGGGTATATCCGCTTCCAGTGACCATTTCCTTTGCAGTAGAAGCACTTAGTTTTAGGCTTAGGTCTAGCTTTGGGCTTCTTCACGGGAGTGAAAACTTGCTTGCCATTCTATTTGAAGTTCCCTTTCTTTCCCTTTGCCCTTTTCTTGAAACTAGTGGTCTTGTCAATCATCAACACTTGATGCTTTTTCTTGATTTCTACCTTCGTCGATTTCAGCATCATGAAGAGCTCGGGAATCGTTTTCGTCATCCCTTGCACACTATAGTTCATCATGAAGTTCCAGTAACTTGGTGATGGTGACTAGAGAGCTCTATCAATCACTATCTTATCTGTAAGATTAACTCCCACTAGATTCAAGCGATTGTAGTACCCAGACATTCTGAGTACATGCTCACTAGCTGAGCAATTCTCCTCCATCTTTTAGGCGAAGTACTTGTCAGAGACTTCATATCTCTCGACACGGGTGAGGGAGTCCTAGATTAGGGGGTCCTCGGACAGCCGGACTATATGCTTGTGCCGGACTGTTGGACTATGAAGATACAAGATTGAAGACTTCATCCCGTGTCTGGGTGGGACTGTCCTTTGCGTGGAAGGCAAGCTTGGCAATTCGGATATGTAGATTTCCTTCTCTATAACCGACTCTGTGTAACCATAGCCCCCTCCATTGTCTATATAAACCGGAGGGTTTAGTCCATAGGATGACAACAATCATAATCATAGGCTAGCTTCTAGGGTTTAGCCTCTACAATCTCATGGTAGATCAACTCTTGTAATACTCATATCATCAAGATCAATCAAGCAGGAAGTAGGGTATTACCTACATCGGGAGGGCCCGAACCTTGGTAAACATTGTGTCCCCCGCCTCCTGTTGCCATTAGCCTTAGACGCACAGTTCGGGACCCCTACCCGAGATCCGCCGGTTTTGACACCGACATTGGTGCTTTCATTGAGAGTTCCACTATGACGTTGAAAAAGGTTTGATGGCTCGCCTTGTTATCAAGGACAACATCACCTCTGAGGGAGCCCTTGCTTTAGGCTAAACCCTCCGACTAGGCGGCTTCGTCATGACCGCCCGTTCGGCCGCCGCGCCGATGATTACTTCTCGGATCATCAAAAACAGCCTCCACGTTAGCTCGGAATACACCAAGCAGATGGATCCAATAGAGCTCTCGTCCTTGAACGAGCTCTTCGATCGCATCGCCGCCTTGGGAGTCGCTACGGACTACGATCGGATTGGGCTTAAACCCTATCAAAGAGAGATTAACTCTCCGCCAGTCACCCATCAGATAGCGGTGGTGGAGGAGCAATGCAGCGATTCTTCCTCTATTCTGAGGACGAACTATGTCCGGATTCCCGAGCTCTCCGAGCCGGATACCCGCCTGCGGGAGGACATGACCCAAACTCCAAACTTAGAATCGGACAGCGGGCCAGAAAAATTGGGCAACATCCCGGAACCCGAACTGCCAAGTTAGGAAGCTCCTCTGCCCCTGGGTCTCAGATCTGGTTAGGGTTCGGACTTAAATCCACCCACCCACCCAGATACAAGTGATCTTTCCCACATTGGACAACAATCCCAAGAGACAGTACATCACTTTTGGGCCAAATTCCTCCTTGTAATGAGCAAGGTCAAGGATTGTTGCGAGGAAGACGCAATCTCATTCTTTTGCAAAAATTGCACGGACAAGGGAATCCTCAATGCCATAGTTCGCCGTGACATATCACACTTCGCTGACCTGGCGGCCAAAGTACAGAAGTACTGTGCGATAGAAAGTGCCTGGAAAACCCAAGCAAAATTCTGGGATCCTCCGGCTCTCACTAAACCCCTCGTCCGAACTAAAAGTGTGCACTCTCGCAAGTCACCCGATCCAATTACAAAGAAACCAAAGCCCACTACAGGGTGTGGTGGAGGGATGGCTCAATGGGCCATGCAAAATTCACACC
This sequence comes from Aegilops speltoides, assembly GCA_021437245.1. Lineage (NCBI taxonomy): Eukaryota > Viridiplantae > Streptophyta > Magnoliopsida > Poales > Poaceae > Aegilops > Aegilops speltoides. The sequence continues at coordinate 390,024,434 of CM038141.1, forward strand.
ACACCAGATACCATACCAACACACAGCCTTAGAGCATGTTGGATACTTTGGCAGGTGGCCAAGAGCGGCGAGGATCTCCTCATTAACGATACCGCAGAGCATCATCCCGCAGAAAACAACAATATAGTATTGACAGTCTTCAAGACTTTTGCCTCAAATAATAGGCGCAAGAGAGCACTCCACAGCCTCGCTGAAGTCTGCCATGTCGCAGCAATAAATCCATGGAACTACACGGCCATAACCTTGAACGCCAGTGACGTACCTCAATTCCGAACAGTCTGAGCACCAGCCACTTTGGTCCTTAGTCCAATTGTGGACGGCTTCCGGCTTATTAAAGTGCTCATGGACAGTGGCAGCGGATTAAACCTCAGCTACGAGGAAACTCTCAACAAAATGGAAATAGACAAGAGCCGCATTGAGCAAAGCAGCACGACCTTCAGAGGAATTATCCCTAGTCGGGAGGCACGATGTGCAGGAAAAATCACACTCGATGTGGTATTCGGCATGCCGGAGAATTACAGGTCCGAAGAAATAACATTCCAAGTGGCCCCGTTCAGTAGCGGATACCATGCCCTTTTAGGGCGGGATGCATTCACGAGCTTCCAAGCTATACCCTGATACGTCTCCAACGTATCTATAATTTTTTATTGCTCCATGCTACTTTATCTACTGTTTTAGGCAATATTGGGCTTTATTATCCACTTTTATATTATTTTTGGGACTAACCTATTAACCGGAGGCCCAGCCCAGATTTCTTTGTTTATGCCTATTTCGGTGTTTGAGGAAAAGGAATATCGACGGAGTCAAAGCGAACGAAATCAAGCTGGAGAAGTTATTTTGGAAGGAAACCCACGATGGACTTGGACCCCACGTAAGAAGATACAGGAGGTGCTCACGAGGTGGGGCTCACCCTCCCCTGGGCGCGCCCCTGCCTCGTGGGCCCCGTAGCTCCACCGACATTCTCCTGCACCCATATATACCTCGTGCCCTAAAACTTCCGAACAGAAAATAGATCGGGAGTTCCGCCGCATAAGCCTCTGTAGCCACCAAAACCAATCGGGACCTGTTAGGCACCTGCCGGAGGATCCCATCACCGGTGGCCATCTTCATCATCTGGCGCTATCCATGACGAGGAGGGAGTAGTTCACCCTCGGGCTGAGGGTATGTACCAGTAGCTATGTGTTTGATCTCTATCTCTCGTGTTCTATCTCGTGTTCCTCTATGGCACGATCTTGATGTATCCCGAGCTTTGCTATTGTAGTTGGATCTTATGATGTTTCTCCCCTCTACTCTCTTGTGATGAATTGAGTTTCCTCTTTGAAGTTTTCTTATCGGATTGAGTCTTTATGAGAACACTTGATGTATGTCTTGTCGTGATTATCTGTGGTGACAATGGGATATCATGTGCCACTTGATGTATGTTTTGGTGATCAACTTGCGGGTTTCGTGACACTTGGGAACCTATGCATAGGGGTTGGCACACGTTCTTGACTCTCCGGTAGAAACTTTGGGGCACTCTTTGAAGTACTTTTATGTTGGTTGGATGAATCTGAGATTGTGTGACGCATATCGTATAATCATGCCCACGGATACTTGAGGTGACAATGGAGTATCTAGGTGACATTAGGGTTTTGGTTGATTTGTATCTTAAGGTGTTATTCTAGTATGAACTCTTTTATAGATCGATCCGAAAGAATAGCTTTGTGGTGGTTTCGTACCCAACCATAATCTCTACGTTTGTTCTTTGCTATTAGTGTCTTTGGAGTGACTCTTTGTTGCATATTGAGGGCTTGTCATATGTTCTATCTATGTTATTATTGTTGAGAGAACTTGCACTAGTGAAAGTATGAACCCTAGGCCTTGTTCCCTATCATTGCAATACCGTTTACGCTCCCTTTTACCGCTTGTTACCTTGCTGTTTTTATTATTTCAGATTACAAAAACCTATATCTACTATCTATGCACTTGTATCACCATCTCTTCGCCGAACTAGTGCACCTATACAAGCCATTGTATTGGGTGTGTTGGGGACACAAGAGACTTTTTGTTATTTGGTTGCAGGGTTGCTTGAGAGAGACCATCTTCATCCTACGCCTCCTACGGATTGATAAACCTTAGGTCATCCACTTGAGGGAAATTTACTACTGTCCTACAAACCTGTGCACTTGCAGGCCCAACAAGTCTACAAGAAGGTTGTGTAGTAGACATCATACCCCATTACGGGTACATGAAGCTCAAGATGCCCGGGCTCAATGGAATATCACTCTAGCCAGTGATCCGGACATAGCACTCCGTGCCGAAAATAAAACCGCCGCCCTGGCCCTTGAGGCATTATCTGAAGCCCTCGCGGCTGAAGAACTAACTGCGTTGCACTCCACAGTGGACAGGGACGACGTGGTACTCGACAAATGATCCAAGTCCACCTCTTTCAAACCAGCGGATGAAATAGTCAAATTCCAAGTCCACCCAACGGTCTCTACAAAAATAGCATCCATCGGGGCACAGCTGAACCCCACAATAGACGTCGCACCGCGGGCGTTCTTGCGCGAGAATTGGGACATCTTCGCCTAGCACCCTTCAGACATGCCAGGTATCCCATGCAGGCTGGTCGAGCATAGCCTAAACATACTGAACGGATGCAAGCCGGTCAAGCAGTCTCTTCGGCGCTTTTCAGAACCTAAATGACAAGCAATGGGAGAGGAGCTAGCCAAGTTAATCGAAGCCGGATTCATCAGAGAAATAAAACACCCGGACTGGCTAGCAAACCTGGTGATGGTACCAAAGAAGGACAAATCCTGGCGCCTATGTGTCGATTTCAAGGACCACAATAAGGCTTGCCCCAATGATCCCTTCCCTCTCGCCGCATTGATCAAATCATCAACGCTACCGCAGGACACGACTCATTGTGCTTCCTCGATGCATACTCCGGATACCATCAAATCAAGATGGCGGAGTCCGATCAAGCTGCAGCGGCATTCATCACTCCATACGGCCCCTTCTGTTTCAACACCATGCCTTTCGGGCTCAAAAATGCCGGTGCAACCTATCAACACATGATTCAGACATGCCTGGAAAAACAAATCGGCAAAACAGTTGAGGCATACATAGACGACGTGGTCATCAAAACCAAACACATCGAATCTTCAATAGACGACCTGAGGCTTACGTTTGACAATCTCCGAATATATGACATCAAGCTCAATCTGGAAAAATGCGTTTTTGGCGTTCCTGCCGGAAAGCTCCTGGGTTTCATAGTTTCCAATAGAGGAATTGAAGCAAATCCGGCTAAAATCCGAGCTTTGTCACAGTTGGCTACCCCAACAAACCTCAAGCAAATCCAGAAATTAACTGGATGCGTGGCTGCCCTAAGCTGCTTCATCTCCCGATTGGGAGAAAAGGCACTACCTCTCTATCGCCTTCTTCAACGCACCGAACACTTCGAGTGGACGGATGCGGCTATGGCTGGACTGGAAGAAATAAAGGCCCCCTTGGCCAGCAACCCAATCCTGGCCGCACCAAACATCGGCGAACCCATGCTGTTATATATAGCTGCAACGCACCAAGTTGTAAGCGCAGTGCTCGTCATCGAACGAGAGGAGGACGGACATAAGTTCCCGCTTCAAAAGTCCTCACACCATCCAAATCATGGTACCCACATTATCAAAAAATAGCATACACGGTCTTCATGGAATAACGGAAACTATGACACTACTTTCAAGAGTGTTCAATCACGGCGGCCTCCGAAGTACCACTCAACAATATAATAGATAACCGCGATGCCATCGGCTGGATTGCTAAGTGGGCCATCAAGCTCCTCCCATTCGACATCATATACAAACCACGGCGAGCCATTAAGTTACAAGTACTGGCTGACTTCGTGTAAATCGATTGAATGAAGCGAACTCCCTAAAGATGCAGGCGCATACTCAATGGATCATGCACTTTGACGGCTCTAAGATCTTTGGCTGGTGCAGGGCGGGCATTGTCTGACATCCCCACGGAATACAGTCAATATGTACTCCAAATACTATACACAACTCCAACAATGCAGTCGAATACGAGGCTCTGTTGCATGGTCTTCGGATGGCAGTCTCCATGGGCATTCAACGCCTAGAAGTGTGTGGGGATTCAAACCTCGCAATATCTCAAATAAATGGAGACTTTGACGCCAAGGACCCGAAAATGGCGTCTTACCGCAATGCCATCCTCAAGATGTCAGCTTGGTTCGAGGGGCTCGAATTCCATCATGTGGTCCGAGAAAACAATCAAGCGGCGGATATCCTCGCCCGTATTGGCGCTAAGCGCGACCCCGTCCCACCTACTATCTTCTTGGAAAGGTTGTTCAAGCCATCCATGGAGTGGCAAGGGGAGACCGGCAATACTAGTCCGGATCCGACCACAACCCCAGATCCTGAAACACCGACATAATCGGAGGCTCCACCAACAAAATAACACCTTCGACCCACGTAATCATGGCTGTCATTGCCCCGTGGACAAAACCCTTCTTAGCCTACCTAAATAGGCAAGAACTCCTCGAGGACCAAAATGAGGCACATTGCATTGTGCGGTGCTCTAAAGCCTACAAGGTCCACGAGGGAGAGCTTTATAAGAAAAGCGCTACCGGAGTAAACTCCAAAGATGCATCTCCGAAGAGGAAGGGCGGTACCCCTTGGCCGAAATTCATGCTGGACTCGGCGGTCACCACGCCGCAGCTCGGGCCCTTGTAAGCAAGGCCTTCCTTACAGGTTTCTACTGGCCGACAGCCCGAGCAGATGCACAGGACCTCGTCCAACATTGTGTTGATTGCCAGCTTTTCACAAACCAAAGCCATATGCCACCTACCGCTCTCCAAACAATCCCCATAACTTGGCCCTTTGCGGTCTAGGGCTTGATATGGTCGGACCCCTTAAAGGAGGAAGCCATAAGAAAAAATACCTATTGGTCATGGTGGATAAATTCACCAAATGGATAGAGGCCAAACTAGTTAAAACGGCCGAATACGGACCAATGATAGACTTCATATCAGGGGTTGTACACCATTACGGTGTCCCCCACAACATCATCACCGATAATGGCTCCAACTTCACAGCCGACGAGGTGAAAACTTGGTGCGGCAACATGGGCATTAAGCTCGATTACGCCTCCATCTATCACCCCCAAACAAACGGTCAAGTAAAACAAGCAAATGGTCTTATTATGAGCGGCATCAAACCCAGACTAGTGCGATCCTTGCAGGAATCAGATATGCACTGGGTCGAGGAGCTCGATTCCGTACTATGAGGACTGCGGACCACGCCGAATCGCACTACCGGATACACACAATTCTTCATGGTGTACGGCGCAGAGGCGGTATTGCCCTACGATATCATTCATGACTCACCTCGAGTGCGCATGTATGAAGAGAGAGAAGCCGAGCTTGATCGGCAGGACAGTCTAGATGCTTTGGAGGAGGAGCACGACATCGCAAAAGCCCGTTCCGCATTCTATCACCAACAGGCTCGAAGGTATCAAAGCAGAGAAGTACGGGCCAAAACTTATAACGTTGGCGAACTCGTTCTACGCCTACCGGAGAATAAAAAGGACAAGCTCAAGTCCAAGTGGGAGGGTCCCTTCATCATTGATAAAGTTCTCACCGGAGGAGCGTACCGCCTGCGTGATGCATCAGATAATCGACTCGAGCCGAACCCATGGAACACGGCCAGACTCCAAAGATCCTACACCTAGCGCCGAACTCTGTGTTCGTCTCCTTACCTCCGCCTTTTTGAAATTGTATCCTCTTTATTCCTTTTTTATGGCCCTAAAAAGCTTCAAGTGTGACTCGACTACACAACTTGACGTGCTATGTGAGCTCACTATACCTGGGAGCTTCTTATACAGAAGCTTAATATAATTATCTTCTAGGCTTCATGCCCACTACATATGTGTCACTTTTCCATATGTACCTTTTCTTCTCCATTATATGCATCGATATGACTTAAGTTTTGGCCAAGCTGGGTTGCCTGGCTCCTGTGTTTATGCCCTACATTCCCTTTCGTTCGGCTAGGGCATAAGGGGAGCACCTTTGCGATTGTTACTGCCGGGTCCACCAGACGTGTACCTCAGACTAGGTGAAGCCGAAAGCTAGCGTTCTTAAGGGAATATTCGGTCGGTGAACAAAAGATGTTTCTTACCTATTACAATATAAACCCCCAGATGTTTCATATCCTGCGTCTCTGATCGCAGTTCGGACATGCACATTAATGCATGCGTACCCAGGGAAAGGAACCCTTAACGAAACTATTCTCCCTGGAAGACGTTTCTTACTATCCATGTAATATAACATAGCTAGTTGGGTACTTGACTGTTCAAGCACTTACGACCCCTACACCTAGTTTCCACGCATACCCCGGTTTACATAACTGAGTGGGTATTCGGATACACTCCGGACTGTCGGGTCCGGAGGTCGAAAAGGTCCGCCATGACAAATGATTTACAATCCGGCTAGGGACAAAATATGTCAATTGAAGTACACAGTCACTTAGACTGGCTAAATTCTTCTTCTATACCATCCAACAGGCTGTTTAGCCTACAATCCTGTTGGGAATACTTTGCGGCTAATTGTACCTGGTCATATACCAGACTTACGGGAATCTCTTTCCCATCTGACCCTATAGGTCCGACCAAGGCCATGTGATTCGGATCAACCTTGGTGTACCACGTTTTTACCATGGCCCAGGCTTCCCTCGCACCTTGTCGGCAGGCCGATATCTTCCACAATCGGAAGCGCCGCCGTGCTCCCTTGAGCAGCGCTACAAGCTCCCCCGTGCTTCCTGGCAAGGAGGCGGACGGCCACAAGGCCTGGGCAATACCCTGCATCACCTGCCGAACTTGTTCGTGCAGTTGTGAAAGCTCTTGCAGAAGATCGCCTGCGGATCCGGGCATCTTCTCTTGGACGACTTGTCGAGATACCTCTGAGACATAACTCGTTAGCTTTGTTTCTTCGCGAAGCTGTATAAAGGTGCGTTTGAGCACATACTAAAAATGTCGCGTCGAAGCCTCTTATTCTCCTTCACGGAGTCAGCAAGCTGGGCCCGAACATCTTCCAATTCAACGCCCAGCCGGGTATTGGCATCCTGGAGATCGTTTTTCTCTTTCCTAACCCGTGTAAGCACGCACCCTCGCCAGCCTCTAACTGTCGTTGAGCTCATTGCTCATCCTCTTGTACGATCTCCGGATTCACTCCGGGATTGTCTGCAGAATCTATTGTTAGATTTGCAAGCATGCCAAATACTAACCGGTACACGTAATTACATTCTTTTTGATTGAGACAAGTATTACCAGATGAGGCCTTCTTGGATTCCTCCATTCCGGCAACTGCGGCCCTTAGCTTGGCTTTGCACTCCTCCGGCTCTTGAGACAAATGGGTGTTCTTCTATGTAAGAACCTATTCATACAATGATCCTTAAATCAGTTGTGCCAACTGTTTCAAGTCTCAGGGGCTACTGATACGTCTCCAACATATCTATAATTTTTGATTGTTTCATGCTACTATATTACCCCTTTTGGTTGTTTATGGGCTTTATTTTACACATTTATATCATTTTTGGGACTAACCTACTAACCGGAGGCCCAACCCGTATTGCTGGTTTTTTTGCCTATTTCAGTATTTCAAAGAAAAGGAATATCAAACGGAGTCCAAACGGAATTAAACCTTCGGGAGCGTGATTTTTGGAACGAACGTGATCCAGAGGACTTGGAGTGCAAGTCAAGAAGCAGCCGAGGCGGCCACGAGAGGGTAGGGCGCGCCCACCCCTACAGGGCGCGCCCCTTGTCTCATGGGCCCCTCGGGCGGCCACCGACGTACTTCTTCCTCCTATATAAGCCTATGTACCCCGAAAACATCCAGGGAGCCAACCAAACACAATTTCCACTGTCGTAACCTTTTGTATCTGCTAGATCCCATCTTGGAGCCTTCGTCGGCGCTCCGCCAGAGGGGGAATCGACCACAGAGGGCTTCTACATCAACACCATAGCCCCTCCGATGAGTTGTGAGTAGTTTACCATAGACCTTCGGGTCCATAGTTATTAGCTAGATGGCTTCTTCTCTCTTTTTGGATCTCAATACAATGTTCTCCCCCTCTCTTGTGGAGATCTATTCGATGTAAACTCTTTTTGCGGTGTGTTTGTCGAGATCCGATGAATTGTGGGTTTATGATCAAGTTTATCTATGAGAAATATTTGAATCTCCTCTGAATTCTTTTATGTATGATTGAGTTATCTTTGCAAGTCTCTTCGAATTATCAGTTTGGTTTGGCCTACTAGATTGATCTTTCTTGCCATGGGAGAAGTGCTTAGCTTTGGGTTCAATCTTGCGGTGTCCTTACCCAATGACAGAAAGTATTGCAAGGCACGTATTGTATTGTTGCCATCGAGGAGATGGGGTTTATATCATATTGCATGAGTTTATCCCTCTACATCATGTCATCTTGCTTAAGGTGTTACTCTGTTCTTATGAACTTAATACTCTAGATGCAGGCAGGAGTCGGTCTACTTGTTGCGGAAGTGATGCCTATATACATGATCATGCCTAGATAATCTCATAATTATTCGCTTTTCTATCAATTGCTCGACAGTAATTTGTTCACCCACCGTAATACTTATGCTATCTCGAGAGAAGCCTCTACTGAAACCTATGGCCCCCGGGTCTATCTCTTATCATATTTGCTTCCAATCTACTTTTATTTGCATCTTTACTTTTTGCATCTATATTATAAAATACCAAAAATATATTTATGTTATCATACTATCTCTATTAGATCTCACTTTTGCAAGTGGTCGTGAAGGGATTGACAACCCCTTTACTGCGTTGGTTGTGAGTTCTTTGTTTGTTTGTGTAGGTGCGTGGGACTTTTGAGGATCCTCCTACTGGATTGATACCTTGGTTCTCAAAAATTGAGGGAAATACTTACGCTACTATTGCTACATCACCCTTTCCTCTTCAAGGAAAACCAACGCAAGCTCAAGACGTAGCAGCTACTGATATACACTATTAGATTTTTCTTACTCGTATATCCTTTAAATACTGGTATGTGGCTCTAGCAAGCCCATCTTGAGCAGCTCGGATGTATGCGTCTCCCGAGTTGAAGGCATTGAACGTCTCTTCGGAGAAGTTAGGGTCGCGGAGTACGGCCCGTCGACACCGGTGATTCATAGCGCTCTCCACTTCAGAATTCGTAGCGGATATTCTATCCGCATCCTCTGTAGGAGGACCGTCCGGTGTTGTCCCCACGTTAGCCTCCACAATTGAGGCCGGTTCTGGAGTCCGGCTGGTGGAGGCGTGGCCGTCATGGCTTGCCTGGTAAAACATCTTGTTGACGAGCTCCACAAATATGTCCGGATCTTCTTCAAGTCCGGGGTTGAGGGCCCGGTTGTGGTGTTGGGGAACGTAGTAATTTCAAAAAATTTCCTACGCACACGCAAGATCATGGTGATGCATAGCAATGAGAGGGGAGAGTGTTGTCTCGTACCCTCGTGAGACCGAAGCGAAGCGTTGGCCTTAGCGTAGAGGAAGTAGTCGTACGTCTTCCCGGTCCAACCGATCCAAGCACCGTTACTCCTGTTGGAAATATGCCCTAGAGGCAATAATAAAAGTATTATTATATTTACTTGTTCATGATAATTGTCTTTTATTCATGCTATAACTGTATTATCCGGAAATCGTAATACGTGTGAATACATAGACCACAATATGTCCCTAGTGAGCCTCTAGTTGACTAGCTCGTTGTGATCAGCAGATAGTCATGGTTTCTGACTATGGACATTGGATGTCGTTGATAACGGGATCACATCATTAGGAGAATGATGTGATGGACAAGACAATCCTAAGCATAGCACAAAGATCGTATAGTTAGTTTGCTAGAGCTTTTCCAATGTCAAGTATCTCTTCCTTAGACCATGAGATCGTGTAACTCCCGATACCGTAGGAGTGCTTTGGGTGTATCAAACGTCTAACGAATCGGGTGACTATAAAGGTGCACTACAGGTATCTCCGAAAGTGTCTGTTGGGTTGACACGGATCGAGACTGGGATTTGTCACTCCGTGTAAACGGAGAGGTATCTCTGGGCCCACTCGGTAGGACATCATCATAATGTGCACAATGTGACCAAGGGGTTGATCACGGGATGATGTGTTGCGGAACGAGTAAAGAGACTTGCCGGTAACGAGATTGAACAAGGTATCGGTATACCGACGATCGAATCTCGGGCAAGTATAATACCGCTAGACAAAGGGAATTGTATACGGAATTGATTGAGTCCTTGACATCGTGGTTCATCCGATGAGATCATCGTGGAACATGTGGGAGCCAACATGGGTATCCAGATCCCGCTATTCGTTATTGACCGGAGAACGTCTCGGTCATGTCTACATGTCTCCCGAACCCGTAGGGTCTACACACTAAGGTTCGATGGCGCTAGGGTTATAAAGGAAGTTTGTATGTGGTTACGAATGTTGTTGAGTCTGGATGAGATCCCGGATGTCACGAGGAGTTCGAAATGGTCCGGAGGTAAAGATTTATATATGGGAAGTCCTATTTTGGCCACCGAAAATGTTCGGGATTTTTCGGTATTGTCCGGGAAGGTTCTAGAAGGTTCGGAGTGGGGCCCACCTGCATGGGGGACCCACATGAACGTGGTAGTGGGGGCAAGGCCCCACACCCCTGGTCAAGCGCACCAAGATCCCCCTTAGAAGGAATAAGATCATATCCCAAGGATAAGATCAAGATCCCTAAAAGGGGATAACAATCGATGGGGAAGGAAATGATGGGATTTCTTTCCTCCCACCTTGGCCAACGCCCCAATGGACTTGGAGGGCAAGAAACCAGCCCCTCCACCCCTATATATAGTGGGGAGGCGCATGGGAGCTACACACGAGTTCAGGCGCAGCCTCCCCCTCTCCCAAGTACTCCTCCTCTCCGCGGTGCTTGGCGAAGCCTGCGGGATGCCACGCCCTCCATCACCACCACGCCGTCGTGCTGCTGCTGGACGGAGTCTTGCCCAACCTCTCCCTCTCACCTTGCTGGATCAAGGCATGGGAGACGTCACCGGGCTGTACGTGTGTTGAACGCTGAGGTGCCGTCCGTTCGGCACTAGGATCTCCGGTGATTTGGATCACGGCAGTCGACTCCTTCAACCCCGTTCTCTTGAGCGCTTCCGCTTAGCGATCTACAAGGGTATGTAGATGCACTATACTTCCCTCCTTGCTGGTTTCTCCATAGATAGATCTTGGTGACACGTGGGAAAATTTTGAATTTCTGCCACGTTCCCCAACAAATGGCATCATGAGCTAGGTCTATTATGTAGATTCTTTGCACGAGTAGAACACAAAGTAGTTGTGGGCGTTGATTTTGTTCAATATGCTTACCGTTACTAGTCCAATCTTGTTTCGACGGTATTGTGGGATGAAGCGGCCGGACCGACCTTACGTGCTCTTCGTGAGACAGGTTCCACCGATTGACATGCACTTGGTGCATAAGGTGGCTAGCGGTGCGATCGCTCCCACTTTAGTCGGAATGGATTCGATGAAAAGGGTCCTTATGAAGGGTAAATAGCAATTGGCATATCACATTGTGGTTTTATGTAGGTAATAAACGTTCTTGCTAGAAACCCATAGCAGCCACGTAAAACATGCAACAACAATTAGAGGGCGTCTAACTTGTTTTTGCAGGGTATGCTATGTGATGTGATATGGCCAAGAAGAATGTGATGAATGATATGTGATGTATGAGATTGATCATGTTCTTGTAATAGGAATCACGACTTGCATGTCGATGAGTATGACAACGGCAGAAGCCATAGGAGTTGTCTTAATTTATTGTATGACCTGCGTGTCATTGAACAATGCCATGTAATTACTTAACTTTATTGCTAACGGTAGCCATAGTAGTAGAAGTAATAGTTGGCGAGACAACTTCATGAAGACACGATGATGGAGATCATGATGATGGAGATCATGGTGTCATGCGGTGACGATGATGATCATGGAGCCCGAAGATGGAGATCAAAGGAGCAAAATGATATTGGCCATATCATGTCACTATTTGATTGCATGTGATGTTTATCATGTTTATGCATCTTGTTTACTTAGAACGACGGTAGTAAATAAGATGATCCTTACAAAATTTCAAGAAGTGTTCTCCCTAACGTGCACCGTTGCTAAAGTTAAATCGCTTCTAAGCACCACGTGATGATCGGGTGTGATGGATTCTTACGTTCACATACAATGGGTGTAAGACAGTTTTACACATGCAAAACACTTAGGGTTAACTTGACGAGCCTAGCATGTACAGACATGGCCTCGGAACACGGAGACCGAAAGGTCGAGCATGAGTCGTATGGAGGATACGATCAACATGAAGATGTTCACCGATGATGACTAGTCCGTCTCACGTGATGATCGGACACGGCCTAGTTGACTCGGATCATGTAATCACTTAGATGACCAGAGGGATGTCTATCTGAGTGGGAGTTCATAAGATGAACTTAATTATCCTGAACATAGTCAAAAGATCTTTGCAAATTATGTCGTAAGCTCGCGCTTTAGTTCCACTGTTTAGATATGTTCCTAGAGAAAATATAGTTGAAAGTTGACAGTAGCGATTATGCGGACAGTAGAAAGCTTATGTCCTTAATGCACCGCTCAGTGTGCTGAACCCCAAACGTCGTCTATGGATGTTGTGAACATCGGACATACACGTTTTGATAACTACGTGATAGTTCAGTTAAACGGTTTAGAGTTGAGGCAATAAAGACATTTTCGAAACGTCGCGGAACATATGAGATGTTTCGAGGGCTGAAATTATGATTTCAGGCTTGTGCCCACGTCAAGAGGTATGAGACCTCCGACGATTTTCTTAGCCTGCAAACTAAGGGAGAAAAGCTCAATCGTTGAGCTTGTGCTCAGATTGTCTGAGTGCGACAAATCACTTGAATCGAGTGGGAGTTGATCTTCCAGATGAGATAGTGATGTTTCTCCAAAGTCATTGCCACCAAGCTGCTAGAGCTTCGTGATGAACTATAACATATCAGGGATAAATATGATGATCCTTGAGGTATTCGCGATGTTTGACACCGCAAAAGTAGAAATCAAGAAGGAGCATCAATTGTTGATGGTTGGTGAAACCACTAGTTTCAAGAAGGGCAAGGGCAAGAAGGGATACTTCATGAAACGGCAAATCAGCTGCTGCTCTAATGAAGAAACCCAAGGTTGAACCCAAACCCGAGACTAAGTGCTTCTGTAATAAGGGGAACAACCACTAGAGCGGAATTACCCTAGATACTTGGTAGATGAGAAGGCTGGCAAGGTCGATAGAAGTATATTGGATATACATTATGTTAATGTGTACTTTACTAGTACTCCTAGTAGCAACAGGGTATTAGATACCGGTTCGGTTGCTGAGTGTTAGTAACTCGAAATAAAAGCTACGGAATATACGGAGACTAGCTAAAGGTGAGCTGACGATATATGTTGGAAGTGTTTCCAAGGTTGATGTGATCAAGCATCGCATGCTCCCTCTACCATCGAGATTTGGTGTTTGCGTTGAGCATAGACATGATTGGATTATGTCTATCGCAATCTGATTATTCATTTAAGGAGAATAATGGTTACTCTATTTATTTGAATAATACCTTCAATGGTCTTGCACCTAAAAGAATGGTTTATTGAATCTCGATCATAGTGATACACATTTTCATGCCAAAAGATATAAGATAGTAATGATAGTACCACTTACTTGTGGCCTTCGCCATGTAAGTCATATTGGTATAAAAGCATGAAGAAGCTCCATGTTGATGGATCTTTGGACTCACTCGTTTTGAAAAGTTTGAGACATGCGAACCATGTCTATTGGTGTATACGCATGAAGAAACTCCATGCAGATGGATCGTTTGGAATCACTTGATTTTGAATCACTTGAGATATGCAAATCATACCACATGGGCAAGATGACCTAAAAGCCTCGTTTTCAAAAGATGGAACAAGATAGTAACTTGTTGGAAGTAACACATTTTGATGTGTGCAGTCCAATGAGTCTTTGAGGCATCAAATGAATATCGTTATGTTCTTACTTCACAGATGATTCGAGTAGATGTTGAGTATATTTACTTGATGAAACACAAGTCTGAATTATTGAATGGTTCAAGTAATTTTAGAGTGAAGTTGAAGATCATCGTGACAAGAGGATAAAATGTCTATGATATGATCATAGAGATGAGTATCTGAGTTACGAGCTTTGGCACGCAATTAAGACATTATGGAAATTGTTTCACCATTAATACCGCCTGGAACACCGTAGTTTGATGGTGTGTCCGAACATCATAGTTGCACCCTATTGGATATGGTGCGTACCATGATGTCTCTTATCGAATTACCACTATTGTTTATAGGTTAGGCATTAGAGACAACCACATTCACTTTAAATAGGGCACCACGTAATTCCGTCGAGATGACACCGTATGAACTATGGTTTAGAGAAACCTAAGCTGTCATTTCTTAAAGGTTTGGGGCTGAAACGCTTATGTGAAAAAGTTTCAGGTTGATAATCTCGAACCCAAAGCGGATAAAATGCATCTTCATAGGACACCCAAAATAGTTGGGTATACCTCCTAATTCAGATCCGAAAGCAATAGGGATTGTTTCTTGAATCGGGTCCTTTCTCGAGGAAAAGTTTGTCTCGAAAAGTTGAGTGGGTGGATGGTGGAGACTTGATATGGTTACTGAACCGTCACTACAACTAGTGTGTAGCAGGGCACAGGAAGTTGTTCCCGTGGCACCTACACCAATTGAAGTAGAAGCTTATGATAATGATCATGAAACTTCGGATCAAGTCACTACCGTACCTCGTAGGGAGACAAGGATGCGTACTGCTTCAGAGTTGTACAGTAATCTTGTCTTGAAGGTCATGTTGCTAGACAACAATGAACCTACGAGCTATGAAGAAGCAATAGTGGGCCCAAATTCTGACAAATGGTTAGAAGCCATGAAATCCGAGATAGGATCCATGTATCAGAACAAAGCATGGACTTTGGTGGACTTGCCCGATGATCGGCAAGCCATTGAGATAAATGGATCTTTAAGAAGAAGACGGACGTGGATGGTAATGTCACCGTCTATGAAGCTCGACTTGTGGCAAAGAGTTTTTCACAAGTTCAAGGAGTTGACTACAATGAGATTTTCTCATTCGTAGCGATGCTTAAGTCCGGCGGAATCATGTTAGCATTAGTTGCATTTATGAAATCTCGCAGATGGATGTCAAAACGAGTTTCCTTACCAGTTTTCGTAAGGAAAGGTTGTATGTGATACAATCAAAAAAAAGTTTTGTCGATCCTAAGGATGCTAAAAGGTATGCTGGCTCCAGCGATCCTTCTAAGGACTGGAGTAAGCATCTCGGAGTTGGAATGTACGTTTTGATGAGATCAAAGATTTTGGGTTTATACAAAATTTTATGAGAAACTTATATTTCAAAAGAAGTGAGTGGGAGCACTATAGAATTTCTGATGAGTATATGTTATTGACATATTGTTGATCAGAAATGATGTAGAATTTCTGGAAAGCATATAGGGTTATTTGAAAAGTGTTTTTCAATGGAAAACCTGGATTAGGCTACTTGAACAATAAGCATCAAGATCTATAAGATAGATCAAAATGCTTAATAGTACTTTCAAATGAGCACATACCTTGACATGATCTTGAAGGTGTTCAAGATGGATCAATCAAAGAAGGAGTTCTTGCCTGAGTAGTAAGGGATGAAGTTAAGACTTAAAGCTCGACCACGGCAGAATAGAGAAAAGGATGAAGGTCGTCCCCTATGCTTCAGACGTAGGCTCTATAGTATGCTATGTTGTGTACCGCACCGGAAGTGTGCCTTGCCATGAGTTAGTCAAGGGGTACAAGAATGATCCAGGAATGAATCATTGGACAGCGGTCAAAATTGTCCTTGGAGAAATAAGGACATGTTTCTCGATTATGGAGGTGATAAAGAGTTCGGCGCAAAGGGTTACGTCAATGCAAGCTTTAACACCTATCCGAATGACTCTGAGTAGCAAACCGGATACGTATAGTGGAGCAACCATTTGGAATAGCTCCCAGTGGAGCGTGGAAGCAGCATATACAATATGACCTAGAGATTTGCAAAGTACATACGGATCTGAATGTTGCAGACCCGTTGACTAAAACCTCTCTCACAAGCAAAACATGATCAAACCCCAGAACTCATTGAGTCTTAATCACATGGTGATGTGAACCAGTTTAATGACACTAGTAAACTCTTTGGATGTTGGTCACATGGCGATGTGACCTGTGAATCTTAATCACATGGCGATGTGAACTAGATTATTGACTCTAGTGCAAGTGGGAGTCTGTTGGAAATATGCCCTAGAGGCAATAATAAAAGTATTATTATATTTCCTTGTTCATGATAATTGTCTTTTATTCATGCTATAACTGTATTATCCGGAAATCGTAATACACGTGTGAATACATAGACCACAATATGTCCCTAGTGAGCCTCTAGTTGACTAGCTCGTTGATCAACAGATAGTCATGGTTTCTGACTATGGACATTGGATGTCGTTGATAACGGGATCACATCATTAGGAGAATGATGTGATGGACAGACAATCCTAAGCATAGCACAAAGATCGTGTAGTTTGTTTGCTAGAGCTTTTCCAATGTCAAGTATCTCTTCCTTAGACCATGAGATCGTGTAACTCCGGATACCGTAGGAGTGCTTTGGGTGTATCAAACGTCACAACGTATCGGGTGACTATAAAGGTGCACTACGGTATCTCCGAAAGTGTCTGTTGGGTTGACACGGATCGAGATGGATTTGTCACTCCGTAAACGGAGAGGTATCTCTGGGCCCACTCGGTAGGACATCATCATAATGTGCACAATGTGACCAAGGGGTTGATCACGGATGATGTGTTGCGAACGAGTAAAGAGACTTGCCGGTAACGAGATTGAACAAGGTATCGGTATACCGACGATCGAATCTCGGGCAAGTATAATACCGCTAGACAAAGGGAATTGTATACGGAATTGATTGAGTCCTTGACATCGTGGTTCATCCGATGAGATCATCGTGGAACATGTGGGAGCCAACATGGGTATCCAGATCCCTCTATTGGTTATTGACCGGAGAACGTCTCGGTCATGTCTACATGTCTCCCGAACCCGTAGGGTCTACACACTTAAGGTTCGATGACGCTAGGGTTATAAAGGAAGTTTGTATGTGGTTACCGAATTTTGTTCGGAGTCCCGGATGAGATCCCGGATGTCACGAGGAGTTCCGGAATGGTCCGGAGGTAAAGATTTATATATGGGAAGTCCTATTTTGGCCACCGGAAAATGTTCGGATTTTTCGGTATTGTACCGGAAGGTTCTAGAAGGTTCGGAGTGGGGCCCACCTGCATGGGGGACCCACATGAACGTGGGTAGTGGGGCAAGGCCCCACACCCCTGGTCAAGGCGCACCAAGATCCCCCTTAGAAGGAATAAGATCATATCCCAAGGATAAGATCAAGATCCCTAAAGGGGGATAACAATCGTGGGGAAGGAAATGATGGGATTTCTTTCCTCCGACCTTGGCCAGCGCCCAATGGACTTGGAGGGCAAGAAACCAGCCCCTCCACCCCTATATATAGTGGGAGGCGCATGGGAGCTACACACGAGTTCTCGGCGCAGCCCTCCCTCTCCCAAGTACTCCTCCTCTCCGCGGTGCTTGGCGAAGCCTGCGCAGATTGCCACGCTCCTCCATCACCACCACGCCGTCGTGCTGCTGCTGGATGTAGTCTTCCCAACCTCTCCCTCTCACCTTCTGGATCAGGGCATGGGAGACGCCACCGGCTGTACGTGTGTTGAACGCGGAGGTGCCGTCCGCTCGCACTAGGATCTCCGTGATTTGGATCACGACGAGTACGACTCCTTCAACCCCATTCTCTTGAACGCTTCCGCTTAGCGATCTACAAGGGTATGTAGATGCACTATCCTTCCCCTCGTTGCTGGTTTCTCCATAGATAGATCTTGGTGACACGTAGGAAAATTTTGAATTTCTGCTACGTTCCCCAACAACTCCGGCACCTCCGAGTTCTTGACACACGTAAAGTTCGATGAAGCACCCCGAACTCCGATCCAGCAAAGGTATGGGGAGGAGTTCCACAAGACGACGGACGCAGGTGACGATCTTGATGTTCAATCGTCGAGGGCTTCGCCTAAGCACCGCTACAATATGACCGAGGTGTAATATCGTGGAGGGGGGCACCGCACACGGCTAAGGAACGATCACAATGATCAACTTGTGTGTCTATGGGGTGCCTCCGCCCTCGTATATAAAGGAGGAGAGGAGGAGGGGGCCAGCCAAGAGGGGAGGCGCGCCCTAGGGGGGGCAAACCTACTCCAAGTAGGTTTGGCCCCCCTTTCCTATTAGGAGTAGGAGAGGGAAGAAGGAAAGGGGGCGGCCCCCTCCCAATTCGGATTGGGCTTGGGGGGGCGCGCCCCCTCCTTTGCTCCTTCTCCCTCCCTTCCACTAAGGCCCAATAAGGCCCATATACTTACCGGGGGGTTCCGGTAACCTCCCGTAACTCCGGTATAATCCCAATCTCATCTAGAACCTTTCCGATGTCCAAATATATCCGTCCAATATATCAATCTTTATGTCTCGACCATTTCGAGACTCTTCGTCATGTCCGTGATCACATCCGGGACTCCGAACAACCTTCAGTACATCAAAATACATAAACTCATAATAATAAAACTGTCATCGAAACCTTAAGCGTGCGGACCCTACGGTTCGAGAACAATGCAGACATGACCGAGACACGTCTCCGGTCAATAACCAATAGTGGGACCTGGATTCCCATATTGGTTCCTACATATTCTATGAAGATCTTTATCGGTCAGACCGCATAACAACATACGTTGTTCCCTTTGTCATCGGTATGTTACTTGCCCGAGATTCGATCGTCGGTATCCAATACCTAGTTCAATCTCGTTACCGACAAGTCTCTTTACTCGTTCCGTAATACATCATCTCGCAACTAACTCATTAGTTGCAATGCTTGCAAGGATTAAGTGACGTCCATTACCGAGAGGGCCCAGAGATACCTCTCCGACATTCGGAGTGACAAATCCTAATCTCGAAATACGCCAACCCAACAAGTACCTTTGGAGACACCTGTAGAGCACCTTTATAATCACCCAGTTACGTTGTGACGTTTGGTAGCACACAAAGTGTTCCTCCAGTAAACGAGAGTTGCATAATCTCATAGTCATAGGAACATGTATAAGTCATGAAGAAAGCAATAGCAACATACTAAACGATCGGGTGCTAAGCTAACGGAATGGGTCATGTCAATCAGATCATTCAACTAATGATGTGATCTCGTTAATCAAATAACAACTCCTTGTTCATGGTTAGGAAACATAACCATCTTTGATTAACAAGCTAGTCAAGTAGAGGCATACTAGTGACACTCTGTTTGTCTATATATTCACACATGTATTATGTTTCCGGTTAATACAATTCTAGCATGAATAATAAACATTTATCATGATATAAGGAAATAAATAATAACTTTATTATTGCCTCTAGGGCATATTTCCTTAAGGTGGTCCTCTGGCTGTGGAGGCGGGCTGTGGACCTCCCCCATAGCTTTTCGCAGTTCCTGCTATGAACTAGCAAGGTAAATATTTGTGATGAAAGACTGCGGGAATGAATAGAGTTGAGTAAAAGGTAGCATCTCACCCAGATAGGGGGGTTGTACATGGAAAATCCATCCCGTGGCTTAATGCGGATGAACTCCTCTTCTTCTCCTTTATAAAAATCGGACAATATTTTCGCCAGGGCGATGGCGGAGTCCGGACCTTTATGACCACAGCGGGTGGCATCATCCTCTCCATTGAAGTGCCACATGGGACGCCCCCGATACTGGAGTGGCTGCACCCCCCGCATTATGCATATTGACATAACCTCAATTATTGTCAATCCAGATTTGGCCAACGTTTTTATCCTGCCCATCAGATAAAGGACCTCTCTGCTATCTTCCTCCTAGGGGCTCTGGGAACGCCAGCTGCAGCGTTTCTTCAATGGGGCATTGGTAAACTCAGGAAGACCCATCCGAATAGGGTCCGGAAGGGGGACGTCCTCTATATAAAACCACTCTGAAGGCTAGTCTTCGAATGTCCTCTTCGGAGTGCCAGACAGGTATCCAGTCCCGGCGATGCGCCATATTTCGGCTCCGCCCACTTGGTATATTGATCCCTCCTGATTGCGAGGGACGAGGCAGAACAACCTCTTCCATAGCTCGAAATGAGCTTCGCAACCCAGAAATAGCTCACAAAGGGCGACATAACTTGCGATGTGCAGTATGGTAGCAGGAGTGAAGTTATGCAGCTGGAGGCTGTAATACTCTAGGCGCCTGCGGAGGAATGGATGGATTGGAAATCCGAGGCCCCTCAGCAAGTAAGGGACAAGGCAAACTCGCTCCCCCTGGATGGGTTGGGGAAACTCTCTACTTGCACCCCGCCATCGTAAATGGCTAATCCGGCTCGGACGGGGACAAGATATGCAGGCGGGAGAAACCCCTGGGTCTGCAACTCCACCAACTGGCTGTGGGATATGGTGCACTTCACCCAATAACCTGGCTTAGCGCTATGGGAGCAAGAGGAGGAGCTGCGGTGGCCGGCCATGATGGGATGGTTTTTTTGGGCGCGCTCTGATGAGTCCTCGCTTGGGGAAGATGGTGTGATTTGGATCTGAGGATCCCCGTCTCTTTAATAGACGATTTACTTACATGGTCAGGGTGGCAAATGTAAAAATGCCCTGACTTCTCGCATTCGCTCAACACGTGGAGACTGCCACTATTAAGGTACAGAAGCCGAGGAGTGCAACATTAATGGGAAGCCGGACACTGCTCGTTACAACAGGTACTCTGGGATTTGGAGAAGAACCCGCCTTGCAATGCCGAAGACAATCTGCGCGCCGGACTCATCGTCATTGAAGCCTGGTGGGCTACTGAGGGAGTCCTGGATTAGGGGGGTCCTTGGACAGCCGGACTATATACTTATGCCGGACTGTTGGACTATGAAGATACAAGATTGAAGACTTCGTCCCGTGTCCGCGTGGGACTCTCCTTTGCGTGGAAGGCAAGCTTGGCAATTCGGATATGTAGATTCCCTTCTTTGTAACTGACTCTGTGTAACCCTAGCCCCCTCCGATGTCTATATAAACCGGAGGGTTTAGTCCGTAGGACGACAACAATCATAATCATAGGCTAGCTTCTAGGGTTTAGCCTCTACAATCTCGTGGTAGATCAACTCTTGTAATACTCATATCATCAAGATCAATCAAGCGGGAAGTAGGGTATTATCTCTATCGAGAGGGCCCAAACCTGGGTAAACATTGTGTCCCCCGTCTCCTGTTACCATTAGCCTTAGACGCATAGTTCGGGACCCCCTACCCGAGATCCACCGGTTTTGAAACCGACAACGAGCATGAGTCTGAAATACCAATTTCAGCTCTTGGAACATCTTATATGCTCCATGGCGTTCAAAACATTTTTGAAGTCCCGGTTCTAAGCCGGAAGGCATGGTGCACTGAAGTATCAAGTAGTCATCATATTGAGCTAGCCAAACGTTCACAACGTCTGCATCTGCTCCTACAATAGGTCTGTCACCTAGCGGTGCATCATGGACATAATTCTTCTGTGCAGCAATGAGGATAAACCTCAGATCACGGACCCAGTCCGCATCATTGCTACTATCATCTTTCAACTTAGTTTTCTCTAGGAACACATATAAAAATATCGGGAAGCTATAACGCGAGCTATTGATCTACAATACAATTTGCAAAATACTATCAGGACTAAGTTCATGATAAATTAAAGTTAAATTAATCATATTACTTAAGAACTCCCACTTAGATAGACATCCCTCTAGTCATCTAAATGATCACATGATCCATATCAACTAAACCATGTCCGATCATCATGTGAGATGGAGTAGTTTTCAATGGTGAACATCTCTATGTTGATCATATCTACTATATGATTCACGCTCGACCTTTCGGTCTCCAGTGTTCCGAGGCCATATCTGCATATGCTAGGCTCGTCAAGTTTAACCCGAGTATTCTTCATGTGCAAAACTGGCTTGCACCCATTGTATGTGAACGTAGAGCTTATCACACCCGATCATCATGTGGTGTCTCGGCCCGAAGAACTGTCGCAATGGTGCATACTCAGGGAGAACACTTATACCTTGAAATTTTAGTAAGGGATCATCTTATAATGCTACCGCCGAACTAAGCAAAATAAGAAGCATAAAAGATAAACATCACATGCAATCAAAATATGTGACATGATATGGCCATCATCATCTTGTGCTCATGATCTCCATCACCGAAGCATCGTCATGATCTCATCGTCACCGGCGCGACACCTTGATCTCCATCGTAGCATCGTTGTCGTCTCGCCAACTATTGCTTCTACAACTATCACTACCGCTTAGTGATAAAGTAAAGCAATTACATGGCGATTGCATTGCATACAATAAAGCGACAACCATATGGCTCCTGCCAGTTACCGATAACTCTGTTACAAAACATGATCATCTCATACAACAATTTATATCACATCATCTCTTGACCATATCACATCACAGCAAGCCCTGCAAAAACAAGTTAGACCTCCTCTACTTTGTTGTTGCCAATTTTACGTGGCTACTACGGGCTTCTAGCAAGAACCGTTCTTACCTACGCATCAAAAACCACAACGATTTTTCATCAAGTGTGTTGTTTTAACCTATAACAAGGACTGGCCGTAGTCAAACTTGATTCAACTAAAGTTGGAGAAACAGACACCCGCCAGCCACCTATGTGCAAAAGCATGTCGATAGAACCAGTCTCATGAACGCGGTCATGTAATGTTGGTCCGGGCCGCTTCATCCAACAATACCGCCCAATCAAAGTAAGACATTGGTGGTAAGCATTATGACTATTGTCGCCCACAACTCTTTGTGTTCTACTCGTGCATAAAACATCTACCCATAGACCTGGCTTTGATACCACTGTAGGGTAACGCGGTAATTTCAAAAAAAATCCTACAATCACGCAAGATCTATCTAGGTGATGCATAGCAACGAGAGGGGAGAGTGTGGGTACGTACCCTCGTAGACCGGAAGCGGAAGCGTTTCAATAACGCGGTTGATGTAGTCGAACTTCTTCGCGATCAAACTGATCAAGTATCGAACGTACGACACCTCCGCGTTCAGCACACGTTCAGCTCGATGACGTCCCTCGAACTCTTGATCCAGTTGAGCCCGAGGGAGAGTTTCAT
The DNA here is from genome assembly GCA_021437245.1 of Aegilops speltoides. NCBI lineage: Eukaryota > Viridiplantae > Streptophyta > Magnoliopsida > Poales > Poaceae > Aegilops > Aegilops speltoides. Next base: position 390,047,797 of record CM038141.1, read on the forward strand.
CAGTACGACGGCGTGGTGATGATGATGATGAAGTTACCGACGCAGGGCTTCGCCTAAGCACTACGACGATATGACCGAGGTGTGTAACTGTGGAGGAGGGCATTGCACACGGCTAAGAGAAGACTTGGTGTCCTTTGAGGTGCCCTCTGCCCACGTATATAAAGAAGGGAGGGAGAGAGGCCGGCCTTCCTAGGGGCGCTCCAAGTGTAGGGAGTCCTACTAGGACTCCCAAGTCCTAGTAGGATTCTCTTTCCTTTTCGGAGTAGGAAAAAAGGAAAGGAGGGAGAGGGAGAAGTAAAGGGAGGGCCGCGCCCTCACCCCTTGTCCAATTCGGTTTGGGCAGGGGAGGCGCGTGCCACCTTGTGGCCCTTCTTCCCTCTCTCCACTAAAGCCCAATAAGGCCCATTAACTTCCCCCGGCGAATTCCTGTAACTCCCCGGTACTCCAAAAAATACCCGAATCACTCGAAACCTTTCTGATGTCCGAATATAGCCCTCCAATTTATGAATATTTACGTCTCGACCATTTCGAGATGACTCGTCACGTCTGTGATCTCATCCGGGACTCCGAACAAACTTAGGTCATCAAAACACATAACTCTTAATACAAATTGTCATCGAACGTTAAGCGTGCGGACCCTACGGGTTCGAGAACTATGTATACATGACCGAGACACATCTTCGGTCAATAACCAATAGCGGAACCTGGATGTTCATATTGGCTCCTACATATTCTACGAAAATCTTTATCAGTCAAACCACATAACTACATACGTTGTTCCCTTTGTCATCTGTATGTTACTTGCCCGAGATTCGATCATCAGTATCATCATACCTAGCTCAATCTCGTTACCGGCAAATCACTTTACTCGTTTTCTAATGCTTCATCCCGCAACTAACTCATTAGTCACATTGCTTGCAAGGCTTATAGTGATGAGCATTACCGAGAGGGCCCAGAGATACGTCTCCGAACAACAAAATGACAAATCCTAATCTCGATCTGTGCCAACCCAACAAACACCTTCGGAGACACTTGTAGAGCATCTTTATAATCACTCAGTTACATTGTGACGTTTGATAGCACACCAGGTGTTCATCCGATATTTGGGAGTTACATAATCTCATAGTCTGAGGAACGTGTATAAGTCATGAAGAAAGCAGTAGCAATGAAACTGTAACGATCATAATGCTAAGCTAACAGATGGGTCATGTCCATCACATCATTGTCCTAATGATGTGATCTCGTTCATCAAACGACAACACATGTCTATGGTTAGGAAACATAACCATCTTTGATTAACGAGCTAGTCAAGTAGAGGCATACTAGGGACAATATGTTTTGTCTATGTATTCACACATGTACTAAGTTTCTGGTTAATACAATTCTAGCGTGGATAATAAACATTTATCATGAAATAAGGAAATAAATAATAACTTTATTATTGCCTCTAGGGTATATTTCCTTTACCTAGAGGCAATAATAAAATGGTTATATTATATTTACTTAATCATGATAAAGGTTTATTATTCATGCTAGAATTGTATTGACCGGGAACTTAAATAGATGTGTGGATACATAAACAAATACATTGTCCCTAGTGAGCCTCTACTAGACTAGCTTGTTGATCAAAAGATGGTTAAGGTTTCCTAACCATAGACATGTGTTGTCATTTGATAACAGGATCACATCATTAGGAGAATGATGTGATGGACAAGACCCAACCGTTAGCATAGCATGTGATCGTTCAGTTTATTGCTACTACTTTCTTAATGTCAAATACATGTTTCTTCGACCATGAGATCATGCAACTCCCGAACTCCGGAGGAATGCCTTGTGTGCCATCAAACGTCACAATGTAACGGGGTGATCATAAAGGTGCTCTACAGGTATCTCTAAAGGTGTCTGTTGAGTTGGCGTGAATCAAGATTGGGATTTCTCACTCCGTATGATGGAGAGGTATCTCTGGGCCCTCTCGGTAATACAACATCACAAGAAGCTTGCAAGCAAAGTGACTAAGGAGTTAGTTACGAGATGATGTATTATGGAACGAGTAAAGAGTCTTGTCGGTAACAAGATTGAACTAGGTATAGATATATCGACGATCAAATCTCGGGCAAGTAACATACCGACAGACAAAGGGAACTACTTATGTTGTCATAAAGGTTCGACCGATAAAGATCTTTGTGGAATATATAGGAACCAATATGTGCATCCAGGTCCCGATATTATTTATTGACCGGAGAAGCGTCTTGGTCATGTCTACATCATTCTCGAACCCGTAGGCTCCGCACGCTCAACGCTCGTTGACGATATAGTATTATATGAGTTATGTATATTGGTGACCGGATATTGTTCGGAGTCCCGGATGAGATCACGGACATGACGAGGAGCTTTGGAATAATCTGGAGGTGATTGATATATGGGATAATAGTGTCTGATCTCCGGAAGGGTTCCCCAATTCACCTGAAGGGGTTTCAGATGTTTCCCGAAATGTTCGGGTACGAGAAAACTTTATTTGGGCCAAGGGGTAAAACCCACAAGGCTTTTGGAATGTGCAAAAGGCAGTTTTGTGAAAGGCCAGGGGACCCTAGTATCTGGGGCCAGGCGCTAGGGACCTTGGCGTCTGGGGCCAAACGCCAAGGACCCTGGCGTCTGGTCCTTGAATCCGAGAAGGACTCTTGCCTTGCAAGCTAAATCGACTTTGAGGAGGCTCTTTCTCCAAGTTATGACCCCAGGGCTCAACATATAAATAGAGGGGCAGGGCTAGCACCCGGAACACATCAAGATTCACCAAGCCGTGTGTTGGCAACCCCATCCCCTCTAGTTTATCCTCCGTCTAGTTTTCATTGTGCTTGGCGAAGCCCTGCGGAGATTGTTCTTCACCACCATCGTCACCATGTCGTCGTGCTGCCAGAACTCATCTACTACGTCGCTCCTCTTGCTGGATCAAGAAGGCAAGGACGTCATCGAGCTAAACGTGTGCTGAACACGGAGGTGCCTTATGTTTGGTGCTTGATCGGGACAGATCGTGCAGGTGTACGACTACATCAGCCGCGTTGATAAATGCTTTCGCTTATGATCTTGAAGGGTTTGAAGATGCTCTCCCCCTCTCATAGATATGCATCTTCATGGATAGATCTTGCGTGTGCGTAGAATTTTTTTGTTTTCCATGCAACGTTCCCCACAAGCGCTAGTCTAGCCATGCCGCAATGTTGAACTGGACGTCTGACAAAGCTTCGGCTGATACTACGACACCGAGTGCCCATAAATGTTCCTGTGTGGTGGTTAGTGCGTAAAGGCCAGTGGACAACTCAGATCAAATACCTAAACACTTATTGTATTAGGAGCTCACGGAGACAACCAGAGACTCACAATCATGTGACCCCGTCGCCCCGTCTCGAGGAAATATGGCAAGGGCTAGCCCAGCCCACTCGGGGGCGGCCTGCCTGCGCAGCCGTGCCTCGTAGTTATCTCACGGGTGCTCTCCGGGCCCGCCCGACTTTCACATCAACTCGTGGGTACCCCTTAGGGCCGACCCAACTTCAACAATGGTCTCAAGTAAAGTCCAGGTAATCGTGTGTCCATAACATCAAGGGGGAATCCGAGGAATCTACCTCGATGGAATCCACTAGATGTAATCGTCAAGGTGTACATATGAGGAATCACCCTCGATGATCACGACCGAATAGCTACACTACAAAGTTATCATCAGGAGTGCGTTACGAGGTATCACCCTTGGCACTCGATAGTAGCTCTGCAGAGTCGAGTAACAAACGGGGTGTGATGTGATGTGTCGGGCTCTGCAACATTTTGTAGTTCTTAATAATTAAATTAATTCAAAAATTAGTAATATTGCGCCAACATGACATCATCCTGACGTCATTAGCCAACCTAGCTGACTCAGGTCAAACCTGGCAGCTGGGTCCCACCTGTCCTACTCAAGGGGCTAAACATGATTAATTTAACCTAAAATTAACTGACTAATTAACAGAGGCCCACATGTCAGGGTGTAATTAGCTTAACTAATTAAATTAATTAACTTAATTCTGTTTTAGTTAGATTAGAGGGTGGCCGCCCCATCGGCAAAGGATCGGGTGAGCCTGGGCCACCGTGTTGACCGGTCAATCGCTCATGGACCCAAATGCCGGTGTCCTGGGTGGCCCAAAGGCGAGGCCACATCGATCATCGGAGCTAATGGCGGCGACCTCAATAGAGGTGGTTCCTCGCCGGGGTTTGGCCAGAAAACGCGTACAGTGCACGGATCCGTGCGCGCTTGGGCTCGTTCAAACAAGCGCGAAGAGGCGCATCTGGTCGTGTGGGCGGTTCGTCCGGGGGTGTTCGGAGATGTCACCGGGGTCGAGCTGAGCGACGGCGAGCTGCGGGTCTCGTCGGGGACGACGCTATGGGGCAAGGCAAGACGCATGGGGGCGGGTGGGGCGTTCCGTCGAGGGCGGAGAGCTCCATCATAGCATGGCGGTGTCTGGGCCAGAGCGGGGCTGTAGCGATGGTGGTGACTAGCGAAGGCGGCGACTGAAGTCGGGCAAGGTCGGAGGCGAGGATGCAGTGCACAAGAGGCGGCGATGAGAGGCTTGCTGGCTCCCTGGGTATGACAGGAGCTTGATGTCGCGCTCGGGCGAGAGCTGGGGAGGCAGTGGTCGCGATGGCGAGTTGAACGGCGGCGGCTGAGCTACGGCTATGGTGCATGACAAGGGAAGGGGAGGAGGGGAGACGGACGCGCGGCTCACCGGGAGCCTGCAGATGTGCGTGCGCGGGCTCGAGAGGGGGGCTCGAGGCCTCCGGTATGCGTCAGAGCCGAGGGAGAAGATAGGGCGAGGAAGGGTCATGGGCGGCCTCCGGCTCGTGTTCGACGCCGCAGTGGACGCAGCAGACGGTGGCGGTCCTCGTGGACAGGTCGGGGCAGTGTGACGCGGCCGGTGGCCGTGTTAACGACGACGGGCGGCGACGGTGACGCTCGGAAGAGGGGGATAGGAGGTGGATCTGGGGGGGAGAGGGGAATGGGGCGAGCGGAGTGGATGGAGCAAGAGGGGAACCGAGGAGGCGGGACCCCTTATCCTCGCCGGAGAGCGGGTTCGACGCGGACGGCTCGGTCGCTCCCGGTCTGCCCCCCTGTAGCGAGGTAGAGGACAAGGGAGGGGGCAGGCTAGGTGGGCCAAGGCCCAGGGGGAGTCAGGGGGGTTTGTCTTTTGCTTTTTTATTTTCTCTTTAACCTTTTTGTTTTCTTATTTCTTCAATAGCAAAATATAGTTTTATAAATTAAAACTCTAGCCCCTAAATCAACACTAGTAATTTATGCCACTGCCAAAAATAGTTTGGGGTTTTAAATAAAATAGTTTAGTAGTTTTTTACAATTTAGAAAGCTATTAAATTATTATCTAGGCCACTGTTTCGATTAGTATAGGGCATTTAAACCCTTTGCAAAAGTGTTGGTTCACCACAGATATTAACAAATGATTATTTCCCACAATTTGAACATTTTAGTTTTGACATTTCAGAACTTTTATTGTTTGACTTAATTTTAAATTTGAATTTTGAATTGGTTTGAATCAACGTGGGACCTAGCAATAGTAAAAGTGATGACATGACATCATTAGCAGGGGATTACTGTAGCTTAATTATCCGGACGTCACAATACTACCCCATGTTGTACTCATGTCTATTGATGGTATAATTGCACGGAGGAGATTCGCCCACATAACCTTTCAAAGAATGGAGACTGCTGCAGCACGTTGATGTCATTGTGAGATCTTGGCATGCAAGAGAAAAGAATATCAAATCCACAAGTTTTGTGATGCAAGTGCTTCAATAATTATGGTGGGATTTTTGCAATGGCCCTTGTCTTGGACTTTTTTAGCATAGCAGTTTCTCCTATTTTCCAGTGAATGCAATATAGGGATTCGAGCATATACCTGGAATCCTCTTGATTCTTCAAGTGTCATGAGCCTTGTTGTGTCTGCGGCAGTTGGTTTTCTCAAATACTCAGTTAAAAGATCTTGACCATTTTCCGCAAAAAAAAAAGATCTTGACCATGGTAGTGTAAAATCTAACCTTGATCTCTAGGCATGTGCTCTCAGACGTTCAGAGGTACTCATCCCATGAGTCTATGACTGTGCCATAGGGAAGCATCCTGATAGCAGTTGTGCATTTCGAATACCCAGAGAACCAAATGCAGCCAACATCATCCTTCTTTTGCTTGAAGTAATCATCATAGGCCCTCATATCTTGGTATTTCTGTTTGAACAAATCCGTCGCACCAAGAATTAGCATTAGAAATAGGGCTCGAATAGTGCATGGGAGGCAAAGTAGTCACGAACAAATTAATAGTGCTTAGTATTTAATGTACATGTTTTGAACCCTTAAAGTTGAGAACATGCTCCAATGCATGATCCATTTCTTCAAGGACCGCTCTCAATGATCTCGACATTTGCGGTCTGATTGCTGATCCGAATGGGATATCTTTGGGATGTGAATAGTTTTAACCCGGTGGAGAACAACCAGTACAATATACTATTAGGAACCGAATAACTGGGAACGTTCCTCCTAGAAGGTGACTCCCGCGAAGGATTCGATCGCATAGGCGAGGAAGAACCAACGAATGTTTTCGTTCGCTATATCCTCCCCAACGCGAACCCCTCGTTAGTTTTTTATGCAAACCCCGTCATTTAGCTATCGAAAAGAAACGAAATGGGCCAAAATAATGATTAGTTTCGAACTCCTATTAAAAGTGTCATCCATTACATTATAAACAACACAAATTACGTAAAAAAGATGTGTTAAAATTAGTAAAATTTATATAAAGCAAAACATCTAAAAAGAAAAATCATAGATTCTTTTTCGCCTTGATCGAGATAATAAAAAATTCCATGAAATTTAAAATTTAAATGCCATGATACAAAAATCTAAATTGCCATGCTCTATATATTTTTTGTCAAAAAGAAGTAATCACACACACAAAAAAGAAATTTTGCCATGATTCAACAATTAAATATCCCACGCAAGTAAAATACCATACTCCCTCGCATGCGTCAAGATACGTGCGACGACGACGATGGAAGAGTTGGTAGCCTACCTTATATCTATTTTTCTAAAAATATCTCAAAAAACATGTTTTCCCGGGCTTTGAACTCGGCTGCGGGCTGGAAGTGAGGCCCATGCCCGGCCCGGACGTCAGCCTTCGGGCCGGGCCGCCCATGCCCTGGTTTGCCCATGTGGCGAAATGTCGCCAGATGGCATTTCCGTTATTACGTTCCGGGGTTCCACAGCACAGGAGAGGTGACAATCCCAGCTTCCGAGACCGGTACAGTAAACGCGCAGCCGGAAACTTTCCTTTTCCAAGAACCAAAGAAGCCCCAACGGCTACTTCGTGCCCCCGCCGCCTCAACCGGTCTCTTCCGTCCGCTTCTATAAAGCTTCAGGTCTCTTCCGTCCGCCCCAACGGCTCACAGCGGTAGGAGGAGAGAGGCATCGGAGCGAGAGGCCCGCTCCCCGCTCTGCCCTGTTCTTCTGTTCAAGAGCTCGCCGGAGGAGTAGCACCTCGCCGGTTCTCGAGATCTTCGAACGGAGCTGGAACAGCAAGAAGTCCCCATGGCGACCAGGCATAACCAGCACGCGGCTGCCGCTCCGCAGCCGGCCAACAGAGGTGAGCCGCCCGCCCAACGAATCTTTCTTTCTCGCCGCGCCGCGTGCGGGACGACCGTTCTAGGGGTTCTTGATTTGTCGAATTGGTCCTGCCTGCGCCGTTGTTTCTTGCGGCTTGTTTCGTTCGAGTTCTTGATCTGTTCGTCTTACGAGTCTGATTCGCCAAGATCGGGTTTTTAGTCCTCGAGTTCTTGATTTTTAGTCTGATTCGAGCGAGTTTCGTGCCTGACCCGTGCGTCAAAAAAGCAATTCCTTGATCTTTACTCATGTTTCTCTTTCGTCGTGTCCAGGCGCCGCAGGCCCGGCAGGGAAGCAGAAGGGCGCCGCCGCCGGCCGCCCCGATGCTGGAGGAAACAGGCGGGTGCTCGGGGACATCGGCAACGTCGTCCACGCCCACGTCCTCGGCGGGTAAGAAAATCAATCAGCGCAAGAATCGAATCCTGCTTTTCTTTCTTCCCTTCTTTCTCCTGAACTGAATCCGTTCTTGCTCGCTGCAACAGCAAGATCCAGCTGCCGGCGGGGATCAATCGCCCAATTACCAGGAGCTTCGGTGCCCAGCTCTTGAAGAAGGCCCAGGCCGATCCATCTAAGGTACAGACAGACGCGAGCCCCCTTTCCGATCTTCCAAAGCAATTTCTTGATGATGGATTCTAATCTAAATCGCTGTGGTGGTTTGCAGAACGGCGTCACTTTTCCTCCAGCAGCGGCAGCGCGGGCCGCCCTGAAGCCGGTGGCCAAGAAGGTCCCTGTCAAGCTCAAGCCCGCCGCCCCTCGCCCTGAGCCGGCCGCCAAGATCGTCACCGGCCCCGTCGAAAACAGGAAGCCATCAGAGGTCGCCACCGGCGGCTCTGCCCCCAGGAAGAAGGTCACCCTCACGACCGTGCTCAACCATCGGTCCAAGGTGAGCGACCTGGGCCATCCAACCAGCACCTCTTTCTGTTCTTACTGCTCATCCCCAAGGTGCCTTAACTCTGCTCGCGTGTTCTTGTGAATGGCAGGAGGCCTCAATCGATGATATTGACAAGCTCGACGGCGACAACGAGCTGGCCGTCGTCGACTACATCGACGACATCTACAGATACTACAAGGAGGCACAGGTAACCATAAACCTCCTCCCTCTTCAGCAATTGTCTGCTCAAGTGAGACACCGCAAGCAACTGTTCTGACGATGTTCACCAATCTGTGTTGCAGCACGAGTGCCGGCCAGTCGATTACATGGGCAGCCAGCCCGAGATCAACCCCAAGATGAGGGCAATCCTGATAGACTGGCTAGTTGAAGTGACCCATAAGTTCGAGCTCATGCCCGAGAGCATGTACTTGACAATGTACGTCATCGACAGGTTCCTCTCCTTACAGGCGGTGCCTCGGCGGGAGCTGCAGCTCGTCGGCATGGCGGCCATGCTCATCTCCTGCAAGTATGAGGAGATCTGGGCGCCCGAGGTATATGGCCCAAACACTTTCTCTCATCCCCAGTGAATCCTGTTCGTTCCAGTAGCTCGTGTCTGTCTGTCTGTCTGTGAAGGAACTCTGAATCTGAAGTGGCGGTTTGCTTTGTGTTTGCAGGTAGACGATTTCATATCCATAGCCGACTACTCGTACTCGAGGCAGCAGATCCTGTCCATGGAGAAGAACATACTCAACAGCATGGCGTGGAACCTCACCGTGCCCACCCCGTACGTCTTCCTGGTGCGATTCGCCAAGGCCGCCGGAAGCGACAAGGAGGTAAAAACGCATAGGACTTATGATTCAGATATCTGAAGTTGCATATCTGATCTTGTTGCTGAACGCAGCTTGAACATTTGCTGAATTTCGTTTCCTCCTGTTCTTGTTGTTATTGAACGCAGCTTGAGCATATGATCTTCTTCTTCGCCGAGATGGCACTCATGGAGTACGGGCTGGTCACCGTGCGCCCCTCGCTGGTGGCGGCGTCTGCCGTGTACGCCGCTCGGTGCACGCTGAAAAGAAGCCCCATCTGGACTGAAACCCTCAAGCACCACACCGGATTCGCTGAACCCCAGCTCCTGTAAGCCACACATTCACTTGTCTGTCTGTAGTCTGTACTACCTACCAGATGAAGATGAACTCGGCTGAATGAGCTGAAATTCATGGGAAATCTATCTGTTTGTTGGTTTCAGGGAGCCTGCCAAGGTGCTGGTCATGGCGCACGCGGCTGCTCCGGAGTGCAAGCTCAAGGCCATCTACAAGAAGTACTCCTGTGAGCAGTACGGGCGCGTGTCTCTGCGCCCTCCGGCAGTGGCCGCTCCTCAGCGCCTGGCCTAGTCTGCTTTAGGAATTGCTGCTCGGCTTTCGATCTTGAAAGCTTGGTTTACTTACTGTTACTGCCTGTGTTCTGCTACTATCTGATATGATACACCAGGGTGTAAACAACAACTACATTGAGTTCATTCATATCATGCTTGGCTTTCGAATCAAGAGAGCTGGGTTTACTTTAGTTTGATACGAATACATTCTAGTTTGAATCGAATTCAGAGCTGTGTTACTGAATGCCTGTTCCCACAGGTGGTCTTTCTTTCAGTTTGTGTTTGTGAGAGTTATCCAGTTCTTTTTTTCCGAATTGAATAAGTGCAGAGTTTCTTTACCTCTCGGCCGAGGAAACATGAGCTGATCTGTGCAGAAACTCAAAATTGAAATCTAGAAAAAAAAACTGTTTCCCCACTTGAAAGCTAGAAAAAACTGTTTGGACTTGCCACCACCTTTGATAGTTGTCACTTTGTCACCACTCATACCATACTTGTAAAAATCATAACATAGCTGAAAATTTTCTCTTCATTTGGACTGAAATTTTCCATGGGCATCCTTTGGTGGTATTGGTCAATTCACAGTTTTTTTTTTCCTGAACAAAACAATAATGTACTTGCAACTGTCTGGGCAATAAGAGACAACAGGGGAAGTGTGTTGTAAGTCAGAGGAAAGGAGAAGCACAAATATATCACAGAGTGCAGAAAAGGAAGCTCAGGAAAAAATAAACAAAGTGAAAAGTTTCATTTCAAGGGATTGATTCTTCTTTTCCAGCAGAAAACTGAGTTCATTCCCAGCTACAGTCAGTCGAATTCAAATACATTGCTCAAATAAACATACTAACGACATTTCAGTTATTGAGCCGTGAAATGTAATTGATGAAAGACGTGATATTGTTGTCCGATGAACCACCCACTTCGACTGCGGCGCGGGAAGCTTCTTTCAAAAGCGAAGCTCTCCTCCTCGTGCCCTCGTCGTCATCACAATTCGTGAGCCTCTCAACACCTTCAGCAATTTCATCTCTTCCGATGACATCATCGCCCCGGACCTTCTCCTTGAGGTTGTACCCAACCTTCCACTCATCGACGATCAGTCGGATATTGATCGGATGGTCGAAAACTATCGGCAGAGTTAGCATCGGTGCGCCAGCATACAGCGCCTCCAGCGTCGAGTTCACGCCGCAGTGGGTGAAGAACCCACCAACTGAAGGATGGCACAACACCTTGAGCTGGTCACACCACCAGACAATCACACAGTCGCTTCCACAGATCAAATCATGCACGCCGGCGCTGGCATCGCGGAGCACCCACAGGAACCTGACCTTGCTCTGGGCCAGGCCAATGGCGATCTCGTCGAGCTGAGCGGACGTCACCGAGAGGTAGCTGCCGAGCGAAACATACAACACTGAGTTCACCGGCTGCGCATCCAGCCAAGCCATGTAGCCTTGCTCTTGTGAAGAGTTGGCATTGGGCTCTTGGATGTTGACGTATAATGTGCTGCCTAGTCTCTTCCATAAGATCAGTCTTTTGGTTGCATTGGCTAGAACATGCACTTCTGCATGGTATCAGAGCCAAGAGGTCTTGAGTTCAAGACCCGACTGGCGCAATTAAATTGCAACCCACTTTCGGTCCACGTTTAGGCCCGAGGGAGCCACACGTGAGGGGGAATGTTGACGTATAATGTGCTGCCTAGTCTCTTCCATCAGATCGGTCTTTTGATTGCATTGGCTAGAGCATGCACTTCTACATTGGAGTGCCATGAAGGGGATGCAAGGGTCAACGTCGAACACAGGGCAGGGGAGCTCTCGCCTTAGGGAGTCAATGGCATCGCTCTCAAGCTCGTAGAAGGAGGTGAAGATGACGCACTGTGCTTTTCTGACGTGACGACATGCTTCAAGGACCTGTTTTAGCACTACCTTGTTGGAGTGTGTGGGCTCAAGATCGGCTAAACTGATTGATTTCAGGCCAGGAATGTAGCTCTCAATCAGACAAGAATCCTTGCCATCTGCAATAAGATCAACCATTGTTGTGGTCTTGTGGAGTAATTCCAACAAATTTGATTATCATCTGGAAAGTTTGGGTTGGAGAACTTGTACCGGAGTTGTCAGACACCGGAGAAGCGGTACGGCCGGCAGCCACAGGCAGGCGGTGGAAGTGGTACTGCATGGAGAACATGGTGGCGCTGAGCGGCGAGAGGACGCACACCGGGATGCCCCTCCAGTCGCCGACGCGCACCGCCCAGGGCATGAACGTGTCGGCGACGATGGCCACAGGTGCGGCCCCGAGCCAGCTGAGGAGGCGCTTGAAGGGAGCCTCCATCCGGGTGTACACTGCCTCGACGAACCCGGCCATGTCGGCGGCACGGCCGTGCTTGGAGGGGACGACGTTGGGGATGGCCTCCAGCCGGATGCCCGACGGTGCGGGCCCGCCGCCGAACAGGCCGAGCCACTCCTCGGGGATGACGAACGTGGCGGAGACGCCGCCCCGGACGGCGAGGAGGCGGCACAGGTTCAGCATCGCGTTGATGTGGCCGCGGCCAGGGTACGTGTCACACCTGATACAAGTGTATCGGTGGACACATGAGAGGAGAGCAGCCTAGGTGTAAGTGCTGGGCCGAGGCCTATGTGGGTTATTGGGCCGCATGTGGCCAGTGTGTGGTGTGCTACATAAACCAGTCTGTAATCCTGGATTGGGTATGAAATGAGATAACGCTTGAAGTCTCTCTCTCGTTCCCCTTCGTCCACCTCTCGTCCCTGCTCTCCTCACCTACTTCCATTCCTCCCGTGTGATCGATCCCCTTCCTAGGGTTCATTGGTCGTGACAATTGGTATTAGAGGCCACAAATTTTTTCTCCTCCGCTGCCGATCCGCGCCGTCGCCCCATATCCTCTTGGTAAATCGGTAACATCCACTGCATCAGGTGCTGATTCGCTTGAGTGAATTCGCACGAAATCCTGTGCAGGGTTCGATTTGCTCAGAGCGGGAGCAACGACGTCGTCCAAGCCTTCTGTGCAGACGCGCAACTCATGGCCTTCATGGAGAATCAGACGTCCAACCTCGTGGCCCTCATAGAGAAGCTGCTTGAGCGCTTCGATGAGGTGAAGGCGGAGGCGAGGAAGCGCGCCGAGGTGCAGGCTGCCTTCAATAGCCTGGTCTCCCACGAGCTCAAGAGTCTCTTGAAGCAGATCGGACTCACCCAAGCCGAGGTCGACAACGTCCGTAAGGGGGCCTCCTCTTCACACTCGTCGTCCCTCTCCGCTAGATCCGACGTCGATGACCCGGCTGCGACCATGCTCCAGACGCCGCCGCCCAAGGAGGGACCGCAGCATCAGGCACCACCACCGCCGCCGCCAACCAAGCTGCGCGTCGCTCCACCTCTAAACGTGTTGCCACATCCGCAGGCGCTAGCCGGCGGCCAGCCGCACGCACGCCTGGCCAACGATGGTCCGCCGCTGCTTCCAGTACCGGAGCAGCTGCCACCATTGGGGCGCGCTTACCACCAACAACCACGCGAGGATTATTTCACCAAGCGACCGAAGCACAATTTCCATCGCTTCGAGGGGGAATACCCGCGCGTCTGGCTGGATCGATGTCTGGCGTATTTCGAGCTCTACCGTGTGCCGGAACACAATTGGGTGACCACCGCAGCGCTCTACGTGGAGGGGCATGCCGCACTCTGGTTACGGGCATTTCGGCAGCAGAATCGGATTCTCCACTGGGATATGTTCCGGCAAGCAATTGAGGATGAGTTTGGACCGGATGAATTTGAGTCCCTGATGCACAATCTCTTGCAATTGCGACAGACTGGGGGAGTGACAGAGTACATGCAGCAATTCGAGTTTCTCATGTACAATTTACTGGCCTTGGATACAACCCTGAGTCCCAAATTCTTTGTTACACAATTTCTGTTGGGAATCAAGGATGAGCTCCGCGCGGCTGTACGCCTTTAAGCACCCAACAGCATCACCCGAGCAACAGTTTTTGCAAGAATCCAAAAAGAGGAGCTCACGAATCTGCACCCCAAGTCTCGACCATTGTCGGCAGATCGACCGCCTCCACTTCCCTACACTGCACCAACACAGGGACACCCACCGGCAGCAGCAACAATGTTGCCAGCAGGGAACCCACCGAAACCAATCGCAGCAGCCAAACCAGCTGCAGATGATTTCGGCAGAAAGCGATAGTTACGAGATTATAGAAGACAACATGGCCTCTGTTTTCGCTGTGGAGAGAAATTTTCCAGAGAGCATCAGTGCAAGCGCTCTGCCCAATTGTTGACCATCGAGATCGGGGAGCACGGTGAAGTCCTATCTGATGAGGTTGTGCGTGCTCTGGAGCTGTTGGACGAGCCGGCGGCAACAAATCCGTCGTGTTGTTTACTGTCAGCAAACACAATTGATGGCACCGATGCTGCAGAAACTATCCGCCTGCGTGCTACGGTTGGGAATCAGACCATGCTGTTGTTGGTCGATTCTGGCAGTACACATAGTTTTGTTAATGCCTCCTTTGCTCAACGCCTTGCTGCAACGACAACGGTTATACCCACAATTGCTGCCAGAGTAGCCAATGGGCAAAACTTACAATGCACTGAACTTGTTCCGCAGCTGAACTGGACAGTTCGAGGTCACAAGTTCACTACAGACATGAGAATCCTGCAACTCGGGGTCTACGACGCAGTTTTGGGAGTGGATTGGCTTGCCCAGCATAGTCCGTTGCAGTGCGATTGGAAACTAAAAACAATGCAGTTTGTCTACGAAGGGGCAGCCGTCCATCTCACCGGCGTCCGATCGGATGAGACACCAGCCATCACAGCCTTGGATGCATCACAGTTGTGGCAGATGCAAGAAGCAAATGAGATTTGGGGTGCTGCTCTTATGGACTTGCAAACCTTGCCCTCGCACAATATAGAAGATCCTATTCCTCTTGTTATCAAGCAAATCCCGACAGATTTTAGTGACGTATTCGAGCAACCAACAACACTTCCTCCTCACAGACAGTATGATCATGCCATCAACCTTGAACCAGGAGCCACTCCCCTTAACTGTCGGCCTTACCGTTACTCTCCCTTGCAAAAGAATGTAATCAAACGGCAGGTAGCAGAAATGTTGCGCACTGGGATGATCACTCATAGCATGAGTCCATTCGCGGCTCCCGTGCTCTTGGTGAAGAAGAAAGATGGGACATGGCGGTTTTGCATCGATTACCGCCGCCTCAACATAGTCACAATTAAAAACAAGTTTCCATTGCCGATCATTGATGAACTATTGGATGAACTCGCGGGGGCAGCATTCTTTTCCAAGATTGAGCTGAGAGCTGGATACCACCAAATACGCATGAGGGAAGGCGATGAAGAGAAAACGGCCTTTAAAACACATCATGGGCACTTTCAGTCTCGAGTCATGCCGTTCGACGTCACCAATGGGCCACCAACGCTCCAATGCGTGATGAACTCAGTCCTCTCCGGGCCGAACCGTAAGTTTGTCATTTCATTTCTTGATGACATCCTGGTCTTCAGTTGCTCTCTACAGGAGCATGTGGAGCATCTTCGGACAGTCCTCGACATTCTCCGGCAACATCAACTATATGCAAAGCTGTCAAAGTGCTCGTTCGCCCAACCCCGAATCGAGTACCTAGGCCATGTGATCTCCAAACAAGGGGTGGCCACGGATCCAAGCAAGACAAGTGCCATGCGTGATTGGCCTACACCAACAAATGCAATAGAATTGCGCGGCTTCCTTGGGCTTACAGGGTACTATCACAAGTTCGTGCCCCATTACGGGATCATCGCCAAGCCACTGACCTAGCTCCTCACCAAGAAAGGATTCGCCTGGACCAAGCCGGCTCAAGTGGCATTCGATGCTCTCAAGGACGCAATGATCAACACCCCAGTCCCCGCCTTGCCGGATTTCACACGCCCCTTCTCTATCGAGACAGATGCGTGCGACACTGCGGTGTCGAAGCGGTGCTGGTACAGGATGGCCACCCCGTGGCTTATCTTAGCAAGGCCTTGGGGTACGGAACCAACGTCTCTCCATCTACGAGAAGGAGTTCCTTGTCGTGATCATGGTCGTCGACAAGTGGCGCTCCTACCTCCAGCGCGCTCCATTTGTCATCGTCACCAACCACAAGAGCTTGTGTACTCTGGGCGAGCAATAGCTGGATACGGAGCTCCAGCACAAGGCCATGTCCAAGCTAGTTGGCCTCCAGTTCTCCTTCAAGTATAGGCGCGACATCGAGAACAGCGCTGCTGATGCCCTCTCGCGTGTCGGCCACCACTTCGCCATCAATGCCCTGTCCACATGCCAACCTCAGTGGCTACAAGAGGTGGCCAACTCTTACGAGATGGATGCCGATGCCCAAGATCTCCTCCAACGCCTGGCCATCTCCAGCCCCGACGATCAAGGCTACGAGTGATGGAGTCATGTACCTAGGTTAGGGTCATAGACCTGATCTAAGTACCCTGCCCAAGGACGCCCTTAGAAGAGATCACCTTCCAGTCGACCTACGAGGAACTCACTCGACTGACTTGAAGGACTCGACCACTAAGACTCACTCGACCACCGGAAGGTCAAGAAGCACTCAGACCGCAACGGTCTGTAATTAAGTAGACTTTATGATAGTTAAGACACTTTATGTGGGCGTTACAAGAACGCCTCGACTTAATGTACCTTAAACCCTTCATTACGTAATGGCAGGGTCCCGGCGCACTCTATATAAGCCACCCTCCACCGCGTAAGGGTTCGGACTCGTAAGTCATATACACATAATCCAGTCGACCGCCTCCGGGCTCCGAGACGTAGGGCTTTTACTTCCTCCGAGAAGGGCCTGAACTCGTACATCTCTTGTGTTTACAACCTCTCCATAGCTAGGACCTTGCCTCTCCATACCTACCCCCCACTCTACTGTCAGACTTAGAACCACGACAGTTGGCGCCCACCGTGGGGCAGGTGTTTTAGCGATTTTGTGGAGAAGTTGCGATTCTTCTGAGTACTTTCATCATGGTGGCTGCTGGAGTTTTGGTCGAGGGTCGCGAGATCCGTCTCGGCGCTCTCACCTTCGTCGCCGACGACTCCGCCTGGCTCCAGGAAGCTCCACTCGATGTTGATGCGCCCCGCTTTGCGGTGTGACGATTTTAAGATGTGTCCGCTGCATTCTGCTGCGACAACCGCCGACCCGTGACGGTCGACTCTATCGACCACCCTCCCGGTCTCCCCGCCAGCAAGCGCGCTGGTCGGTCGAGGCTTCAGCGGTGGGTGAGACACGCGTGGCTCGCCAGACGCCACCACCCAAGTTATGCAATCAAGCCCGACGAATCTCTACGGCTGTTCGATCGCCGACCGGCTCAGAGATCGCATCCGAATCGCGCCAAGATGATCCAGCGGCGGAAATCCTGATGGTCAACGGGCCTCGCAGTCCGCCTGGCTTCGCCCATGATGGCGGGGCAGGCGGCGGAGACGACCCCGCACGAGACCACGAAGAGTACCAGCCCGAGCCACTCAACTCTCTGCAAAGAGAGGAACTTTGCCGCAAGAACATGGATGCCGTTCATACTCCCATCGCAGGAGAAACCCCCGAGGCTCGCGCCTTGGAGGAGGCACGCCAATAATTTGGCGAACACGCCGCTGGAGAATCTTCGATGAGCACTGACGAAGCGTCGCGCAACGAAGTTCCCGACGCCAATCGACGCCAACTCTTCCCGCCGACTCGTATATCGAACCCAAATCCAGAATTTAGCAGTGTGACCAGATAGCGAGTCCATCCAGCCCTCTCGCGGAAGTCGGCAGAGGCTTGATGCGATCGTGGATTTGCTCCGGCAGCAGGGACCAGAATTCAGCCGTGTCGCAGCCGCGCAGAACAGATTCACAATCGATCCGTCGCTGCGAATACGGTTCACCGGCTCACAGTCCCAGATCGCCTCCACGGTGAGAAGGGCACGAGAATCGGCAGAGACCAGTATGGAGACCGACACGACCGAGATGATAGGTGTCGAGTGCTCCCTTCCTCTCCGAGGGCTGGGTCCCACGCTCTCGGCAAAGAAGATGACAAAGGCCACCAAGCAGGGCGAAGAGCTCCAACGACCCCAGAGAACCAGGCTTCGACGCGCGATCCATTATCGCAAGGCTTGGTCGACCGAACAGAGCCCATCGGGTGGGCCCGACAGAGATGCGCCCACAAGCAGTCGAGTGCATGTTTCTGGTGCAGAATGTTTCAGCAGGGCTATCAGAGCCGCAGTGATCCCCCCAATTTCAGGTTGGCAACAGGAGTCAGCAAATTCACCGGTGAGTCTAAGCCTGAAACTTGGCTTGAGGATTACCGAGTGGCGGTTCAGATTGGTGGTGGGAACGACGAGGTGGCCATGAAGCATCTGCCCCTCATGTTGGAAGGTTCTGCCAGAGCGTGGTTGAATCAGTTACCTCCTAGCAGCATTTACACTTGGGAAGATCTGTCCCGAGTGTTCGTCAAAACGTTTGAAGGAACTTGCAAGCGACCGGCTGGATTGACGGAGCTGCAAGTCTGTGTGCAGAAGACCAATGAGACTCTCAGGGAGTATATTCAGAGATGGATCACTTTGCACCATATCAGGAGAATGTGTCCGATCATCAGCGATCTGCGCTTTCAAGGATGGCATCAAGAACAGAGAATTGAGTTTGAAATTTGGTCGAACCGAGACATGACCCGAGTCGGATGATGGAGATTGCTACCAAGCACGCCAACAACGAAGAAGAAGACCGACTCGAGCGGCAAGTACAAGCTGAGTCATCGGAGAAGGGAAACACCACCGGAAATGAAGCGAAGGCTGAACCAGCAGCTCCCGGAGAGGCTCGCCGTGACTCGTGGAAAGTTCAAAGGGAAACCTAAAGGATCCTGGAACCCTAAGAAGGTAAAGGATAAAGAAGGGAACGACGTGATGGATATGCCGTGTCACATCCACACGAAGAAAGACGAAGAGGGCAATATCATTTACCCAAAGCATACCACTCGCCAATGTCGACTCGATCCAGCGGCTTCAAGGAAAACAGTCTAAGGACAAGGAAAAGGAGTCGACAAGGTCAAGACAAGGAGGACAAGGAGGAAGGATATCCGCATGTCAACTCCACTGATGATCTTTGCAGATGTGGAAAGCAAGAGTCGATCAAAGTCATTAACCGTGAGGTGAACATGGTTGCCCAGTGAAAAGCAAGTTATCCGAGATGGTCCCAAACACCCATCACATTCGACCAATCTGATCACCCGACTCATATTGCCACCCCGGGAGGCAAGCTTTGGTGGTCGATCCAGCTTGTCGAAGGCACTCGACCGACAAAAGTGCTGATGGACGGTGGTAGTGGGCTGAATTTGTTGTATGCGAACACACCGAAAGGAATGGGCATTCCGATGTCCCGACCGAGCACCAAGAATATGAGCTTTCATGGAGTTATACCAGGGAAGAAAGCCGAGTCACTCGGTCAAATAGCTCTGGACGTGGTGTTTGGTGATTCGAAACATTTTCGCAAAGAGAAGTTGACGTTTGAGGTCGTGGATTTTCAGAGTGCTTATCATGCCATTTTGGGAGGCCAGCTTATGCACGGTTCATGGCTCGACCATGTTACGTGTACCTCAAACCAAGATGCCCGCCCCAAAGGAGTGACCATCGCCACCGTGATCGGAAAAAGGCGTAAGAGTGCTTTCGAAGGGCTCAAAGATTGCTGATTCCTGGTGACAGCGGTCGAGTTTGAAGAATACAAGCAAAACGCAGATCCGAGTGATTTGTCTGCGATCCAAGAAGCCCGCCACGTAGTCGCATTTCACCGTCCGTGAGACGAAGCCTGTCCACATCCACCGACCGACCCCAATGCGCCCCGACCCACATCTCCACAACACTCGACCAAATAGGAAGAAGCGCCATCCAGTTCCTCCGTGAGAATCGACATTTTTGCATGGAAGCCACCGACATGCCGTGTTCCTGGGGATCGGCCGAGCACCGCCTTAGAGTCGACTCATCAGCAAAGCCGCTAAAGAGCATCTTCAACGGTCCGCCGCCCGTAAGAGAAAGGCTATTGGTGAGGAAGTGGCTCGATTGTTGGCGGCAGGATTTATCCGCGAGATATACCACCCGAGTGGCTCGCTAATGTCGCCATGGTTCCTAAGAAGGACAATCGCCCGAATGTGCATTGATTTAAGCACATCAATCGGGCCTGCCCGAAGATCATTTTCCTCTCCTCGCATAGATCAAATTGTTGACTCGACCGCTGGATGCGAGATTGTCTTTTCTAGACGCCTATTCCGGTATCATCGATCCGTCAGATGGACCCGACGAGATAAAACAGCTTTCATCACTCCATTCGGTGCTTCGCTATATCACCATGCCATTCGCCTCAAGAATGCCGGAGCCACATTTATGCGAATGATTCGAAGTGTCCGCCACTCAAATCACGGAATGTGGAAGCGATATAAGGATGATATGGTCGTCAAGTCCCGAAAAGGTTCCAACCTACTCGCTGACCTCGCCGAAACATTTGCCAACCTTAGAAGGTATGATATCAAGCTCAATCCATCAAAGTGCACATTCGGAGTTCCTAGTGGAAAGTTACTCGGTTTTCTCGTTTCCGAGCGAGGATCGATGCTAATCCGAGAAGATCGGCACTATTCTCCTAATGAAACGCCTGCGCGAAAGTGCACGATGTTCGAAGCTTATCGATGCTTGGCCGCATTAAGTCGATTCATCTCACGACTCGGTGAAAAGGCATTGCCTCTTTACCGATCGATGAAGAAGGCGCATAAGTTCGAGTGGACTCTGAAGTCGATGCAACGCTTGTCGAGCTAAAAGCTCGCTCTCCACCCAGCCGGTGCTTGCTGCTCCAATCAGCAAAGAGCCTCTGTTGCTTTATATCGCAGCCACAGGACAAGTCGTCAAGATGAAGGCTTACGGTCGAGCGGGAAGAAGAAGGAAAAGCCTTCAAAGTTCAGCGCCCGAGGTATTATTTGTCTCAAGTCTTGACTCCATCCAAGCAGAGATATCCTCATTATCGAAGCTTGTGTATGGAATATACATGACCACGAAGAAGGTTGCTCATTATTTCTCGATCATTCCATCACACTCGTCGCCGACGCTCCACTATCGAGATTTTGCACAACAGAGATGCAACCGGTCGAGTGGCTAAATGGGCGATTGAACTTCTTCCCTTGATATCAAGGTTGAGGCAAAGAAAGCCATTAAGTCCTGTGCAATAGCAGATTCTCGCCGAGTGGATCGAATAGCAGCAATGACCGATCGAAGTTCACTCGAGCATTGGACCATGTTCTTTGATGGCTCTAAGATGTTGAATGGTTCCGGTGCTGGGGTTGTCCTGGTTTCCCCCAGAGGAGATAAGCTCAGATATGTGCTCCAGATTCACTTTGATTCCTCCAACAATGAGGCAGAGTATGAGGCCCTCTTATACGGATTACGCATGGCCATCTCACTCGGCGTCCGTCGCCTGATGGTCTATGGCGATTCAGATTTAGTGGTCAACCAAGTGATGAAGGAGTGGGACGTGAGAAGCCCAAATGATAATGGATACTGCAATGCAGTGAGGAAGCTGGAAAAGAAGTTTGAGGGGTTAGAGCTCCATCACATACCCCGACTGAAAAATCAGGCAGCAGATGATCTGGCAAAGATAGGTTCCAAGAGAGAAGCCATTCCGAGTGGTGTGTTCTTGGAGCATATACACACTCCGTCAGTCAAAGAAGATCCTTTCACCGAAGAAGCTCCACAGCCCAAGAGTGCCACAGATCCGACTGAGGTTGAAGTCCCAGCAGTGGTCGACGTGGTCATGGAGATCTTGGTAGTCACGCCCGACTGGACAATTCTTTATATCGCGTATATCCTGAGAAAAGAGCTCCCAGAGGATGAGGAAGAGGCTCGACAGATCGTCCGTCGATCCAAGGCCTTTACCGTTATCAAAGGATAGTTGTATAGAGAGAGCGCGACTGGAGTTGGTCAAAAGTGCATAACGCCGGAGGAACGTCGAATCATTCTCAATGATATCCACTCGGGGACCTGTGGTCATCATCGCCCTCTCGACCATCGTGGCCAAAGCATACCGAGCCGGATTTTATCGCCAAAGGCGAATGAGATGGCAAAGGAAATAGTGGACAAATGCGAAGGATGTCGGTTCTACTCA
The DNA here is from genome assembly GCA_021437245.1 of Aegilops speltoides. Classification (NCBI taxonomy): domain Eukaryota; kingdom Viridiplantae; phylum Streptophyta; class Magnoliopsida; order Poales; family Poaceae; genus Aegilops; species Aegilops speltoides. The sequence goes on from CM038141.1 coordinate 390,069,853, forward strand.
AATATGTCACACAAGCTGCGTCGACCTCAAGACCATTCCACTCGTCCCGCCTTTCGCAGATGGGGGTTGGACATGGTCGGTCCCTTGAGAACAGTCAAGTGGCTTCACGCATGTACCGGTGGCGCCGATAAGTTCACCAAGTGGATTGAGGCCAAGCCAATCAAGAACCTTGACGCCGTATCGTTGTTAGCTCATCGAGGAACCGATATTCAGATATGGAGTCCCGCACAAGATCATTACGGATAATGGGTCGAACTTTGACTCGTAAGAATTCAGGGATTTCGCAACTCTCAAGGCACACGAGTCGACTACGCTTCAGCTTGCCCATCCGCAATGAATGGACAAGCAGAGCGAGCCAATGGCTCGATCCTCAAAGGATTGAAACCCGACTAATGCGTGATCTCAAGCATGCGGCTGGCGCGTGGGTCGACGAACTTCCTCGGTGCTTTGGGGATCGGACCACACCTAATCGGTCGACCGAAGAACTCCATTCTTTTTGGTCTACGGAGTGAAGCAGTCTTGCCGAGTGATCTTGTCCACAATGCTCCTCGAGTTGAACTCTACAACGGGCGTGCTGAACAAGCGCCGCAGACGCAATGACCTTTAGAGGAAGAAAGGGAGATGGCTCTGATCCGATCGACGATCTACCAACAAGACTTGCGTCGTTTTCACGCCAGAAATGTGAGAGGTCGAGCCTTCTAGGAAGTTGATTTAGTTCTCCGAGTGGATCAGAAGAAACAACACAAGCTTGCTCCTTCTTGGGAAGGACCCTTCATCGTCACCAAAGTTCTCCACAACGGGGCGTACCGTCTTTACAACGTCGAACATAATATCGACGAGCCCCGAGCTTGGAACGCGGAACTACTCCGCCCATTTTACACTTAAGTTTATCACTCGAATGAGTTGTAATAAAGTACTTCTGTAGTTCATGGATTTCAAAAGAATAGTGTCATAATTCATCCGTAATTTTTGTCACTTTTTATTTGTCCAATAAAATTTTCCCCTCAGTGGGTGACTTAGTCGCGAATCCGTTTCGCCTAAGTTTGTAAAAATCCCTACCGAGTGGTGAGCAAGACTCCCACTCGGGGGCTTAGCCGCGAATCCGTTTCGCCTAAGTTTGTAAAAACCCTTACCGAGTGGTGAGCCAGACTCCCACTCGGAGGCTTAGCTGCGAACCCGTTTCGCCTAAGATTAAATAAAATCCTACCGAGCGGTAAGCCAGACTTCCACTCGGAGGCTTAGCTGCAGTCCAAGTACTCGCCTAAGTTATATAAATACTACCGAGTGGAGAGCCAGACTCCCACTCGGGGGCTTAGCTGCAGTCCAAGTACTCGCCTAAGTTATAAAAATCCTACCGAGCGGTAAGCCAGACTTCCACTCGGGGGCTTAGCTGCAGTCCAAGTACTCACCTAAGTTATATAAATCCTACCGAGTGGAGAGCCAGACTCCCACTCGGGGGCTTAGCTGCAGTCCAAGTACTCGCCTAAGTTATATAAATCCTACTGAGTGGAGAGCCAGACTCCCACTCGGGAGGCTTAGCTGCAGTTTAAACACTCGCCTAAGTACAATGTGCGCTCGCAAGGAGGACGAGGTGCAGGTCGACTGCGGCGCTCCCCTCTGAGCTACGTCACAAATACAACGTACGCTCGCAAGGAGGACGAGGTGCAGGTCGACTGCGACCCTCTCCTCTGAGCTACGCCATAAGTACAATGTGCGCTCGCAAGGAAAACGAGGTGCAGGTCGACTGCGACCCTCTCCTTTGAGCTACGCCACAAATACAACGTGCGCTCGCAAGGAGGACGAGGTGCAGGTCGACTGCGACCCTCTCCTCTGAGCTACGCCATAAGTACAATGTGCGCTCGCAAGGAAGATGAGGTGCAAGTCGACTGCGACCCTCTCCATTGAGCTATGCCACAAATACAACGTGCGCTCACAAGGAGGACGAGGTGCAGGTCGACTGCGACCCTCTCCTCTGAGCTATGCCATTAGTACAATGTGCGCTCGTAAGGAGGACGAGGTGCAGGTCGACTGCAACCTTCTCCTCTGAGCTTCACCACAAGTACAACGTGAAAATCCTACCGAGTGAAGAGCAAACCTCTCACTCGGGGGCTTAGCTGCAGCCCAGTGCTCGCCTAAGATATAAAAATCCTACCGAGTGAAGAGCAAACCTCTCACTCGGGGGCTTAGCTGCAGCCCAGTGCTCGCCTAAGATATAAAAATCCTACCGAGTGAAGAGCAAACCTCTCACTCGGGGGCTTAGCTGCAGCCCAGTGCTCGCCTAAGATATAAAAATCCTACCGAGTGAAGAGCAAACCTCTCACTCGGGGGCTTAGCTGCAGCCCAGTGCTCGCCTAAGATATAAAAATCCTACCGAGTGAAGAGCAAACCTCTCACTGGGGCTTAGCTGCAGCCTGCTCGCCTAAGATATAAAAATCCTACCGAGTGAAGAGCAAACCTCTCACTGGGGCTTAGCTGCAGCCCAGTGCTCGCCTAAGATATAAAATCCTACCGAGTGAAGAGCAAACCTCTCACTGGGGCTTAGCTGCAGCCAGTGCTCGCCTAAGATATAAAAATCCTACCGAGTGAAGAGCAAACCTCTCACTGGGGCTTAGCTGCAGCCAGTGCTCGCCTAAGATATAAAAACCCTACGAGTGAAGAGCAAACCTCTCACTGGGGCTTAGCTGCAGCCCAGCCTACGCCTAAGATATAAAACCCTACCAAGTGAAGAGCAAACCTTTCACTGGGGCTTAGCTGCAGCCCAGCGCTCGCCTAAGATATAAAAACCCTACCGAGTGAAGAGCAAACCTCTCACTCGGGGGCTTAGCTGCAGCCCAGTGCTCGCCTAAGATATAAAAATCCTACCGAGTGAAGAGCAGACCTCTCACTCGGGGGCTTAGCTGCAGCCCAGTGCTCGCCTAAGACGTAAAAATCCTATCGAGCGAAGAGCAAACCTCCCACTCGGGGGCTTAGCTGCAGCCCAGTGCTTGCCTAAGATATAAAAATCCTACCGAGTGAAGAGCAAACCTCTCACTCGGGGGCTTAGCTGCAGCCCAGTGCTCGCCTAAGATATAAAAACCCTACCGAGCGAAGAGCAACCCTCTCACTCGGGGGCTTAGCTGCAGCCCAGCGCTCGCCTAAGTGGATTAAGGAATAAGTCGACTGCAGTGAGCGTCTTGCTTTGAACCTGCAAAAGACATTTCGAGCCATGAGCAATTATATTCAAACATCAAATCCAAGTTCGGATCGATACCTAAAGGAACCGAAAGTGCTCAGGCGCTAAGCCTGTTAAGGTTTATCGGTTACAACTCCACTCGGCATACCGAGGCCAATTTAAGTGTCGAGCTTAAAAGAAGTTTTTTACCCCTCCTGAGGAGGGCTGGAAGGTGCAACGAACTCATCGAGGTCGATTCCGTCTGCGATCCGAGTGGCAGCAGCGATGAAGGTTTCCATGAAGGACCTGAAGTCGTGTTTCTTGGTGTTTGCCACCCGGAGAGCCGCCAGCTTGTCTTCTCGCGCATCTTTGTAGTGGACTCGGGCCAGACACAGAGCAACATCTGTGCCGCACCGAGCCGAGGACTTTTTCCACTCCTGCACTCGACCAGGGACCGTGTTCAGGCGAGCCATCAGCGACTCGAGGTCATTCTGGAGTGTCTCCCTGGGCCAGAGCGTTGAGTCGATGCGAGATGTGACAACCTTCAGTCTTGCAAGATAATCCACGACAGCTGCAACACGGAACTCCAGTCGGAAAACATTCATGGCAACTTCATCGTTCACCGGAGAATTGACGGGGTCAAGGTTCGGTTCCAGCCGGCTAGTCTCTTCTTCAAAGTTTTGACAAAATTCTACAAGGGCAATCACCGAGTCAAGGCAATGGTCGAATGGAAAGATCACAGCTGAAAATGATTGTCGAGTGTAAAGGGTTACCTTCAAGCATAAGAAACAACTTCTTGGCAAGACCACCCAGGAAGGCCTCCAGATCATTTTTCTTCCCAGTCAACTGGCTGACTTGGTCGGTAAGGGCAGCTTTGTCAGTTTTTAGTCGATTGACTTCCTTATTGGAAATCCCAAGAGCAGCTTTCAGATTAGTATTTTCTTCTTCGAGCTTGGTGACTGAAGCTAACTTCTCGTCAGCAAGCTTGGTCTTCTCAGCTAGCTCAAGGTCTTTTTTCTTCTGGGCCTCCTTCACCTTGCCTGCAAGTTACAGCAAGGTCAGATTTTGAAACAAATGAAGGGAAAAAAGAGTCGTCGAGGTCTCACCGAACATACCTTTGGTCTCCTCCTTCGCCTTCGTCAGATTCTCCTGAACCAGCTTCAGATCCAGTTCGAGCTGAATGTGCTTATGCTCCAGCTCGGTGTAACGAGCCGCAAGATCACAGGATTTCTGCGAAGAACCAGTCGACAAAATATCAAAAGTAATTCACTTCCGAGTGGATAAGAGAAAATCATATGTTTCTAAGACTACAGCTGAATACAAACATTCGACCGTAGTCTCGGGGACTACACCCAGTGGGTGCACTCAGCGTGCCCCCACTAGTTCTATTAAAGATAGAGTCGACCAGTCGACCCCAAAAAAAAACGCTCAAGACGTATTCTTCAGACTGTAATCAACTGCAAGCAGTCAACCACAGTCTCGGGGACTACACCCAGTGGGTGCACTCAGCGTGCCCCCACCGGTTCGAGAAAGACTTTACTTATAAAGCCTAAGGCCGATTGCCAGCAGTCGACCTTAGCCTTGGGGACTACACCCAGAGGGTGCACTTAGCGTGCCCCCGCTAACACGGAGTTTTAATCAGCACATCTAGTGGGTGACTGCTATGGATTCCGGAAAGAAAAGTTTTGATAGCATATCCTAAGAGAACAAGCGATGGTCGACTGACCTGAACATTGCTTTGAAGGGCGGAGCTGGCGCCATAAGCTGCCTGCTCGCATCCCGGATGGTCTTCACCGCTCCATCATGATCCCCGCCATGACGCTTCCTTAGCAGCACTGGCTTGGTCCTCTGGGACGTGGTGCGTCGTGAAGAGAGAAGGTTGTGCGGCACTCGACGAAGCAGGATGAGCACTCGTCAACGGCACCGCAAAGGACACGGTGTGTCGAGTGGTGTTCTCCTCCCCCGCGACTAGAGTCTCGGGCGCCGTCACATCCTGGGCCACCCTGCCGGCAGACATTTTCCTGCTCCTCCTGTGCTTCAGTGGTTCCTCATCTTCATCATCATCAGGAAGAGTGATAACGACATTGGATGGAGCTACAGAAAAGAATCAGAATTAAAGATCACGAGTCAGTCGACTAAAAACGGAATTAAGAGTATAGTACCAGGGTTTGAGGTTGCTGCGTCCTCCATCTCATGGTCGTCACCTTGCCTCGAGGTCTCGTAAGTAGCAACCTTCGCAGTTCCAAAGAATCACTCGGCTAATTCAAATGTCAACCAGAGATAAAGTTTGCACAAAACAAGAAGACTTAAACAGCATGATTACCCTGATATGGTGGGGATGGACACCTTCATCTTCGGCAGGAGCTTGGTCGGCTTTGACGGGGCCGCCCTGGGCTGCTTCGATGCCTTTTCAGTCGGTGTCGGAGAAGTAGTCTGACGGTGCTTGATCGACTGCGCAACAGTCGCAACCCCCTTGCCACGTTCAGTCGCAGGGTCATGGACAAGCTTCAACCGCCTTTCCGTGCGCGGTGGTGCGACCTCCTCCTCCTCCTCTTCTTCGTCCTCCTCATCGTCATCATCATCATCATCATCCTCGGCGGCATCCGAGTCCCACTCCTCCTGGCTCTCGCCCCCACTCGCTTCTCCCTCTTCAGTCGAAGCCTGTGCTCCATTGGGCATTGAGTACAGCTCGGTGAAAGCCTGATAGACATCAAGACAAAGATCAATCAACCGATTTGCGGAGCAAACAGAAATAAATATGACAAGAGTACAATGGAAGGTAGAGCAAACATACCTTGTCTAGAGCGCTGTGATGGTCGAGTGGGGGAATCCTTCTGGATCCACGGGGATTATCCTTGTTCCCAGTGACCGCGTCCATCCACCTTTCCACCGTGGCGCTGCCGACCGCTTCCGGTGGATCCGAGTCTTGTCTTCGCCCGCAGACAACCACATGCAATGGCTCCGAATCAAGAGGCTGGATACGCCGCCAAGAAAAACCTCCAAAAGGTCCATGCCGCCATTCCGCCTCGACCAACCGCACTCGCGATCCATCAACATCTTCACGTTGGCTCTCTCCTCTGGAATCACCTTCAGAGAAGAGGGCTTGTTCACTCGGTCCATGGTGAATTGAGGGAGTCCACACGACTGCCCCGGCGTCGGCTCATTCCGGCAGTAGAACCAGGTCGACTGCCAACCTCTGACCGACTCGGAAACGCCATGGCTGGAAGGTGCTTTGTTCCTCACCGGATCCCGAGGCCTCCACACATTTGGCTAACTTGGGTTCTTTCATCGCCTGGGCTTGCCTTCTTCACGGTCTGAGAGCGACACGTGAATATGTGCTTGAACAAGCCCCAGTGCGGTCGATAGCCCAGAAAATTCTCACACACGGATACAAAGGCAGCAAGATATGCGATAGAGTTCGGGGTGAAGTGGTGGAGTTGGGCTCCAAAGAAGTTCAAAAAACCACGGAAGAAAACACTCAGTGGCAAAGAAAATCCGCGGTCGACATGGGTGGCCAGAAGCACGCACTCACCCTCTTCCGGCTGGGGCTGCCACTCTTTCCCCGGAAGCCTTGCGGCGCCGTGGGGGATCAGCCCGTCATTGGCCATGTAGAGGAGATCCGTCTCCGTGATAGTCGACCGGATCCAATCTTCCTGGACCCAGCCTTTTGGCAGGCGAGATCTAGACGAAGACCCGCTGTGAGTGGTGGATCTCCCCTTCGCCTTCTCCGTCGCCGACGCCTTCTTCGCGCGTTCCAGCGCCGCCGTCTTCTCCTTGACCATGGCTGCCGGCGAGATGCACGAAGAGAAGTTGTGCGGGAGCGAGAGCGGGCGCGTTGGGCGGAGACGAGGAGAGCAGAGAGGGAATGCTGAGGCACTGTTCAAAAAACCCTCACCGGGCGCATTTATAAGATCCCTTCCGAGTGGATGACAGGTGGGCCCGGTCGATCTAATCATATCCCGAAACAGTTGCGCAGACGCGATACGTGGCGAAAAAAGCAGCGCGGGGATCGAGGCGTCTATGCCCTATCCCATCCGAAGCCCATGTCCGCCCGCCAAGGCTTCCCCAAATTTCGTATCCCGCGGAATCCGCGAACGGCAGATCATTCTGTCATATGCGGGATTTCCTGCGATCCGTCGCTCGGAAATCGACAAAGTCCAAAAGATCACTCGACGTAAGAAAAGAATGGATCGAGTCGACTGAAGAAAAGTTGCTCAATGTCAACAAAGAGATTTTTGGTTCAAAGCAACGCATGACCAGTATGCAAAGGCCAATCGGAAACAACATCAACTCCTTCATCACTCAAGCCTCAATCCATTCGGGGGCTAATGATGGAGTCATGTACCTAGGGTAGGGTCATAGACCTGATCTAAGTACCCTGCCCAAGGACGCCCTTAGAAGAGATCACCTTCCAGTCGACCTACGAGGAACTCACTCGACTGACTTGAAGGACTCGACCACGAAGACTCACTCGACCACCAGAAGGTCAAGAAGCACTCTGCACTGCAACGGTCTGTAATTAAGTAGACTTTATGATAGTTAAGACACTTTATGTGGGCGTTACGAGAACGCCCGGACTTAATGTACCTTAAACCCTTCATTACGTAATGGCAGGGTCCCAAGCTCTATATAAGCCACCCTCCACTAGCGTAAGGGTTCGGACTCAGAACTCATATACACATAATCCAATCGACCGCCTCCGGGCTCCGAGACGTAGGGCTTTTACTTCCTCCGAGAAGGGCCTGAACTCGTACATCTCTTGTGTTTACAACCTCTCCATAGCTAGGACCTTGCCTCTCCATACCTACCCCCACTCTACTGTCAGACTTAGAACCACGACAACGAGCTCCGGCAGGGCGTCATTCGCCTGCATGACGAGCTTTGGATCGGGGTCAACTCCGCCCTCCAAACCAAGCTGATCCGCCCCTTCCATGCAAGCATAGTGGGGGCCACTCCGGTGTGACCGCCACTTATCAGCGCCTCAAGAAACATTTTGCCTGGTGTGGCCTCAAACAGGCGGCCGAGGAGTTCGTGCACCAGTGCGCCATCTGCCAGCACGCCAAGCATGAACACATCAAGACGCCGGGTCTCCTACAACCACTTCACGTGCCCACGGAGCCCTAGCAGGACCTCACCATGGATTTCATTGAAGGCTTACCGGTGTCCAAAGGCTACGAAGTCATCATGGTCGTCATCGACCATTTCACCAAGTACGCACACTTCATGCCCCTTCGTCATCCCTTCACGGCGGCAACGGTGGCCCATGCTTTTTGGGACAACATCATCAAGCTGCACGGAGTTCCCCATTCCATCGTCTCCGACCGAGATAGCATCTTCACCAGCAACATGTGGCATGCCATCCTCGCCGCTGCTGGCACCAAGCTGAGTTACTCCACGGCGTACCATCCGCAGACGGACGGGCAAAGCGAGCGCACGAACCAGTGTCTCGAGATGTACCTGCGCTGCGCCGTCCACGACACACCCTCCAAATGGCACAAGTGGCTGCCGACGGCGGAATTCTGGTACAACACTACGTATCACTCCTCACTAAACACTTCCCCTTTCCATGCATTGTACGGGAAGGAGCCCAACTTTGGGGGTATGCGTACGTTCGCTGCCAACCTACCAATAGAAGCTGGTGAGGAGCTGGACTGGGCTCAACACACCGAGGCACTGTGCGCGCAGCTAGCGCGCGCCAAAAACAGGTTCAAGCAGAAAGCAGACAAGAACCGGACCGAGCGCTCCTTCAGCGAGGGGGGTCAAGTCCTCCTCAAGCTACAACCCTACGTGCAGTCGACGGTGGCCAATCGCCCCTGCCCCAAGCTCGCCTACAAGTTCTTCGGCCCCTTCACGATTCTGCAACGCATTGGCACCATCGCTTGCAAGCTCCAGCTACCAGAAGGCAGTCGTATCCATCCTGTCTTCCACGTGTCACAGCTGAAGCCCTTCACACCAGATTACTCGCTAGTGTTCTCCGAGCTGCCCCGCACACCAGACCTCACCGCGGCTCCACTCCAACCTGTCGCCATCTTGGATCGCCGCATGGTCAAGAAAGGAAACAACCCCGTGGTCCAGGTACGCGTCCAGTGGCCATCGCTCTCTACGGAGTCTGCAACCTAGGAAGATTACAATGTGCTGCGCCATCGCTACCCGACGGCACCATGCTGGACCGAAGATGCTACAACTCATGGAGGGGCAACTGTCACACCTGATACAAGTGTATCGGTGGACACATGAGAGGTGAGGAGAGCAGCCTAGGTGTAAGTGCTGGGCCGAGGCATGTGTGGGTTATTGGGCCGCCTGTGGCCAGTGTGTGGTGTGTTACATAAACCAGTCTGTAATCCTGGATTGGGTATGAAATGAGATAACGCTGGAAGTCTCTCTATCGTTCCCCTTCGTCCACCTCTCCTCCCTGCTCTCCTCACCTACTTCTATTCCTCTCGTGCGATCGATCTCCTTCCTAGGGTTCATCGGTCGTCACAGTACGACACGGCCATGATGTGGCACAGCGGCGCGGCGACGGAGTCCATTGGTCGGTTTGTTGCCTCCTGCTCTCTTTAGGTAGCTTGCACCGTGGCGGGGATCGAAGACTCGAAGCAGAGTCCATGTGAACTGTGGCCATGGGGATTCCGGCTGCCATCTTTCTACAGAGAAAGTGCATCGGGATATCCACCAACGAATTGGACCGTTTGTCGTGCTTCGTTTAGGTCCTCCGTTCAAAATACATTTTTTTGCGGCTGCAAAATACATTATTTTTATTTTACTGAGAAAATACTCATATATTTGTGCTCGCGTCTTACTTCCCCCGTTCAAAATATTTAAAGTTTTAAATTTGTCCTAAATCAAACTTATTTACATTTGATCAAATTAATCGCAAAATTCATAAATATATGAGTATTTTGAGGATTTGGGCACCCGCTAAAAATTTCATGGTGTCAAAAAAGTACTTGTATTAATTGTCAACATGTCCAATAAAACATGTCCAATAATATAGCAACATGTCCAGAGAACCTAGCCGACTCGACACACACCACTAGAAATTCAACTAGGTCGGTCCTGCCAAAGAACTAGCCCAACGCATCAATGGCTAGTTAGCTCCATCTTTATTTTTTTAGTGCTGAGCCTAGTGGGAGGAAGTTGCATACCTCGAATCAACAAAATCCCACCATGGCCGTTGAGATCACCGCGCACCGAAACCGTCTTTTGTAAGACATTATCACCGCCATGTTGCCATACGTGATTAGACTCCAACTTTGCAATGCAACCCAACTCCATACCACCATTGTTGCAATGTTTCTCCGCGTATTAGCCAATATTTATTGTTCATATACGCGGGATATGGAGAGAAATACTATTGTCTTTATTACTTCAACAGAAAAAGTGGTATCTTTGTCTAAAGTTAAGAGTATTTTAGTCTGGCGCTTTTTAATTTATGCGACGGGAAATTAGACGCTATGAATCAAAACAATATATCAAAGAGTTGCATCGAGTGATTGATGTGTGCTTACCGAGAGGTCGGAGTTTAACACTAAAGAGCATTGTGAATTACTCTTTTTTTAAAACCACCTCATATATTAATAACTAACATAGTTATTATAGTCATTCATTACAAAATTTACCACGCAGGGCCCAACACTATTAAGATACCACACAGAGCATTGTGAATTACTCTTGATATCACAGGGTGACAACTATATTGTAAAAAGAATAATTTACCCTACATATTACTAGTATTTCCCAATTTTCGAAGCCCCTGCTTGCAATCCCACGTCAGTTCAACAAAGATCACCAACGTCGCTGAATTCACTGCTTCTGTTGGTTCTCGTCCTCGCCCCTCGCTAGGGAAAATGAGATTAAGTGAGGAGGATGAGTAATTAGGAAGAAGGAAACTGGGGAGGGGGAGGGAAGCTAAGTACAAAACCAGGGGGCGCTCATAGGCTCCCCTTTTACCACCATGGACTCCCGCATCTCATGAGCGTCATTGTTCTTCCGCGAGTGCCACAACGGCTTTATTTTATCTGATTTATAGGTTCAGTACAAAAGTGAGTTATCTAGAGATGTTGATAGGAATATATCAACACTTTGTGAGTACAAAGATGAAAGTGGGTCCACCATGAAAGACAAGGAGTATTTGCTATCCAACATTATTTTCATCATAATGGCCAACGGATTCCATCCATGTAGAGTGAATGGTGGCATGGCAAGCATACCAATAGTGTGTTCGGTTGCGAAACAGAAATCACAATATTCGCGCTTTTTCCGGCTTCGCGTCGGTTTAGAAATGCAAACCTGATGCTAATGCTAGTATAAAAATACACTTGCCGAATGGAAAATGGAAAACGGAGAGAACATCGCGAAAGAAACTACGATGATGACGGTTCTCATAGCCATGCTCGTCCTTGGGTTCGTTGCAGGAGCACAGCAAACCGATGGTCATCCTCAATCAGGTGTAAATTTATGGGTCGCTATTTTGCACACTAGTTGATTGTTTTTAGTCGGGTTGCAACTTTTTGATGGCTTTAATCCAGTTTGTGATTCGTCCCGTTGATTGCCATTTTTGTTGGCGCATCACTTATGTACGTGCGTGTCGATAAGGATGACGTCCCTTGGAATATAAGTCATACGGCTATACCTTGCGTCCTAGCACATATGTCGTGGCTATAAGAGACCATGCGGTGTTTATGGTCTTGCAGATTGACAGCTTCAAATTCCGATTTATGTCGCGTCCTGTTTATACGAATGCTACAACACTACTGATTATTTGAATTCAAAAAGGAGCAAAAAAAAAAAAAAAAACTACTGATCATTTTGTGGTTTGTTCAGCCGCGTACGATGTCACGTGGTCACCGCGCGGTCTTTCGTCAACAATCCCACCTCTTCATCGTAAGTAATCTCATTCTTTACCTCCACCTTAACAATTAATTTAAGTTAGAATTTGTATCATGGAGCGATCATTAATTTCCATCTTGAATTGCGTACGTGTTGTGACTTGTGAGTGCAGCATCGGACGGCGTGTTCCCGACACAGTGGTGCAACCCCCGGCCACAGCACCTCAAGGCCGAGAAAGGGATCCTCTTTCTCAGGCGCAACCTGTTCGACGGCGCGGTGCTGCCCGCAGACACCAAGCTGGGCCACGTCAGGGGGACAGGCACCCCCGGCACGGTCACCGGCACAGACCCCGTGCCGCCCCCGTTCGCCTACGGCAATCTCGGAGACATACTGGCTTACTACAGCATTACGCCAGGCTCTGAGCAGGCCCGGCAGGTCGCCAGCACGCTCCGGTTCTGCGGCCGCAGCGACGCACGAGGCGGCGACCAGCCGGAAAAACCACACGTCTGCGCCACCACAGAGCAAGAGGCCATGGAGTTCGCCGCCGCGGCCCTTGGAGCAGCAACGGCGGAGCCGCTCAGGACGGTCGTGCACGGGCGCGAGGAGCCGCACAGGTACACGGTGGCGCCCGGCGGCGTCACCAGCATTGCCGGCGCGGTCGTGCCGTGCCACCCGCTGCCGTACCCGGCGGACGTGCTGTACTGCCACCGGCCAAGCAACGTGGGGGCGGTGCGCGTGGAGCTGGTCGGGCAGGACGACCCTTCGCTGGGCGCGACGGCGATCGCCGTCTGCCACGAGGACACCTCCGGCTGGGACGCCGAGTACTTCGCGATGCTCAACGGGTCCCATGGCGAGCCGATCTGCCACTACATGCCGGACAAGTATGTGGTGTGGGTGGCCGGTGAAATCCACTAGCTTATAATCGGTGAAGTATGAATCTCGAGCTAAGAGGGGTGAAGTATAAATCTCCACCGTAATATGACCCGACCAAGCTTAAACTAATGGTCGCTACTACATCTTTATACTGTAAGAACTGCATGCACGAATCTGGAGAAATATATGTGGAGTTCTGAACAACCGTCTAATTTTAAAGCCGGAAACGTGAGATCCAATCGAACGCCGCCGATATCGGCACCATGACTTGGCTCTCCTTTGCATCCTCTGCTTATAATTTCGATCCCATCGTGTATTCCGACACAAGCTTGGAGAACAAGGACGAACTGTCCTCTAGCAACCTCGACGGTGAGTCGTGCTCTGCAATTTCACCTGTTTTACGACAGCATTGACAGCAGTTAAAACAGACCAACAGAGGAGAACAGCATATATAGGTTTTGTCAGTTAAATCTGTAACGCAGTGAAGGCCACTAACCGTTGTCCAGAAGAATCACCCTCTCGCTGTCAAGAACCGATGTGATACGATGTGCTATCGTGATCACGGTGCATTCGGCGAATTGCTGTTTCAAGGTTTTCTGGATCAAGCTGTCGGTTATCGGATCAACTGAAGAAGTTGCCTCGTCCAGAACTAAGATCCGTCTCCTCTTTAGAATCACCCTTCCCAAGCAAACAAGCTGCCGCTGACCCGCGCTCCAGTTTTCGCCGTTCTCCGTGACTGCATTTCAGTTCAAAATGCCAAATTATTGGTTCGCCATCATAAAGAAAAGCAATATCCATTGGGAATTTCTTATTAAATACTATCAAACCTGTAGAGTCGAGCTTAAGCTCGTTCTTCCGAACTTCATCTCCAAGATGACAGCAGTCCAATGCCTAGACAACATAGATCCAATGCAGATGCTGATTTTTTGCAAGTTATGGGGTCAAATCAATTTTTCAAATGAACGGAGTAAATTTGAAAATATAAGTACCTCCCAGATTTGCTCATCACTGTATTCATCGAGAGGGTCGATGTTGCTTCGCAGAGTCCCCTCAAACATAACAGGATCTTGTGGAATGATGCTAAGTCTTGTCCGTAGGTCATGCAGTCCAATGGTGGAGATGTCGACGCCATCTATCAATATTTGCCCGATACACGGATCGACAATACGGAATAATGTTTGAATCAAGGTTGACTTTCCACCACCAGTTCTTCCAACAATACCAGTCTTCATACCTCCTGAGAAGGTGCATGTTACGCCTTTCAAAACTAAAGGCAGATGTGCCGCATATTTTACCTGCATGCCATACAAGCACTTAGGGTACTGATAACTGTTAAAAGAAACTCAGAACTGCTATTACTAACTGACGAAAAAAATATACTATGTGCCATTAAAACTATCTCATAGAACTTCAGAAGTTTCATCAATATGGATTTGCAAAAGAAAAAAAGAAATATTTAAAGTTGAAGAAACGAACATGAAGGTTGCGAAGCTCAATTTCACCCTTTGTTGGCCAATGGCAATCCGGCCTACTTTCTGATATCGTAAGGGGCGGTTCAGAAGGAATGTTCATGTATTGCAATATTCTTTCCACGGATATCATTCTGTTTTCCAAAGCACAGAGGACCATGATAGCCCACCCTATCAGCATATTCAGACTTAGTCCATAAGTGACTGCAAGACCAGCTGTCTCTGTGAAGTGTAAGGAGATAATAAGTTAATACTAATCAGGGATGCTAATACATTATTCTAATTTTAGTTGATTGGCAAAAACATGTTTACTTACTTGAGTCAATTAGATCAGTTGGCAAGGTGACCAGAAGTATCAAGGCAAATCCAAAAATAAAAGAAGAAAGAAAGTCCAAGCGAAAGCACAACCATTCCATCGCAGCAGCATTATATAAACTTGCCCGAGATAAATTATCCATCAATTGGCCAGTCCAACTGATGAAATCTCTTTCCTTACCAAAGCATCTAATTATAGTTGTGCCAGCTATTGATTCGGCGAAATGCTGCATCACAGGAGCTCTGCAAACTCCAGTTAACCTCTGCAACTCCCTAGCAGCACTTATGTAGTATTGCTGGAATAGAAGGGATGGTATTATGATTAAAAGAAGAAACAAGAAGTACCAATTAATTTCATAGATAGACATAAATATAAATTTCTGATAAAATATGCTACATATTATACATTGAATAATGTCGTGGGTTAAAATTTGTCTTAATCTGCCTAACCAAAAATTCACCATTGGTCCTAAATTTGCAGTTGTGACACTTGGTTCTGAACATGCAAAGGGCACCTTTTTAGGTTCTTTAAATCGTACCCCTTCCATCCCAAAATAAGTGTCGCAGATTTAGAACAAATTTGTACTAAATCTGCCACACTTGTTGTGAGACGGAGGGAGTATAAAATAGTTAATATAGAAGTTCAAACCAACCTTACTTGGTATTCAAAGTCCATTGAACAAAATTATTGGTTTTTTCTTCAACTATAAAATTATTAGCTTTTTGCGTAGCCACCTGTCAATAAGGTCACTACTGCTAATTTAAATTGTACTGGACCTGTTCTGAGTCACTTACACAAGTTTGAGTCAATATAGTTATACTCAGTGACCTATATGAGAAACCATGAAAATCTCGGGACACCTCATTAAGGAAACAGAAACATAGCTTCTAGAATTTGTAACACTGCACATTATATATAGAGTGATATCTGAACAGATTTTCCACAACACTACTCCAACCAATAAGTCTTATCTATATGAACATTGGCATGAAGAAAATAATTGCCAAAATATATGATTACCTCCTGTACACTACAAACCAAATTTGTTAATATTCTATATTTTCATCAAAGAACTAGCCATGGACAAGGGTGCGTGGAAGCTAGCATATCCATGTGCCAAAACCATGAGTTGGTTACGAGATCTTATGGTTTTCATCTCTAGCCTACCCTAACTTGTTTGGGATTAAAGGATTTGTTGTCGTTGTTCAAGGTGTGGAACTCCCATGCAGAATTCACTAGCTATGAATTAATGTATTTGTACTTTTCCTATGTTTTCAAATGGATGCCAACAAAAAAGTCACATCGAACAAAACTATATGAGAAACATTACCTGATATGATAGAGATGCAATAATAACAGGGACAAAAATTACAAAGACTGGCCATGCAACCCGCGACATTAGAATAATTGTTCCAAGAATTTCAATGGCAGGAAATAGAAGGTAGCCCATCAGATCATATATTTGAGTATCCACTGCGCTCTGATCGGTGGAGGCCTGCAATTTGTTTCGACTTTCAGCATTAATAGCCGAATAAAACGTTTAAAATCACTCAAGGGACATGTGACTTCAATTTATCATTGTAAATAACTTTCTGAAGGTAATTACTTACTCTATTCAAGATACGGCCGCTAGGAGTGGAATCAAAGAAAGACATCGGTGCTCGGAATATGCATTGGTGCATCTTGTCAAATAGCATGGTTGCAGTCTTACATCCAGCCACGACTAGGAGATAGGATCGTATGAAGACGCACAATGAGGTAACAAGAGCTAATGCAACATATACGTTTATCATCATCGAGCTATTGACTGGAGGATTCACATCTTTAGATACCGGAGCTGCCCAAGCCATCCATAAATTGCTTCCAATTTGAAGAGATTGAAAAATGACCTGAGCTAGCAAAATAAGTGGCACAAATGCTCCTTTGTGTGCCATTGTAATGTATCTCCAGTAGACAATAAACCCAACCCGGCCTTTCTCCCTCTCTTCTTCTTGTACAAGTTGACCATTTTGAACAAGTACTTCTTCATTGTTATCATGTGTTTGCTCATCTGCTATGGGTAGGGTGCTTCCATTGCCATTAAGATGGCAAGTACTTTCATAATTGCTACTTGGGAGCTCCAACATGTCCATAGTAGATAATGCATCCTTGTGGGACACAATTAAATCAGTGAATTCTTTTCCAGAATTAAGAATTTCAGTGTAATCCCCTGCTTGTATTATTTTCCCGTCTTTCAAGACCTGAAATATGACAACGGAATTGAAAAGGATTTTTTGCACATAGCATAGATAAGACATTATACATTTGTTTCCAGCATACCATGATAACATCGGCTGAAGGTAAAAATTCGACATGATGTGTAACATACACAACTGTTTTTGAAGCTAAAAATCCAAGCAAGCACTCCTGCAAAATACAAATTATGGTCAATAAGTTCACTGAATAGCACCCTAGAATCTCTCTCAAGAATATATAAACTCAAAATTGCTTGGCTAAACTGGATCAATCACAAATTCCAAGGAGTTGTTTAACTTGACTAAAAGAATTATGAAACCAATTTCCCTACAAATGCAATATGAAGAACATTCGTTATAGGATGGACACAGAAGCAAGAGATTAATTACCACTCTCACGCAGAAAGATTTTGAAATAAGTTACTACCCTTGGTAAAAAATTATTTTCGAAGAATATCCTCATTTTCCAAGTTAGTTTCGGTAATATTTGTAGTCTAAGCAATGTTTTCCACCAAATGCCCCCATTAAATGCATGCCAGTATTGTACTCAGATATATAGACAGACACTTCCTAAGGGAAAACTTTAAATGCGTATCAGTACTAGACTCAGATATTGTGCAAAAAATGGAAGACGAACACTGCAGCACATGGGAATATAGTATAAATTTATATAATCAAAATTAATGTATGTAAGATCTGTCGCCAAATAAGATATTAGTTTTAGCATTCAGTTATTTCATATGCATAAAGAACAATGAAATAGTACAAAACATCAAAGACATACCTTGAACAAGTGCAATCCAGTATGGGCATCAACTGCACTAAACGGATCATCAAATAGATAGATATCAGCATCATGGTACAAAGCACGGGCTATTTGTATCCTCTGTTTTTGTCCACCACTGAGGTTAATGCCTCTCTCTCCTATAATCGTCTGGTCACCGAATGGTAATATATCCAGGTCCTTGATAAGAGAGCATGCTTCAAGGACCTTTTCATACCTCTCCCTATTCATTTCTGTTCCGAAAAGTATATTATCTTCGATTTTCCCACTCTGTATCCAAGGTGTTTGGCTAACATAGGAGATCCTGCCACAAGTTTTAACCTCTCCTGATAATTTTGGTATCTCACCGAGTATGCAAGACAATAAACTTGATTTACCAGATCCAACTGTTCCACAGATAGCAACCCTCGTTCCTTGTTGTACACGGAAGTTCAAGTCTTGGAGAGTAGGCACTTGAGAAGATGTATTCCAAGAGAACTGACCGCTCGTCACCTCAACCGACACATCGGTGGTACCCCTAGGAAGCTTAGTTACAACATCGCTAGGGAGTTCCTCAAGACAGAGAAATGAGCATATCCTGTCAAGCGATACTTTTGTCTGAATGATCATAGAGTATGCGTCTGGTAGACCATGGATAGGTGTTTGCAGCTGTCTAAATGTTGCCAGGGCACACAGCACTTTACCTGTTTCTAATGGAATGCCCATAAGCACGCAGACGCCGGAAGTGACCATAGCAACAAAAGCAGGAGCAGAAAAGAAGATGGATAGGAGCATCGCCGAGGTGTATACGTTCTTCTTTAGCCAATTCATCTCTACCTTCCTCAACTCTATGATCTTGGACAAGAAGATCATTTCCCATCCTTGAAGCTTGAGAATGCGCATGCTCTGTAAGATCTCAGACATAGCCCTCATTCTCACGTCCTTGGCGCTCATCATTTTCTCTTGATAATTTTGCTCCATTCTCCCTAAAGGCTTATTACCCCCAATTGTCAAAGCAGTGGCGAGAAGGGCAGCAAATGCAGGGCAAAAACCAAGTGTCGAGTATAAGATGAGCATGGCTAGAACAATTTGCACAGGAAGCCGCCAAAGATCGTGCATGGATCGACTGAAATCTCCTACACACTCGGCGTCGAGGCTCACGACATTGATCATCTCTCCGCTCGAGTTGCTTTGCCTGGACTGACTGGAGAGGGCAAGGCCTTTCTGGTATATAGCAGCGACAAGCGACGAACGTGCACGCACCCCTACTTGTTTTGATCTAAACTGCAAATGCCTCGTCGAGAGGCCTTCGATCAGCTGCGCGACAACAAACGTCAACACTAGAGCGTAGCCCTCTTTGGTGGATCTTGAACTTTTGTTTAGATAGTCGACAAAGTACTCGATCAGGTAGGGACCGACATATGAAGCAACGCTGCTGAGTAGGGCGTAGACCGCAGTGACGAGGATCGGTTTCCATGTTGTAAGCACAATAGCCTTGGCCAGCTTGACCGCCGTAACGTCGGTGAACTGTCCCGTCGCAGAGTTTGACATAACCTTTGCCTTGAAATCAGGGAGGACCCCATGGACACTGTCGCTGTCATCCAAGAAGGGCACATCCTCGAGATCTAGCGGTTTCTTTCTGCCGAGATCAAGTAAGGGGCCCATCCAAGAAAAAGTGATGATGCTGAACCACCCAGCATCTGTGAAGAGTGATTTAGTGCCTGTTGCCTCGGATGAGGAAGGAGTTGCATGGTCCAAAAGCGGTTGCTTCATGATGAACGGGCGAACGGGTAACTCCTACACCGAAACTGAAGGAAAAAATAGTACTCCTTAATTAACTTTCAGTGTTATTAGGAACAGAAGTATATATAAGACTATGAACATTAGAGAACACGTCGAATTCTATCCTGAAATGTCGGCACTGTAAACAGAAGGAAGAAGAAGACCAAAAGGCAGCAGCAACATCGAAATCTCGCGAGAACAGACACACGCGTTTAATCTGTAGACAGATGTATGTGCTGTACTGAGGCAAAGAGGAGGAGTTACACGGGTGAGGCGGCAAGTTGGACGATCGATGCCGATTTCTGCCACTCGACCTCGCAGGATAGGAGGATTCCCGTCTCCAGATGGGGCGCCGCCGCCGCCGCCGCCTGCGAGGGGAGGATCTTTCTGGCGGCTGGCCGCGTGTGTGTTATGTCCGGGCCTCCGGGGTTTGGGCGAGAATTCATATTTATAGCAACTAGGTAAGGATCATTCTTCGTGACACAAAAAATCAGCAGCGCCGCCTCCCTTAATCCTAGGTTTGTGGGGAGCTACTTTCCTTTTTTTTTTTTCCTTAGAAAAGGGAGCTACTCCCTCCGTCCCATAATGTAAGGAAAACGTTTCCACCCGGTGCGCCGGCCGAAACATTGGGCCAGACGCACGCGGGCTTACGCATGGTGGGGCCGGGCATCGCTTTTCGATCTCTTATCTCTTCCCGTTTTCACGCCTCTGTTCGTTCTCCTCCACTCATTCCCCTCCTTCCTCTGCTTTCTTTTCCCTTTCACTTTCCCACGCCATGGATGCTTCCACCATGTTATGTCTCGCCATCTTCTTCTTCGTCCCTCTGTCTCACCAACGCTCTGAGCCAGCATCCCCCCTCCCCTCCCCCTTCCCATTGATTCACTCTCTTAGCTGCATCTGCTACTGCTCCATGATGACTGGAGCTACAATGGCGATGGCTGGTGAGCTGCATCCATGGCCGATGACGCGCAACATTGTTTTTGCTGCAACTGGCCATGAGGAAGCTGCTATCGACTCGAGGTAGAGCTGCAACCGGCAACTCCTTTTTGCTACTGCCAATGCATTTTTCTTTGTTGGATCGAGAGGAGTGTTGTGACCGGCATTCAACAGAGGTGCAACCAGCATCACAAAATGCTACACCGGGCTTTTTTGTTGTTGCAACCAGAGAGCAGACTGGCTATGACCGACGTGCGAAGGAGCTGCAACCGGCAGTTCCAAATGCTACAACCGGCGTCCTAAACTGCTACATCCAGTATCTTAAAAAGCTTCAACACTAGACATGGAAGCTGGGGCGGCCATGGCGCGACCGAAAAAAGGCTGCAACCGACAGATGAAAATGTTACATATGGCACCTGAAAAAGCTACATGAGACTAGGTGCTTTACAACCTACTCCCTCCGTTCCAAATTATTCGTCGCTGAAATGGATGTATATAGAACTAAAATACATCTAGATACATCCATACGTGCGACAAGTAATTCGGAACGGAGGGAGTAGATGCGACCAGCAACGGCAAGGACGACATTTTTGCTGCAACCGCCTCGATTTTTTGCTACTATGGGCAACATGTTTTGCTACATCCAGTCATGGGTCATGGTGCTTTAAGCACGGCGGCGGAGCACGAAACAAGATGCTGGTGGTGGGTTGCCGCGAATCCCTGCAACGAGATCTGGCATGTAGCAAGGGAGGAAGGCGTCGTGCTGCGACCGGGAGGGGTGGGGGCAGTAGTAGAGCACGACGCGCGGCCCAGTGAGCTGCGCGAGATGCAGGAGGGAGGAGAGTACCGGCCATCGGGCAGCCGATCATGAGCCGCATAGCAGCAGTCACCGAGAGAAGGGGGAAGGGGCTGACAATGGAGGTGCTGCAGGTGAGGCGGACGGGGAACAGAGGAGATGCGCGGAAGAAGACGAGGAAGACGACGACCTACCTTGAAGATCCAACGGTTGATGCTGTTGGGATCGTGTGGCTGTAGACCGACCGGCCCAAATTTGGGCCGGCGCTGCGGTGCCTAGCGGTCGCCATAATGTAAGACGTTTTTTGGCACTAGGTTAGTACTTCCTCTGTTTTTATTTACTCCGTATGTTAGAGTTGACCGAAGTCAAACTTTCTAAAGTTTGACCAAGTTTATAAAAAATAATATAAATATTTACCATAACAAATCTATATGATGTGAGAGTACATTTGATAATGAATGATGGTGTTAATATTGTATATGTGAGAGTATATTTATCAAAATTTATAAAGTTTGACTTTGACCAAAGCTAATATGTGGAGTAAATAAAAACGAAGGGAGTATTATCGAGCAAGCGATCACGCATCACATTTTAGTCTTTTTTGTTTCCTCGCTAAACAGCCCAAGTGCGTTCTGTTTTAGCTGGTTGGGCTGTGTTTGAGATAGAGTTTTTTTTTCTCTCTCTCTTTTTGAACAGAGAGAGAAAAACAAGACTATACCGGCTTGGTTCGGCCCACTGTAGCGACCGTTTATTTAGTTTTTCATTCATTTTTGAAAAATACGAAAAGATAATAGTGATTTTTTTCTAAAAAAATGAGAACATTTTTCAAAACACAAACTTCTTTGAAAAAACAAAGAATTTTCTAAAAACCCGAACATGTTTAACAAAAAGTGATTTTTTTTAAAGTTATGTTTCTTTAAGTGCAAACAATTATGAAACTCTGAAAATTCTTTGAAAAATGGAAATTTACAGAACCCTCGAATATTCTGAACCCACAAACAAAATTTTCAAATTCTAGCACATTTTAAAATTCTGATCATTTTAAAAAGAAGCAAACAAAATTTAAATTTCTAAGCATTTTTGAAATGTGAAAATTTCTTGAACAACACAAGAAAATTTAGAATATTTCAAAAAAATTAAAAATAAAAAACATTGGATTTTAAAAAAGAAAATCAAATAAAAATGAAAACTAGAAAACCAAAAGGAAACCAGAAAAACAAGTAAATATAACAAGAAAGAAGTGAAAAAATAGCTAAACAGAACCTTCATAAAAATCGGTGGGAAAGATGACGACCTGGTTGGCCTAGTGAGACGGCCCATTTATTTTGGTCTCCCCTCGGATCTGTGCGAAACAGACTCAATTTGACGCAACGTGCGTAATATAGAAATTGTTGTTCCTAGCCATGCCTGTTCTAAAAAAAGGTTTCAAGCCAAACCTTGCCAATTCGCACAAGGAAAGCCACACTTTGCCACATCTCAAATTAAGCAAGTTTGATCAAATTAAGTGGGTGTTTGATTCTAGACACACCAGGTGTGGCAAGAATCTTGTTGTGAGCAATAAGCCCCACATATCATATACACACACAAAATGTGGCAAAAATTCTTAAGACAATCCAAAGTGTGACTAAGAATTTGAGCACCTCAAGTAAGGCAAGTGTGGCAGAAATAATGTGACAAAGTTAGTCACCAATCAAACATGCCTTAAACTTTAGTAACTAGCGAAACGTGCACTATGCAAACAAGATGTATGCCTGGGAACATAGAGGGAGAAAAGTTTAAACAACAATACTTTGGTATTTGTTTACCTTAATAGGGAGATGACGTTGTTGGTGTCAAAACCGGCGGATCTCGGGTAGGGGGTCCTGAACTGTGCGTCTAAGGCTAATGGTAACAGGAGGCGGGGGACACAATGCTTTACCCAGGTTCAGGCCCTCTCAATGGAGGTAATACCCTACTTCCTGCTTGATTGATCTTGATGATATGAGTATTACAAGAGTAGATCTACCAGGAGATCGTAGAGGCTAAACCTTAGGAGCTAGCCTATGAATATGATTGTTTTTGTCCTACGGACTAAACCCTCCGATTTATATAGACACCGGAGGGGGCTAGGGTTACACAGAGTCGGTTACAGGGAAAGGAATCTTCATATCCAAATCGCCAAGCTTGCCTTCCACGCAAAGAAGAGTCCCATCCGGACATGGGACGAAGTCTTCTATCTTGTATATTCATAGCCCAACAGTCCGGCATACACATATAGTCCGACTGTCCGAGGACCCCT
This sequence comes from Aegilops speltoides, assembly GCA_021437245.1. Taxonomy (NCBI): domain Eukaryota; kingdom Viridiplantae; phylum Streptophyta; class Magnoliopsida; order Poales; family Poaceae; genus Aegilops; species Aegilops speltoides. The sequence goes on from CM038141.1 coordinate 390,093,280, forward strand.
TAATCCAGGACTCCCTCGGTAGCCCCTGAACCAGGCTTCAATGACGATGAGTCCAGCGTGCAGATTGTCATCTGCATTGCAAGGAGGGTTCCTTCTCCTAATACTCCAAAGTAGATCTTGAACATAAAAATCATGTCCAACTCTGCAAAACAAATCCCACATACCACGGTAGAGAGTACAATATCCCACAAGTCCAATCTGCTGACAACTCATAGCGTGACATCACGCCACGGGCCGGTCTTTTACTCGAATCGTTTTTATCCCGCCCCTCCGTATTTCGAGGCGCTGTTTCATTGGCACGTCTTGTCGAAGCAGAGATCGTGTCCCCTTATCATGGAATTCTCATCAATGCGGGCTTGGGTAACCCAACCGTGCCATCATCACGGCGCTTGTGAAATAAGCGAGTTTTAGGGCGAACGGGGAGGCGCATGATTTTTACTGCCTTTATAAAGGGATAAGGATTCCCCTCTTTCACCCACGCCCTCTTCTTCCTCTGCTCATTCATCCTCGAGTTCCAACGCCCAAGCACCCATCTCGTCCGCCCCAAAAAGCACTCCAATCATGTCCTGATCCGGAGCTGGAGGCAAGTGGATGGCCTCCTCCGTCAAGAAGGAGGACATCAAGAAGCTCCGGGAGGCCGGGTACTTGTCCAAAGACATCGCTCATCGGCTTCCGGCCAAGGGGAAGATCATCCCTACCCCGGAGCCCCAAGAAAGGGTGGTATTTCTTTCCCACTTCGTCCGCAGGCCGGGGTTCCCCCTCCACCCGTTCGTCCGCGGACTGATGTTCTACTACGGGCTGGACTTCCACGACTTGGCCCCCAACTCCATCCTTGACATTTCAGCATTCTTTGTCATGTGTGAGGCCTTCCTCCACATCCCACCTCACTTTGGCCTATGGCTGAAGACCTTCAATGTGAAGCCCAAGGTGGTGAGCGACGAACAAGCAGAGTGCGGAGGCGCTATGGTGGGCAAGATGCCCAATGTCACCTGGCTCGAAGGCTCCTTTGTAGAGACTGTAAAGGGGTGGCAATCAGGGTGGTTCTACATTATCAAACCGCGCGGCGCCAACTGGGAGGCGACCCCCGAATTCTGATCCGGAGTCCCCATGCGGCTCACCTCTTGGCAAGAGAAGGGTTTAGCCTGGGGCTCAGCGGAAGAAGTGACTAGGCTCCAGACATGTGTCCAGAACATGATTGACAATAAAATCAAGCTTGTCAACGTGATCCATGTCATACTCTTCCGCCTGTTTCTTTCGTGCCAGAGTCGGACTTGTAATTTGTGGGAGTTCGACCCGGCCAAGCACCAGATGCTGCTGGAGCTCTTCGATACGACACACGAAGACATTTGGAAGGTGCTTTTTAAGGCCGGCGAGGTTCCACCACCCACGTCCGAAGATCGCAGGCTTAGCGCAAAACGCTGGGCTAATCTGGTAACTTCTTTTATGTTTGCAAGATATATCTTTTTGCTGGCATATCCGTGGGAGGAACCTAAGCCTCCATGCTAATCTCTCAGGCTTGGGTAACGATAGCGGAGCAAATCGAATGTCCGGCTCCGCTGCCCGAAGATCAAGAAACGCCTCTTCTAACAAAGATGCTATTTTCGACGCCTTATGAGGTGCCGGAGAAGAAAACTAAGAAGGTGGCCAAGGGGACCAGAGGTAGTCTCCGACGCAAGGGTGTTTTGGACGTGATGTCCGAAGACGCCAAGGCGCACTGCTTCGCCAAAGACGACGGGAAGAAGGAGGCCCGTTCCCCCCCTCCCACGCTGGGGAAAAAAAGAAGAGGAAGGACTCCACACATAGGGAGGCCGAGGCGCCCAAGAAGGGAAAAATTTCCCTTCCGGACTACTCCGCCGCAGCCACCAACAGTAGCGAGGAGCGGGGGGGCAGGTCAAGCCCCTAGCCAAATCGTAAGTATCCGGACACAATAATATTTCTAGTTCTTTTTTCACCTTATTGTTTTTAATGTGTTAGACCATGCATCTGCAGTCCAGCCCAATCCAACATCGAGCTCTCCTCCTCTTTGAAGGGGTCGCTAGATCCGTCGGTGATGAACAGCGGGTCCCTTCCAACGGCCACCTCCCATAAGGCCGCGGACAACGCTGAGGTGTTGTCTCGAAGGATACCGGGCCAAGGGGAGGCCGTTCTGGTGATGCTGGAGGAAAGAAGTCTGGTTGCCGAGCACATGGGGGGAAAGACCCCTACAGACCCCGACGTTGAGGGCCGAGTCCAGTTCGGCCCTCAGCCGGATACAGCTCCGGAGACCCAAGTGGCTCCGGATTCGGGCAGGCAGCCTCTCCCAAATGAGGGGGGCAAGCCGCCTCCGCCGGTTACCTCTGTCCACCCAGAGGCACCAGACAGATTGTTGGAAGCGCTACAAGGCGCTTCCATTATGGAAGAACACCGTACTCTTATGAGTACGGTGATTGAGAAAGTCCAGTCTGCCAAAAACGGACTGACCGAAACCTGCCTTAGCCTTATAACATGCTTTGAGGTAAGTAATGTAGTTGTAAAAGAATATCACCTTGCCAACAGTAGCCCCTGATGCTCTATTCGGTGTTCGGAAAGAAAAACCAAACCGAGGATCAAAATAATTTTCGCAGGAGTCTAATATAACATGTCTATGTGAACAAGCAGGCGTCGCTGCTAGCCGCTGCCGCTCATACCGCGGAGGTCTCCGGCTTGACGCGGAATCTGGAGCGGGCCGAGGAAGAACTCGGCCTCGTGAAGAAGCAATTGGAGGACATCCAAGGTATGCACTAACTGGTGCTTTATATTTGGGACGTGAAAGTGCAACTATCCCTAGGTGGTTTTGGTAATTCATAACAACATATAGCTCATTGAGCTAATGCTATTCCAAGACTATTATTTCAGGAAAGCTCAATGAATGGCATGGCATGGATGATGAAAGTGGATCCCTCAAAATACTAAGGACAAAGGATTGGCTCAAGCTCAAAAGCTCAAGACTCTTCATTTTATATTTTAGTGATCCAAGATCACATTGAGTCTATAGGAAAAGCCAATACTATCAAGGAGGGATGAGGCGTTGCTTAATGAGCCTCTTGCTTCATGTGCTTAGTGATATGCTCCAAAACCCTCAGCTACTTTCCCACATCCACAAATGACCTAAACCCAAAGCCAAAATCGGTCACACCGATTCTTCCTATCTGGCGCCACCGATTCCAAAGGTCATAGCTGCTGGGGAACGTTGCAGAAAATTAAAAAATTTTCCTACGGTTTCACCAAGATCCATCTGTGAGTTCATCTAAGCAACGAGTATTGGGAGAGAGTTTGCATCTACATACCACTTGTAGATCGCGTGCGGAAGCTTGCAAGGTGATGATGGAGTCGTACTCGAACGTGATTCAGATCACCGATGTCCAAGTGCTGAACGGACAGCACCTCCGCGTTCAACACACGACGGGACGAGTGACGCCTCCTCCGCCTTGATCCAGCAAGGAGGAAGGAGAGGTTGAGGAAGACAGCTCCACCGGCAAAGACGACGGCGTGGTGATGGTGGAGAAGCAAGATTTCGGACAGGCTTCGCCAAGCGCCTACGGAGGAGGAGAAGTGTTGGGAGGGAGGGCTGCGCCTTGGAGATGGGTACAGCAGCCCCTCCCTCCCCTTTATATAGGCCCCACAGAGGCTGCCCCGAGATCCAATCTCCAAGGGGGCGGCGCCAAGGGGTGGAGTGCCCCTGCCAGTGGGCGCCCCACCCCTAGGGTTTCAACCCTAGGCGCGGGTGGGCCTAGGGGCGCACCAGCCCACTATGGGCTGGTTCCTCCCACTTCAGCCCACGGGCCCTTCGGGATAGGTGGCCCCACCGGTGGACCCTCGACCCTTCCGTGGTCCCAGACATTGTCGGTGACCTCAAACTTTCCCGATGGCGAAATACCACTTCCTATATATTATTCTTTACCTCCGACCATTCCGAAACTCCTCGTGACGTCCGGGATCTCATCCGGACTCAACAACATTCGGTAGTCACATACTTGACTTCCTACTAACCCTAGCGCCACCGAACCTTATGTGTAGACCCTACGGGTTCGGAGACACGCAGACATGACCGAGACGACTCTCGGCAATAACCAACAGCGGGTCTGATACCCATGTTGGCTCCTACATGCTCCTCGATGATTTCATCGGTTGAACCACGATGTCGAGGATTCGATCAAACCTCGTATGCAATTCCCTTTGTCAATCGGTGCGTTACTTGCCCGAGACTCGATCGTCGGTATCCCAATACCTTGTTCAGTCTCGTTACCGCAAGTCACTTTACTTGTACCGTAATGCATGATCCCGTGGCAACACCTTGGTCAACTTGAGCTCATTATGATGATGCATTACCGAGTGGGCCCAGAGATACCTCTCCGTCATACGAGTGACAAATCCCGCCTCGATCCGTGTCAACCCAACAGATACTTTCGGAGATACCTGTAATGCACCCTTATAGTCACCCAGATTCGCCAGACGCTTTGATACACCCAAGGCACTCCTACGGTAACCGGAGTTACACGATCTCATGGTCGAAGGAAGATATACTTGACATTGGCAAAGCTCTAGCAAACGAACTACACGATCTTTTATGCTATGCTTAGGATTGTCTTGTCCATCACATCATTCTCCTAATGATGTGATCCCGTTATCAACGACATCCAATGTCCATAGTCAGGAAACCATGACTATCTGTTGATCACAACGAGCTAGTCTACTAGAGGCTCACTAGGGACATTTGTGGTCTAAGTGTTCACACGTGTATTACGATTTCCGGATAATAGAGTTCTAGCATGAACAAAAGACAATTATTATGAACATTGAAATATAATAATACTTTTATTATTGCCTCTAGGGCATATTTCCAACAGTCTCCCACTTGCACTAGAGTCACCAATCTAGTTACATTGTGATGAATCGAACACCCATAGAGTTCTGGTGTTGATCATGTTTTCCACGTGAGAGAGGTTTATTCAACGGATCTGCGACATTCAGATCTGTGTGTACTTTGCAAATCTCTATGTCTCCATCTTGAACATTTTCGCGGATGGAGTTGAAACGACGCTTGATGTGCCTGGTCTTCTTGTGAAACCTGGGCTCCTTGACAAGGGCAATAGCTCCAGTGTTGTCACAGAAGAGTTTGATCGGCCCCGACGCATTGGGTATGACTCCTAGGTCGGTGATGAACTCCTTCACCCAAATCGCTTCATGCGCTGCCTCCGAGGCTGCCATGTACTCCGCTTCACACGTAGATCCCGCCACGACGCTCGCTTGCAACCGCACTAGCTATCGCTTCCACCATTCAACATATACACGATCCGGTTTGTGACTTAGAGTCATCCAGATCTGAGTCGAAGCTAAGCGTCAACGTAACCCTTTACGACGAGCTCTTCGTCTCCTCCATAAACGAAAACATGTCCTTTGTCCTTTTCGGTACTTCAGATATTCTTGACCGCTGTCCAGTGTTCCTTGCCGGGATTACTTTGGTATCTTGCAACCAAACTTACGGCAAGGTTTACATCGGTCCAGTACACAGCATGGCATACATAATAGATCCTATGGCTGAAGCATAGGGATGACACTCATCTCTTCTTTATCTTTTGCCGTGGTCGGTGATCGAGCTGAGCTCAATCTCACACCTTGTAACATAGGCAAGAACCCTTCTTGACTGATCCATTTTGAACCTCTTCAAAATCTTATCAAGGTATGTGCTTTGTGAAAGACCTATGAGGCGCCTCGATCTATCTCTATAGATCTTGATCCCTAATATATAAGCAGCTTCTCCAAGGTCCTTCATTGAAAAACACTTGTTCAAGTAGGCCTTAATGCTGTCCAGAATTTCGTATCATTTCCCATCAAGAGTATGTCATCTACATATAATATGAGAAATGCTACGAGCTCCCACTCACTTTCTTGTAAACGCAGGCTTCTCCATAAGTCTCATATAACCCAAACGCTTTGATCATCTCATCAAAGCGAATGTTCCAACTCGAGATGCTTGCACCAGCCCATAAATGGATCGCTGGAGCTTGCATACTTTGTTAGCGCTTCGAGGATCGACAAAACCTTCCGCTGCATCATATACAGCTCTTCCTTAAGATGTCCGTTAAGGAATGCCGTTTTGACGTCCATCTGCCATATCTCATAATCATAGTATGCGGCAATTGCTAACATGATTCGGACGGACTTAAGCTTCGCTACGGGAGAGAATGTCTCGTCGTAGTCAATCCCTAGAACTTGTCGATAACCCTTAGCGACAAGTTGAGCCTTATAGATGGTAACATTTCCATCCGCGTCCGTCTTCTTCTTAAAAATCCATTTGTTTTCTATCGCTCGCCGATCATCGGGCAAGTCTGTCAAAGTCCATACTTTGTTTTCATACATGGATTCTATCTCGGATTTCATGGCCACAAACCATTTATTGGAATCTGGGCCCGCCATTGCTTCTTCATAGTTCGAAGGTTCATTGTTGTCTAACAACATGATTTCCATGACAGGGTTGCCGTACCACTCTGGTGCGGAACATGTCCTTGTGGACCTTCGAGGTTCAGTAGCAACTTGATCCGAAGTACTTTGATCATCATCATTGTTTTCCTCTTCATTGGCGTGGGCATCACAGAACGGTTTCTGCCCGCACCACTTTCCGCTCGAGAGGTAGTACTTCATCGAGTTCTACTTTCCTCCCACTTACTTCTTTCGAGAGAAACTCTTTTCCGAAAGCATCCGTTCTTGGCAACAAATATCTTGCCTTCAGATCTTAAGTAGAAGGTATACCCGACAGTTTCCTTAGGGTATCCTATGAATATGCATTTTTCCGACTTGGGTTCGAGCTTTTCAGGTTGAAGTTTCTTGACATAAGCATCGCATCCCCAAACTTTTAGAAACGATAGCTTAGGTTTCTTCCCAAAGCATAATTCATACGGTGTCGTCTCAACGGATTTAGACGGTGCCCTATTTAAAGTGAATGTAGCTGTCTCTAGAGCGTATCCCCAAAATGATAGCGTAAATCGGTAAGAGACATCATAGACCGCACCATATCCAATAGAGTGCGATTTACATTCGGACACACCGCTTACCGAGGTGTTCCAGCGGCGTGAGTTGTGAAACGATTCCACATTTCCTCAAGTGTGTGCCAAACTCGTGACTTAAGTATTCTACTCCACGATCCGATCAGAGGAACTTTATCTTTCGGTCACGTTGATTCTCCACCTCACTCTGAAATTCCTTGAACTTTTCAAAGGTCTCACACTTGTGTTTCATTAAGTAGACATACCCATATCTACTCAAGTCATCGGTGAGAGTGAGAACATAACGATATCCTCCATGAGCCTCAACGCCATTGGACCGCACACATCGGTATGTATGATTTCCAACAAGTTGGTTGCTCGCTCCATTGTTCCGAGAACGGAGTCTTGGTCATTTTGCCTAAGAGGCATGGTTCGCATGTGTCAAACGATTCATAATCAAGAGACTCCAAAAGTCCATCAGCATGGAGCTTCTTCATGCGCTTGACACCAATGTGACCAAGGTGGCGAGTACCACAAGTATGTGGGACTATCGTTATCAATTTTACATCTTTTGGCATCTACACTATGAACATGTGTAATATTACGCCGAGATTCATTAAGAATAAACCATTGACCATCTGAGCATGACCATAAAACATATCTCTCATATAAATCGAACAACCATTATTCTCGGACTTAAATGAGTAGCCATCTCGTATTAAATGAGATCCGGATACAATGTTCATGCTCAAACTTGGCACTAAATAACAATTATTGAGGTTCAAAACTAATCCCGTAGGTAAATGTAGAGGCAGCGTGTCGACGGCGATCACATCGACTGAACCATTCCCGACGCCAAGATCGTCACCTCGTCCTTCGCCAATCTCCGCTTATTCCGCAGCTCTGCTGTGAGTTACAAATATGAGCAACAGCACCGTATCAAATACCCGGGAGTTACTACGAGTAATCGTAAGGTACGATCAATTACATGTATATCAAATATACCTTTGTTGTTGCCGGCCTTCTTATCCGCTAAGTATTTGGGGCAGTTCCGCTTCAAAGGACCCTTCCTTTGCAATAAAAGCAATCAGTCTCGTGCTTGGGTCCATTCTTTGACTTCCTCCCGCAACAAAGCTTACGGGCGCTGCAACATCTTTGCCGTCCTTCTTGAAGTTCTTCTTACCCTTGCCCTTCTTGAACTTAGTGGTCTTATTGACCATCAACACTTGATGTTCTTTCTTGATTTCAGCCTCTGCTGACTTTAGCATCGAGAACACTTCAGAATGGTCTTTACCATCCCCGCATGTTGTAGTTCATCACAAAGCTCTTGTAGCTTGGTGGGAGCGATCGAGGATTCTGTCAATGACCGCCTCATCTCGGGAGGTTTATGTTCACCGGGGTCATACGGTTGTGCAACCTGCATATCTTCGTGATGTGCTCACCGATGTAACTGTTTTCCTCCATCTTACAATCTGTAGAACTTGTCGAGACATCATATCTCTCGACCCGGCATGAGCTTGGAAAACTAGTTTCAGCTCTTCAACATCTCATATGCTCCGTGGTGCTCAAAACGCTTTTGGAGCCCTCCTGTAAAGCATGCTGCACCGAACGAGGGAGTAATCATCAAGACGAGCTTGCCAAGCGCTCATAACGCCTTGGTTCTGCGGGACGGAGCGCCACCTAGCGGTCCTTCCGGGACATATTGCTTCCGGCAGCTATGAGGATGATCTCGTGTTCCGGACCCAATCCGTATAGTTGCTGCCATCATCTTTCAGCTTGGTTTTCTAGGAACGCGTTGAAGTTCATGTTGACATTAGCGTTGGCCATTGATCTACAAGACATATTTGCAAAGGTTTTAGACTAAGTTCATGATAATAAAGTTCTAATCAACTTATGAACTCCCACTTAGATTAGACATGTTGGGGAACGTAGTAATTTCAAAAAATTTCCTACGCACACGCAAGATCATGGTGATGCATAGCAACGAGAGGGGAGAGTGTTGTCTCACGCATCTCGAGACCAAGCGAAGCGATCACAACGTAGAGGAAGTAGTCGACGCGTTCTCCTCGCGATCCGACCGATCCCGGCGCCAAGTTATCTCGACGCCCCAGTTCTTGACACACGACAGCTCGATGACGCCCTCGGCTCCAATCCAAAGAGAGCTCGGGAGGAGAGTTTCACAAGACGACGGTGTGGTGACGATCTTGATGTTCTATCATCGCAGAAGCTTCGCTTAAGCTTCGCAACGATATGACCGAGGTGGAATATGGTGGAGGGGGCACCGCACACGGCTAAGGAACGATCCGTAGATCAACTTGTGTGTTCTAGGGTGCCCCTGCCTCAGATATAAAGGAGCAAGGGGAGGTGCGGCCGCCCAAGGGAGGCGCGCGGAGGAGTTCTACTCCCACCGAGTAGGACTCCCCCTTCCTAGTTGGAGTAGGATTGGGGAGGGAAGAGGGAAGGGGCGCCGCCTCTCTCTTGTCCTATTCGGACTAGGGGAGAGGGGCGCGTGCCTGCCCCTGGCCGGCCCTTCCTCTTCTCCCTCGAGGCCCACTAAGGCCCAATAGCCTCCGGAGGGTTCCGTAACCCCGGTATTCCTAAAAAATCCGATTTCACCCGAACCATTCAACTCCAAATATAGGCTTCCAATATATCAATCTTTATGTCTCGACCATTTCGAGACTCCTCGTCATGTCCGTGATCACATCCGGACTCCAAACTCCTTCGGTACATCAAAATACATAAACTCATAATATAACCGCCATCGAAACCTTAAGCGTCATGGACCCTACGGTTCGAGAACAATGTAGACATGACCGAGACACGCCTCCGGTCAATAACCAATAGCGGACCTGGATGCCCATATTGGTCTCCTACATATTCTACGAAGATCTTTATCGGTCAGACCGCATAACAACATACGTTGTTCCTTTGTCATCGGTATGTTACTTGCCCGAGATTCGATCGTCGGTATCCAATACCTAGTTCAATCTCGCTACGCAAGTCTTTTTACTTGTTCAGAATACATCATCTCACAGCTAACTCATTAGTTGTAATGCTTGCAAGGCTTCAAAGATGTGTATTACCGAGAGGGCCCAGAGATACCTCTCCGACAATCGGAGTGACAAAACCTAATCTCAAAATACGCCAACCCAACATCTGCCTTTGGAGACACCTGTAGTACTCCTTTATAATCACCCAGATTACGCTTGTGACGCTTGGTAGCACCCAAAGTGTTCCTCCGTAAACGGAGTTGCATAATCTCATAGTTACAGAACATGTATATGTCATGGATAAAAGCAGAGCAACATACTAAACGATCGTGTGCTAAGCTAATGGAATGGGTCATGTCAATCGATCATTCTACTAATGATGTGATCTTGTTAATCAAATAACAACTCTTTGTTCATGGTTAGGAAACATAACCATCTTTGATTAACAAGCTAGTCTAGTAGAGGCATACTAGTGACATATTGTTTGTCTATGCATTCACACATGTATCATGTTTCCGGTTAATACAATTCTAGCATGAATGATAAACATTTATCATGAAATAAGGAAATAAATAATAACTTTATTATTGCCTCTAGGCATATTTCCTTCAGCCTCCCACTTGCACTAGAGTCAATAATCTAGATTACATAGTAATGATTCTAACACCCATGGAGTCTTGGTGTTGATCATGTTTTGCTCGTGGAAGAGGCTTAGTCAACGGTCTGCTACATTCAGATCCGTATGTATCTTGCAAATCTCTATGTCTCCCACCGACTAAGTCCCGGATGGAATTGAAGCGTCTTTTGATGTGCTTGGTCCTCTTGTGAAATCTGGATTCCTTCGCTAAGGCAATTGCTCCAAAGATTGTCACGTAAGATTTTCATTGGAACCGATGCACTAGGTATGACACCTAGATCGGATATGAACTCCTTCATCCGCACTCCTTCATTAGCTGCTTCGGCTGCTATGTACTCGCTTCACATGTAGATCCCGCCACGACGCTTTGTTTAGAACTGCACCAACCGACAGCTCCTCCGCTTAGTGTAAATACGATCCGTCTGCGATTTAGAATCGTCCGGATCGGTGTCAAAGCTTGCATCAATGTAACCGCTCACGATGAGCTCTTTGTCACCTCCATATACGAGAAACATATCCTTAGTCCTTTTCGTATTTCAGATGTTCTTGACCGCTGTCCAAAGATCCACTCGGATTACTTTGGTACCTCCTGCTAAGCTTATAGCAAGGCACACATCAGGTCCGTACACAAGATTGCATACATGATAGAGCCTATGGCTGAAGCATAGGAACATCTTTCATTTTCTCTCTATCTTCTACGGTTGGTCGGGCATTGAGTCTTACTCAACTTCACACCTTGTAACACAGGCAAGAACCCTTTCTTTGCTTGATCCATTTTGAACTTCTTCAAAATTTTGTCAAGGTATGTGCTTTGTGAAAGTCCAATTAAGCGCCTTGATCTATCTCTATAGATCTTAATGCCCAATATGTAAGCAGCTTCACCGAGGTCTTTCATTGAAAACTCTTATTCAAGTATCCCTTTATGCTATCCAGAATTCTATATCATTTCCGATCAGCAATATGTCATCTACATATAATATCGTAAATGCTACAGAGCTCCCACTCACTTTCTTGTAAATACAAAGCTTCTCCAAAAGTCTCAGATGAACCCAAATGCTTTGATCACACTATCAAAGCGCTTATTCCAACTCCGAGATGCTTGCACCAGTCCATAAATGGATCGCTGGAGCTTGCACACTTTGTTAGCTCCTTTGGATCGATAAAACCTTCTCGTTGCATCATATACAACTCTTCTTCCGTAAATCCATTCAGAATGCGTCTTTACATCCATTTGCCAAATTTCATAATCATAAAATGCGCAATCGTTAACATGATTCGACAGACTTAAGCATCGCTTCGGGTGAGAAGGTCTCATCGTAGTCAATCCCTTGAACTTGTCGAAACCCTTTGCGATAAGTCGAGCTTTGTAGACAATAATATTACCGTCGTGTCGGTCTTCTTCTTGAAGATCCACTTGTTTTCTATTGCTTGCCGACCCTCGGCAAGTCAACCAAAGTCCATACTTTGTTTTCATACATGGATCCCATCTCGATTTCATGGCCTCAAGCCATTTTATGGAATCTGGGCTCACCATCGCTTCTTCATAGTTCGAGGTTCATCATGATCTAGTAGCATGATTTCCGAACAGGATTACCGCACCACTCAGTGCGGATCTTACTCGGTTGATCTACGAGGTTCTCAGAGTAACTTGATCTCAAGTTTCATGATCAACATCATCAACTTCCTCACTACTTGGTGTAGATGTCTCGTAAACCGTTTCGCGACAAACTACTTTCAAGTAAGGGAGAAGGTACAATTACCTCATGAAGTTCTACTTTCCTCCCACTCACTTCTTTCGAGAGAAACTCCTTCTCTAGAAAGGATCCATTCTTAGCAACAAATGTCTTGCCTTCGGATCTGTGATAGAAGGTGTACCCAACTGTCTCCTTTGGGTATCCTATGAAGACACATTTCTCCGATTTGGGTTCGAGCTTATCGGGTTGAAGCTTTTTCACATAAGCATCGCATCCCCAAACTTTAAGAAACGACAACTTTGGTTTCTTGCTAAACCATAGTTCATAAGGTGTCGCCTCAACGGATTTTGACGGTGTTCTATTCAGGTGAATGCGGCCGCCTCTAGAGCATAACCCCAAAACGATAGCGGTAAATCTGTAAGAGACATCATAGATCGCACCATATCTAGTAAAGTACGATTACGACGCTCGGACACACCATTACGCTGTGGTGTTCCGGTGGCGGAGTTGCAAAACTATTCCGCATTGTTTCAAATGTAGACCAAACTCAGAACTCAAATATTCACCTCCACGATCGATCGTAGAAATTTAATTTTCTTATTATGATGATTTTCAACTTCACTCTAAAATTCTTTGAACTTTTCAAATGTTTCAGACTTATGTTTCATTAAGTAGATATACCCATATCTGCTTAAGTCATCCGTGAAGGTGAGAAAATAACGATATCCGCCACGAGCCTCAACATTCATCGGACCACATACATCTCAGTATGTATGATTTCCAACAAATCTGTTGCTCTCTCCATAGAACCGAGAACGGGTTTTAGTCATCTTGCCCATGAGGCACGGTTCGCAAGTGCCAAGTGATTCATAATCAAGTGACTCCAAAAGTCCATCAAGATGGAGTTTCTTCATGCGCTTTACACCGATATGACCTAAACGGCAAGTGCCACAAATAAGTTGCACTATCATTATCAACTCAGATCTTTTGGTTTCAACATTATGAATATGTGTATCACTACCATCGAGATTCATCAAAATAGACCACTCTTCAAGGGTGCATGACCATAAAAGATATTACTCATATAAATAGAACAACCATTATTCTCTCGATTTAAATGAATAACCGCCTCGCATCAAACAAGATCCAGATATAATGTTCATGCTCAACGCAGCACCAAATAACAATTATTTAGGTCTAAAACTAATCCCAAGGTAGATGTAGAGGTAGCGTGCCGACCGCGATCACATCGACTTTGGAACCATTTCCCACGCCAGATCGTCACCTCGCCCTTTGCCGTTGTTCGCTAATCCGTAGTCCCTGCTTCGAGTTGCAAATATTAGCAATGTAACCAGATCAAATACCAGTGCTATCATGAGCTCTAGTAAGGTACACATCAATAACATGTATATCACATATACCTTTGTTCACCTTGCCATCCTTCTTATCCGCCAAATACTTGGGGCAGTTCCGCTCCAAAGGACCAGTCTGCTTGCAGAGAAGCACTCGGCCAGTGTTTGGGTCCAGACTTGGGTTTTTCTCCGAGCAAAGAACTTGCTTGTCGTTCTTCTTGAAGTTCCCTTCTTCTTCCCTTTGCCTTTCTTCTTGAAACTAGTGGTCTTATTGACCATCAACACTTGATGCTCCTTCTGATTTCTACCTCCGCAGCCTTTAGCATTGCGAAGAGCTCTGTATAGTCTTTACTAACCCTTGCATATTATAGTTCATCACGAAGCCTTTGTAGCTTGGTGGCGTGATTGAAGAATTTCATCAATGACACAATCATCCGGAAGATTAACTCCCAATTGTGTCAAGTGATTGTAGTACCCACATTCTCGAGTATGTGCTCACTAATGTAACTATTCTCCTCCATCTTGCAGCTATAGAACTTATTGGAGACTTCATATCTCTCAATCCGGGCATTCTGTTGAATATTAACTTCAACTCCTCGAACATCTCATATGCTCCATGACGCTCAAAACGCCGTTGAAGTCCCGGTTCTAAGCCGTAAAGCATGGCACAATCGAACTATAGAGTAGTCATCAGCTTTGCTCGCCAGACGCTCACAACATCCGTGTTGCTCTGCAAGAAGAGTTCGCACCTAGCGGTGCATCCAGACGTAACTCTTCAGGCAGCAATGAGGATAATCCTCGTTACGGACCCAAATCCGTAATTGCTACCATCATCTTTCAACTTTGCTTTCTCAAGGAACGCATTAAAATTCAACGGAACAACAAAGACGAGCCATCTATCTACAATCAAACATAAAGAAGCAAGATACTATCGGTACTAAGTTCATGATAAATTTAAGTTCAATTAATCATATTACTTAAGAACTCCCACTTAGACAGACATCTCTCTAGTCGCCTAAGTGATCACGTGATCCAAATCAACTAAACCATAACCGATCATCACGTGAAATGGAGTAGTTTTCAATGGTGAACATCTTATGTTGATCATATCTACTATATGATTCACGCCGACCTTTCGGTCTCCGTGTTCCGAGGCCATATCTGCATATGCTAGGCTCGTCAAGTATAACCCGAGTATTCTCGTGTGCAAAACTGGCTTGCACCCGCTGTAGATGGACGAGAGCTTATCACACCCGATCATCACGTGGTGTCCGGGCACGATTTAACTTTGGCAACGTGCATACTCGGGAGAACACTTCTTGATAATTTAGTGAGAGATCATCTTATAATGCTACCGCCAATCAAAGCAAGATAAGATGCATAAAAGATAAACATCACATGCAAATCAATATAAGTGATATGATATGGCCATCATCATCTTGTGCTTGTGATTCCATCTCCAAGCACCATCATGATCACCATCGCCACCGCGCGACACCTTGATCTCCATCGTAGCATCGTTGTCGCCTCGCCAATCTTATGCTTCTACGACTATCGCTACCGCTTAGTGATAAAGTAAAGCATTACAGTATGATTGCATTTCATACAATAAAGCGACAACCATATGGCTCCTGCCAGCTTCCGATAACTTCGTTACAAAACATGATCATCTCATACAATAAAATATAGCATCACGCCTTGACCATATCACATCACAACATGCCCTGCAAAAACAAGTTAGACGCCCTCTACTTTGTTGTTGCAAATTTTACGTGGCTACTACGGGCTTAAGCAAGAACCAATCTCACCTCGATCAAAACCACAACGATATTTCGTCAAATAGACTCCGCTTTAACCTTCTCAAGGACCGGCGAGCCACACTCGGTTCAACTAAAGTGAGAGAGACAGACACCCGCCAATCACCTTTAAGCAACGAGTGCTCAGAGCGGTGAAACCAGTCTCGCGTAAGCGTGACGCGTAATGTCGGTCCGGCCGCTTCATCTCACAATACCGCTGAACCAAAGTATGACATGCTGGTAGGTAGTATGACTTGTATCGCCCACAACTCACTTGTGTTCTACTCTGCAAAACATCAAACCATAAAAACCTAGGCTCGATACCACTGTTGGGGAACGAGTAATTTCAAAAATTTTCCTACGCACACGCAAGATCATGGTGATGCATAGCAACGAGAGGGGAGAGTGTTGTCTACATACCCTCGTGAGACCAAGCGAAGCGATCACAACGTAGAGGAAGTAGTCGACGTTCTCCTCGCGATCCGACCGATCCCGGCGCCAAGCATTCGCGCCCCGAGTTCTTGACACACGACAGCTCGATGACGCCCTCGGCTCCAATCCAAAGAGAGCTGGGAGGGAGAGTTTCACAAGACGACGGCTTGGTGACGATCTTGATGTTCTATCGCGCAGAAGCTTCGCTTAAGCTTCGCAACGATATGACCGAGGTGGAATATGGTGGAGGGGGCACCGACACGGCTAAGGAACGATCCGTAGATCAACTTGTGTGTTCTAGGGTGCCCCTGCCCCGTGATATAAAGGAGCAAGGGGAGGTGCGGCCGCCCAAGGAGGCGCTGCCGAGGAGTCCTACTCCCACCGAGTAGGACTCCCCCTCCTAGTTGGAGTAGGATTGGGGAGGGAAGAGGGAGGGGGCCGCCGCCTCTCCTTATCCTATTCAGACTAGGGGAGGGGCGCGCCTGCCCCGGCCGGCCCTTCCTCTTCTCCCTCGAGGCCCACTAAGGCCCAATAGCCTCCGGAGGGTTCCGTAACCCCTCAG
This sequence comes from Aegilops speltoides, assembly GCA_021437245.1. Taxonomy (NCBI): domain Eukaryota; kingdom Viridiplantae; phylum Streptophyta; class Magnoliopsida; order Poales; family Poaceae; genus Aegilops; species Aegilops speltoides. The sequence continues at coordinate 390,109,747 of CM038141.1, forward strand.
ATTCCTAAAATCCCGATTTCACCCGAACCATTCCAACTCCAAATATAGGCTTCCAATATATCAATCTTTATGTCTCGACCATTTTGAGACTCCTCGTCATGTCCGTGATCACATCCGGACTCAACTCCTTCGGTACATCAAAATACATAAACTCATAATATAACCGCCATCGAAACCTTAAGCGTGCGGACCCTACGGTTCGAGAACAATGTAGACATGACCGAGACACGCCTCCGTCAATAACCAATAGCGGACCTGATGCCCATATTGGCTCCTACATATTCTACGAAGATCTTTATCGGTCGACCGCATAACAACATACGTTGTTCCTTTGTCATCGGTATGTTACTTGCCCGAGATTCGATCGTCGGTATCCAATACCTAGTTCAACCTCGCATCGCAAGTCTCTTTACTCGCTCCGTAATACATCATCTCACAGCTAACTCATTAGTTGTAATGCTTGCAAGGCTTCAGTGATGTGTATTACCGAGAGGGCCAGAGATACCTCTCCGACAATCGGAGTGACAAAACCTAATCTCAAATACGCCAACCCAACATCTCGCCTTTGGAGACACCTGTAGTACTCCTTTATAATCACCCAGCATTGCCAGACGCTTGGTAGCACCAAAGTGTTCCTCCGTAAACGGAGTTGCATAATCTCATAGTTACAGAACATGTATATGTCATGGATAAAAGCAGAGCAACATACTAAACGATCGTGTGCTAAGCAAATGGAATGGGTCATGTCAATCAGATCATTCTACTAATGATGTGATCTTGTTAATCAAATAACAACTCTTTGTTCATGGTTAGGAAACATAACCATCTTTGATTAACAAGCTAGTCTAGTAGAGGCATAATAGTGACATATTGTTTGTCTATGCATTCACACATGTATCATGTTTCCGGTTAATACAATTCTAGCATGAATGATAAACATTTATCATGAAATAAGGAAATAAATAATAACTTTATTATTGCCTCTAGGGCATATTTCCTTCAAGACATCCCTTTAGTCATCTAAATGTTACACGATCCGAGTCGACTAGCCCGTGTCCGATCATCACGTGAGACGGACTAGTCATCGTCGGTGAACATCTTCATGTTGATCGTATCTTCCATACGACTCGTGTTCGACCTTTCGGTCTCCGTGTTCCGAGGCCATGTCCGCACATGCTAGGCTCGCTGGTTAACCCTAAGTGTTTTCGCTATGTAAACTGTCTTACACACGCTGTATGTGAACGTAAGAATCCATCACACCCGATCATCACGTGGTGCTTAGAAGCGACTTAACCGTAGCAACGGTGCACGCTTAGGGAGAACACTTCTTGAAATTTTGTAAGGATCATCTTATTTATTACCGTCGTCCTAAGTAAACAAGATGCAAAAACATAATAAACATCACATGCAATTATATAGTTGTGACATGATATGGCCAATATCATAAAGCTCCATTGATCTCCATCTTCGGCTCCATGATCATCTTGTCACCGCTTGACACCATGATCTCCATCATCATGATCTCCATCATCGTGTTTTCATGAAGTTGTCACGCCAACGACTACTTCTACTTCTACGACTAACACGCTTAGCAATGAAGTAAAGTAGTTTACATGGCGCTCTTCAATGACACGCAGGTCATACAAAAATAAAGACAACTCCTATGGCTCTCGCCGTTGTCATACTCATCGACATGCAAGTCGTGAATCCTATTACAAGAACATGATCTCATACATCACAATTCATCATTCATCACAACTTCGCCATTCACATCACATGATCAATCGCTGCAAAAACAAGTTAGACGCCTCTAATTGTTGTTGCATCTTTTATGTGGCTGCGATTGGGTTCTAGCAAGAACGCTTTCTTACCTACGAATCACCACAACGTGATTTTGTCAACTTCTATTTACCCTTCATAAGGGCCTTGTTCATCGAATCCGCCCAACTAAAGTGGAGAGACAGACACCCGCCAGCCACCTTATGCAACTAGTGCATGTCACCGGTGGAACCGGTCTCACGAAGCGCACGTAAGGTTGGTCCGGCCGCTTCATCCCACAATACCGCTGAGCAAGAAAAGACTAGTAGAGGCAAGTAAGATGACAAGATCAACGCCCACAACAAATTGTGTTCTACTCGGCATTAGAGAACTACGATAGACCTAGCTCGATACCACTCATCGGGGAACGCTGCGTAAAATTAAAATTTTTTCCTACGGTTTCACCAAGATCCATCTATGAGTTCATCTAAGCAACGAGTATTGGGAGAGAGTTTGCATCTACATACCACTTGTAGATCGCGTATGAAGCTTGCAAGGTGATGATGGAGTCGATTTCGAACGTGATTCAGATCACCGATGTCCAAGTGCTGAACGGACAGCACCTCCGTGTTCAACACACGACGGGACGAGCGACGCCTCCTCCGACTTGATCCAGCAAGGAGGAAGGAGAAGTTGAGGAAGACAGCTCCACCGGCAAAGACGACGGCGTGGTGATGGTGGAGAAGCAAGATCTCGGCAGGCTTCGCCAAGCGCCTACGGAGGAGGAGAAGTGTTGGGAGGGAGGGCTGCGCCTTGAGATGGGTACAGCAGCCCCTCCCCCTTTATATAGGCCCCTGGGAGGCTGCCCCGGAGATCCAATCTCCAAGGGGGCGGCGGCAAGGGGGTGGAGTGCCCCTGCTGGTGGGCGCTTCACCCCTAGGGTTTCAACCCTAGGCGCAGGGGTGGGCCTAGGGGCGCACCAGCCCACTATGGGCTGGTTTCTCCCACTTCAGCCCACGGGCCCTCCGGATAGGTGGCCCCACCGGTGGACCCCGGACCCTTCCGTGGTCCCAGACATTGTCGGGTGACCCCAAACTTTCCCGATGGCCAAATACCACTTCCTATATATTATTCTTTACCTCCCACCATTCCAAACTCCTCGTGACATCCGGATCTCATCCGGACTCAACAACATTCGTAGTCACATACTTGACTTCCTACTAACCCTAGGCCACCGAACCTTATGTGTAGACCCTACGGTTCGGAGACACGCAGACATGACCGAGACAACTCTCGCAATAACCAACAGCGGGTCCGATACCCATGTTGGCTCCTACATGCTCCTCGATGATTTCATCGGTTGAACCATGATGTCGAGGATTCGATCAAACCCTCGATGTAATTCCTTTGTCAATCGGTATCGTTATTTGCCCGAGACTCGATCGCCGGTATCCCAATACCTTGTTCAGCCTCGTTATCGCAAGTCACTTTACTCGCGCCGTAATGCATGATCCCGTACAACACCTTGGTCAACTTGAGCTCATTATGATGATGCATTACCGAGTGGGCCCAGAGATACCTCTCCGCCATAACGGAGTGACAAATCCCGCCTCGATCCGTGTCAACCCAACAGATACTTTCGAGATACCGTAATGCACCTTTATAGTCACCCAGCCACGCCAGACGCTTGATACACCCAAGGCACTCCTAATAACCGGAGTTACACGATCTCATGGTCGAAGGAAGAGATACTTGACATTGGCAAAGCTCTAGCAAACGAACTACACGATCTTTTATTCTATGCTTAGGATTGTCTTGTCCATCACATCATTCTCCTAATGATGTGATCCCGTTATCAACGACATCCAATGTCCATAGTCAGAAACCATGACTATCTGTTGATCACAACGAGCTAGTCTACTAGAGGCTCACTAGGGACATTTGTGGTCTAAGTGTTCACACGTGTATTACGATTTCCGGATAATACAGTTCTAGCATGAACAAAAGACAATTATCATGAACATTGAAATATAATAATACTTTTATTATTGCCTCTAGGGCATATTTCCAACAATAGCCACTACCACAAACCCAGAGCAAATCGGTCTTACCGATAGGGATCTCGGTCTCACCGAGATGGGATTGTAATCTCTCTGTTTCCCTTCGTAACGTTTCGGTCTAACCAAAGTGAGCGATCTGTCCCATCGAGATTGCAATGTAAACTCTCTGTTTCCCTTTTGTAACATTTCGGTCTCACCGAAAAGAGCAAATCGGTCCCACCGAGTTTACCTGACCAACTCTCTGAAAATCTTATTACCAAATCGGTCTCACCGAGTTTGTGTAATCGGTCTTACCGAGATTACGTTATGCCCTACCCTAACCGAATCAGTCTCACCGAGTTGCATGTCAGTCCCACCGAAAATCAGTAACGGTCACTAGGTTTGCTAAATTGGTCCGACCGAGTCTTTTGAATCGGTCCCACCGAGTTTGGTAAATTGTGTGTAACGGTTAGATTTTGTGTGGAGGCTATATATACGCCTCCACCTCCTCTCCATTCGTGGAGAGAGCCATCAGAACAAACCTACACTTCCAACTTACCATTTCTGAGAGAGAACCACCTACTCATATGTTGAGGCCAGGATATTCCATTCCTACCATATGATTCTTGATCTCTAGCCTTCCCAAGTTTCTTTCCACTCAAATCTTCTTTCCACCAGATCCAAAACCTATGAGAGAGAGTTGAGTGTTGGGGAGACTATCATTTGAAGCACAAGAGCAAGGTGTTCATCATCAACGCACCATTTGTTACTTCTTGGAGAGTGGTGTCTCCTAGATTGGCTAGGTGTCACTTGGGAGCCTCCGACAAGATTGTGGAGTTGAACCAAGGAGTTTGTAAGGGCAAGGAGATCGCCTACTTCGTGAAGATCTACCGCTAGTGAGGCAAGTCCTTCGTGGGCAAAGGCCATGGTGGGATAGACAAGGTTGCTTCTTCGTGGACCCTTCATGGGTGGAGCCCTCCATGGACTCGCGCAACCGTTACCCTTCGTGGGTTGAAGTCTCCATCAACGTGGATGTACGATAGCACCACCTATCAGAACCACGCCAAAAGCATCCGTGTCTCAAATTGCATTTGAATCCTCCAAACCCTTCCCTTTACTTTCTTGCAAGTTGCATGCTTTAATTTCCGCTGCCTATATACTCCTTGCATGCTTGCTTGAATAGTATGTTGATTGCTTGACTTGTCCTAAGATAGCTAAAATCTGCCAAACTCTAAAATTGGGAAAAGGTTAAGTTTTAATTGGTCAAGTAGTCTAATCACCCCCTCTAGACATACTCCAAGGTCCTACAAGTGGTATCAGAGCTTTGGTCTCCATCTGCTTTGATTTCCATAGCTTTTGGTGGTCATAGCCTTGGTTTCACAACCTAGGAGAGTATGACGTCTAGCGAGGGAAATTATCACCGTAGAGGTCCTTACTTTGATGGTACTAATTTTGCTAGTTGGAAGCATAAGATGAAAATGCATATTCTCGGACATAACCCCGCCGTCTGAGCAATTATTTGTATTGGCTTGCAAGGTGAATTCTTTGATGGGAGAGAACCGAACCGTGAAGCTAATGCGAAGAATTGAAGATGCTGCAATACAACGCTCAAGCTTGTGATATCATCTTCAACGGATCAGTGCCCCAAAGAATTCAACAAAATCAGCCGCCTTGAGAATGCAAAGGAAATTTGGGATACTTTGATTGATATGCATGAAGGTACTGAATCCGCTAAGGAATCCAAGTTGATGTGCTCCAAAGTCAGCTTGACAAGTTCAAAATGAAGGATGGTGAAGGTGTCATTGAAATGTACTCTAGGCTTGCTCTTATCACAAATGAGATTGCCGGCTTAGGGAGTGAAGAGATGACCGACAAATTCATCATCAAGAAGATCCTAAGAGCATTGGATGGAAAGTATGATACCGCAGCACATTGATCCAGATGATGCCAAACTACAAAGATCTCAAGCCAACGGAAGTCATTGGAAGAATTGTTGCTCATGAGGTGTTACTCAAGGATAAGAAGGAACTTCACAACAAGTCAAGTGGTGCTTACAAAACCTCAAGTGAAGCCCCCACATCATCAAGTGAGAAAAAACCTTCAATGAAGAATTGAGCTTAATGGTGAAGAACTTCAACAAATTCTACAAGAGTAGAAGCAAAGAAAGAAGCTCCAAGTCAAGGTCTTACAATGACAAAAGATCTTCTAGTCGAGAGCGCAATTGCTACAATTGTGGGAGACTCGGACACTATTCCAATGAGTGTACGACACCCTACAAAAGAAGAGAAGATTCTCCAAGAAGAAGAAGCAAAAGAGAAGAATCACCACCAAGAGAGAGGAGGAGTAGAGATGATCGTTATGAACGAAGATCCTCACGGAGAAGCAATGATTCGGAAAGGAAGGACAAGTCATCAAGGAGCTACACAAAACTAAGACATCAAGCTCATGTTGGTGAGTGGGTATCCAGCTCTGACTCCGACAATCACTCCGAAAGAAGCTATCACTCCGACTCCGAATATACTCAAGATGAAGGTGTTGCTGGTCTAGCACTTGTCTCAACCAACTCCTATGACATATTTGATTCACCAAATGAAGGAATTGGAAGATGCTTCATGGCCAAAGGTCCAAAGGTAACACATCTTGAGTATGTTGATTTCAATAGTGATGAAGATGACTTGCTTGTGGATGATGATTTACTTGTTGACAACTCTAGTGTTGAATACTATGATGAAACGTCAATTAATCATGCCAATCAAGATAAAACGAATGACAATGATAAGGAGAAGATTGAGCTTCTAACTAAGAACTAAAGACTCTTAAGTTGACTCATGAAACTATCTTCGAAGATCATCGAGAACTTTTAAGGGCTCATGAGAAGTTACGCTTAGAAAAGCTCAATCTTGAGCAAGAGCATGAGTTCTTAAAGGCAATCAATGTTGATCTCCGTAAGAAAAGTTCTTCTTACGTTGCCAAGCGTTTACTCTTATCTACTTACATGCCTCAAGTCAAGTCTAGTAACAAGTACAAGAAAGATACTTCCTCTAGTAGTAACAATAACAATGTCAAATCTAATATTGTTGCTTCGAGTAGTTCTCTTGATTCCACTAATGATTCTCTTAGCCAAGTTACACTTGAGCAAGAAAATAGCTTATTGAAGGGAATTATAGAGAAAGGTGTTTACAAGAGCCTTGCTGGGAGTAAGCAATTCGAGGAAATTGTACGCAAGCAAGGAAGGCACCGGAAGAATCAAGGTGTTGGTTTTGAACGAAAGTTCAATGCCAATGGAGTTGAGTGGGAAGAAGATCAATACCCCAAGACGAAGTTTGTTCCTCAACAAGAGAAGTATGATCCTACTTCCTTCAAGGGAACACAAGCACAAGATGATCTTCCAACACAAGACCACAAGAACAAAGGCAAGGACAAGCTTCAAGAAGAGATTGATGCATTTGAAGAAGCACCTAAGGCCTCGTTCAAGTGGGTTCGACTACGTCAAGTTCTACTTCATCAAGTACAACTACAACTCCAAGGATTCCCATCAAGATGATGTGGATCCAGAAGAAGAAGAACTAGAGAGTTCTTGAGGGTGACTCCGCCAACGTTCTTCACTCATATCATTATGGCGAGAACAAGTGCAATCAACTTCCACATTTTGCACTAGTTCAAGGAGTCACAAACCCTCATGTTGGTAAGGCAAGGGACAAGGTAACCTAATGATTTCATGGACATCATCTTGTGTGTGCTTCATTCTATGTATATGGATATTCTTGTTTGTTCCTTGTGGGACTAACCCATGTAGGTAAGTTGAAAGTGCAACTCACTCCAAAGGATTGCTCCAAATGATCTACATCAACATTGAGCATCCACATCTTCAACACCTACATGAAGTCATCATCGACAAAACCCAAGGTTAGTTCATCCCTCTAAGGGGGGATCTCACATCTAGGGGGAGCTTAGCTCTAAGAATTGAGTCAAAGCAACTCTAATGGTGTGAACACATCAATGCATTATGTAAAAGTGGTAACTCCACTTGAGCTTAAACGATGAGTATGACTGTCGGTGTCAAAACCGGCGGGTCTCGGGTAGGGGGTCCCGAACTGTGCGTCTAGGCGGATGGTAACAAGAGACGAGGGACACAATGTTTTTACCCAGGTTCGGGCCCTCTCGATGGAGGTAAAACCCACGCCCCGCTTGATTAATATTGATGATATGGGTAGTACAAGAGTAGATCTACCACGAGATCAAGGAGGCTAAACCCTAGAAGCTAGCCTATGGTATGATTGTTGAGATGTAATGTTCGCCCCACGGACTAAGGCCCTCCGGTTTATATAGACACGGAGAGGCTAGGGTTACACAGAGTCGGTTACAATGGTAGGAGATCTACATATCCAGATTGCTGCTTGCCTTCCACGGCAAGGAAAGTACCTTCCGGACACGAGCCGAGTCTTCAATCTTCTATCTTCGTAGTCCGGGAGTCCGCGATATTGATAGTCCGCTGTCCGGACACCCCTAGTCCAGACTCCTCAAGAGCTCCCCTCGAACCAGTCTTCAATGACGATAAGTCCGCGTGCATAATGTTCGCATTGCAAGGCGGGTTCTCTCCTTGAATAATTCGAGAAGATAATGAACACCAGGATAGTGTCCGCTCGCAAAATAAATTCCACATTCCAACGTAGAGAATAAAATACACACTTAGCTCATTCTGCCGACGATTATGCGGCGTGACATCACACCGTAGCCAAGCTTTGTTTGAATTACTATACCACCTCAAAGACGCTTAGCGGCAGCTTCCTTGGCACGCCCTTTCAAGCAGTAGATCGTGTTCCCTTATTCCGGATTCTCATCAATACGCAGCGTAGGTAACCCAACCGCGCCATTGATGGTGGCGCTTGGGAGATAAGCGAGTTTTACCAGCCGGTGAGGGACGATAGTTTTGTCCGCCTATATAGAAGGGATAAGGATTCACCTTCTCACCCACGCCTTCTTCCTCCTTTGCTTATCCATCCTCGCGAACCCAAGCTCCAACGCCTAAGCTCACAAGATCTCACCTCGACCCTTCTCCGAGTATGTTCGGAGGGGAGGTAATGGATGGCCTCCACCGCCAAGGAGGAGGACATCACCAAGCTGCGCGACGCCGGATACCTTTCCAGCGATATCACAGATCGGTCTGCCCGACGCGGGCAGCTCATCCCTACCCCTGTGGCCTCATGAGAGGGTCGCCTTCCTCCCCACTTCCTCCACGGACTGGGCTTTCCGCCCATCCATCCGTCCGGGGCCTGTTTTACTACGGCCTAGATTTCCATGATCCGCGCCAACTTCATCCTCAACATCTCGGCGCTTATCGCCGTGCGAGGCCTTTCTCTGATCCGCCCCACTTCGCCTCAGGCTCAAGACCTTCAACGCTGTCAAGGTTGTGAAGGGACGCAAGCGAATGCGGAGGCGCCATGTTGGGCAGCCGCCCAACGCCCCTTGGCTAGAAGGGACCTTCGTGGACTCCGTAAGGGGTGGCAATCGGGTGGTTCTATATCACCGAGCCGCGAAGCCTACATGGGCGGCGGCCCCGAATTTAGATCTGAATCCCCACGCAGCTCACCTCCCGGAAAGAGAAGGGCTTGCGGGGGTGATCCGTGGAGCTGACGGACTCCGAGCCTGCATCAAGAAGATGGTGAGCAATAGGCTCCGGCTTGTCGATGTGGTCCAAGTCATGCTCCTCCGGCGGATTCTCCCATGCCAAGAACGGGCATTCAATTTGTGGGAGTTTAATCCGGAACAGCACCAGACGCTGAGCGGGCTCTTCGATACAACGCACGAAGGTGCCTGGAGGGTGCTGTTCAAGGGCGCTGGTTCCCGATCCGCGAATCAAGACCGCTGGATTCAGCTCGCAGTCTCCGACTGACGAGGTAAGTGATTCGACCCCATTACAGGACACTTGTAGTAATTAGATTGACTCTAGCGAGGTTTTTAATTTGCCTCTTCCTTTGACAGGAATGGATGGATAAGGCCAAGCTGCTCATCAGCCCGGCTCCCATGCCAGAAGAACCAAGTGGATGCCCGCTAGCAAGGTTGCTGGTTCCGGCACCGCACGTGGTGCCGGAGAAGAAGGCCAAGAAGGTGGCCACGGGGACTCGAAAGAGTTCCCGTAATCAGGCGTCTGACGACGACGAGGACTCCTCCCCCGAAGACGACGACGAGGAGGAGTACTCTCTCCCGGAGGAGGGAGAGAAGAAGAGGAAGGCCTCCCCAATCGGAGCGGCCGAAGGGTCCAAGAGGGGGACAACTATCCCCCCGGACAGTTTCGCCAACATCAATGTTGGCGAGGATGAGTGGCCTCCAAGGGCCAGACGTCCAGCAGGATCGTAAGTATTCGGATCATTTATATGCCGTACATTGCATGTCATGTAGTGTCCTTCTAACGCCGCATTCTTCCTGTAGTCCGGCCGTTGACGATCTTCCCGACTCGATGAGCGGGTCTTTGGCGCCGTCGGATGTAAATTCCATCCCGACTGCCTCTACCCCACGCGTCGACGAGGACGACAAGGCAGAATCCCACAGAGGGACCCGCCAGGAGGAGGCTTCGGAGGTGCCGTCAGGCAGCCTCCCGGACTTCGTGCCGGACTCTACCTCGGAACCCGCAGCGGTTCCAGAGTCCGCAAGCGCCCTTCAAAGAAGGGCAGATTGATGACACCGGCGGCCTCCGCCCAACCGGAGGCGCCGGATAACCTGCTGGAGGCGCTTAAAGGCGCTTCCATCGAGGAAGAACACCGCACTGTCATGAGTGCAGTGATTGAGAAGATTCAGCTCGCCAAACGCGGGCTGACCGAAGCCTGCAGCAGCCTTCTAACAGGCTTTGAGGTAAAAAGTTTAAAATTATGTAATGCAATACCGCATAGACAGTAGCCCTTGATGCTTAGTTCGGTGTTCGGAAAGAAAAGCCGGACTAAGGATCTAACAAGATATACGCAGGTTTCTAAAAATATGTCAATATGGGTTTGCAGGTTTGCGCCACGACCTCTCGCCGCATTAACGGCGGAGGTCGAGGCGCTGAAGAAGGACCTTGAGCGGTCGGAGCAAGAGCTCGCCATGCCAAGAGGCAGCTCGAGGAAAAGAAGGTGAATAAATAAGTACCTTACGTAAAAGGGTTTTGGTTGCAAACAAAATTAATAAGGATAATATGTGTATTGCAGGGCCACTAAGGAGGTGGCAGCCTCAAGGATGCCGTGTCCGCGTCAACGCAATGCGTCGCGAACGGGCTGAGCGAGAAAAGCAAGTGGCGCTGGTGGCGGAAGTTCGCAAGAGCTCCGTGCTCTCATGGAAAAGCATGAGAGTTTGGAGCGTGACTCAAGACTCGAGAGTCCGAGCTTGCCTCGCCTCGAAAGTGCCCAGTCCGCCAAGGCCGAGGCCCGTAGGCCTGTCCAGAGGTAGAGGACATGAAGAAGATAGCGGTGGGTAAGGCGTTTTCATGCAGAGCAAGCATGTTAATGTAAATTACGGATACTTACCCGAATTCGAGCTCTCGTATGGCGTTTGCAGATCTGCCAGCCAGAGGCGCTTGATGCCGCCAGATTCTATCGTGGCGAGGAGGGAGCTCGACGGAGAAGGTCTTCGTCTCAAGATGCCGAGACCGCCATCCGTGTTTCCCAAGCGACCAGCAAGCAGCTGGTCGAACTCCACAAGGTAGCCGAGGAGGCCATGAAGGGCCTCACAGTCCGTCCAGGTTCGGCAGGCCATGCCCGGCAGCTACTTTGGCCTAGTGCGGCGGCTGGTGGATGCATGCCCCAGCTGGATGTAATCAAGCGCCCGCCGCATTGAAGGCGCTGTCGGGCCCTTGCCCGCATAAAGGTGCAATGGGGCAAACCGATGCGAGAAGCTTCACGGATCCATCGCCGCCGCAAGGAGCATCGCACGCCGAGCGATATTATAAAGTTGTCTGAAGGGAGCCCGCGATATTGCGTATGAGTGCTCCCGAGATGTAATTTTGAGTGAACTCATTGTATTTATCCTGGGCGCCAAGACTTCGCTTATATGCGCCATGAGCAACGCTTATTTAATTTAAAATATTACCTTCAGGCGGCCGCTTGTAAAATCTGAGAGATGGCAAGTCGTTGGCTTCAGCCCCAAGCTACAAGTGCTGGGTGTTCGTGATGAACTTGAGCACTCTTGTTCCCATTATTGGGTCCATCTAGGAGGCGCCAACACGACGTAACAAGGCAACCGGACTTATAATGCTTGAACACTCTCACTTAGCCATAGAATTCTATAATTTTAAATTTCGCGAAGCCCCGGTATTCGAAGATCAATCCGGGCGCTATCCACGCCTTCGTTGGACATCATCCGAACTTCGCCGGCGGCATGAGTCTTTAGGGACCCGAAGAACCTCTCGAACAGCGACCAGTCTCGCCTTATCATGCCGCCAGTTTTAGCTTTCCATCGAGGCGTTAACCCGCTCAACCGGGCACAATCGCAATGGTTCTCCCAAAGGCTACCTTAGCCGACGGAACGGAACGTAAGGTACCAAAACATGGGAGCCGGGCAAACCCAACTATTGACCCAAGACATGATTCGGAGCTGATTCATATAATGCTATAAGTTCGGGGTGCCGTACTTGTGAAAGTGTTCGGACTTAATCACACCATAATCTGGGGAACAGAAGCCCCTGGTGTATTCGGCCGTACCAAAGTATACGGGTGCAAAACGTCATATAATGAAGATAACGCAATTGCAATGAAAAGGTAATGTACTTGCAAAAAAGAAGTGCTGCGTTATTTATGAAAGAAGGTCTGCTAATAAAGCGGACTGATACAAATAGTGCGGTAAGCAAGGGATTTGGACTAAATTAACATGTCCCCCTCCAGGGATAAGCTGTAGACTTGGTGTATGTAATCGAATTTAATGCTCGTAATGGAGACCACCGAGTGTTCGCCGCAGCCTTCTTTAGTCCCCGATCACAGCATCGTGAGTTCGCAAATTCGCCGCCGGACAGGCTTCGTTAATGGAGTCCTCAGATGCAAAAAGAAGAAAAGATAAAAAATAAAACTAAGGGGGCGCCAGATGAGCCCCCGGTGTGGTCGAGCCGCACTCTTTGGTCCCTTAGATCAAGCCCTCCCTGCGCCCATGGTATCTCCAAAGCGTAGTGATGTACGCGAGTGTTATTCTTGTGATCATGCGCTGGCGAGGGTTAGGGCCGCATTGCTACGCTGCGCTCGATCGCGCCAGTGGTCTTGGTTAGTGTTGCTCGGCGCGCTTTGATGTATCCGCTTTTTAATTGCCGGACTAGAGAATTGCCGAGAAGGCTACTCAGATTTCGCCATGAGAGCAGCAGATGTTCCTCCGCTCGAGGGAGCGCCCGTATTCCCATTGACCGTAATGACTCCATGAGGGCTGGCATCTTGAGCTTTAGGTATGCATAATGCGGCACCGCGCTGAATTTTGCAAACGCGTTCGTCTGAAAGCAGGCATGATAGCCGCTTCGAACGGGACTATATCAAGATTAACTCTCGCTCGAAATTATCCGGGATCCAAGACCACTTCCAGCAGGATCGAGCCTGCATAGTTGGCTTCCACTCCTGGATGACACCTTTAAAGGTTGTCTTTGTAGGTTTGATCCTAGATGGGTCTATGCCCATTTTATGACCGTGTCCCGATAAAGCAGGTTCAAAGCTGCCGCCGCCATCCATCGTGACTCTTGTGAGGTGAAATCCATCGACGATTGGGTCTAAGACCAATGCGGCGAATCTGCCATGGCGATGCTGGTCGGATGGTCTCTTCGATCGAAAGTGATCGGACAGAGGACCATGGATTGAACTTTGGGGCGATCGCTCCATCACATAGACGCCCCAGTAGTCGCGCTTCCTCTCCTCTTGGGTATATGGGTCGCAGAAATCATATTCACCGTCCGCACTTGTGGGGGAAACCCTTCGTCCTCTATTGTTCGGGCGGCGGGTCTCTTCCTCGTCATCGCTATTTAGCCCCTTGTCATTGTGTTCGGCAATTAACTTGCCAGCCTACTTGAACACCCAACAATCTCTATTGGTGTGATTAGTTGGCTTTTTGGGGGTGCCATGTATCTGGCATGAGCGGTCGAGTATTCGGTCCAAATTGGACGGACCCGGAGTGGTTCTTTTAAATGGCTTCTTCCGCTGACCGGGTTTGGAGCTCGAATCCGCATTGACTGCCCTATCCTCCTTGTCGCCGCCAAGCACGCGGCGCTTTGTTTTTTATTAGACGTGACTGCCGTTGTTGTCCTTAGTGTCCGGACCGCCGAATTTTTATGAGATTGTTGCTGCGGGCTAGCTAGTTGTCCTCTCCCGCATAAAAGCGGTCATTAACGATGTGAGGGCTGCCATGGATTTCGCTTCTCCTGCCCTGTGCCGGGCTAGCCATTCGTCCCGGATGTTATGTTTGAGGCTGCAAGGGCCTCCGATCCGGACAATGACGATTTGATTTTTCTTCGTCAAGAACCGTGTCCGTAATTGTTTGGCCGATTCGTCTGGCTGTTGAATAATGTGGCTTAGGTCATCGGTGTCCGTGGTCGCACGATGTGCCTTTGAAGTTATCGAGAACGCGCCTCCGTGTCTTCCCAACACCCAATTGACTCTGCGGGCAGGCTGTTAAGCCAAGCCGAGCTGGTCCTTTAAGCTTGAGTGGGAGATATTTGATGGCGTGAGATTGCCGCCATGGGCCATGTGGATGTGGAGAAGGTAATCTTCGATCCACACCGCTGGGTATGTTGTGCCATCGTAAGATTCGATATTTACGGGTTTGAACCCTTCGGGATCCGATGATCCATTACTTCGCCGCTGAAGCATAACGGTGTGCGGCGCTCAGATTGAGCAATATCACGACGCAGCTCGAGGGAGCGCTGTCTCGCTATGTTCGCCCGCCGGCGTTATGTCCGCGCGACGATATTCGCCGTGGGTCGAGGGCGCCCACGTGATCCATAGATGGATCTGGATTGTCTTGCTTTGTCCTCCAATATGTCTCGCAAGTCCGCGCGTTCCTCTTTTGGCTTCAGACTTTGGAGCGATGCCGAGTACGGTCTTGGCTGGGGCCTGAATGCCTCTCTCCGCGACCACGGGTGGTCGGTCACCATGTCATGCGCGCTGGTGATGAAGGTATGTATGCTTCCTCCTCTAATCGGGGAGCAGCTTGCGCCTTGGGTAACTTTTGAGGGACGCTCGAAGTTTATATTCTTCGCCGCGAGGACCTCGGTCCATCGATCGCCAGCCAGATCTTGATCAGCTTGGAGCTGTTGCTGCTTTTTCTTCAGCTATTTGCCGTGGCGATAAGCCCGCGCTTGAAGCGCTCTTGTTCGACGGGATCCTCGTGTACGACGAATTCGGCCATCGCTGAGGCTTGCTTCGCCTTCAGAGGAGGCATGTAGTTATCATCCTCGACCTCTTCGCTTTCTGCCTCTCGTGGGGCTTGAGCTTCCGCCTCCTCCCGCTTTGAGTCGCAGGGAGGGATTGTCTTCGGCGCTCTCGAGTGTTGTTATCTCCGTGCCGAATCTTCATTCTTGCTATGGCGGATTTTGAGCGGCGCCACGACGCCGGGCGCTTGGGCTGCTTCTTTAGAGAGTCTCGCCTCGCTGCTTTTTCGCCATCCCTTCTTTTGGGGTATCCACCATGTATACGCTATATGACGAGGTGGCCTTCCAAAGGCCCTATAGGTGCTGGTTTTGTTCGCCTCCGCATCGCCGCCCATAGCGCCGATGTCGCCGGAGTCGTAGTCTAGCATGTCGGTTAGATCCTCGATGCTGGCTACAAAGTGGGTGGTGGGTCGGCTCAATTTCTCCATCGTCCGAATCTCCAACCGCCCCGCCATAGTCCGCCAGATTTTCCCGATAGCGAGAGATGCTTTAGGAATTCAGGATATCACCAAAAGGCGAAAGTGCTGGAAGATGTCCGCGGCGGTGAATTCCATAACCGCGCCTAACTGGATTACTCGGTAGGGCGCGGAGGCTCGGAGTCCGGCGAGGAGTCCGCGCCGATCACGAAGTTTCGCAGGGACAAGATTGGTATTCGCCCATCGCCGCGGATGTTGAAGCCCCTGTGGCGGCGCTTCATCCACCGCCTCGACATGGGCAATCGGCCCGCCAGTGGCCGAGCGGATCCGAAAAGGGCCACCAAAGCACCGCCCAGCGGCAGAGCTAGATCATGCCCATCGCCACAAGGCGGCGCTTGGTCAGGGCTCGAGTCCGTCAAGATCAAGTCTCCGCGGTCATCGGCCGTGAAGTTTAAGCTTCCAAATCTGACCTGACGGCCAGGGGCGTAGCTTTCGATCTGCTCCAGATGGCCAAGAGAATTGGCCCGCAGTGCAAAGCCGCCGAATACGAAGATCTGTCCGGGGAGAAAAGTCTCACCGACAAGTTGATGGTTGAAGATGCCATCGAGTCTATCGGTGACGCACGAGGAACTCTCAATGAAAGCACCAATGTCGGTGTCAAACCGCGGATCTCGGTAGGGGGTCCTAAACTGTGCGCCTAGGCGGATGGTAACAAGAGACGAGGGACACAATGTTTTTACCTGTGTTCGGGCCCTCTCGATGGAGGTAAAACCCACGCCCCGCTTGATTAATATTGATGATATGGGTAGTACAAGAGTAGATCTACCACGAGATCAAGGAGGCTAAACCCTAGAAGCTAGCCTATGGTATGATTGTTGAGATGTAATGTTCGGCCCCACGGACTAAGGCCCTCCGGTTTATATAGACACTGGAGAGGCTAGGGTTACACAGAGTCGGTTACAATGGTAGGAGATCTACATATCCGTATTGCCAAGCTTGCCTTCCACGCCAAGGAAAATACCTTCCGGACACGAGCCGGAGTCTTCAATCTTCTATCTTTGTAGTCTGGGAGTCCGGCGGATATTGATAGTCCGGCTGTCCGGACACCCCCTAGTCCAGGACTCCCTCAATGACCTATGGTCAAATGTTCTCATTTGACTCCTAAGTCAATATACTCATATATAGATGACCTAGTCATCACCAATTGTTTGATAGGTGCTAGAATTGGTTGTGCATGCTTTGCCACATATTTCATTTGCCATCTTATTGTGCGAGCATGTTGGTGCATATTTTACTCATTCAAGGACATCCACTTGTTGTGTTGATTGATTGGATTCTTTTCTTTTTGCCAAGTGGATGGACAAGAATGCCTAAGAACCTTCTCTAGCTATATATGCTTTCCTCATCTCAAACTCTATTCATGCTACATCACAAAATTTGATCAAGTCAGATTCGAACCACTCTATGTGAGGAGCACTCGGAGTCCCCGATTCGTCATAGACTTAAACTTCCAAAACCTCTTTGTGATTCTCGGTCTGACTGATTCCTCCATTTTGGTCCTACCGAGATCATTAAATTGATCTAAGTTTTCAATCTCGGTGCAACCGATTTGAACTTTTCGATCACACCGATTTGTCAGAATCAGATATGCTTATGCATCTCGTGCCACCGAAGTTGTTCCATTCGGTCACACCGACTGTGGTTGGGCTATATATAGTCACGGGCAAATTTTGGAAATTTCTCCAACCCTTTCGCTCACAAGAATAGCTCGCTTCCGCCATTGAAGGTCTCCGAATTGTCTCTCGCCGCCACCGCCTCCAAGAGCTGGTCTCCGCCGTCAACGGATTTTGCCCCGCCAAGTCGCCAGAGCGATTTCATCGCTGTTAGGTATGGACTCGATCACTGTGTTATCCTCGTCCGATTCCTAGCACATTGTGTTCTTATTGATTCTTGCCACGATTGAAACACTCCTATCCAGCCAAACTAATCCGTAGATTAGATGAGATTCAAAATTTTAGGTCAAGTTTCACGAAACCATCTCGACCCACCGAGTTGAAAAACTCGGTCCCACCGATTTGGCTTATGCCATTGCACAAGTAACTCTCGGTCTGACCAAGAATTGCTAATCGGTGCGACCGATTTTAGGACTTTGTGAAACCCTAGCAGTCTCGGTGCCACCGAACTGTGACTCGATCCAACCGAGTTCATCAGTTTAGGTCCCAAAACTGCTTCGGTATCACCGAGTTTGAAAATCGGTTGATCCGAAATGCTTTCTATGGAAAACTAAAACTGAATTTTTGAATCATTCTTTTGCAAAAAAATCTCTGCATTTTGTGATGCTCATCTATTCTATCTCATCTATAACTCTTCACGTGGTCAGCAATGTGTTTGCAAGATGTCGCACTGAGTGACAGCCGTAACAGTGTCAAGAGCGGATTGACATGAGCAAGGGCACTAGTCCCTCTAGTTCTACAGATGAAGGGAGCAGAAGCACTCCTAGCAACCTGCCTAAGGCTGCTACCAGGGAAAGGAGGAAGAGAACTTCAGACTCAGAGGATGAGGACTACAAAGCTGAAGAAGATGAGGCTACTTCCAAGAAAGTAGTGCTCAAGAAGGAATATGGCTCAGCACATAGCACAAAGCCTGGACTAAAAAAGAAAGTTCCTACCAAGAGGACACCAATGCCCAAGGCCAGAAGGTCCACTCAAGTGCCAGAACAGACTGAACCCAAAGAGGCACCTGAAAAGAAAGTCACATCTTCCAAACCCAAGAAAGTTCCCACTGGAGAGACAATGAAGTTTACAATTGAATCAGAGGATGAAGGTGCTCAGGACAAGAAGAAGAAAAGAGCAAGAACCACAACTTCCCAGGTTCTTGGAAAGCCCTCTATGAGAAGAGATTCTGAAGAGGAAGAAGAGGTTGCGCACCAAGACCCAAGGCACCCAAGCTTATGGGTGATGCTATTAGATCGTGGGCTGCAACATCTAAGCCCAAGGAAGCACCCAAAGCTGCCTCCAAGGCCAAGCTT
Source organism: Aegilops speltoides (assembly GCA_021437245.1). Classification (NCBI taxonomy): domain Eukaryota; kingdom Viridiplantae; phylum Streptophyta; class Magnoliopsida; order Poales; family Poaceae; genus Aegilops; species Aegilops speltoides. The sequence continues at coordinate 390,128,350 of CM038141.1, forward strand.
ATACTCAAAGAGGAATACTAGGAGTATTCCAAATGCCGAGAAGAACAAGGCCCCAAAGTACAAATGTTGCTGATGAAGAAGATGAAGAAGACAGGTCCTAAGGAAGCTCAAGCCCAAGATACCAGACCACAATGATGCCCATCCTGTGGCTGAGGACATGAGGATCAGGAAGGACTCAAGGTTGAGGCTATGGAGGATGGAAGATCTATATGCCTCAAAGAGAAGAACTGTTGTTGACTACAGGTTCCATACAAAGGAACAATAGGACTTCTATGAGACAATCTTGTTGGATAAGAAGCCCATAGTTTGTGACATGAGGTGGGTCGACTGGACCTACATCAAGGACAATGAAGAGCACTATCCTGGAGTGCAAGAAAGTTTTGTTGCTTGTGGAGTTGCTGATTTTGTTGGGCAAAAGCTCACCAACTGGAATGATGAACTTATCATGCAATTCTACTCCACAGCACATTTCTATCTAGATGGAAGGATAGTTTGGATGTCAGAAGGCACTAGGTACCAGTCCACTGTTGGAGAATGGGCAAGTCTGATAAATGCCCCAAAGGAAAATGATGACGATCTGGACATTTATGCCAAGAAGAAGATGGACCACAATTCCATGGCACACATGTATAAGGCGATACCAGACAAGGCTGTTGAGACACATAAGTTTGGATCAGTCCACTTTCTGCCGCCGTGGCTGCCAACAATCAATTGGATTCGAGGCACACTCGTTGCCCAAGTCCGTGACCACAACATGATCAGAGGGCATGCCATCAACATGTTGCATGTGTTTGATGTGCCACAGAAGTTCAAAGTCATGAGCCTTATGATTGAAACCATTAAGAGGACTGCAGCAGATCAGAAGAGGAGCTGTGGATATGCCCCTCAGATTCAGGAGTTGATAAACTCAAAGATGGGCACAGGGAAATATCAATTGGATAAGGAACATTTTCCACTTTATCCAGACTTTGGGGACAATGAGGTTGTCATGAATGCGAATGATCCATCATCAGTTCAAGCTCAAGAGGAGAAGGAGAAGGCAAGGAAGGAGAAGGCTGCCAAGATGCCAACTCAAGAGGAGGCATCTGAGTATTTCTTGAAGAACGAGCAGGAGCAGCTTGGTTACTTCATAGCATCAACACTGAGGATTGAGAAGGGACTGGCCACCCTCACTCAGAATCAGGAGAGCCTGGAAAGAATCATGGAGCTCAAATTCCATGACCTTGATGTCAACGTAACTAAGATTCAATCTGTTGTGGAGCAGCTGCAGGATGACATGCAGGAGAGGCAGGGCAAGACTACCACAAATGTGTTTGCCAGAGTGCCTAGAGCCCAGAGGTCGGCTTGCAAAGGCTCGTGATGACACTAGAGCAACATCATCTCGCACCAGCTACATCCCCTTCAGCTCCAAAGGCAACCAGCTCCAAAGATCAACTCCAAAGACCTCTACTTCAACTCAAGCCTTCGTTCTTGGAGTTATCCCGACACCACCACCAAGATCAAGCCCGAGAGACGATCTAGCACTATGCATTTTCTATGAACTTTTTGGTAACTTGTTGCCAAAGGGGGAGAAAAATGTATAGGTCATAGGCTTCGAGAGAGAGAGAGAGAGTGTTGCTTTTGTTCTCTCTTGCTTTGTTTGGTGGTTAAACTTGTTTGCTTTTGATTGCTTGAGATACTATGCTTGTGAGACATTGATGATCATGTGTTTGATCATAAGCTACACTTATGCATGTTTGATGATATTATCTTATCTATCCTATATGATCATTCACTTTGCTTGGTGATGAGTGCATGTATTCAATCTTTATTATTTTGAGCGCTCCACCAAGATGTATGTGACATGGAAGAGTAACCCATGAGCCTAATTCATTGTGCATTTGCAGTCCAAAGCAAATCTTAAACTATGCACAAATTTAGGGGGAGCTCTTGCTTCTCACATACTTCTCAAAGCTTATTTATGTTACTCAATCTTATTATCATTTGTCGAAGCTTTGATCTATATGTTGTCATCAATTACCAAAAAGGAGGAGATTGAAAGTGCAACTATCCCTAGGTGGTTTTGGTAATTCATAACAACATATAGCTCATTGAGCTAATGCTATTCCAAGACTATTATTTATGGAAAGCTCAATGAATGGCATGGCATGGATGATGAAAGTGGATCCCTCAAAATACTAAGGACAAAGGACTGGCTCAAGCTCAAAAGCTCAAGACTCTTCATTTTATATTTTAGTGATCCAAGATCACATTGAGTCTATAGGAAAAGCCAATACTATCAAGGAGGGATGAGGTGTTGCTTAATGAGCCTCTTGCTTCATGTGCTTAGTGATATGCTCCAAAACCCTCAGCTACTTTCCCACATCCACAAATGACCTAAACCCAAAGCCAAAGTCAGTCACACCGATTCTTCCTATCCGGCGCCACCGATTCCAAAGGTCATAGCCACTGCCACAAACCCAGAGCAAATCGGTCTTACCGATAGGGATCTCGGTCTCACCGAGATGGGATTGTAATCTCTCTGCTTCCTTCAGAACGCTTCGGTCTAACCGGTGAGCGATCGGTCCCACCGAGATTGCAATGTAAACTCTCTGTTTCCCTTTTGTACCATTTCGGTCTCACCAAAAAGAGCAAATCGGTCCTACCGAGTTTACCTGACCAACTCTCTGGAAAGCTTATTACCAAATCGGTCTCACCGAGTTTGTGTAATCGGTCTTACCGAGATTACGTTATGCCCTACCCTAACCGAATCGGTCTCACCGATTTGCACGTCAGTCCCACCGAAAATCACTAACGGTCACTAGGTTTTCTAAATCGGTCCGACCGAGTCTGTTGAATCGGTCCCACCGAGTTTGGTAAATTGTGTGTAACGGTTAGATTTTGTGTGGAGGCTATATATACCCCTCCACCTCCTCTTCATTCGTGGAGAGAGCCATCAGAACAAACCTACACTTCCAACTTACCATTTCTGAGAGAGAACCACCTACTCATGTGTTGAGGCCAAGATATTCCATTCCTACCATATGAATCTTGATCTCTAGCCTTCCCAAGTTGCTTTCCACTCAAATCTTCTTTCCACCAGATCCAAAACCTGTGAGAGAGAGTTGAGTGTTGGGGAGACTATCATTTGAAGCACAAGAGCAAGGAGTTCATCATCAACGCACCATTTGTTACTTCTTGGAGAGTGGTGTCTCCTAGATTGGCTAGGTGTCACTTGGGAGCCTCCGACAAGGTTGTGGAGTTGAACCAAGGAGTTTGTAAGGGCAAGGAGATCGCCTACTTCGTTAAGATCTACCGCTAGTGAGGCAAGTCCTTCGTGGGCGACGGCCATGGTGGGATAGACAAGGTTGCTTCTTCGTGGACCCTTCGTGGGTGGAGCCCTCCGTGGACTCGCGCAACCGTTACCCTTCGTGGGTTGAAGTCTCCATCAATGTGAATGTACGATAGCACCACCTATCGGAACCACGCCATGTCTCAAATTGCGTTTGAATGCTCCAAACCCTTCCCTTTACTTTCTTGCAAGTTGCATGCTTTAATTTCTGCTGCCTATATACTCTTTGCATGCTTGCTTGAATAGTATGTTGATTGCTTGACTTGTCCTAAGATAGCTAAAATCTGCCAAACTCTAAAATTAGGAAAAGGTTAAGTTTTAATTGGTCAAGTAGTCTAATCACCCCCCCTCTATACATACTTCAAGGTCCTATAGGAAGGATGAATGAAGTATCATGAACTTTATTAGGGGCCGCGACTGAAGTAGCATCCCTCAAGAAGGCGTTGGCCGAGGCCGAGGATAAAGCGGCTAAGGAATGCGCCGCGCGTGAGAAGCAGGAGGCCCGGGTCGGCGAGGTCCAGCAAGAGCTCCAGGACGTTGTCAAAAAGTACGAGTCCTTGGAGCGTAATTTGAAGACTCAAGAGTCCGAACTTGCCAAGGCCCACCAGAGCGTGCAAGATGCCTGAGCCGGAGCCCAGATCGCCCTCCAGGAAATCCAGGTGGCCAAGGAGATCGCGGCGGGTAAGGCTTTTATTATGCAAAGCAAGTGTGTGAATGAAACGTTCCCTTTACTTACCCGAATTTGGAGTTCTACAGGAGTGTTTGCGGATCTGTCGTGCAGCATATCAGATGCTGCCGAATTCTTTTGAGCCAAAGAAGGGAGCTCTACGGAGAAGCTGTTCTCGTCTCAATACCTTGGATCAGAACATCCGGTGCCCCTTAGTGACCAGCTAAAATAGTTGGTCGAGCTGCACAAGGCGGCCGAACTAGCCATGAAGGACCTAATAGTCCGGCTATGGCCTGTCGAGCCCATGCCTAGTAGCTACTTCGGACTCGTGAAGCGTCTGGTCAGTGCCTGCCCTCGGCTTGATGCTATCAAGCGGTCGGTTTGTATTGAAGGTGCGCGGATGGCTTTCGTCCGTGCCAAGACGCACTGGGCGAAGATGGATGCCACAAAGTTGATGACCGAGGGTCCGTCCGAGGGCAAGGAGCATCGCAAGCCCGAGAAGTACTATGATAGTGTCATGGAGGGATTCCGCCTTGTGGCGGAGCAATGTGCCAAGGATATCATTTTCCCATGAAAGCATTATTTTATCCTGTCTTGTACTATGGAACAAGGTCTCTATGTAATGTAATGCTTGTTATTTAAAATTTTACCTCCTATGCGGCCGTTTATGAAATCTGAGAGTTGGCCAGTCATCGGCTTCTACCCCCACGTAGCTAGTACAGGGGTGTTCGGGATAAATATAAACACTCTTTATCCAAATTTTTAGTCCTTTAAGGAGGTGTTTAGCGCGACGAATAAGGCAATCGGACTATACATCTTTATCACCCTCACTTAGCCATAGGAGTTCTACAATTTTAAATTTTGGCGTAGCCCCTGGTATTCAGAAGGCCGAAGTTGGGGCGCTATACATGCCTAATCGGACGAAAACCAATTCCTCGCATAAGGCAGAAAAAATCTCTAGTGATTTGAAAACCTCTCGAACAGCTGACCAATTCTCGCCGCATCATGACAGTCAGTTTTCGGCTTTCTCTACTGAGGCGCTCGTCCGGAAGAACCGGGACACAATCGCAGTAGTTCTCCCTTTACTACCCTAGCCGATATAGCGGAACGTAGGGTAGCAAGCACAGGAGCCAAGAAACCCAACTATTGACCAAAGACATGATTCGGAGCCGATGCATATAATGCTATAAGTTTGGGGTGCCGAACTATACTATACAAGTGTTCGGACTTTCTTGCCGTGTTATGGGGTACAATGAAGCCCCTGGCGAATTAAGGCATACCAAAATGTACGGGTGCAATTGAAAATAGATGGACAAGGAAAAAATTTAAGTAATGGGCAAACACTACATATTATTTTTCATTGTAAGTTGATTGATACATGAAGGCGTATCTGTACAAAGTAGTGCAATAAGCAAATAAGGCTATTTAACGTGCCACGACCAAGAGCGAGATGCGTGCGGGTATTTAAAATAGGTATGACGATCATTAGCAAAGACCACATGGGTATTCCCTTGTACGTCTGAGCCCCTAGCTTTCTTGGCGTATCCGTCCCGCTACAGGTCCTTTGAGCAAGTTTATCAGAAAAGGCCTTGAGAGGTGAAAAAACCTGAAAGAAAGAGAAAAATGAAGGTACGCGGATCCAGGAGCGGTTGAGCCGCATTGTGGGTCGCAGTCTAGCTGTGCCTCCGTCCATGCCAATGGTATTTTAAGTTCGTAGTTATGTACGCACGACACGAATTTTTCTGCTTTATTGGGGCTGGGACGAAGGCCGAATTGCTAGCTGAGCTGTGGGTGAGCCAGATGGTCCTGTTGAAGAGTAGTGTGGACCCGCTTAACGGTGTCCGGGGGCTTTATTGCCAAATTGAGATTTTACCTAAGGAGGCTATTCTGTACTTCTGCTGCAAGGGCCGCGATGTGCTCCTCAGTGCAGAGGGAGCACAACGTATTTCAATTAACTGTTATAACACCGCGGGGTCCGGGCATCTTGAGCTTAAGGTAGGCATAGTGCGGTGCTACCTCTTGAGCACTGCATTGGATTTCCCCGAAGAGGAGAGGATGATGCAGCAAAGTAGCGTAAGTATTTCCCTCAGTTTTTGAGAACCAAGGTATCAATCCAGTAGGAGACCACGCACAAGTCCCTCGTACCTACACAAAACGATAGCAACTCGCAACCAACGCGATTAGGGGTTGTCAATCCCTTCACGGTCACTTACGAGAGTGAGGTCTGATAGAGATGATAAATAATATTTTTGGTATTTTTGATAGATAGATGCAAAGTAAAAAGTAAAAGGCAAGGTAAAAACAAAGCAAGTAAATAAAGTGATAGAGATTGATATGATGAGAATAGACCTGGGGGCCATAGGTTTCACTAGTGGCTTCTCTCAAGAGCATAGATATTCTACGGTGGGTGAACAAACTACTGTTGAGCAATTGACAGAATTGAGCATAGTTATGATCGTATCTAGGCAATGATCATGTATATAGGCATCACGTCCAAGACAAGTAGATCGAAACGATTCTGCATCTACTACTATTACTCCACTCATCGATCGCTATCCAGCATGCATCTAGAGTATTAAGTTAAAAATAGAGTAACGCCTTAAGCAAGATGGAATGATGTAGAGGGATAAATTCATGCAATATGATAAAAAAACCATCTTGTTATCCTCGATGGCAACAATACAATACGTGCCTTGCAACCCTTTCTGTCACTGGGTAAGGACACCACAAGATTGAACCCAAAGCTAAGCACTTCTCCCATTGCAAGAACTACCAATCTAGTTGGCCAAACCAAAAAGGATAATTCAAAGAGACTTGCAAAGATAACTCAATCATACATAAAAGAATTCAGAGAAGAATCAAATATTTTCCATAGATAATACTGGATCATAAACCCACAATTCATCGGTCTCAACAAACACACCGCAAAAAGAAGATTACATCGAATAGATCTCCACAAGAGAGGAGGAGAACATTGTATTGAGATCCAAAGAGAGAGAAGAAGCCATCTAGCTACTAGCTATGGACCCGAAGGTCTGAAGTAAACTACTCACACTTCATCGGAGGGGCTATGGTGTTGATGTAGAAGCCCTCCATGGTGGATGCCCCCTCCGGCGGAGCTTCGGAACAGGCCCCAAAATTGGATCTCGTGGATACAGAAGGTTGCAGCAGTGGAATTAGGTTTTTGGCTCCTGTTCTGATTGTTCGGGGATACGTAGGTATATATAGGAGGAAGGAGTACGTCGGTGGAGCGTCAGGGGGCCCACGAGGTAGGGGCGCGCCCAGGGGGTGGGGCGCGCGCCCTCCACCCTCGTGACCGCCTCTGGCACTTCTTGGAGTAGGGTCCAAGTCTCCTGGATCACGTTCGGTGAGAAAATCACGTTCCCGAAGGTTTCATTTTGTTTCGACTCCGCTTGATATTCCGCTTTCTTCAAACACTGAAATAGGCAAAAACAACAATTACGGGCTGGGCCTCCGGTTAATAGGTTAGTCCCAAAAATAATATAAAAGTGGAAAATAAAGCCCAATATAGTCCAAAACAGTAGATAAAGTAGCATGGAGCAATCAAAATTATAGATACATTGGAGACGATCGCATCCCAAGCTTAATTCCTACTCGCCCTGAGTAGGTAAATGATAAAAAAGAATTTTTGATGCAGAGTGATACTTTGGCATAATTTCAATATAAATCTTCTTACTTGTGATATGAATATTCAGATCCGAAAGATTCAAGACAAAAGTTCATATTGACACAAAAATAATAATACTTCAAGCATACTAATCAAAGCAATCATGTCTTCTCAAAATAACATGGCAAAAGAAAGTTCATCCCTACAAAATCATATAGTTAGGCTATGCTTCATTTTCATCACACAAAGATGTTCCTAACTTCTATACCCCCGATGACAAGCCAAGCAATAGTTTCATACTCAAATAATCTCAAACTTTTTCAACCTTCGCGCAATACATGAGCGCGAGCCATGGATATAGCACTATGGGTGGAATAGAATATGATGATGGGGATTGTGTGGAGAAGACAAAAAGGAGAAAGTCTCACATTGACGAGGCTAATCAATGGGCTATGGAGATGCCCATCAATTGATGTCAATATGAGGAGTAGGGATTGCCATGCAACGGATGCACTAGAGCTATAATTATATGAAAGCTCTACAAAAGAAACTAATTGGGTGTGCATCCAACTTGCTTGCTCACGAAGACCTAGGGCATTTTGAGGAAGCCCATCATTGGAATATACAAGCCAAGTTCTATAATTAAAAATTCCCACTAGTATATGAAAGTGACAAAATGAGAGACTCTCTATCATGAAGATCTTGGTGCTACTTTGAAGCACAAGTGTGGTAAAAGGATAGTAGCATTGTCCCTTCTCTCTTTTTCTCTCATTTTTTTATTTGGGCCTTCCTCTTTTTTTGGCCTTTCTCTTTTTTTTCGTCCGGAGTCTCATCCCGACTTATGGGGGAATCATAGTCTCCATCATCCTTTCCTCACTTGGGACAATGCTCTAATAATGATAATCATCACACTTTTATTTTTCTTACAACTCAATAATTACAACTCGATACTTAGAACAAGGTATGACTCTATATGAATGCCTCCGTGGTGTATCGGATGGTGCAATGAATCAAGAGTGACACGTATGAAAAATAATGCATGGTGGCTTTGCCAAAATACGATGTCAACTACATGATCATGCAATGGCAATATGACAAAAGTAATGTATGTCATGATGATGATGATGGAAGTTGCATGGCAATATATCTCGGAATGGCTATGGAAATGCCATGATAGGTAGGTATGGTGGCTGTTTTGAGGAAGATATAAGGAGGTTTATGTGTGCTAGAGCATATCGTATCACGGGTTTGATGCACCGCTAAGTTTGCACCAACTCTCAAGGTGAGAAAGGGCAATGCACTGCATCAAGAGGCTAGCAAAGGCGGAAAGGTGAGAGTGTGTAATCCATGGACTCAACATTAGTCAAAAGAACTCATATACTTATTGCAAAAATTTAGAAGCCATCAAAATCAAGTACTACGCAAGATGCTCCTAGGGGATATATTGGTAGGAAAAGACCATCGCTCGTCCCCGACCGCCACTCATAAGGATGCACAAGCCAGGTACACTCCATGTTTCAAATTTGTTACACAACTTTAACCATACGTGCATGCTACGGGACTTGCAAACTTCAACACAAGCATTTCTCAAATTCACAATTACCGAACTAGCATGACTTTGATATTATCACCTCCATATCTCAAAACAATTATCAAGCATCAAACTTATCTTAGTATTCAATTCTCTCGAAAGAAAGTTTCACATATCTTGAACACTAAGTATATTAACATTAAGAAAATTACCATGCTATTAACGACTCTCAAAATAATCTAAGTGAAGCATGAGAGACCAATAGTTTCTTTAAAACAAATCCACCACCGTGCTCTAAAATATATAAGTGAAGCATAGAGCAAAAATTATGACGCTCAAAAGATATAAGTGAAGTACTATGAGCAAAACTATCAAGCTCAAAAGATATAAGTGAAGCACATAGAGTATTCTAACAAATTCCAAATCATGTATGGCTCTCTCAAAAGGTGTGTACAGCAAGGATGATTGTGGTAAACTAACAAGCAAAGACGCACATAATACAAGACGCTCCAAGCAAAACACATATCATGTGGTGAATAAAAATATAGCTCCAAGTAAATTACCGATGGAAGTGGACGAAAGAGGGGATGCCTTCCGGGGCATCCCCAAGCTTTGACTTTTTGGTGTTGTAACGCCCCGAGACCGATGCTCCAGAAGACTTCCAGCTATTCCGGGTTTCGTCGTGTGATTTGTTTTTGTTCGTTGTTTTCATCCTTGCATCATGTGCATTGCATCATGTCATCATGTGCATGGTGTGATTTCTCATACATAGTATGTTGTTGCATGTTCCATGCATGAATCTCGCATCACCCACCTTCTCCTCCCCTCTATTTCCTTCTTTTGACAAGTGCCATTTTTCCCTTTCTCCTTTAATGTTCACTTTCTCCCAAATAGTCAAACTTATTGCCCTAAACCCCACCGCCAAATTTCACCTCTTTTGAAATGTTTTGGTTAGGTCTTAAAATGGCTCAAGTTTGAATTTAATTCAAACTTGAATTATTTTTCAACCTCTAAAATCCCCAAATCATTTTCTTAAATAGGGCATAATTCCAGGGTCCCGAGGATATTTTCATATCTCTCACCACCCTCCAATCACTCCGCACTTTTGTCCTTTTATTTCTGCTTGAAGAAATAGTTAAGAGAGCCCAGCCGGCCTCGCACCTAACCAACCAGGCCGCCCACTTAACTCCTAAGGCACCAGCCCACCTAACCAGCCGCCCACCTAACCCTCCTAACCTAGCCCGACCCTCCTCCATCTCTCTCTCCTCTCGCTCCCTGCCCACGCCACACCCTCCCGTGGCGCCTCGACCCCTTCTCTCCCATCGATCTCCATCTCCTCCTCTGTGGCCACATCTCTCTCGATCCCCTCCTCCAACACCGCCACAGGGGAGGAGCCTCGCACCAGCGGGTCGATCTCCTCTCTGCTGCTTCCGCCATGGCGCCGCCCTGCTTCTCCTCCTGCCGACGCCTCCTTCGGCTGCTCGTGTTCAGAGCTCCGCCCACGAGCTCGTGCAGCCATGGCGCCGCAGAGCCTCGTGATCCGACCCCTCGACGAGGCCATGGCCGCCACGCCTCCTTGCCTCTGCGTCTTGCTCCCTCTTGCCGCCAAGCATCACTGCGCGCCCTCCTCCTGCCTTGGAGCCCGGCGCCTCGTCCTCGTGTCTCCGCCTCTTCTCGGCCCCGAGTCTTGCTGCCATGGCGCCCCGAGCTCCGCCACCCCTCTGCTTCCTGCTTCCCTGCCCTGAAGCTTCCTCGCAGCCGGCGTCCAAGTCTCTGCGCCCCATGACTCGCTCCATCTTGCGCTGCTGCTCGCCTTGCCACACTCCTTCCTTCTGCTCCAAGTTCGCCGCGCCGCCTAGGTCTCCGTCGGCGTCGACCTCCTGCCCTGCCGGTCTACCTTCCCACGCCGCAAGAAGCCTCGCTGCTGCTGCTTTTCACTAAGTCCCGTTGCTCCCTGCATCGCCGAGATCGATCCTTCGAGGAACCCCTGTTCAACTACACAACGAGCGCCAAGTACCCTGCCTCCACAACCACCGAACCAGGATCGCCAAGGTCATCTTCGAGTTTTTCGCCAAGTACCACGACATTCGGAGCCCTTGAATCGCTGTTCGACTACGAACGCCAAACGTGTACCACTACCGCCGCCAACATCTACGAACGGTGAACCACGATTTAACATGTACGGCTACATGATGACCCGCCAAGACCTCAAACAACTACCGTCATGAGTACCTCTACCGTCACGTGAACCACTACTTCCTCGATGCCCGAGAACGACTACTTCTCTACTTCCTCTTAACTCGATTCGCTCCATAAATGCACGCTCAAGGTATAATCCCGAGATGACGACCGCCGTGAACAAATGCATGCTTGGTTGTATGAGATGCTCGAGTTTTGCATCGTGATCGAATTGTCATTGCGTTGCCCCTCTTTTGCCATGCCACCGACATGTGGGACACCCGGTATCCGGGATCACCCCACCATCTTTTGCATGACTCGCTCACGCCCACTTCTCGTTTGCATCGGTATCTCCTCAAGCTACCGGAACCGATATGTTGTCGTGGCATCATTTTCGGATATGTTGCCGTGGCACCATTTCTGTTTCACCGCCGTGGCACCTTTTTCCTTCCGCCATGGCGACAAATGCCTCTTATCATGCTCATGTCAACATTTTTATAAAAATTGCATAAAACTTGCATATGTCATCCGCATCATTATAACAACATTTAAATGCTTAAAATTGTTGTTTGCTTAAATTGCTAAATGCATATGGGGATTTACCGGATTTGTTGTTTTTATATCCGGCCCCATTTAAATTGTTTAGATGGTATAGTTTTTGTTATGCTTCACCACTTGCCATGTTAACCAACATTTAATATTGTTGAGTAGCATAACCGAGAGAGAACTAAATAATTGACGTGGTGTTTATCGATATGCAACTCGTTGCATATTGAGCTCCACTTAATTTGTAGTGTTGTTTGTTGCACTTTGCCATGCCATGCCTCATTAAACCGGACATGCATCATACTTGTTTATGCATCATGCCATGTTTATGTGATGGTTGTTTACTATGTTGTTTGTTTCTTTCCGGTTGCTTCTCTCGTTAGCTTCGTTTCGCTCGGAGTTGTGAGGATCCGCTCGACTTCGTCCGCTTGTCTTCTTCATGGAATCGTTCTTCTTCCTTGCGGATTCGTGCAAGATGATCATACCTCGAAATCACTACTATCTTTGCTATGCTAGTTTGCTCGCTCTTTTGCTGTGCCAATGCTACGATGCCTACCATTTGCTTGTCAGCCTCCCAAATTGCCATGTCAAACCTCTAACCGTTGACACCATTCCTAGCAAACCGTTGATTGGCTATGTTACCGCTTTGCTCAGCCCTCTTATAGCGTTGTTAGTTGCGGTGAAGATTGAAGTTTGTTCCTTGTTGAACATGGAGATGTTGTTCCTTGTTGGAACATGTTTACTTGTTGGGATATCACAATATATCTTATTTTAATTAATGCATCTATATACTTGGTAAAGGGTGGAAGGCTCGGCCTTATGCCCGGTGTTTTGTTCCACTCTTGCCGCCCTAGTTTCCGTCATATTGGTGTTATGTTCCCGGATTTTATGCTCCTTACACGGTTGGGCTATAATGGGAACCCCTTGACAGTTCGCCTTAAGTAAAGCTCCTCCAAAAATGCCCAACATTGGTTTTAACATTTGCCACCTAAGCCTTTTTCCCTTGGGTTCTGCAGACTCAAGGGTCATCTTTATTCTAACCCCCGGCCAGTGCTCCTCCGAGTGTTGGTCCGAATCGAGCTACTGGGGCCACCTCGGGAAACTTGAGGGTTGGTTTTACTCGTAGCTAGACTCATCCGAGTGTGCCCGAGAAAGAGATATGTGCAGCTCCTATCGGGATTTGTCGGCACATTCGGGCGGTGTTGCTGGTTTAGTTTTACCTGTCGAAATGTCTTGTTGTACCGGATACCGAGTCTGATCGAGTGTCTCGGTGGAGGTCTATTCCTCCGCTGACCGTGAGAGCTTGTCATGGGCTGTTGGGACACCCTGCAGGGTTATAAACTTTCGAGAGCCGTGCCCGCGGTTATGTGGCAGATGGGAATTTGTTAACGTCCGGTTGTAGAAGACCTGAAGTTGACCTTAATTAAAATACATCAACCGTGTGTGTAACCGTGATGGTCTCTTTCCGGCGGAGTCCGGGAAGTGAACACGGTGTTGGAGTTATGCTTGACGTAGGTTGCTATAGGATCACTTCTTGATCATACTTTTATCGACCGTGCTTTGCCTTCTCTTCTCGCTCTCATTTGCGTATGTTAACCACCATATATGCTAGTCGCTTGCTGCAGCTCCACCTCATGCCTTTACCTTGCCTATAAGCTTAAATAGTCTTGATCTCGCGGGTGCGAGATTGCTGAGTCCCCGTGGCTCACCAGATACTTCCAAAACCAGTTTGCAGGTGCCTATGTTACCGAGCAGGTGACGCAACCAAGCTCAAGGAGGAGCTTGATGAAGATCTTGCCCTTTGTGTTGTTTCGTTCTAGTTGATCAGTAGTGGAGCCCAGTTGGGGTCGATCGGGGACCTTTGTCGCATTTGGGGTTCTTCTTTTATTTTGGTTCCGTAGTCGGACCTTGATTGTATCTGTATGATGTAATGCTTTATTCATGTAATTGTGTGAAGTGGCGATTGTAAGCCAACTATGTATCTCTTTCCCTTATGTATTACTTGGGTTGTGTGAAGATTACCTCACTTGCGACATTGCTTTCAATGCGGTTATGCCTCTAAGTCATGCTTCGACACGTGGGAGATATAGCCGCATCGAGGGCGTTACAAGTTGGTATCAGAGCCTTCCCCGACCTTAGGAGCCCCATTGCTTGATCGTTTTTAGTGGCCGAGTTGTGTCTAGAAAAATGTTTTGAGTCATTTAGGATTATATATATCGAAGAGTTAGGAATTCTTTTTACTCCCCAGTCCCTTCGACCTTCTGGTGAGGTATCCTGACGTAGAGTTTTGACTCTTCTCTCCTCAAATTTCACTAAAAATTTTTTTAGGATCACGCGGGTATCTTAGAATCGTTCCAATGGTTTTATGATGACAACATTGTCTTGGTGCCTCCTGACATTTAGGGGTTGTGGCAGTGTCCCGGGGAGTTGAGCTCCGAGGTGTTGTCGTCATAATTTTATCGTTGCAGTTCTGGAATACCTGAGTTTAGTACGCCGACATCAAAAATCTCTTTTACGCAGTTGTTGGTGAGATAACCCCGCTAACCCAAAGATCGAGGTGAGTACGGAGTATTGCCATGACTCGTATAACGGATGCTTTTCAAGGTTGAGGTAGACGATTTCAAGGTTTCTTGGTAATGTGTTGACGGATGGATACAATGGATGCAGGGATTGTTAGTTTGGGTGAGATATATTGCTCCTCAGATCCCCAACACCTGATTGCATAACCGTAAGTTTCGGGAGTTTTATAGGTGGGAATTCAAGTAGCTCTTAGGATATCTTTCCGACGGATGTATGATATGAAATTGGGGTTCGGCGCCTAGTGGTCCGCCTATTCACGGTTGGTTTTACAATGGTCTCGTTGTGTCTTAAAGAGTCCTTGGCTATGCCGACTTCGGAGACGCTTCGTATGTCATGTGCACTTGCCTTGTACATGATGGTGTTGTCGATTGAGCCCGTAGGCTCCACCACTAAAAACTTCGGATGAAATCTCTATCATATGTTTGTTCCGCTTATTCTGCAAGCCAGGCCTTTGTTTTTGTTTTGAGTTGTGGTATTCGAGTTGCTTCAATGTCAAGTGTTGATTCCATACCTTTCCGAAATGGTGTTCTCATACTCCGATGTGAATACCAACCCTTCTCGACAATCGAGATTGTCATGTCAATCCTTTTCAACCGGCGTGTTTTCTCTTCAAGTGGATCCGATCACTTCAACATCAGCAAGACTAATTATCATTTCTTCTCAACGGTGTTTGTTTCATCCGTCCCAAGTTGATTTTGTTTTCTCGCCCTCCCACCCCTTTTCCTCAAGGACTAAGATTTCTTTACCAAGTATTCTTTTATTTTTGTGAAGTTTTCTCCATTCTTTTCCGTCAATGTTCTTACCCGGTGGTTCTCAAGAAGATGTTCTACTAGTTCGTCATTCCTCATTCCTTTCTCTTCTCCGGTGAATTCAAGTCAAGTTTTGTTGATCATACCTTTTTCCTTATTTCAATGTCTTCTCATATCGGTACACCTCATTATCATTCTACTTCTTGCTATTTGTTATTCCGGAGTGCTCAAGATATCTCGAAGATTCGTGTTTCCACTCTACAGTCGTTCAAGCTCTTTCGAGATTGGTATCTCATTCAAGTCATTTAATTCAACCGGTGCAACATCTCTTTTAAATCTTTTCCAAGGGTGTGTTTCTTTTAGTGGGCCCTAACCCACGTGTCTTTTCCTGGATCTTACCCGACTCTTCTATTTTCCCGAGCTATCCTAAATTCTTCTCCAAGTTTGACGAAGAATGAGTTATTATCACCAAATGCTTTTCTCCAAGATCTTTCAAATTCTTTTCATAGTTGGCTCAACCTCTTCGCTTTTGATTCTTCCGTGTGCCTCAATAATTCTTGGTGGTGTTTCTCGTTGTCATTCTCATCATTTGAAGACCGAAGAAGAGTTTCTCTTTAATCTTGCTCTATTCTCTTCAAGATTCATGGTGCTAGCTTGGTTGCCATCCTCTCATAATTGTTTTCGATTGTGAGAATCTTTTTCACCCATCCGGAGCATTTTAGGAGTCTTTTCAGTTTCATTCTTTGAAGCCCATCATCTCAGTATTATTCATTCAAGCTTTCAGATCGCGTTCTCCAAATCTTACCGGTGAATTGTTCAAATATCCTCTAATCAGTTCATGTTCTCTTCGTTCTCATGTATCTAAATCCCATCAAGTATCTTCATTCGTTTTCCAATTCTTCCCGGTGAATTGTGCCTTTGCTACTTTCATTTTCAATTCTTATGGTGGCTCGTTCAAGATTTCACCTCTTTCGTTATCATTTAATTCATTCGTTCTTTCCAATCCTACCGGTGGTTCGTTGAAGACCTTCTCAAGTTTACGCCATATCTCTCTTAATCCTTTCTACGAGAATAAGTATTATGCCAAATCCGTTGATTGTCATCAATTTAAATTGGTGAAGGATACGCATAACATAATTCTTGTTCTTGTTTCATCCAAGTGATTAAGTCCTTCTTTTGGAGTTGTTCATGATGAATAAATCCTCGGTTTCAGTTGTTTCATCTTTTCTTTTCCCGGAGTTCCAAGCTCTCATCATCACGGAGACCCATCTAAATCATTGCAAGGCTTCACCTTGTGTTTTCAACTTCTGTTTCTTTTCATCATCCTCCTATTACCGGAGTTCTTCATGGAGGCTCTAAATGGTGGTTCGTCAAGGATTCTTTTCATTCTTCAATTGTTCTTCAAGATTTCTCTCGAAGTTAAGATCCGTCAAGCCATACTCAAAATTAAACATGGTGTTCAACACATGTCTTGTTTTGAGGAGTTCAAGCATTCTTCATCGTGCATTCCAAAGTGCAATTTTTTCTACCTTATCTTTTGAGATGGTGTTATGTCACTCTTGACAATTTCCCTTGGTTATTCATGTTGTCAAGAATGAGATATTTAAATCCATCAATCTCTTCATTGGAATTATCTTGGGCTATATTTCACCTAAAGTTTTCCCTAAGGATTGCTGCTATTTATGGTGCTTATTAATGACCCAATTTATCTCTTTTCCATCTTGATGGAACAAGCTTTCTTCTCTTCGTTAATCTCAAGCAATCAATTATTTCCGTTAGTGGCCGTTTGTCACCTCATAATTTTGAGATGTTTCCATAAGCCCACTACAAGCTTATTCCTTTCGCTGCTGGTTTTCCAACAACTCCGTTCTAGCATTTCTTGTAAGCGTGCTCTTTCAAGATATTGTTTCCCTCCGTCCATTCCATTCCATTCTTTCATTTCTTCCGGAGGCATTGTGATGTTGCTTTTTTCTCTCATCATCTCGAATTGCGAGGATCATGTTCTTCATGCATATCCATTTAACCGAAGTGTCGTGTTTTCATTCAAGTTCTTTCATCTTATCAAGTTTTGCCTCTCTTTTCAACCTTAGTGCGGTTTGTAATGTTTCTTACCCATTGTGCCATTCTTTCAATAGTTCCGGAGGCAGTGTGTTGTTGATTTCTTCAAGTATCATCCCATCTTCTCAAGTTCATGTTCTATTCGTTCCATGTTCAACCGGAGTGCTACCCGAATTCTTTCCCTCTCATCTTGTTTTAACCGGAGTGGTTTCGAATTCTATCTTGTCCATTAAACTCTTGATTCATGTCTTTGCAACCTTCAAGTTCTCGTAATGTTCCTTGTTCCTCTTTTCTAACGGATTGTTTGCAATCTCGTTCATCTCTGTTGTACTCTTTCTTTTAAATTGCTCAACCTCTCAAGGTTCGTGGTTTCACTTGTTGGTCAAAGAAGCAACTTAGTTTTACCTTTCTTTTTCTCTTCCGTTTTCCCTCCGGTGCCATTCTAGATCTCGGGACGAGATCCTCTCGTAGTGGTGGAGTGTTGTAACGCCCCGAGACCGATGCTCCAGAAGACTTCCAGCTATTCCGGGTTTCGTCGTCGTGTGATTTGTTTTTGTTCGTTGTTTTCATCCTTGCATCATGTGCATTGCATCATGTCATCATGTGCATGGTGTGATTTCTCATAAATAGTATGTTGTTGCATGTTCCATGCATGAATCTCGCATCACCCACCTTCTCCTCCCCTCTATTTCCTTCTTTTGACAAGTGCCATTTTTCCCTTTCTCCTTTAATGTTCACTTTCTCCCAAATAGTCAAACTTATTGCCCTAAACCCCACCGCCAAATTTCACCTCTTTTGGAAATGTTTTGGTTAGGTCTTAAAATGGCTCAAGTTTGAATTTAATTCAAACTTGAATTATTTTTCAACCTCTAAAATCCCCCAAATCATTTTCTTAAATAGGGCATAATTCCAGGGTCCTGAGGATATTTTCATATCTCTCACCACCCCCTCCAATCACTCCGTACTTTTGTCCTTTTATTTCTGTTTGAAGAAATAGTTAAGAGAGCCCAGCCGGCCTCTGGCACCTAACCAACCAGGCCGGCCCACTTAACTCCTAAGGCACCAGCCCACCTAACCAGCCGGCCCACCTAACCCTCCTAACCTAGCCCGACCCCTCCTCCGCATCTCTCTCCCTCTCGTTCCCTGCCCGCCACACCCTCCCGTAGCGCCTCGACCCCCTTCTCTCCCATCGATCTCCATCTCCCTCCTCTGCGCCACATCTCTCTCTCGATCCCCTCCTCCAGCGCAGCCACAGGGGAGGAGCCCTCGTACCAGCGGTCGATCTCCTCTCTGCTGCTTCCGCCATGGCGCCGCGCCCTGCTTCTCCTCCCGCGCCGACGCCCTCCTTCGGCTGCTCGTGTCTGTAGCTCCGTCCACGAGCTCGTGCAGCCATGGCGTCGCAGGAGCCTCGCATCCGACCCCCTCGACAAGGCCATGGCCGCCGCCACGCCTCCTTGCCTCTGCGTCTTGCTCCCTCTTGCCGCCAAGCATCACCGTCGCGCCCTCCTCCTTGCCTTGGAGCCCGGCGCCTCGTCCTCGTGTCTCCGCCTCTTCTCGGCCCCGAGTCTTGCTGCCATGGCGTCCCGAGCTCCGCCACCCCTCTGCTCCTGCTTCCCCTGCCCCGAGCTTCCCTGCAGCCGGCGTCCAAGTCCTGCGCCCCCATGACCTCGCTCCATCTTGCGCTGCTGCTCTGCCTTGCCACACTCCTTCCTCTGCTCCAAGTTCGCCGCGCCGCCCTAGGTCTCCGTCAGCGTCGACCTCCTGCCCTGCCGGTCTACCTTCCCACGCCGGCAGCAAGCCTCGCTGCTGCTGCTCTTCACCAAGTCCCGGTTGCTCCCCTGCATTGCCGAGATCGATCCTTCGAGGAACCCCGTGTTCAACTACACAACGAGGGTCAAGTACCCCTGCCTCCACAAACACCGAACCAGGATCGCCAAGGTCATCTTCGAGTTTTTCGCCAAGTACCACGACATTCGGAGCCCCTTGGAATCGTCAAGTTCGACTACAGAACGTCAAACGTGTACCACTACTGCCGCCCGAACATCTACGAACGGTGTACCACGACGAACATGTACGGCTACATGATGACCCGCCAAGACCTCGAACGACTACCGTCGCGAGTACCTCTACCGTCGCGTGAACCACTACTTCCCTCGACGCCCGAGAACGACTACTTCCTCTACTTCCTCTACGAACTCGATTTGCTCCATAAATGCACGCTTCGAAGGTATAATCCCGAGATGACGACCGCCCGTGAACGAATGCATGCTTGGTTGTATGAGATGCTCGAGTTTTGCATCGTGATCGAATTGTCATTGCGTTGCCCCTCTTTTGCCATGCCACCGACATGTGGGACACCCGGTATCCGGGATCACCCCACCATCTTTTGCATGACTCGCTCACGCCCACTTCTCTTGCATCGGTATCTCCTCGCTACCGAACCGATATGTTGCCGTGGCATCATTTTCGGATATGTTGCTGTGGCACCATTTCTGTTTCACCGCCGTGGCACCTTTTTCCTTCCGCCATGGCGACAAATGCCTCTTATCATGCTCATGTCAACATTTTTATAAAAATTGCATAAAACTTGCATATGTCATCCGCATCATTATAACAACATTTAAATGCTTAAAATTGTTGTTTGCTTAAATTGCTAAATGCATATGGGGATTTACCGGATTTGTTGTTTTTATATCCGGCCCCATTTAAATTGTTTAGATGGTATAGTTTTTGTTATGCTTCACCACTTGCCATGTTAACCAACATTTAATATTGTTGAGTAGCATAACCGAGAGAGAACTAAATAATTGACGTGGTGTTTCGTCGATATGCAACTCGTTGCATATTGAGCTCCACTTAATTTGTAGTGTTGTTTGTTGCACTTTGCCATGCCATGCCTCATTAAACCGGACATGCATCATACTTGTTTGCGCATCATGCCATGTTTATGTGATGGTTGTTTACTATGTTGTTTGTTTCTTTCCGGGTTGCTTCTCTCGTTAGCTTCGGTTTCGTTCCGGAGTTGTGAGGATCCGTTCGACTTCGTCCGTTTGTCTTCTTCATGGAATCGTTCTTCTTCCTTGCGGGATTTCAGGCAAGATGATCATACCCTCGAAATCACTACTATCTTTTCTATGCTAGTTTGCTCGCTCTTTTGCTGTGCCAATGCTACGATGCCTACCATTTGCTTGTCAGCCTCCCAAATTGCCATGTCAAACCTCTAACCGTTGACACCATTCCTAGCAAACCGTTGATTGGCTATGTTACCGCTTTGCTCAGCCCCTCTTATAGCGTTGTTAGTTGCAGGTGAAGATTGAAGTTTGTTCCTTGTTGGAACATGGAGATGTTGTTCCTTGTTGGAACATGTTTACTTGTTGGGATATCACAATATATCTTATTTTAATTAATGCATCTATATACTTGGTAAAGGGTGGAAGGCTCGGCCTTATGCCTGGTGTTTTGTTCCACTCTTGCCGCCCTAGTTTCCGTCATATCGGTGTTATGTTCCCGGATTTTGCGTTCCTTACACGGTTGGGCTATAATGGGAACCCCTTGACAGTTCGCCTTAAGTAAAGCTCCTCCAGCAATGCCCAACATTGGTTTTAACATTTGCCACCTAAGCCTTTTTCCCTTGGGTTCTGCAGACTCAAGGGTCATCTTTATTCTAACCCCGGCCGGTGCTCCTCGAGTGTTGGTCCGAATCGAGCTGACTGCTGGGGCCACCTCGGGAAACTTGAGGGTTGGTTTTACTCGTAGCTAGACTCATCCGAGTGTGCCCGAGAAAGAGATATGTGCAGCTCCTATCGAGATTTGTCGGCACATTCGGGCGGTGTTGCTGGTTTAGTTTTACCTCGTCGAAATGTCTTGTTGTACCGGATACCGAGTCTGATCGGAGTGTCTCGGTGGAGGTCTATTCCTCCGTTGACCGTGAGAGCTTGTCATGGGCTAAGTTGGGACACCCCTGCAGGGTTATAAACTTTCGAGAGCCGTGCCCGCGGTTATGTGGCAGATGGGAATTTGTTAATGTCCGGTTGTAGAAGACGTGAAGTTGACCTTAATTAAAATACATCAACCGTGTGTGTAACCGTGATGGTCTCTTTCCGGCGGAGTCCGGGAAGTGAACACGGTGTTGGAGTTATGCTTGACGTAGGTTGCTATAGGATCACTTCTTGATCATACTTTTATCGACCGTGCTTTGCCTTCTCTTCTCGCTCTCATTTGCGTATGTTAACCACCATATATGCTAGTCGCTTGCTGCAGCTCCACCTCATGCCTTTACCTTGCCTATAAGCTTAAATAGTCTTGATCTCATGGTGCGAGATTGCTGAGTCCCCGTGGCTCACCAGATACTTCAAAACCAGTTTGCAGGTGCCTATGTTACCGAGCAGGTGACGCAACCAAGCTCAAGGAGGAGCTTGATGAAGATCTTGCCCTTTGTGTTGTTTCGTTCTAGTTGATCAGTAGTGGAGCCCAGTTGGGGTCGATCGGGGACCTTTGTCGCATTTGGGGTTCTTCTTTTATTTTGGTTCCGTAGTCGGACCTTGATTGTATCTGTATGATGTAATGCTTTATTCATGTAATTGTGTGAAGTGGCGATTGTAAGCCAACTATGTATCTCTTTCCCTTATGTATTACTTGGGTTGTGTGAAGATTACCTCACTTGCGACATTGCTTTCAATGCGGTTATGCCTCTAAGTCGTGCTTCGACACGTGGGAGATATAGCCGCATCGAGGGCGTTACAGGTGTCCTTGGATTATCTTGGGGATGCCATGGGCATACCCAAGCTTAGGCTCGTGCCACTCCTTGTTCCATAATCCATCAAAAGAAT
The DNA here is from genome assembly GCA_021437245.1 of Aegilops speltoides. Lineage (NCBI taxonomy): Eukaryota > Viridiplantae > Streptophyta > Magnoliopsida > Poales > Poaceae > Aegilops > Aegilops speltoides. The sequence goes on from CM038141.1 coordinate 390,150,447, forward strand.
TCACCCAAAACTTGAAAACTTCACAACACAAAACTCAACAGAAATCTCGTGAGCTCCGTTAGAGAAAGAAAACAAAGAACTACTTAAGGTACTGTAATGAACTCATTATTTATTTATATTGGTGTTAAACCTAATGTATTACAACTTCTCTATGGATTATAAACTATTTTACTAGCCATAGATTCATCAAAATAAGCAAACAACACACGTAAAACAGAATCTGTCAAAAACAGAACAGTCTGTAGAAATCTGTAACTAACGCAAACTTCTGGAACTCTAAATTTTTTACCAAAATAGGACGTCCTGGACAATTTGTATATTGAACAGCAGCAAAACGAATCAACGCAAAATAACGTTCCTGTGATTTAACAAAATTATATTCGTGCGTGCAAAGTTTCTGTTTTTCAGCAGAATCAAATCAACTATCATCGTAGGTTATCCTATAGGTTCTACTTGGCACAAACACTAATTAAAACATAAAAACACATCCAAACAGAAGGTAGATGGATTATTTATTCCTAAACATAAGCAAAACAAAAAACACAAAATAAAATTGGGTTGCCTCCCAACAAGCGCCATCGTTTAACGCCCCTAGCTAGGCATAAAAGCAAGGATAGATCTAGGTATTGCCATCTTTGGTAGGCAATCCATAAGTGGCTCTCATGATAGATTCATATGGTAATTTTATTTTATTTCTAGGGAAGTGTTCCATACCCTTCTTTAGGGGAAATTGGAATCTAATATTTCCTTCCTTCCTATCAATAATTGCACCAATCGTTCTAAGGAAAGGTCTACCAAGAATAATAGGACATGAAGGATTGCAATCTATATCAAGAACGATAAAATCTACGGGTACATAATTCCTATTTGCAACAATAAGAACATCATTAATTCTTCCCATAGGCTTTTTAATAGTGGAATCTGCAAGATGCAAGTTTAGAGAGCAATCATCAAAATCACGGAAATCCAGCAAATCACATAAAGTTTTGGGAATAGTAGAGACACTAGCACCCAAATCACACAAAGCATGAAACTCATAATCCTTAATTTTAATTTTAATAGTAGGTTCCCATTCATCATAGAGTTTTATAGGGATAGAAACTTTCAACTCAAGTTTTTCTTCATAAGATTGCATCAAGGCATCAACAATATGTTTGGTAAAGGCCTTATTTTGACTATAAGCATGAGGAGAATCTAGCACGGATTGCAACAAGGAAATACAACCAATCAAAGAGCAATTTTCATAATTAAATTCCTTGAGATCCAAAATAGTGGGTTTAGCAACATCTAGGTTTTTATTTCTTTCAATCCCACTTTCATCAAATTCATCATCAAGATCTAGAAACTCCGAATTCTTAGAACGCCTTGTAGGTAAAGGAAGATCATATTCAGTTTCATCAAGATTCATATTGCAAAACAAAGATTTAATGGGGGACACATCAATAACTTTTAGATCTTCATCTTGATTTTCATAGGAATTGGAAGAACACGCTTTAATAAAGGCATCTTTGGAAGCACGCATCCTAGCGGTTCTTTCCTTGCACTCATCAATGGAAATTCACATGGCTTTGAGAGACTCATTGATATCATGCTTAGGAGGAATAGATCTAATCTTTAAAGAATCAATTTCAAGAGAAATTCTATCAACGTTCCTAGCCAAATCATCAACTTTAAGCAATTTCTCTTCAAGCAAACCATTAAAATTCTTTTGTGAATTCATAAACTCTTTAACACTACTCTCAAATTCAGAGGGCATCTTATTAAAATTTCCATAAGAGTTGTTGTAGGAATTTCCATAATTATTAGAAGAATTATTAGGATAAGGCCTAGGATTAAAATTCCCTCTATAAGCATTGTTTTCGAAACTATTCCTACCAACAAAATTCACATCCATAGATTCACTATTATTCTCAAGCAAAGTAGATAAAGGCATATCATTGGGATCAAGAGGAGTATTTATAGGAGCAAACATCTTCATAAGTTCATCCATCTTTTCATTCAAAACATGGATTTCTTCTATAGCATGCACTTTTTTACTAGAAGATCTTTCAGTGTGCCATTGAGAATAATTAGCCATAATATTATCAAGCAATTTTGTAGCATCCCCTAATGTAATTTCCATAAACGTACCTCCTGCAGCCGAATCTAAAAGATTTCTAGAAGCAAAATTCAATCCGACATAAATTTTTTGTATAATCATCCATAAATTCAAACCATGAGTAGGGCAATTGCGAAGCATCAATTTCATTCTTTCCCAAGATTGGGCAACATGCTCATGATCAAGTTGTTTAAAATTCATGATATCGTTCCTAAGAGTGATGATCTTAGCGGGGGGAAAAACTTAGAGATAAAAGCATCTTTGCACTTGTTCCAAGAATCAATATTATTTTTAGGCAAAGATGAAAACCAAACTTTAGCACGATCTCTAAGTGAAAATGGAAATAACTTCTATTTGACAATATTGTTATCCATATCTTTCTTCTTTTGCATATCACACAAATCAACAAAATTGTTTAGATGAGTAGCGGCATCTTCACTAGGAAGGCCGGCGAATTGATCTTTCATAACAAGATTCAACAAAGCGGTATTGATTTCACAAGACTCATCATTATTAAGAGGAGCAATCGGAGTACTAAGGAAATCATTATTATTGGTATTCGAGAAATCACACAATTTGGTATTATCTTGCGCCATGGCAACAAGTAATCGAACACACAAGAAAACAGAAAGGCAACGGGAAAAAGGCAAACGGAAAAGAGAGGAGGAGATTGGGAAAGAGATGGCGAATAAAACGGCAAAGGTGAAGTGGGGGAGAGGAAAACAAGAGGCAAATGGCAAATAATGTAATGCGAGAGATAGGGATTGCGATGGGTACTTGGTATGGTTGACTTGCTTGCGTGAGCCTCCCCGGCAACGGCGCCAGAAATTCTTCTGGCTACCTCTTGAGCACTGCGTTGGATTTCCCCGAAGAGGAGAGGATGATGCAGCAAAGTAGCGTAAGTATTTCCCTCAGTTTTTGAGAACCAAGGTATCAATGCAGTAGGAGACCACGCACAAGTCCCTCGTACCTACACAAAACGATAGCAACTCGCAACCAACGCGATTAGGGGTTGTCAATCCCTTCATGGTCACTTACGAGAGTGAGGTCTGATAGAGATGATAAATAATATTTTTGTATTTTTGATAGATAGATGCAAAGTAAAAAGTAAAAGGCAAAGTAAAAACAAAGCAAGTAAATAAAGTGATAGAGATTGATATGATGAGAATAGACCCGGGGGCCATAGGTTTCACTAGTGGCTTCTCTCAAGAGCATAGATATTCTACGGTGGGTGAACAAATTACTATTGAGCAATTGACAGAATTGAGCATAGTTATGAGCATATCTAGGCAATGATCATGTATATAGGCATCACGTCCAAGACAAGTAGATCAAACGATTCGCATCTACTACTATTACTCCACTCATCGACCGCTATCCAAAGATGCATCTAGAGTATTAAGTTAAAAACAGAGTAACGCCTTAAGCAAGATGACATGATGTAGAGGGATAAATTCATGCAATATGATAAAAACCATCTTGTTATCCTTGATGGCAACAATACAATACGTGCCTTGCAACCCTTTACATCCTTTGGGTAAGGACACCGCAAGATTGAACCCAAAGCTAAGCACTTCTCCCATTGCAAGAACTACCAATCTAGTTGGCCAAACCAAAAAGGATAATTCGAAGAGACTTGCAAAGATAACTCAATCATACATAAAATAATTCAGAGAAGAATCAAATATTTTCCAAAGATAATACTGGATCATAAACCCACAATTCATCGGTCTCAACAAACACACCGCAAAAAGAAGATTACATCGAATAGATCTTCACAAGAGAGGGGGAGAACATTGTATTGAGATCCAAAAAGAGAGAAGAATCCATCTAGCTACTAGCTATGGACCCGAAGGTCCGAAGTAAACTACTCACACTTCATCGGAGGGGCTATGGTGTTGATGTAGAAGCCCTCCATGGTGGATGCCCCCTCCAGCGGAGCTCTAGAACAGGCCCCAAGATGGGATCTCGTGGATCTGTAAGGTTGCGGCGGTGGAATTAGGTTTTGGCTCCTGTTCGATCGCTCGGGATACGTGGGTATATATAGGAGGAAGGAGTACGTCGGTGGAGCGTCGGGGCCCACGAGGTAGGGGCGCGCCTGGGGCACGCCCACCTCGTGACCGCCTCTGGCACTTCTTGGAGTAGGGTCCAAGTCTCCTGGATCACATTCGGTGAGAAAATTACGTTCCCGAAGGTTTCATTCCGTTTGGACTCCGTTTGATATTCCGTTTCTTCGAAACATTGAAATAGGCAAAAAACAGCAATTCTGGGCTGGGCCTCCGGTTAATAGGTTAGGCCCAAAAATAATATAAAAGTGGAAAATAAAGCCCAATATAGTCCAAAACAGTAGATAAAGTAGCATGGAGCAATCAAAAATTATAGATACGTTGGAGACGTATCATGCGACACCGCACTGAAACGGGCAAATGCGGTTCGTCCGAGCAGTGCATGATAACCACTACGGAAGGGGATGATATCGAAGAGTAGCTCTTCGCTTCAGAAATTATCCGGGGATCCAAAGACCACTTCCAGTGTGATTGAGCCCATGCAGCAGGCCTCTACACCTGGTATGACACCTTTAAAGGTGGTTTTGGTGGGCTTGATCCTTGAGGGATCAATACCCATTTTGCACACTGTATCCTGGTAAAGCAGGTTCGGGCTGCTACCACCGTCCATAAGGAAGCGTGTGAAGTGGAATCCGTCAATGATAGGGTCAAGCACCAGAGCGGCTGAACCGCCGTGACGGATACTGGTAGGATGGTCCCTTCGATCGAAGGTGATCGAACAGGAGGACCACGTGTTGTATTTTGGGGTGACTGGCTCCATCGCGTAGACGTCCCTTAGTGCGCGCTTCCGCTCCCTTTTGGGGATATGTGTATCATATATCATGTTCACTGTTTTCACTTGGGGAGGAAACTTCTTCTGTCCCCCTATGTTTGGCGGCCGGGGTTCCTCATCGTCGTCACTTTGCGATCCTTTTTCCTTGTTTTCAGCATTTAACTTGCCGGCCTGTTTATAGACCCAACATTCTCTGTTGGTGTGATTGGCTGGTTTGTCGGGGGTGCCGTGGATTTGACATGGACGATCGAGTATGCGGTCCAGACTGGACGGGCCTGGATTGTTTCTTTTAAATGGCTTTTTTCCACTGACCGAACTTAGAACCACTGAATCCGGCATTGACGGCCGTGTCTTCGGCGTTATCGCCATTATTTCGACGCTTGTGTCTGTTGCGTCGGGGTTTGCCGTTTCTATCTTCGGCTTCAGAAGTGCCAGGTTTTCTTGAGGTGCTGTTGCTACGAGCTAGCCAGCTATCCTCGCCCGCACAAAAGCGAGTCATGAGCGTTGCGAGGGCTACCATGGACTTCGGCTTCTCTTGGCTGAGGTGTCGGGCAAGCCACTCATCGCGGATGTTATGCTTAAAGGCCGCTAGGGCTTCGGCATCTGGACAATCGATGATTTGGTTCTTTTTAGTTAAGAACCGAGTCCAGAATTTCCTGGCTGACTCTCCGGGCTATTGGATTATATGACTTAAGTCATCGGCATCCGGAGGTCGGACATAGGTGCCTTGGAAGTTTTCAAGGAATGCGTATTCCAGGTTCTCCCAACTGCCAATAGAGTTTTCTGGCAGACTGTTCAACCAGTGCCTAGCTGGCCCTTTGAGTTTTAGCGGGAGATACTTGATGGCATGGAGATTGTCGCCGCGCGCCATATGTATGTGGAGAAGGAAGTCATCGATCCATATCGCGAGATCTGTTGTTCCATCATATGATTCAATGTTTAAGGGTTTAAACCCTTCTGGGAATTCATGCTCCATTACTTCACTAGTGAAGCAGAGGGGGTGTGCGGCACCTCTGTGTCGGGCTATGTCCGGACGTAGATCAAATGGAGCCGGTCTGCGGTATTCGACCCGGATAGGTTTGTGCTTGTTATATCCGGCTTGGCGGCCATCGTTGCACGTTGGGGCACACCCCCGCGATCCGTATATCGATCTGGTCTGTCATGCTCTGTTTTCCAAATCGTACCGCAGGTCATGTGTGTATCCCTGAGCTGTTGTGTTTGTATTTGTTCGACGAGGCAGTGCCGGCTGGTGCTCGTGCTGAACTGCTATTTTATCTCGGCCACGTGGTGGCCGATCAGCCGCATTATGCGCTGGTAGTGCCGGCTCCGGTGCCTCGTCATCGAATTGAGGTAGCAATTTGCGCTTCGGGTAACTTTTTGTTGGGTGTTCGAGTCTGTATTCCTCGGCTGCCAGTACCTAAGTCCATCTATCAGTGAGCAGATCTTGATCAGCTCGAAGCTGCTGCTGCTTCTTCTTTAGACTTTTCGCAGTGGCTATAAGCCGGCGCTTGAAACGCTCCTGCTCAATGGGATCCTCGGGCACGATAAATTCTTCGTCGCCAAGGCTCACCTCGTCCTCGGAGAGGGGCATGTAATTGCTGTCTTCCGAGTCGTTGTTCACGGCCTGTTCGTCGGGGCTGGCTCGCCCGTCTTCCCGTCCAGCCTGTTCGAAACTGTTGGGGAATGTTGCAGAAAATAAAAAAAATTCCTACGGTTTCACCAAGATCCATCTATGAGTTCATCTAAGCAATGAGTGATAGGAGTGCATCTACATACCCTTGTAGATCGCGAGCGGAAGCGTTCAAGAGAATGGGGATGATGGAGTCGTACTCGTCGTGATCCAAATCACCGATGACCAAGTGCTGAACGGACTGCACCTCCGCATTCAACACACGTACGGAGCGGATGACGTCTCCTCCTTCTTGATCCAGCAAGGGGGAAGGAGAGGTTGAGGAAGAAGGCTCCAGCAGGAGCACGACGGCGTGGTGGTGGTGGAGAAGCAATACTCCGGCAGGGCTTTGCCAAGCTCTTAACGGAGGAGAAGAGGTGTTGGGGAGGGGAGGGGCTGCGCCTTGGATGTTGTATGCAGCCCTCCCATCGCCCCTCTATTTATAGGGGAAGGGGGAAGGGGGCCGGCCCCCTCTAGATGAGATCTAGAGGGGGGGCGGCGGCCAAGGGAGGGTGCTCGCCCCCCAAGCAAGGGGGTGCCCCCACTAGGGTTCCCCCCCAACCCTAGGCGCACGGGGCCAAGGGGGGCGCCCAGCCCTCTAGGGGCTGGTTCCCTGCCCACTACGGCCCATGAGGCCCTCCGAGAGAGGTGGCCCCTCCCGGTGGACCCCCAGAACCCCTCCGGTGGCCCCGGTACAATACCGATATGCCCCCGAAATTTTCCGGTGACCGTATGACAACTTCCCATATATAAATCTTCACCTCCGGACTATTCCGGAACTCCTCGTGACGTCCGGGATCTCATCCGGACTCAACAACATTCGTAATCACATACAAGTCTTCCTAATAACCCTAGCGCCACCGAACCTTATGTGTAGACCCTACGGGTTCGGAGACACGCAGACATGACCGAGACGGCTCTCCGTCAATAACCAACAGCGGATCTGGATACCCAAGTTGGCTCCTACATGCTCCTCGATGATCTCATCAGATGAACCACGATGTCTAGGATTCAATCAACCACGTATACAATTCCCTTTGTCAATCGGTACGTTACTTGCCCGAGACTCAATCGTCTGTATCCCAATACCTCGTTCAGTCTCGTTACCAGCAAGTCACTTTAGTCGTACCGTAATGCATGATCCCGTGACCAAACACTTGGTCACTTTGAGCTCATTATGATGATGCATTACCGAGTGGGCCCAGAGATACCTCTCCGTCATACGGAGTGAAAAATCCCAGTCTCGATCCGTGTCAACCCAAAAGACACTTTCGGAGACACCTGTAGCACACCTTTATAGTCACCCAGTTACGTTGTGACGTTTGGTACACTCAAAGCACTCCTACGGTATCCAGGAGTTACACAATCTCATGGTCTAAGGAAAAGATACTTGACATTGGAAAAGCTCTAGCAAACGAACTACACGATCTTGTGCTATGCTTAGGATTGGGTTTTGTCCATCACATCATTCTCCTAATTATGTGATCCCGTTATCAACGACATCTAATTTCCATAGTCAGGAAACCATGACTATCTGTTGATCAACGAGCTAGTCAACTAGAGGCTTACTAGGGACATATTATGGTCTATGTATTCACACGGGTATTACGATTTCCGGATAATACAGTTATGGCATGAATAAAGACAATTATCATGAACAAGGAAATATAATAATCCTTTTATTATTGCCTCTAGGGCATATTTCCAACAGTCTCCCACTTGCACTAGAGTCAATAATCTAGTTACATTGTGATGAATCAAACACCCATAGAGTTCTGGTGTTGATCATGTTTTTCTCGCGAAGGAGGTTTAGTCAACGGATCTGCGACATTCAGATCCGTATGTACTTTGCAAATATCTATGTCTCCATCTTGAACATTTTCACGGATGGAGTTGAAACGACACTTGATGTGCCTGGTCTTCTTGTGAAACCTGGGCTCCTTGGCAAGGGCAATAGCTCCAGTGTTGTCACAGAAGAGTTTGATCGGCCCCGACGCATTGGGTATGAGTCCTAGGTCGGTGATGAACTCCTTCACCCAAAAATCTTCATGCACTGCCTCCAAGGCTGCCATGTACTCCGCTTCACATGTGGATCCCGCCACAACGCTCTGCTTGCAGCTGCACCAGCTTACTGCTCCACCATTCAACATATACACGTATCCGGTTTGTGACTTAGAGTCATCCAGATCTCTGTCGAAGCTAGCGTCGATGTAACCCTTTATGACGAGCTCTTTGTCACCTCCATAAACGAGAAACATGTCCTTTGTACTTTTCAGGTACTTCAGGATATTCTTGACCGCTGTCCAGTGTTCCTTGCCGGGATTACTTTGGTACCTTCCTACCAAACTTACGGCAAGGTTTACATCAGGTCTGGTACACAGCATGGCATACATAATAGATCCTATGGCTGAGGCATAGGGGATGACACTCATCTCTTCTTTATCTTTTGCCGTGGTCGGGCATTGAGTCGAGCTCAATCTCACACCTTGCAATACAGGCAAGAACCCTTTCTTGGACTAATCCATTTTGAACTTCTTCAAAATCTTATCAAGGTATGTGCTTTGTGAAAGACCTATGAGGTGTCTCGATCTATCCCTATAGATCTTGATGCCTAATATGTAAGCAGCTTCTCCAAGGTCCTTCATTGAAAAACACTTATTCAACTAGGCTTAATGCTGTCCAAAAGTTCTATGTCATTTCCCATCAAGAGTATGTCATCTACATATAATATGAGAAATGCTACAGAGCTCCCACTCACTTTCTTGTAAACGCAGGCTTCTCCATAAGTCTGCATAAACCCAAACGCTTTGATCATCTCATCAAAGCGAATGTTCCAACTCCGAGATGCTTGCACCAGCCCATAAATGGATCGCTGGAGCTTGCATACTTTGTTAGCATTCTTAGAATCGACAAAACCTTCCGGGTACATCATATACAGTTCTTCCTTAAGATGTCCGTTAAGGAATGCCGTTTTGACGTCCATCTGCCATATCTCATAATCATAGTATGCGGCAATTGCTAACATGATTCGGACGGACTTCAGCTTCGCTATGGGAGAGAATGTCTCATCGTAGTCAACCCCTTGAACTTGTCGATAACCCTTAGCGACAAATCGAGCTTTATAGATGGTAACATTACCATCCGCGTCCGTCTTCTTCTTAAAGATCCATTTGTTTTCTATCGCTCGCCGATCATCGGGCAAGTTTGTCAAAGTCCATACTTTGTTTTCATACATGGATTCTATCTCGGATTGCATGGCTTCAAGCCATTTGTTGGAATCTGGGCCTACCATTGCTTCTTCATAGTTAGAAGGTTCACCGTTGTCTAACAGCATGATTTCCAAGTCAGGGTTGCCGTACCACTCTGGTGCGAAACGTGTCCTCGTGGACCTACGAAGTTCAGTAGCAACTTGATCCGAAGTACCTTGATCATCATCATTAATTTCCTCTCCAGTCGGTGTAGGCACCACAGGAACATTTTCCTGAGCTGTACTACTTTCCGGTTCAAGAGGTAGTACTTCATTGAGTTCTACTTTCCTCCCACTTACTTCTTTCGAGAGAAACTCTTTTTCTAGAAAGGATCCGTTCTTGGCAACAAAGATCTTGCCCTCGGATCTTAAATAGAAGGTATACCCAGTGGTTTCCTTAGGGTATCCTATGAAGACGCATTTTTTCGACTTGGGTTCGAGCTTTTCAGGTTGAAGTTTCTTGACATAAGCATCGCATCCCCAAACTTTTAGAAACGACAACTTAGGTTTCTTCCCAAACCATAATTCATACGCTGTCGTCTCAACAGATTTAGACGGCGCCCTATTTAAAGTGAATGTAGCCATCTCTAGAGCGTATCCCAAAATGATAGCGGTAAATCGGTAAGAGACATCATAGACCGCACCATATCCAATAGAGTGCGATTACGACGTTCGGACACACCATTACGCTGAGGTGTTCCAGGCGGTGTGAGTTGTGAAACGATACCACATTTCCTTAAGTGCGTACCAAATTCGTGACTTAAATATTCTCCTCCACGATATGATCGTAGGAACTTTCTCTTTTGGTCACGTTGATTCTCTACCTCATTTTGAAATTCCTTGAACTTTTCAAAGGTCTCGGACTTGTGTTTCATTAAGTAGACATACCCATATCTACTCAAGTCATCAGTGAGAGTGAGAACATAACGATATCCTCCACGAGCCTCAATGCTCACTGGACCGCACACATCAGTATGTATGATTTCCAACAAGTTGGTTGCTCGCTCCATTGTTCCGGAGAACGGAGTCTTGGTCATCTTGCCCATGAGGCATGGCTCGCATGTGTCAAACAATTCATAATCTAGAGACTCTAGAAGTCCATCAGCATGGAGCTTCTTCATGCGCTTGACACCAATGTGACCAAGGCGGCAGTGCCACAAATATGTGGGACTATCGTTATCAACTTTACATCCTTTGGTATTCACACTATGAATATGTGTAACATTACGCTCGAGATTCATTAAGAATAAACCATTGACCATCGGGGCATGACCATAAAACATATCTCTCATATAGATAGAACAACCATTATTCTCGGATTTAAATGAGTAGCCATCTCGTATCAAACGAGATCCAGATACAATGTTCATGCTCAAACTTGGCACTAAATAACAATTATTGAGGTTTAAAACTAATCCCGTAGGTAAATGTAGAGGTAGCGTGCCGACGGCGATCACATCAACCTTGGAACCATTCCCGATGCGCATCGTCACCTCATCCTTCGCCAGTCTCCGCTTATTCTGCAGCTCCTGCTGTGAGTTACAAATGTGAGCAACGGCACCGGTATCAAATACCCAGGAGTTCTACGAGTACTGGTAAGGTACACATCAATTACATGTATATCACATATACCTTTAGTGTTGCCGGCCTTCTTGTCTGCTAAGTATTTGGGGCAGTTCCGCTTCCAGTGACCCTTTCCTTTGCAATAAAAGCACTCAGTCTCAGGCTTGGGTCCATTCTTTGACTTCTTCCCGGCAACTGGCTGACCGGGCGGCAACATCCTTGCCGTCCTTCTTGAAGTTCTTCTTACCCTTGCCCTTCTTGAACTTGGTGGTTTTATTGACCATCAACACTTGATGTTCTTTCTTGATTTCTACCTCTGCCAACTTCAGCATTGAAAATACTTCAGGAATAGTTTTCACCATCCCCTGCATATTGTAGTTCATCACAAAGCTCTTGTAGCTTGGTGGGAGCGACTGAAGGATTCTGTCAATGACCGCCTCGTTCGGGAGGTTAATGTCCAGCTGGGACAGGTGGTTGTGCAACCCAGACATTTTGAGTATGTGCTCACTGACAGAACTATTTTCCTCCATCTTACAACTATAGAACTTGTCGGAGACTTCATATCTCTCGACCCGGGCATGAGCTTGGAAAACCATTTTCAGCTCCTCGAACATCTCATATGCTCCGTGTTGCTCAAAACGCTTTTGGAGCCCCGGTTCTAGGCTGTAAAGCATGCCACACTGAATGAGGGAGTAATCATCAGCACGTGACTGCCAAGCGTTCATAACGTCTTGGTTCTCTGGGACGGGTGCTTCACCTAGCGGTCCATCTGGGACATATGCTTTCTTGGCAGCTATGAGGATGACCCTTAGGTTCTGGACCCAGTCCGTATAGTTGCTGCCATCATCTTTTAACTTGGTTTTCTCTAGGAACGCGTTGAAGCTCATGTTGACATGAGCGTTGGCCATTTGATCTACAAGACATATTTGCAAAGGTTTAGACTAAAGTTCATGATAATTAAGTTCATCTAATCAAATTATTTAATGAACTCCCACTCAGATTAGACATCCCTCTAGTCATCTAAGTGTTACACGATCCGAGTCGACTAGGCCGTGTCCGATCATCACGTGAGACGGACTAGTCATCATCGGTGAACATCTCCATGTTGATCGTATCTTCCATACGACTCATGTTCGACCTTTCGGTCTCTGTGTTCCGAGGCCATGTCTGTACATGCTAGGCTCGTCAAGTTAACCCTAAGTGTTTTTGCATGTGTAAAACTGTCTTACACCCGTTGTATGTGAACATAAGAATCTATCACACCCGATCATCACGTGGTGCTTCGAAACGATGAACTTTAGCAACGGCGCACAGTTAGGGGAGAACACCTTCTTGAAATTGTTATAAGGGATCATCTTATTTACTACCGTCGTTCTAAGTAAACAAGATGCATAAACATAATAAACATCACATGCAATTATATAGTAGTGACATGATATGGCCAATATCATATAGCTCCTTTGATCTCCATCTTCGGGGCTCCATGATCATCTTCGTCACCGGCATGACACCATGATCTCCATCATCATGATCTCCATCATCGTGTCTCCATGAAGTTGCTCGCCAACTATTACTTATACTACTATGGCTAACGGTTTAGCAATAAAGTAAAGTAATTACATGGTGTTAATCATTGACACGCATGTCATACAATAATTAAGACAACTCCTATGGCTCCTGCCTGTTGTCATACTCATCGACATGCAAGTCGTGATTCCTATTACAACAACATGATCTCATACATCACAATATATCATTCATCATTCATCACAACTTTTGGCCATATCACATCACAAGGCAATTGCTACAAAAACAAGTTAGACGTCCTCTAATTGTTGTTGCATCTTTTACGTGGCTGCAATAGGGTTCTAGCAAGAACGTTTTCTTACCTACGAAAAAGCCACAACGTGATTTGTCAACTTCTATTTACCCTTCATAAGGACCCTTTTCATCAAATCCGCTCCAACTAAAGTGGGAGAGACAGGCACCCGCTAGCCACCTTATGCAACTAGTGCATGTCAGTCGGTGGAACCTGTCTCACGTAAGCGTACGTGTAAGGTCGGTTCGGGCCGCTTCATCCCACAATATCGCTGAAGCAAGATAAGACTAGTAGCGGCAAGAAAGTTTACAACATCTACGCCCACAACAAATTTGTGTTCTACTCGTGCAATAGAGAACTATGCATAGACCTAGCTCATGATGCCACTGTTGGGGAATATTGCAGAAAATAAAATTTTTTCCTATAGTTTCACCAAGATCCATCTATGAGTTCATCTAAGCAACGAGTGATAGGAGTGCATCTACATACCCTTGTAGATCGCGAGCGGAAGCGTTCAAGAGAATGGGGATGATGGAGTCGTACTCGCCGTGATCCAAATCACCGATGACCAAGTGCTGAACGGACAGCACCTTCACGTTCAACACACGTACGGAGCGGATGACGTCTCCTCCTTCTTGATCAGCAAGGGCGAAGGAGAGGTTGAGGAAGAAGGCTCCAGCAGCAGCACGACGGCGTGGTGGTGGTGGAGAGCAGTACTCCGGTAGGGCTTCGCCAAGCTCTTAACGGAGGAGGAGAGGTGTTGGGGAGGGGAGGGGCTGCGCCTTGGATGTTGTATGCAGCCCTCCCCTCGCCCCTCTATTTATAGGGGAAGGGGGAAGGGGGCCGGCCCCCTCTAGATGAGATCTTGTGGGGGGGGCGGCCAAGGGAGGGTGCTTGCCCCCCAAGCAAGGGAGGCGCCCCCACTAGGGTTTCCCCCCAACCCTAGGCGCATGGGCCCAAGGGGGGGCACCCAGCCCTCCAGGGGCTGGTTCCCTGCCCACTATGGCCCATGAGACCCTCCGAGAGAGGTGGCCCCTCCCGGTGGACCCCTGGAACCCCTCCGGTGGCCCCGGTACAATACCGATATGCCCCCGAAACTTTCCGGTGACCGTATGACAACTTCCCATATATAAATCTTCACCTCCGGACTATTCCGAAACTCCTCGTGACGTCCGGGATCTCATCCGGGACTCCGAACAACATTCGGTAATCACATACAAGTCTTCCTAATAACCCTAGCGTCACCGAACCTTAAGTGTGTAGACCCTACGGGTCGGGAGACACGCAGACATGACCGAGACGGCTCTCCGGTCAATAACAAACATCGGGATCTGAATACCCATGTTGGCTCCCACGTGCTCCTCGATGATCTCATCGGATGAACCACGATGTCGAGGATTCAATCAACCACGTATACAATTCCCTTTGTCAATCGGTACGTTACTTGCCCGAGACTCAATCGGCGGTATCCCAATACCTCATTCAGTCTCGTTACCGGCAAGTCACTTTAATCGTACCGTAATGCATGATCCCGTGACCAAACACTTGGTCACTTTGAGCTCATTATGATGATGCATTACTAAGTGGGCTCAGAGATACCTCTCTGTCATACGGAGTGACAAATCCCAGTCTCGATCCGTGTCAACCCAACAGACACTTTTGGAGACACCTGTAGTGCACCTTTATAGTCACCCAGTTACGTTGTGACGTTTGGTACACCAAAAGCACTCCTACGGTATCCGGGAGTTACACGATCTCATGGTCTAAGGAAAAGATACTTGACATTGGAAAAGCTCTAGCAAACGAACTACACGATCTTGTGCTATGCTTAGGATTGGGTCTTTTCCATCACATCATTCTCCTAATGATGTGATCCCGTTATCAACGACATCTTATGTCCATAGTCAGGAAACCATGACTATTTGTTGATCAACGAGCTAGTCAACTAGAGGCTTACTAGGGACATAATACTATGTATTCACACGTGTATTATGATTTCCGGTTAATATAGTTATAGCATGAATAAAGACAATTATCATGAACAAGGAAATATAATAATCCTTTTATTATTGCCTCTAGGGCATATTTCCAACAGAAACTTGGCTTGGCGGTGTCTTCGTTGTCTTCGGCATCGTCTGGAGTGCTATTCTCTCTTGTGCAGGTATCTCTATTTTTACCATGGCGTGATTAAGAGCGGCGCCGCTGACATCGGCGCTTAGACTGCTTCTCAGGAAGTTTGTCATGAACTACATCTTTTATGTCATCGCCATTCTCTTCTTTGGGTGTATCCACCATGTATATATCGTATGAGGAGGTGGCTGTCCAGCGCCCTGTGGGCGGTGGTTCCTGTTCTTCTCCGGCATCGTCTTCCATATCGTCGATGTCTTCGGAGTCGAAATCAAGCATGTCGGTTAAATCGTCGACAGTGGCTATCAAGTGGGTGGTGGGTGGGCAACGAAGTCCTTCGTCGTCCGCTTCCCACTCCAACCGGACATAGTTTGGCCAAGAATCTCCTGACAAGGAGAGGGACTTTAATGAGTTTAACACGTCGCCCAAGGGTGAGTGTTGGAAGATGTCCGCGAAGCTGAACTCTAAGATTAGTGCCCAGTCAGATTTGATGGGTGCAGATACACGCGGTTCGAAGCCTATGGCCGGAGACGGGCCCGAGGTTCTGGTGACACAGGCCTCATTGGAGGTCAGATCTGTGTTCGGCTCTAGTGCCGTTGAGTCGGCGGCTTCCGTGGTGGGGTTGAGCCTCCCATCCTTGGATGGCGCGCTCTGCTCTGGATCTAGGGCCAGTGCGGTTACAGGTGCAATATCTCACGCACCATCCGATGACAGATTTAGGTCATGTTCATCGTGGCGGCGGGGCGCGGCTGTCATAAGCTCAAATCCGTCGAAGACCAAGTCTCCGCGGATATCGGTGGTGTGGTTCAAGCTTCCAAACCCGACCTGATGGCCAAGGGCGTAGCTGTCGATCTGCTCCAGATGGCCAAGCGAGTTGGCCCGCAGAGCGAAGCCGCCGAATATGAAGATCTGTCCAGGGAGAAAAACTTCCCCCTGGATGGCGTTGTTGTAGATGATTTAAGGAGCCATCAAGCCTTATTGTGACAGCATAGTGGAACTCTCAATGAAAGCACCAATGTCGGTGTCAAAACCGGCGGATCTCGGGTAGGGGTCCTGAACTATGCGTCTAAGGCTAATGGTACCAAGAGGCGGGGGACACAATGTTTTACCCAGGTTCGGGCCCTCTCGATGGAGGTAATACCCTACTTCCTGCTTGATTGATCGTGATGATATGAGTATTACAAGAGTAGATCTACCATGAGAGTCGTAGAGGCTAAACCCTATGAGCTATCCTATGATTATGATTGTTGTTGTCCTACAGACTAAACCCTTCGGTTTATATAGACACCGGAGGGGGCTAGGGTTACACAGAGTCGGTTACAGGGAAAGGAATCTTCATATCCAAATCGCCAAGCTTGCCTTCCATGCAAAGGAGAGTCCCATCCGGACACGGGACGAAGTCTTCTATCTTGTATCTTCATAGCCCAACAGTCCAGCATACGCATATAGTCCGGCTGTCTGAGGACCCCTTAATCCAGGACTCCCTTAGACGTTACCTATAGGAGGCCCCTGGCATGAACGCACGTGCCCTCAAGGAGGCTCATTCTAGTGAAAGGTGTCACCAAAGAGTACTCCCTCAAAGAACTAACCGTTGGGGAATATTTTAAAAATTGTCATGACAGAGAGATTTGACGTGATAATGACTTGCCATGCTAAGAAGAAATAATTGCCACGCTATAGTAGAGAGAATTGTCACAGGGGTTTGCTATGGAGAAACAAGAGAAATTGTCATGCCTTTGAAGGATTTATCATTCGGAGAGAATTGACAAGCTAAAAAAGGGAAAGTTGTCCACATTCTACACTGGAAAATTGTCATACATGCTTCCAGTAATTGTCATCCTACATCATAAAGGGTTCCATGATAAACATGGGGTTGTTCTCAGAGAGAGAGAGAGAGAGAGAGGAGGGAGGGGGAGAGAGGGGGGAGAGGGGTGTTTGGGAGCGAATATTTGCGTCATTTGCTCGGGAGGGTGCATGGGAGGGAATGAGCATTGCTATTTGTCACCACTTTGCAGTCTGCGCACGGAATGTTAGTTCTATAGCATTTCCCTTCTTTTGTCAAGGAGTTGAAGATCTATATTAATCAAACACGGGCATTACAAGAGAACCCCTAAAATAAAGTGAAAATATAGTCCAATCCTCGGATAATCATCCATCTTCATCCCACACATGGAGACGACATACTGATGTTGCTACCACCAGAGTTATGCGCAAGGGTGGAGCTAGAAAATTTAGATGACCAGTTCACTCCATGACTCACTGTGAGGATTTTACAGTGATGAAGTGTGTTGTGGCTCTTCGAGCACTTTTCTATGGGTGCTCGGCATGTTCCATCAATGACTATGTCCGCACTGCGAAGACACCATCCTCAAGGAATCATAGGAAAAATGAAGGATTCTTCTATCGTGGTACTAAGTCTGATAGTAAGAGTAGGGGGTACGTATGAGGAGGCAAGGCCCTGGCTACGACAAGATTATACACACGAGTTTACGAGTTCAGGCCCCTCTCGGAGGAGGTAAAAGCCCTACGTCGTGGTGCCCTGAGGCGATCGACTAGAATATGGGTGTGTGTTACAGGGGGTGTGAACCCTTGTGCCCGAGGAGGGGAGTGGCTTATATAGAGTGCGCCAGGACCCCAGCCGTCCCCCGTTACAGGGTTCAATGTACATTAACACAGGGCGTTACTGGTAACGCCAGCTATAAAGAGCTATTAATGATCTTTAAGACTACGGAGTGAACGCCTTACCGTTGCCATCCTAAGTGACTCTAGGTCTTCTATACTTTGAGTTATTACTTGTATGGTCGAGTGACGTCATCTTGGTCGAATGGAATTGGGGTATCCGAGTGAGGTAACTGGTCGAGTGGATTGCACTCCATGGTTACTTCAGTCGGTATCTCTTGTTATACTTCGAATGTCCTTAATTCTAGGGTAGTGACCTTGGGTAGGGCGTATAGGTCAGGCCTATGACCCTACCCTAGGTACATGGCATCGTCATTAGCCCCTGAATGGATTGAGGTCCGAGTGGAAAGAGAGTTGGAGTTGATCCTGTCCTGACTTTTATGCTCTGTAGGCATTCTTACTGGGTTTGGGAATCATGCTGAAACTTGAACTTTATTTCAGTCGCCTTGATCGATTCAGAGGTCATCGAGTGAACTTATACTGGCAGTCTTCAAGTGTTGATATGGTACGAAATCTTTGGTGCGATTGGTTACTCTGCGGTTCCCGGATCTCACGGGATTCTAAACTTTGGGGAAGCGCGCGGGACGGAGCGCGCCGCAGTAAATGGGGTGGATAGACAGGGGCGCCTCGATTCTCACGCCACCTTTTTCGCAAGTATTGGGCGCGCGATTGTTGTGGGATTTGACAGGATTGCTCGGGCCGACGCGTCATCCACTCGGAAGCAGTCCCATAAACGGCGTCGAGGCCGATGGTTTGCACCATGTGCCCTATTCCCCTTCTTCCTCCTTTGCTTCCCCACTGCGTCCTTCCCCTCTCTCTACGCTACCGCCCCGCCCGTGCGCAGTTCACCGCAATGGTTAAGGACAAGATGGCGGCCCTGGAGCATGCGAAGAAGGCGACGACGACAGTGAAGGGCAAGAAGATGAGTTGGGGGTCGTTGTCGAGGTCCGGATTGCCGCCTGGCTGGATCCAGGGGGACTGGATTTAGTCCACGCTCTGGAAAGAAGATCTGGAGGATCTGGCTGCCGCGGGCTTGATCGCTGACGGGTCTTGGAGGCTGCCGAGGAACGAGACCGAGCCTCAGCCACAGGAGGGTGAGTGCGTCCTCCTCGCAACTCATGTCGACCGTGGTTTTTCTCTACCTCCACATCCCTTCTTCCGGGGTTTCCTGAACTTCTTCGGAACCAACTTCACCATTTCTGTCCCAACACTATCACATACCTTGCTGCATATGCTTCCCTGTGCGAAAACTTCTTGGTTGTAGACCGCATTGGGGTCTGTTCAAACACATCTTTACTTGTCATTCCCAATCTACGAAGAAGGCGAATCGGAGTGACGAGAGGATGCACGTGATTCAAATGTATGGGGGTTTAGGTATATAGATGAGGGTTAGGAGTACTTTTCCCCCTATGACACTTCCCGGGTCAGTTAGGGGATGGCAGTCGACCTGGTTCTACTGCCGAGCTATTCCGACTCCCGGTCAGTCGACCGGTCTTCCCCCCTTCACCATGGATCTAGTCCAGCAACCTTCTTCATTGATCGTGTCTGCAGCGGAGAGAGTAGAGGTGTCTATGCTAGTCGAGCGGGTAGTCCAATTGGTCCGTGAGGACGTAGCCGGCATGGATTTATTGGAAGTGTTTCTCAGTCGATGCATCCAGCCACTCCAAGGTCATGATCATCCAATGTGGATGTATTCGGTCTCCAATGACACTGCTCGGGTCCACCTAGAGGAGGTCGCCGATGAGACAGTGACCCAGTGGCTAGAGGGCATTACTGGAAACAAAGACAACCCTAGGGGGTCCAGAAGAGTCGTCCCATTCAACGCCGAAAGTCAGCCGGACAAGGTCTGATCCTTATCATCGAGTGTCTTTTCATTCTGACTTGCAACCTTCTTTGAATATGACTGATGTTTGTTTAACTTCTTGCTTTCAGATTTATACTGAGATGTACTCGATGCCGAATAGGGAGCAAGCCTAAGAGGGAGTGGAGAGCACAGACGAGAGTGCCGACTGACAATCCCCCGACAATGACCATGAGGAAGAGAGTGATGAGTCGGACAATGAAGAATAGGTCGACTCACCACCCTGCACAGAGTGCCGATCCAAACAGTCTCATGATCCTGCAGGTGGGCGCAACAAGGCAGCTCCTCCAAGCACACAAGTGTAGAAACGCACTCGGACTTCGTCTCTGGAGCCATCTGAAAAGGTTGCCAAGCAGCCCAAGGTTGTCCCTTCAAAGCCTCGGAAGACCTTGGCCAGGATGAAGATGGACGTTCCCGTTGCTTCTGCGTAAGTGTTCTGTCTTTCTGTATTTTACCGTCGACTCATACCTCTGCTTGACCAAGTGAGTTCTGAATCTTTGAGTGCTGCAACTTCTGGGACCTCCATGGACATTGACAACGCTCAGGATGATGAAGAAACTAAAGATGCGGCTACTTCCCAAGCGGGTTAGATTCTGCAATCTTGTGCTTATTTTGTCGGTTGGACTGTCGGTCGACTGGGCTCTTATGGTCGAATTTTGTGCAGCCCCACAAGATGTCATTGAACTTCCAGACGATGATGAAGAAGTGCCTCAGAAGAATATGGGAAGGAGGGGCAGGACTTCAAGCAAGAGAACACCTGCTAGCCAGGTGCCTCAGTCGTCATTAGCACCAGAAACAGTGGTCCAGCAATCTGGAGATCCAATTCGGGCCTCTGTTTCTTTTGCCAATGCTGTGTCGACTGACCATCCTTCAGCGCCGAGTCCCTGCTCCTCTCGTGCAACTCCATGTCTCAGATCCTCTGGCTGCTCCGGCTGTTCCACCAACTCCTCTCTTTGTTACCCATCATACTCTAGAAGACCCGCTGGGTGCTGCTAAGGAAGCTATACTCCAAGCAGGTTTTATGATGGACCAAATAAAGGTGGTGCATGAGGCTAGCAAGGCTGCCTACGATGCCAGCTCTACTCTGTAGATCAATGTCAAGGTGAGTTGATTTTTGACTAAACAGAAATAGCTGCTTGTTATCTGTAAGATGTCCATGGGTGAGCGTTTTGGAACCTTTTATGCGCATCTATCATGAGTCTGCACTTTATATCCACTCACCCACTAGGTGTTTTAACTTTAACTGAATAGTTCTTCCTCTTGAGTCGACCAGGTCGAGTCGAGTGTATCTCTGAACCTGTGGGGGCACGCAGAGTGCACCCACTGGGTGTAGTCCCTGAGACCGTCGTCGAATGTTTGATTTGGGGGGGGGGTCTTTATTAAATGTCTCTTCATAGTTCTCTCACTCGGCGGAACAGATTGAACCGAATGGGATCCAAACCAGTGGGGGCACGCAGAGTGCACCCACTGGGTGTAGTCCTTGAGACCGCGGTCGACTGCGGGCAGTCGGCAGAGGTCTGAGAATCTCTCTTCTTTTTATTTATATATACTCATGCTGGGCAGACCATGTCGAGTGGTAAATCGGACCAGTGGGGGCACGCCAAGTGCACCCACTGGGTGTAGTCCCCGAGACTACTGTTTAATGTTTGATTCGGCAATAGTCTTAGAACACTTTTTGTTGCAGTTTTGTTGTGACTAACTTTTGTTTCTGTCGACTAACGAGTCTTATTTGTTGACTGCAGAAAACTTATGAGCTTGATACGTCTCCAACATATCTATAATTTTTGATTGTTCCATGCTATTATATTACCTGTTTTGGATGTTTAATGGGCTTTACTAAGTACTTTTATATTATTTTTGGGACTAACCTATTCACCGAAGGCCCAACCCAAATTGTTGTTTTTTGCCTATTTCAGTGTTTCGCTGAAAGAGAATATCAAACGGAGTCCAAATGGAATGAAACCTTCGGGAGAGTTATTTTTGGAACAAACGCAATCCAGGAGACTTGGAGTGGACGTCGAGAAAGAAACAAGGAAGCCACGAGGCAGGGAGGCGCGCCAGTAGGGTAGGCGCGCCCCCACCCTCGTGGCTCCCCTGACCGACTTCCTTCGCCTATATATACTCATATACCCTGAAAACATCCAGGAGCACCATGAAACCCTATTTCCACTGCCACAACCTTCTGTACCCGTGAGATCCCATCTTGGGGCCTTTTCCGCCACTCCGCCGGAGGGGGAATCGATCATGGAGGGCTTCTAAATCAACACCGTAGCCTCTCCAATGAAGTGTGAGTAGTTTACCATAGACCTTCGGGTCCATAGTTATTAGCTAGATGGCTTTGGATCTCAATACAATGTTCTCCTCGATCTTCTTGGACATCTATTAGATGTAATTCTTTTTGTTGTGTGTTTGTCGAGATCCAATGAATTGTGGGTTTATGATCAAGATTATCTATGAACAATATTTGAATCTCCTCTGAATTCTTTTATGTATGATTGGTTATCTTTCCAAGTTTCTTCGAATTATTAGTTTGGTTTGGCCTACTAGATTGATCTTTCTTGCAATGGGAGAAGTTCTTAACTTTGGGTTCAATCTTGTAGTGTCCTTTCCCAGTGACAGCAGGGCAGCAAGGCACGTATTGTATTGTTGCCATCGAGGATAAAAATATGGGGTTTATATCATATTGCTTGAGTTTATCCTCTACATCATGTCATCTTGCCTAATCGTTACTACATTCTATGAACTTAATACTCTAGATGCATGCTGGATAGCGGTCGATGTGTGGAGTAATAGTAGTAGATGCAGAATCGTTTCGATCTACTTGTCGCGGACGTGATGCCTATATACATGATCATGCCTAGATATTCTCATAACTATGCATTTTTCTATCAATTGCTCGACAGTAATTTGTTCATCCACCGTAATACTTATGCTATCTTGAGAGAAGTCACTAGTGAAACCTATGGACCCCGGGTCTATTTTCCATCATATAAGTTTTCGATCTAATTTATTTTGCAATCTTTACTTTCCTATCTATATCATAAAAATACCAAAAAAATTATCTTATTATTATCTCTATCAGATCTCCCTTTTGCAAGTGGCCGTGAAGGGATTGACAACCCCTTTATCGCGTTGGTTGCAAGGTTCTTATTTGTTTGTGTAGGTACGAGGGATTCACGTGTAGCCTCCTACTGGATTGATACCTTGGTTCTAAAAACTAAGGGAAATACTTACGCTACTTTGCTGCATCACCCTTTCCTCTTCAAGGGAAAACCAACGCATGCTCAAGAGGTAGCAAGAAGGATTTCTGGCGCCGTTGCCGGGGAGTCTATGCACAAGTCAAGATAAACCAAGTACCCATCACACTCTTACCCCTCGCATTACATTATTTGCCATTTGCCTCTCGTTTTCCTCTCCCCACTTCACCCTTGCCGTTTTATTCGCCCTCTTTTTCCCGTTCGCCTCTTTTTCGCTTGCTTCTTGTGTGCCTGTTTGCCCTGATGGCCTTGCCTAAAAACGTTGATCCTCACCTTAGAAGGTTGGATGAAATCGAAAACAACGTTAGAAGCTTTATGACTTTACAATTTGAGCATAATAATTTCTTTAGAAATGAGCTTAAAGAACAAAAAAGCTTTATGGAATACATGAATAAAGAGCTTGATGATATGTCTAAGGTATTTTATGGTTTGAAATCTCAGTTTGCTCGTCTTGAAAAATCAATAGCCCAAATTTTGGATAAGCATGCCACCTTAGTTAATAAGATGGCTGCCAAACAAGAAGAGTTAGAAGGAAATAATGATGAAGATCTAAAAGTGATTGATGTGTCTCCTATTAAATCTTTGTTTTGCAATATGAATCTTGATAATGATGGGACTGGAGATGAGTCAACTTTAGTTAAGAGGCGTCCCAATGATTCAGAGTTTTTAGATCTTGATGCAAAAAATTGTTAAAAGTGGGTTTGAAGAGGTCAAAACTTTACATAGCAATGAACCCACTATTTTGGATTTCAAGGAATTTAATTATGATAATTGTTCTTTAATATATGTATTTCCTTGTTGCAATCAGTGTTAAATTCTCCTCATGCTTAGAGTCAAAATAAAGCTTTTACTAAACATATCGTTGATGCTCTAATGCAATATTATGAAGAAAAACCTGAATTACAAGTTTCTATCCCTAGAAAACTTTATGATGAGTGGAAACCTACTATTAAAATTAAAATTAAAGATCATGAATGCTATGCTTTGTGTGATTTGGGTGCTAGTGTTTCCACAATTCCAAAAACTTTGTGTGATGTGTTAGGTTTTCGTGAATTTGATGATTGCTCTTTAAACTTGCACCTTGCGGATTCCACTATTAAGAAACCTATGGGAAGGATTAATGATGTACTTATTGTTGCAAATAGGAATTATGTGCCCGTAGATTTTATTGTTCTTGATATAGACTGCAATCTTTCATGTCCTATTATTCTTGGTAGACCTTTCCTTAGAATGATTCGTGCAATTATTGATATGAAAGAAGGAAATATTAGATTCCAATTTCCATTAAGAAAGGCATGAAACGCTTTACTAGGAATAAAATCAAATTACCTTATGAATCTATTATGAGAGCCACCTATGAATTGAATACCAAAGATGGCAATACTTAGATCTATTCTCGCTTTTATGCCTAGCTAGGGGCATTAAATGATAGCGCTTGTTGGGAGGCAACCCAATTTTATTTTTGTTCCTTTCTTTTTGCTCCTATTTAGTATTAAATAATTCATATAGCTTCTGGTTAGACGTGGTTTTATGTTTTAATTAGTGTTTGTGCCAAGTAGAACCTATAGGATAATCTTGGGTGATAGTTAATGTGATCTTGCTGAAAAACAGAAACTTCTGCGCACACAAGAAGAATTTTAATAAATCATAGAAACGTGATTTTCAGTTGATTCTTTTTGCAGAAGATTAATAGGCAAATTTCCTAGGACTTCCTAGTTTGGTAGAATTTTTAGGGTCCAGAAGTATTCAAAAGTTACAGATTACTACAGACTGTTCTGTTTTTGACAGATTCTGTTTTTCGTGTGTTGTTTGCTTATTTTGATGAATCTATGGCTAGTATGGGGGGTATGAACCATAGAGAATTTGGAATACAGTACCTTTAACACCAATCCTATATACTTAAGAAGTTCACCCCCACTACTTGATTTATCTCCACATGCAAGCTATCCACCTCAGCCATGCAACCACATCAGCCGATCTATGTTTCTTGTCCAAGTCCATGCACCACGCCATCCCTTTTCTCTCTCGCCCCCGACACGGTGGACGAGTCGCTATGTTCCCCACAAAACGCATCGGTTTAACTGCCTGTTGATACGTCTCCGTCGTATCTACTTTTCCAAACACTTTTGCCCTTGTTTTGGACTCTAACTTGTATGATTTGAATGGAACTAACCCGGACTAACGCTGTTTTTAGCAGAATTGCCATGGTGTTGTTTTATGTGCAGAAAATAAAAGTTCTCCGAATGACCTAAAACTCCACAGAACACCTTAGAAAAAACAATAAAAATTCCTCACCAAAGATGAAGACCAGGGGGCCCACACCCTATCCACGAGGGTGGGCCCCTGGGCGCGCCCCCTACCTCGTGGGCCCCCTGGTGGCCCTCCGACGCCAACTCCAACTCCATATATTGGCTTTCGGGGAGAAAAAAAATCAGAGAGAAGAAATCATCACGTTTTACAATATGGAGCCGCCGCCAAGCCCTAATCTCTCTCGGGAGGGCTGATCTGGAGTCCGTTCGGGGCTCCGGAGAGGGGGGTTCGTTGCCGTCGTCATCATCAACCATCCTCCATCACCAATTTCATGATGCTCACCGCCGTGCGTGAGTAATTGCATCGTAGGCTTGTTGGACGGTGATGGGTTGGATGAGATTTATCATGTAATCGAGTTAGTTTTGTTAGGGTTTGATCCCTACTATCCATTATGTTCTAAGATTGATGTTGCTATGACTTTGCTATGCTTAATGCTTGTCACTAGGGCCCGAGTGCCATGATTTCAGATCTGAACCTATTATGTTTTCATGAATATATTTGTGTTCTTGATCCTATCTTGCAAGTCTATAGTCACCTAATATGTCTTATGATCCGGCAACCCCGAAGTGACAATAATCGGGACCACTGCCGGTGATGACCATAGTTTGAGGAGTTCATGTATTCACTATGTGCTAATGCTTTGTTCTGGTTCTCTATTAAAAGGAGGCCTTAATATCCCTTAGTTTCCAATAGGACCCCGCTGCCACGGGAGGGTAGGACAAAAGATGTCATGCAAGTTCTTTTCCATAAGCACGTATGACTATATACGGAATACATGCCTACATTACATTGATGAACTGGAGCTAGTTCTGTGTCACCCTATGTTATGACTGTTACATGACGAACCGCATCCGGCATAATTATCCATCGCTAATCCGGTGCCTATGAGTTTTCCATATACTGGTTCTTGCTTATTTACTTTTCCATTGCTGCTGTTACAATCACTACAAAATACCAAAAACATTACTTTTATTGTCTTTACTTTTGTTACCATTATAACCACTATCATATTACTTTGCTACTAAACACTTTGCTGCAGATCCTAAGTTTCCAGGTGTGGTTGAATTGACAACTCAGCTGCTAATACTTGAGAATATTCTTTGGCTCTCCTTGTGTCGAATCAATAAATTTGGGTTGAATACTCTACCCTCGAAAACTGTTGTGATCCCCTATACTTGTGGGTTATTAAGACCTTTTTCTGGCGCCGTTGCCTGGGAGCATAGCTCTATTCTTTGAGTCACTTGGGATTTATATCTGCTGGACACTATGAATAACTTGAAAGATGATCGAACTACTATTTTCCCCTCAACTACGAGGGGAGGTAAGGAACTGCCATCTAGCCTTGCACTAGATTCTCCTTCTGTTATAAGTAAGCTTGCGACACCTAAGCCTACTACTGCTATGAATTCTGATATGTCGCATGTTATTGATGATGCCACTTCTGCTATGCATCATACTTATGATGAAACTACTTCTATGCTTGATACTACTGTGCCCCTTGGTGAATTTCTTGATGAGCAAATTGCTAGGTCTAGAGAAAGAGAAATTATTGAACCTAAATACGATGATGTTAGTGATGATGAAAATATGCCTGCTATTCCTGAGGGTTAACTTTTTGATGCTGAATCTTCTGCAACTATCCTTGCTTGCCAGGATAGATATGAACTTAAGAGGTTGCTAGTTAAATGGAGTAAAGAATCTTTTAGAGATAAAATGAGACCCGACCCTGCTTTTGCTACTTCACCTATCTGTGTTCCTGATAAGGACTATTATGATTTTTCTGTTGATCCAGATATAATTACTTTGGTTGAATCTGATCCTTTTTATGGCTATGAATCTGAAACTGTTGTGGCACATCTTACTAAGTTAAATGATATAGCTGCCCTGTTTACTAATAATGAGAGATCATGCTACCTTTATTTACTCAAAATATTTCCGTTCTCATTAAAGGGTGATGCTAAGATATGGTTTAATTCTCTTGATCCTGGTTGTGTGCAAAGTCCCCAGGATATGATTTATTACTTCTCTGCTAAATATTTCCCTGCTCATAAGAAACAAGCTGCTTTGAGGGAAATATATAGCTTTGTGCAAATTGAAGAAGAGAGTCTCCCACAAGCTTCGGGGAGGCGTCTCAAGTTACTTAATGCTTTGCCTGATCATCCTCTTAAGAAACCTAAAATATTTGATATCTTTTATAATGAACTAACTGATGCTTCGAGAGATTACCTGGATAGTTGTGCTGGTTCTCTTTTCAGGGAAAGAACACCGGATGAAGCTGAAATTCTATTGAATAATATGTTGGCAAATGAAAATAATTGGGCACCTCCTGAGCCAGTTCTAGAGCCAATTACTGAGCCTATTCCTAAACCAACTCCGAAGAAGAGAGGTGTTCTATTTCTCAGTCCCGAAGATATGCAAGAGGTAAAGAAATCTATGAAAGAAAAAGGTATTAAAGCTGAAGATGTTAAGAATTTACCTCCTATTGAAGAAATACACGGTCTTAATTTACCGTGTGTTGAAGAAGTATATGATCTCAATTACTTATTCACTGAAGAACCTCCCGATATCCCGACACAGGTAGTAAAGGTAAATTCTCTCTATAGATATGATAAAGCTGAAGTCCCTCCTACTAATATTGGTAGTCAGTGCTTGGATGAGTTTGATGACTTTATGTTTAAGCAAGATGACTTTAATGCTTATTTTGGTAGACAATTAAAATAGAATACCTTTATGATTAAACGCTTCGGTGATTATATGGCTGATATTAGAGGTGAACTTAAACTTGTTAGCAAACATGCTTCTATGGTTACCACTCAAGTATAACAAGTACTTTAAGCTCAGAAAGAAGTGCTTGATGAAATGAATAGTAAGAAAAATGATTATGCTGTTAGAGTGGCTGCTAGAACTGGTAGAATGACTCAGGAACCTTTGTATCCTGAAGGCCACCCTAAGAGAATCGAGCAAGATTCTCAGAGAAATAATATTGATGTGCCTAGTTCTTCTAAGAGGAAGAAAAAGAAAAATGATAGGACTTTGCAAACTTCTAGTGAACCTATTGCTGAACCACCTGAGAATCCAAATGACATCTCTATGTCTGATGCTGAAACACAATCAGGTGATGAACATGAACCTAGTGATAATGTTAATGATAATGTCCATGTTGATGCTCAACCTAGTAATGATAATGATGTAGAAGTTGAACCTGCTGTTGATCTTGATAACCCACAATCAAAGAATCAACATTATGATAAAAAAGACTTTGTTGCTAGGAAACATGGTAAAGAAAGGGAACCATGGGTTCAGAAACCCATGCCTTTTCCTCCGAAACCATCGAAGAAAAAGGATGATGAGGATTTTGAGCGCTTTGCTGAAATGATTAGACCCATCTTTTTGCGTATGCGATTAACTGATGTGCTCAAAACAAATCCTTATGCTAAGTATATGAAGGATATCATTAGTAATAAAAGAAAGATACCTAAAGCTGAAATTTCCACCATGCTTGCTAATTATACTTTTAAGGGTGGAATACCAAAGAAACTTGGAGATCCAGGAGTACCTACTATACCATGCTCCATTAAGAGAAATTATGTTAAAACTACTTTATGTGATCTTGGAGCCGGTGTCAGTGTTATGCCTCTCTCTTTATATCGTAGACTTGATTTGAATAAGTTGACACCTACTGAAATATCTTTGCAAATGGCTGATAAATCAACTGCTATACCTGTTGGCATTTGTGAGGATGTGCCTGTTGTGGTTGCAAACATTACTATTTTAACGGACTTTGTTATTCTTGATATTCCCGAGGATGATAGTATGTCTATTATTCTTGGAAGACCTTTCCTTAATACTGCAGGGGCTGTTATTGATTGCAACAAAGGCAATGTCACTTTTCATGTTAATGGCAATGAGCACACGGTACACTTTCCGAGAAAACAACCTCAAGTTTATAGTATCAACTCCATTGGAAAAATTCCATCGATTATATTTTGAGGTTTTGAATTTCCTCTCCCTACTGTCAAGAAAAAGTATGATATTCTTATTGTTGGGGATTTTCATATCCCCGTTGAGGTAACTTAGTGTTATTCGAAATTTCTCCGGTTCCGTGATTATTCGGAATGAGTTTGTTAACAAGACTTGATCAACCTTGTTAGTGGGTTCATTTTGATGATCACGAGATGGATGAAACTAGAAGCACAACCTTCTGTACCCTCTTTATATTTTCTGTTATTTAGTAGAAATAAAGTAAAATAGTATTTTTCTGGTCTCTCTGACTTATCCGTGCAATATAAAAATATCCCGAAAATAAAAGTCCTCAGAATGCCATGCCAATTTAATATGATTTTTTCGGGAATATTTGAGGATTTACTGTGCAAAAATTACCACGGGGGGAGCTGCCACCTGGTCACGAGGGTGGAGTGCGCGCCCTACCCCCTGGGCGCGCCCCCTGCCTCGTGGGCCCATGGTGGCCCTCCTCCACTTATCCCTACACCCATCTTCTTCCTCTGCCTCACACAAACACGAAAAACAAACTCAAGAACGAGTTCCAGCCCCCGTTGCTGTGATTTTCGATCTCCTTGCTCAAAGCACCTCTCGCAAAACTGCTTGGGGAGATTGTTCCTTGGTATGTGACTCCTCCATTGGTCTAATTAGTTTTTGTTCTAGTGCTTTATTCATTGCAAATTTGTGCTGCATAGGTGACCATGTTCTTGAGCTTGCATGTCAAATTTATATGGTTCCAAGTAGTTCCAATGCTTTATATAGGCTCTAGGCACTTATGGGAGTTGCTATCAATTTTATTGAAGTTGGTTCACTTTTATTTGAAGTTACTAAAAAATTTCAGATTGTTTCAGAAAATAATGAATAAATTTTTGAGGGGCTCGTCGAGCCGAAGCTCTAAGGAAAAACAAAAGGAAGAAGAGCATAAGCCCAAATTTAATTTGCCTCGCACCACGAAGGTCCGGCCGTGTGAATGGCCTTCCGATGGCTTCTTGAGGAGAGCCGGGATTTATGAGGATTTCTATTTATTGAGTGAAAATGCTGGCCTCACCAACTTCCTCCACGACCAACGTCATCAGTATCTCTTACTCACAAATACTTTTGTGCAAAAGTTCTACTTTTTCCCTAAGAAATCACCTCCGACAGTAGAGTTTCATTTATATGACGTTGTTAAAGATATGACATTAGCTGAATTCTGCGAGCTTTGCAGAATACCCTTTGAGGGCACTGAGGGAGTCCCGGACTAGGGGGTGTCCGGATAGCCGAACTATCATCATCGGCCGGACTCCAAGACTATGAAGATACAAGATTGAAGACTTCGTCCCGTGTCCGGATGGGACTTTCCTTGGCGTGGAAGGCAAGCTTGGCGATACAGATATGTAGATCTCCTACCATTGTAACCGACTGTAACCCTAGCCCTCTCCGGTGTCTATATAAACCGGAGGGTTTTAGTCCATAGGACGAACAACAATCATACCATAGGCTAGCTTCTAGGGTTTAGCCTCCTTGATCTCGTGGTAGATCCACTCTTGTACTATCCATATCATCAATATCAATCAAGCAGGAGTAGGGTTTTACCTCCATCGAGAGGGCCCGAACCTGGGTAAAAACATCGTGTCCCTTGTCTCCTGTTACCATCCACCTAGACGCTCAGTTCGGGACCCCCTACCCGAGATCCACCGGTTTTGACACCGACATTGGTGCTTTCATTGAGAGTTCCTCTGTGTCGTCACCGATAGGCTCGATGGCTCCTTCGATCATCAACAACAACGACGCAGTCCAGGGTGAGACTTTTCTCCCCGGACAGATCTTCGTATTTGGCGGCTTTGCACTGCGGGCCAATTCGCTTGGTCATCTGGAGCAGATCGAAAGCTGCGCCCCTCGCTGTCAGGTCAGATTTGGAAGTCTGAACTTCACGGCTGACATCCGCGGAGACTTCATCTTCGATGGATTCGAGCCACAACCGAGCGCGCCGCACTGTCACGATGGGCATGATTTAGCTCTGCTGTCGGGCAGTGCCCTGGTGGCCACACACGAGTCCGCTCCGACCCTTAATTCGGAGCCGACTGCACAGATCGAGGACGGGTGGTAGACACCGCCTCGGGGGCTGCAACCTCTACGGCGATGGAGCCGAATACTGACCTTGTCCCTTGTGAAGCTCGTGACTCCGAGGTGCCGGACTCCTCGCCGGTCTCCGAACCCCTCGCGCCCCTACCAATCGAATCTGGTTGGGCGCCGATCATAGAGTTCACCGCTGCGGACATCTTTCAGCACTCACCTTTTGGAGACATCCTGAATTCGCTAAAGTATCTCTCGTTATCAGGAGAGCCCTGGCCGGATCACGGTCAGGAAGGTTGGGATGCGGACGACGAAGAAATTCAAAGCCCACCCACCACCAACTTCGTAGCCACTGTCGACGACCTAACCGACATGCTAGACTTCAACTCCGAAGACATCGACGGTATGGACGACGATGCCGGAGACGACCAAGAACCAGCGCCTACTGGGCACTGGAAAGCCACCTCAACTCACAACGTATACATGGTGGATACACCAAAAGGAACCAATAACGAGGAACAACGGGACGCGGCGAAGGATAATTCCCCCGAAAAACAATCAAAACGGTGACACAAGCGCCGCCTGAAGTCCTGCCTCGATAACAACAGCACCCATACTGACCCAGCCGTAGAGCAGGGCGAACCAGTGGACGACGAACATGCCACCAAGCAACCATCCGAACAGGATGAATTGGACGAGCAACCCATCCCCGGCGAAAACAATAGTCCAGACGATCTCACCCCGGACACATCACCGGAGCATAAGAACCTTCACAAAAGGCTCGTCCCCACTACAAGAAGTTTGAAGAAGCAGAAGCGGAAGCTTAAAACAGCGGAAGACGTACTCAGAATGAGATGGAGCAAAGTACTCAAGACCGCAGATAAATACGGCGATAGTCACCAAGCAAAGAGCTACCCCAAGCGCAAGCTGTTGCCCGAATTCGACGAGGAGGCCGTAGGGCCCCCACAGTCAAAAAACAAAGAGGCCGACTGGCCGGATAAACGACCAGATGACAGGCTAAGAGCGGCAAGCAGCGCCGCACACAAGCCGGCACACGATCCACATAAGGATCCTCGCAAAAAGGATGGCCCGGTTAGGTCCATCTATGGGCCAAAAAAGAAGGCTCCAGGAAGCAACACAACAGGCCGAGTGTTCGAAGATAACGGTACACCTAAATACAGGGGCGCCGCACACCCACTATGTTTCACCGATGAGGTACTTCATCATGAATTTCTAGCGGGATTGAAGCCCATAAACATAGAGGCATACGACGGAACAACAGACCCCGGAGTCTGGATTGAGGATTACATCCTACACATACATATGGCTAGAGGAGACAATCTCCATGCCATAAAATACCTACCCCTCAAGCTCAAAGGGCCAGCTCGGCATTGGCTCAAAAGCCTCCCAGAAAATACCATTGGAAGTTGGGAAGAGCTCGAGGATGCCTTTCGAGCAAATTTTCAGGGGACTTATGTCCGCCCTCCGGATGCAGACAATTTAAGTCACATAACTCAACAGCCCGGAGAGTCAGCACGCAAATTCTGGAACAGGTTCCTCACCAAAAAGAACCAAATAGTCGACTGTTCGGACGCTGAAGCCTTAGTAGCCTTTAAACATAATGTCCGAGAAGAATGGCTCGCCAGACACCTCGGCCAGGAAAAACCAAGAACAATGGCCGCACTAACAAGCCTCATGACCCGCTTTTGCGCGGGGGAAGATAGCTGGCTGGCTAGATGCAGCACCAGCGACCCGAGTACATCCGAGGTCAGGGATGGAAATAGGAAATCACGAGGCAGAAATGATCAGCGCCGGAATAGGGAAAATGGCCCAAATAGCACGGCGGTCAACGCCGGGTTCAAAAGCTCTCAGCCGAATAACAAAACACTGCCTCTTAAGGACAACAGTGACGATCTATCCAACCTAAACAAAATCTTGGATAGGATATGTCAAATCCACAGTACCCCCGGGAAACCTGCAAACCATACCCACAGAGATTGTTGGGTCTTCAAGCAGTCCGGCCGACTTAACGCCGAACACAAGGGGCTCGACACACCAAGCGAAGACGATGACGAACCCCACAAGCAGAGCGCCGGAAAACAGAAGACTTTCCCACAAGAAGTCAAAACAGTGAACTCACTTCAAGTGATACCAAGGAAAAATAGTGCAGCACCTACTAAAATACACGCCGCACGGTCCACCCCAGCGGAGTCCCGAAATTGGATGTCAAAACCAATTACTTTTGACCATCAGGATTACTCCAGAAGTATTCAAAACGCAGGAAGGACTGCTTTGATATTGGAGCCCATAATCGACGGACTACAATTTACACAAGTCCTAATGGATGGCGGCAGCGATATAAACCTGCTATATCCGGACACAATCCGCAGAATGGGGATAGACCCTACCAAAATTCGCCCTAGCAGCACTTCCTTTAAAGGAGTGACGCCAGGCCCTTACGCCAATTGCACGGGCTCCTTACTACTAGAAGTTGTGTTCGGTTCATCCGACAACTTTCGTCGTGAAAAGCTAATCTTCCATATCGCCCCATTTAAAAGTAGCCATCAAGCACTATTGGGACGCGAAGCTTTCGCCTGCTTTAACGCAATACCGCATTACGCGTCTCTTACACTTAAGATGCCCGGTCCACGCGGCATCATCTCATTAAAAGATGAACAATGTGCTACACCCGTCTAGGATACAGCACAACGGAGACATAGGCGCAGACGTGCAGCAGGGACCCGTTGCAAGGATTCTTTTCAGATTAAGACCCTGCGTAAACCTTTCTTACTGTCTCTTGTTGATACACATCCCCCGGTTTCCTACCATAACCGAGGAGGAGGCTGGCATTTTGGCATCGGCCGCGCCAGAAGTTCTCGCCTGCACTGACACTAGGGGCTTAGGGCATTGTTCTGCCCGTTATCATAAAGACCGAATACCTCAGGGAGTGTTCGGCGTCTCGAGTTAGGCCTTATATGCATCAGCTCCGAATCATGTCTTTGGTCAAATGTTGGGTTTGCCCGGCTCCTGTGTTTTGCTGCCTTACGTTCCGCTCCATCGGCTAACGTGGCACCAGGAGAACTACTGCGATTGTGCCCCGGTTCGGCCGGGCGAGCACCTCAGTAGAGAAAGCCGAAAACTGACTGTCATGATATAGCGAGAGACTAGTCAACCACTCGACTACTAGAATGTTTAGAATTCCTCCGCTTTGACGAAGGACCGCTTCTCGGTCAGGCACACACGCGCCCCGAGTTCGGAGAGCGCTGCGCCTCTAGGGGCTATATAGTAGCCCCACCATCGAGCTCCTATGGCTAAGTGAAAGTGATAAAGCATTATAGTCCGGTTGCCTAGTTTGCTACGCTACCACCTCCTTCACAGGACCAAGACGTTGGATTAAGTGTGAAAATGTACTTTTTTTGCAAACACCCCCGCACCATGTGCGTGGGGGCTGAAGCCAAAGACTGCCATCTTTTAGGTTATACATACATATACATTAACGGCTGCACAGGAGATATTTCAATACTTGAACACACAAGTATGAAAAGCCGTTACATTATAAATATGGTTTCACAAATCATACATGTCATTTGAACATAACATTTTTCGAGCACTGCGACTCTATTAAACGAGCGCCCTGCAGGACTTCCTCAAAATAGTGCTCGGCGGGTAACCGGCTTTTGTCTGAACCCCGGGATGCAACATCGGTGGCATCCATCTCCGCCCAGTATGTCTTAACATGGGCGACAGCCATCCGTGCACCCTCTATGCATGCCGACCGCTACATCGCCTTGATATGCGGCACCGCCCCAAGGAATTGCTGCAATAAGCCAAAATAACTCTTCGGCTTGGGCCTTTCCGGCCACAGATGAGCCACCACATCCGTCATGGCAAATCCGGACAATCTATTCAGCTCAGCACACTCAGCCAACCGATCGGACAACGGAAGTGGACGCTCCGGACTATGGAATTGAGACCAAAAAAGCTCTTCCATTTCGTGATCCTTCTGGCTTCGGAAGTGCACGACTGCGTCCGCCGCACTCGCCGCCAAATTCAGATAAGGATCCTCCGCACCTCACAACTGGCCCAACTGAGCATACTTTGGATCCGTGAACTTCCTACGCAGCAGAAAGGGCTTTCGAACCGCAATGTCTCCGGCCTGACGCAGTTCCTCCTTTATAGCCCGCATTGCAGAACGTGCATCCTTGGCTTTGGCGGTGGCCTTCTTCAGGTCCTCTTGCTCCGCTTGGCGTTCTGTTTCAAGAACCTCATAGCGGTCGGTAGCATCTTTTAGTTTCACGGCCATTCCGACCATCTCCTCCCTGCTTCGGCAGTGAGCAGCCTTTTCGGCTTTTAGCTCCTCCGCTGCCTTCGAGGCAGTCGCATCACTTTTTCTGGCTTGCTCCTTGGCTCGAGCAAGCTCTGCCCGAAGGTCCTCCACAGCAGCGGCACCATCTGCATCAAGCATACATGTTGTAAGGTGTGGGCATCAGCTCCCTTACCAGGTGACCGCGGAGAAACCACCTACTTTGTGACTCGTCAAGTCGTTTATTGACCAATGCGATGTCCGCATCCGCAACGTCGAGTTGCCGCTTTAGCTCGGCAACTCTATCAGTCCGGCTGGCCACTGAACGTTCCGCCACCTGCATAGGAAAGGCGAAATTTTATAACTGAGATTATGATCCTCGGCACGCTGTCGCTTTCGACAACATACCGAGTCTCAGGGGCTACTATCTATACAGGGCGCACTCTATGTGCAAAACTGTCAAAAGGTATGTCATTTTTTGCGTACCTCAAACCCCGTTAGTAAACTTCCGACGGCCTCATGCAACCCGCTCTCGGCGGATTAGATCCTTTCAATCACCGTACTCATTAATGTGCGGTGATCTTCTGAGATAGACGCCCTCTCGAGCAGATCCTGCAGCTCCACTGGCCGTACTCCAGTTGGTGTCGAACTCCCCGACCCCGCCGGACTCGGGGAGACCCTCCGTGACGACACCTCAGGGTCGTCCGCCCCGCCTGACGGGGAGGCAGATGGAGGTGTTTCGCTCTCCATCATCTCCGGACGAAGGTCCCCCGAGGATGAGCTCTACTGAGAAGGGCTGAGATCCGAACTACAAGGTAAAAACTTCGGTTATCCTTAGAGATAAAATAGGGATGTCCCTTATTACAAAACTCCCCTTTTTCTACTTACGGCTCGCTGGAGGGCTGATTCCTTTGGGGAGACTGTGCGGCCGGGACTCCTCCCGGCACAGGACCTTCCGGTGCAGATTTCTTTCCCTGCTTTGAGGCCTTGGCCTCAGGGTCTTCGGAAGTGGTCCTCTTCTCCCCCTAGAGGGAGGGATTCTTGATTCCCTCCTTGCTGAGAGCCTCCTTAGCAGAGGCGGTAGTTTCCCTGTTCCCCCCTTCGCCCTCCTCCGAAGGCGCAACCTCCAACATTTTGATTAACACGGATCCGGCGTGGTCTCGGGAGGGGGCGGACACCGTGTCGATTTCGCTTGCGCTTATCCACTCTGTCCAAGGGATAGCTGGTTAAAAGGCAAATCCATGATAAATAAATGGACAAGATGTCCAGCATGTGGCTACTTACTTGAGTATCCGGCGATAATAGCTTAAGCCGGCGTCCTCGGTCAAGTCCGGACACATCTCTTGTGATCCGAAGAACAGTTTGTACATCTCCACGGGTGTCGTACCCATGAAGTGTTGGAGAGCTCGTGGTCCCTCAGGATTGAATTCCCACAGGCGGAGGGGGCGACGTTTGCAGGGCAGAATACGCTAAATCAGCATAACCTGCGTCACCACGACCAGATTGATCTTCCTCTCTTGGAGGTCTTGAATCTGGCCCTGCAATAGGGGTACGTCCTTGGACGGCCCCTAGTCAAGCCCTTTGTTGACCCATGACGTCAGCCGTTGTGGAGGGCCCGAGCGAAAGGCGGGCGGTGGCCTCTACCTGCTGCCCCTAGGAGCGGTGTTATAGAACCACTCATGTTGCCACAAGCCGAGATCCTCCTGAAAAGAGCCCTCGAGCCATGGAGCATCGACCCTCTTGCTTATGACCGCCCCGCCGCACTCTGCTTGACGCCCCTCAATCATCTTTCGCTCCACGTTGAAGGTTTTGAGCCACAAACCGAAGTGAGGGATAGTGCGGAGGAAGGCTTCACAGACGACAATAAATGATGAGATGTGGAGGATGGACTCCGGAGCCAAGTCGTGGAATTCCAGCCCATAGTAAAACATGAGCCCCCTCACGAAGGGATCCATCGGGAAGCCTAAACCCCGACGGAGGTGAGACACGAACACGACACTCTCGCCAGGCTCGGGAGTAGGAATGATTTGCCCTTGGGCAGGCAACCTATGCGAAATCTCGTAGGTTAAGTACCTGGCGTCTCTCAGCTTTAGCATGTCCTCTTCTGTGACGGAGAAGCGCATCCACCGGCCCTGTAGGTCGGAGCCGGACATTGTCGAAGGTCCAAAGTGCCCGAATCTGGAGCGCTGGGTGCTGGAACTCGGGGCGAGGGGGGGATTCGATTGAGGATTGAAGAAAAGGAACGGGCCTTGGTCTCATTATAAAGAGGGAGAATACCAAAAGCCGTCCCCGTGACCATTTGGAACTCGCCTTCGATGAAGGGGGCGTGGCAACGGGCGCGGTTGGGTTACCCACGTCCGTATTGATGAGAATCTCGGGATAAGGGGGGCACAATCTCTGCTTCGACAAGACGTGCCAAGGAAACCGCTTCGCTAGACGCACTGAGGTGGTATAACAAAAATGATTTGAGTAAAAGCTTGGTTGTGGTGTGACGTCACGCCGCAAAATACGTCAGCAGATCGAACTTGTTTAGATATTATTCTCTCTACGGTGGTATGTGGAATTTATTTTGCAGAGCCGGACACTATCCTAGTGTTCACAATCTTCTATAAATTATTCGGAGGAGGAACCCGCCTTGCAATGCCGTAGACAATATGCGCGTTGGACTCGTCGTCATTGAAGCCTGGTTCAGGGGCTACTGAGGGAGTCCCGGACTAGGGGGTGTCCGGATAGCCGAACTATCATCATCGGCCGGACTCCAAGACTATGAAGATACAAGATTGAAGACTTCGTCCCGTGTCCGGATGGGACTTTCCTTGGCGTGGAAGGCAAGCTTGGCGATACGGATATGTAGATCTCCTACCATTGTAACCGACTGTGTAACCCTAGCCCTCTCCGGTGTCTATATAAACCGGAGGGTTTTAGTCCATAGGACGAACAACAATCATACCATAGGCTAGCCTCTAGGGTTTAGCCTCCTTGATCTCGTGGTAGATCCACTCTTGTACTACCCATATCATCAATATCAATCAAGCAGGAGTAGGGTTTTACCTCCATCGAGAGGGCCCGAACCTGGGTAAAAACATCGTGTCCCTTGTCTCCTGTTACCATCCGCCTAGACGCATAGTTCGGGACCCCCTACCCGAGATCCACCGGTTTTGACACCGACAGGCACCTTAGATGAACCCCACCATAACGAAGTAGAAGCTCTTATTAACACTATCACTGTGGGAGAAACCAGGAAGGTTTCTGATGCAAGGATCACTAGCATACATTTTCCTGTTTTACGCTACTTTGCCTTATTTGCTAGTCGTTGCTTGATTGGACGCAGGAACTGTGGGAACCTTAGTATTCCTGATATTATTATTTTGTTCCATGGTTTATACCGCAATAACTCTGTTAGTATGGGTGGAATTGTTGCTAGACGGTTAAGTCTGAACCGTACTAAGGGCCCCATCTTTGCAGGCATTTATGCTTCACGCCTAGCTGAACATTTTGAAAAACCTATTAGGCATGAGGAGAAAGAAGAAACAGCGATGCCCCACGTTTATTTAGATTATAAGAGTATGATAGCGCATGACTTTCTTGTTAAGAGTCGTGAAGGGGAGCTCAGATATAAATTATACTTTGATAAACATCACCCTGAAACTATTACTTTGCCTGCTCCTTCTTTGTTTAACTTGTCTGCAGAACCTCACATCGTTCCGTGGTAGGCTGTTCAAGCCTATCGAAATCCTGCACCAGCCCCGGAACCGTAGCCACAAGATGAGCCCCCACGACTATCTGTTTATTCTTGGGATCCAGAGGAGGCTGCCAACCAGTGGCAGTCAGAGTCTTCTTCGTCACAGTACGACCCCAGCTTCACCTATGGGTATCCGCCAGGCTATCCCTGGCAATAGACCAACTTAGGCCAAAAGCATAAGCTTGGGGGAGTACGTATTTCCCACTGACATTACATTCATGTTCACACACACTCATTGCTAGATGTCGGTGCTCATACTCTTTCTCTGTAATATCCATGCTAGTTTAAATTTCTTTTTCCTGCTTTCTTCTTGTGTGTTTAAAAAACCTCAAGAAAAAAACAAAAAAATTAGTAGCAGTTTATTTCTTTGTTGTAGTAATTTAAAATGAAAACCCAAAACTATTTTCCTGTTCTTCTTTTACTTGTTGGGAGCTTTCCCGTGTAAATAGTTTTTATTTCTTTTCCTTCCTTTGGGGGTCGCAAAGACCATATTGAAAATTCTTAGTGGCTCTTATATGCATGATTGTTTATTTAACTTAGAGCCCATATTACTTGTCTTCTCTCTTGAGTTGAATGCTTGCAAATTCCAGCTTAGTCCAATGCACGTGCACTCTTATTATTATACACATCCTTCAGTCGTGCAAGTGAAAGGCAATAATGATGATATATGATGGACTTATTGGGATGAGAAAAGCTGGTATGAACTCGACCTCTCTTGTTTTTGTAAATATGATGATTCATCGTTCCTGATTCAGCTATTATGAAGTAAACATATTTGCAATAACATTTAGAGATTATAGTTGCTTGTGCCATGCTTGATTAGCTATGAGTTATAATGGTTTACCTTGCGTGCCAACATACTATTAGAATGATTATGATGTGGTATGATGGGATGGTATCCTCCTTTAAATGAATTGAGTGACTCGACTTGGCACATGTTCATGCATGTAGTTGAATCAAATCAACATAGCCTTCATGATATTTCTGTTCATGGTGGATTATATCCTACTCATGCTTGTATTCGGTGTAAATTAATTGTAATGCATGTTTACGACTGTTATCGCTCTCTCAGTTGGTTGCTTCCCAGTCTTTTGCTAGCCTTCACCTGTACTAAGCGGGAATACTGCTTGTGCATCCAAACTACTTAAACCCCAAAGTTGTTCCATATGAGTCCACTATACCTTCCTATATGTGGTATTTACCTGCCGTTCCAAGTAAATTTGTATGTGCCAAACTCTAAACCTTCAAATAAACATTCTGTTTTGCATGCTCGAATAGCTCATATGTCAACTAGAGCTGCCCTTATCTTCCGTGTTAGGCGGGTTATTCTCAAGAGGAGTGGACTCCGCTCCTCATTCACGAGAAAATGGCTGGTATCCGGGATGCCCAGTCCCATGCTTTATGCAAACTAAATCAAAATAACTGCAAACAAAACTCCCCTTGGGACCCGTTGAATGTTGTAGGCACTCGTTGTTTCGAGCAAGCCATGGATTGATGCTTGTGGAGGAGGGGGAGTATAAACTTTACCATTCTGTTTGGGAACTGCCTATAATCTGTTTAGCATGGAAGATATCGTCGCCTTTTAGTTGTCATGTTGACAATGAAAGTATGCCGCTCAAAATATAATTTATCTCTATTTCAAAACCGAGCCCTGGCACCTCTACAAATCCCTGCTTCCCTCTGCGAAGGGCCTATCTATTTACTTTTATGTTGAGTCATCACCCTTCTTATTAAAAGCACCCACTGGAGAGCACACTGTCGTTTGCATTCATTATAATTGGTTTATATTGGGTATGACTTGACTGGATCTCTTTTACCATGAATTACAATGTTTAGTCAGTCCTTGATCTTTAAGGGTGCTCTGCATTTATGTTTTGTGGTCTCAGAAAGGGATAGCGAGATACCATTTTGTTATATCATGTTATGATTATTTTGAGAAAGTGTTGTCATCCGAGTTTTATTATTATGGCTCGCTAGCTAATTATGCTATTGGTATGAGCAATTGTGAGACCTACGTGTTATTGTGAGTATGGTTAGTTCATAATATTTGCAGAAACTTAAATGCTGGCTTTTCATGTTTACAACAACAAGAGCAAACAGAGTTTGTAAAAGTTTTTCTTTTTTTCTTTCAGTTTGTCAACTGAATTGCTTGAGGACAAGCAAGGGTTTAAGCTTGGGGGAGTTGATACGTCTCCGTCGTATCTTCTTTTCCAAACACTTTTGCCCTTGTTTTGGACTCTAACTTGTATGATTTGAATGGAACTAACCTGGACTGACGCTGTTTTCAGCAGAATTGTCATGGTGTTGTTTTATGTGCAGAAAATAAAAGTTCTCGGAATGACCTGAAACTCCACGGAACACCTTAGAAAAAACAATAAAAAATCCTCGCCAAAGATGAAGACCAGGGGGCCCACACCCTGTCCACGAGGGTGGGGGGCGCCCCCTGGGTGTGCCCCCCTACCTTGTGGGCCCCCTGGTGGCCCTCCGACGCCAACTCCAACTCCATATATTGGCTTTCGGGGAGAAAAAAAATCAAAGATAAGAAATCATCGTGTTTTACGATATGGAGCCACCGCCAAGCCCTAATCTCTCTCGGGAGGGCTGATCTGGAGTCCGTTCGGGGCTCCGGAGAGGGGGATTCGTCGCCGTCGTCATCATCAACCATCCTCCATCACCAATTTCATGATGCTCACCGCCGTGCGTGAGTAATTGCATCGTAGGCTTGCTGGACGGTGATGGGTTGGATGAGATTTATCATGTAATCGAGTTAGTTTTGTTAGGGTTTGATCCCTAGTATCCATTATGTTCTGAGATTGATGTTGCTATGACTTTGCTATGCTTAATGCTTGTCACTAGGGCCCGAGTGCCATGATTTCAGATCTGAACCTATTATGTTTTCATGAATATATGTGTGTTCTTGATCCTATCTTGCAAGTCTATAGTCACCTACTATGTGTTATGATCCGGCAACCCCGAAGTGACAATAATCGGGACCACTCCCGGTGATGACCATAGTTTGAGGAGTTCATGTATTCACTATGTGCTAATGCTTTGTTCCGGTTCTCTATTAAAAGGAGGCCTTAATATCCCTTAGTTTCCAATAGGACCCTGCTACCACGGGAGGGTAGGACAAAAGATGTCATGCAAGTTCTTTTCCATAAGCACGTATGACTATATACGGAATACATGCCTACATTACATTGATGAACTAGAGCTAGTTCTGTGTCACCCTATGTTATGACTGTTACATGACGAACCGCATCCGGCATAATTATCCATCGCTAATCCAGTGCCTACGAGTTTTCCATATACTGGTTCTCGCTTATTTACTTTTCCGTTGCTGCTGTTACAATCACTACAAAATACCGAAAACATTACTTTTACTGTGTTTACTTTTATTACCATTACCACCACTATCATATTACTTTGCTACTAAACACTTTGCTGCAGATACTAAGTTTCCAGGTGTGGTTGAATTGACAACTCAGCTGCTAATACTTGAGAATATTCTTTGGCTCTCCTTGTGTCGAATCAAT
The DNA here is from genome assembly GCA_021437245.1 of Aegilops speltoides. Classification (NCBI taxonomy): domain Eukaryota; kingdom Viridiplantae; phylum Streptophyta; class Magnoliopsida; order Poales; family Poaceae; genus Aegilops; species Aegilops speltoides. The sequence goes on from CM038141.1 coordinate 390,193,550, forward strand.
AAATTTGGGTTGAATATTCTACCCTCGAAAACTATTGCGATTACCTATACTTGTGGGTTATCACCCGTCCACTAATTCTATCCCTAGATCTACTCATCTTCTCCACCAAATAAAAGCAGCCCTTTTCTTTTCTTTCCCACACGCAATTGTTCCTTTTGGTCTTCCATCCATCGATCATAAATACTAGATTTGCATTGGTTCCTGCACGAAGCACCAAGCGTCGCCGTCGTCTGCCTCGCACCTCCCCATTGTTGTTTCATCACGAGGGCAGCCGATAGATGCTCCCGCCCTCCCTCATGATACCCTGATCCATCCCCTCTCCTCTGTCCAGCCAATGCGCGAGTTACGCAGGAGGCCTTTGTCCCACTTGCCCATCTCCTCTCCTCCCGATCCAGCCCCTGAGCGAGGTAGAGGAGGACGAGGATAGCGCGAGGTGGAGAACTCCGGTACCCTCCTACACCCACCATGGTGAGGCCTCCTTTCCCGATCCATATGTAGATGACTAGATGGTGACGACGAGGGGTTGCTCACTGTCACCTCATCTCCACCAAGGTTGAGGTTGATCCACTCCTGCACACCGTCAGAGCACCCCATGCAATAGCAGGCTGATGGTGAGGACGAGGGGCTGCTCGTCGTCGCTCATCTCCATGGCGGTCCAGGATGATATGCTCCTGCATGCCGTCAAGAATCCCACGCCAAGGCCAATCTGCTCCAACTCACGCATTTGTTGTGACACAGTGACAGGCAAAAGCACATTATCCACAACTCTCTTTTCTTGCTATTTCTTTGTTTTTTGGATTTAGCTTGTGGATACATCTACGGCTTGTGGGTTCTTCTTCATTGTTTCAACTGGTTTGCCGATGTTATCCATCCGGGAATATATTATATTTATAGTAAGTGCTGCTGTGAATCTCCACACATACAGCCTGAGAAGTTTATTCATCGCTAAACTGACTCATCATGTTTCCATCTCACTTCAGTCAATCAAAGCCATTCTGATGTTGGTATTTTACTTGGTACACATAAATTGTTGTCCACTATGTGCACCAAACCAAGCAGCTTGCTACTGGAGTGCCAATGATTGAAGGTAAATTTTTCATAATGACCCAATTATAATTATACAAGTATGTATACTAGGTTATTAACGTAGGGTTGTTTTGAGTGTTCTTGACTCATCTGATGCAACATGTTGACTGCAACTAACGATCAACTTGCCTAAAGAGAACACAGAAGGATTTGATGTATTTTGTTGCATCATGGGCGTCGAGGAATGTACTCCCTCCGTTTCAAAATAGATGACCCAACTTTGTCTTAACTTTGTACCAAAGTAGTAAAAAGTTGGGTCATCTATTTTCGAACGGAGGGAGTAGCTTACAGGTTTTCATGCATAGTTCTTTTTGGTGCAAACAAATTCTAACTCCAATGCTATTATTTGGGTCTTGGTTCTTTTGATAAGTACTCATGCTCTTTTTGAGACAAAGAAATTGGTAGAAACGAATTTGTTCTTTTTGTTGATATTTGAGCTCCACCATTTAGTGTCACGTATCTGATATGAAGATTGATTTACAACAACTACTACAATAACTATCCCAAAAAGGCATTTGTTCATCTTTCATATTGTGTTTATTACAGAATCCCAGTTAGTGTGTTAATATTCATGCAAGTCACATAAGATTGCTTATGTCCTATATTTAGTAAAAAAATGATCGCATAATTCATATTTTGCAATATTTATATTTATAGCAAGTACTGTGTCCATTGCAATTATTTATAACTTAAGTACGTAAATACACTATGCAAAAAGTTGTTCAATTTATCTACCTTCATAGTTATAGACTAAGAATTCCCGCAACAACGCGCGGGGTATCATCTAGTATAAGTAAATAATGAGTTCATTACAGTACCTTAAAGTGGTGGTTTGCTTTCTTGCACTAACGGAGCTCAAGAGATTTTCTGTTGAGTTTTGTGTTGTGAAGTTTTCAATTTTGGGTAAAGATTTGATGGATTATGGAATAAGGAGTGGCAAGAGCCTAAGCTTGGGGATGCCCAAGGCACCACAAGGTAAAATTCAAGGACAACAAAAAGCCTAAGCTTGGGGATGCCCCGAAAGGCATCCCCTCTTTCGTCTTCGTCCATCGGTAACCTTACTTGATGCTATATTTTTATTCACCACATGATATGTGTTTTTCTTGGAGCATCTTGTATGATTTGAGTCTTTGATTTTTAGTTTACCACAATCATCCTTGATGTACACACCTTTTGGGAGAGACACACATGAATCGTAATTTATTAGAATACTCTATGTGCTTCACTTATATCTTTTGAGCTAGATAATTTTGCTCTAGTGCTTCACTTATATCTTTTTAGAGCACGGCAGTGGTTTTATTTTGTAGAAATTATTGATCTCTCATGCTTCACTTATATTATTTTGAGAGTCTTTTAGAACAACATGGTATTTTCTTTAGTTATAAAATTAGTCCTAATGTGATGGGCATCCAAGTTGGGTATAATAAAAAATATCATATAAAGTGCATTGAACACTATGATCAATTTGATACTTGATAATTGTTTTGAGATATAAAGGTGGTAATGTTAGAGTCATGCTAGTTGGGTAATTATGAAATTGAGAAATACTTGTGTTAAAATTGGCAAGTCCCGTAGCATGCACGTATGGTAAAAGTTGTGTGACAAATTTGAAGCATTGGGTGTTCTTTGATTGCCTTCCTTATGAGTGGAAGTCGGGATCATGCGATGGTTAACTCCTACCAACCCTTCCCCTAGGAGCATGCGTAGTAGTACTTTGCTTTGAGGGCTAATAAACTTTTGCAATAAGTACATGAGTTCTTTATGACTAATGTGAGTCCATGGATTATACGCACTCTTACCCTTCCACAATTTGCTAGCCTCTACGGTACCCTGCATTGCCCTTTCTCACCTTGAGAGTTGGTGCAAACTTCGCCGGTGCATCCAAACCCAGTGATACCATACACTCTAATCACACATAAACTTCCTTATATCTTCCTCAAAACAGCCACCATACCTACCTATTATGGCATTTCTATAGCCATTCCGAGATATATTGCCATGCAACTTTTCACCGTTCCATTTATTATGACACGCTCCATCATTGTCATATTGCTTTTGCATGATCATGTAGTTGACATCGTATTTTTGGCGAAGCCACCTTTATAATTCTTTCATACATGTCGCTCTTGATTCATTGCATATCCCGGTACACCACCGGAGGCATTCACATAGAGTCATATTTTGTATTGAGTTGTAATTCTTGAGTTGTAAATAAATAAAAGTGTGATGATCTTCATTATTGGAGCATTGTCCCAAGTGAGGAAAGGATGATGGAGACTATGATTCCCCCACAAGTCGGGATGAGAATCCGGACTTTATGAAAAATAAAAGGGGCCAAAGAAGCCCAAATAAAAAAATAAAAAAAAGGCCAAAGAAGCCCACCAAAAAAAGAGAAAGAAAAAAAGTGAGACAAAAAGAGAGAAGGGACAATGTTACTATACTTTTTCCACACTTGTGCTTCAAAGTAGCACCATGATCTTCATGATAGAGAGTCTCCCATATTGTCACTTTCATATACTAGTGGGAATTTTTCATTATAGAACTTGGCTTGTATATTCCAATGACGGGCTTCCTCAAAATGCCCTAGGTCTTCGTGAGCAAGCAAGTTGGATGAACACCCAGTTAGTTTCTTTTATTGAGCTTTCATACATTTATAGCTCTAGTGCCTCCGTTGCATGGCAATCCCTACTCCTCGCATTGATATTAGGGGTGGAAACGGATCGGATGCAGATAGGATAGTGCTCTTACCACTTCCATTTTCATACTTTCAAAACAAATACGAATCCGAATACGGATGTTATCGGATACGGATGCGGCTCGGATATTATTCGAATACGGATACATATCGGATATTTTCTTGATTCGTAACGGATACGAATAATATCAATATATTGCTTAAGTAAATTAGTCGCTAGCTATGTGACCTGAAATAATCAACTTGTGACATACAATAAGTCAATGATACATAGGTTTATGAATAAATACTATTGTAATGCATAATAATTTATAAGTTTAATCATATAAAGAGTAAAATTTGACCCCTTATTTGGCTTTTATCTTGGATAATTGGAATATTGGGTATAGAATTTTGAAAATCACCTCCCATAATCTTATTCGGATACGGATATATCCACTTCCATATCCATATTTGTGTCAAAATTTCCTACCAAATTTTATTTTTTTATTTTTTTTATAAATGCGGATACGGATAATTTCCATTTCCATTTTGGTTCGGATGTGGATGTTTTAGATACGAATAGGCATCTTCTTGAATACGAATATCGGATATTTCGGATTATCCACTATCACTTTCCACCCCTAATTGTTATCAATTGATGGGCATATCCATAGCCCGTTGATTAGCCGCCTCAATGTGAGACTTGCTCCTTTTTTGTCTTCTCACACAATCCCTATCATCATACTCTACTCCACCCATAGTGCTATATCCATGGCTTACGCTCATGTATTGCATGAAGGTTGAAAAATCTGAAGCGCGTTAAAAAGTATGAACCAATTTCTTAGCTGAAACATGGGTTGTCCATGATGGGAGCATTTTGTGTAACAAAAATGAAGCATGGCCAAACTATATGATTTTGTAGGGATAAGCTTTCTTTGGCTATGTTATTTTGATAAGACATGATTACTTGGTTAGTATGCTTGAAGTATTACTATTTTTTGTCAATATTAAAATTTTATCTTGAATCATTTGGATCTGAACATTCATGCCACAATAAAGAAAATTACATTGAGAAATATGCTAGGTAGCATTCCACATCAAAAATTCTGTTTTTATCATTTACCTACTCGAGGACGAGCAATAATTAAGCTTGGGGATGCTTGATACGTTTCCAACGTATCTATAATTTTTTATTGTTCCATGCTATTATATTACCAGTTTTGGATGTTTAATGGGCTTTACTAAGCACTTTTATATTATTTTTGGGACTAACCTATTAACCGAAGGCCCAACCCAAATTGTTGTTTTTTTGCCTATTTCAGTGTTTCACAGAAAAGGAATATCAAACAGAGTCCAAACAGAATGAAACCTTCGGGAGAGTTGTTTTTGGAACAAACTCAATCCAAGAGACTTGGAGTGGACGTCAAGAAAGAAACAAGGAAGCCACGAGCCAGGGAGGCGCGCCCCCCACCCTCGTGGGCCCCTCGTGGCTCCCCTGACTGACTTCCTTCGCCTATATATACTCATATACCCTGAAAACATCCAAGAGCACCACAAAACCCTATTTCCACCACCGCAACCTTTTGTACCCGTGAGATCCCATCTTGGGGCCTTTTCCGGTGCTCCGTCGGAGGGGAAATCGATCACGGAGGGCTTCTACATCAACACAATAGCCTCTCCGATGAAGTGTGAGTAGTTTACCACAGACCTTCGGGTCCATAGTTATTAGCTAGATGGCTTCTTATCTCTCTTTGGATCTCAATACAAAGTTCTCCTCGATCTTCTTGGAGATCTATTCAATGTAATTCTTTTTGTTGTGTGTTTGTCGAGATCCGATGAATTGTGGGTTTATGATCAAGATTATCTATGAACAATATTTGAATATCCCCTGAATTCTTTTATGTATGATTGGTTATCTTTGCAAGTCTCTTCGAATTATCAGTTTGGTTTGGCCTACTAGATTGATCTTTCTTGCAATGGGAGAAGTGCTTAGCTTTGGGTTCAATCTTGCGGTGTCCTTTCCCAAAGGATGCTAGGGCAGCAAGGCACGTATTGTATTGTTGCCATCGAGGATAAAAAGATGGGGTTTATATCATATTGCTTGAGTTTATCCCTCTACATCATATCATCTTGCCTAATACGTTACTCTGTTCTTATGAACTTAATACTCTAGATGCATGCTGGATAGCGGTCGATGTGTGGAGTAATAGTAGTAGATGAAGAATCATTTCGATCTACTTGTCGCGGACGTGATGCCTATATACATGATCATGCCTAGATATTCTCATAACTATGCACTTTTCTATCAGTTGCTCGATAGTAAATTTTTCACCCATCGTAATACTTATGCTATCTTGTGAGAAGCCACTAGTGAAACCTATGGACCCCGGGTCTATTTTCCATCATATAAGTTTCCGATCTATTTTATTTTGCAATCTTTACTTTCCAATCTATATCATAAAAATACCAAACATATTTATCTTATTATTATCTCTATCAGATCTCACTTTTGCAAGTGGCCGTGAAGGGATTTGACAACCCCTTTATCGCATTGGTTGCAAGGTTCTTATTTGTTTGTGTAGGTACGAGGGATTTGCGTGTAGCCTCCTACTGGACTGATACCTTGGTTCTCAAAACTGAGGGAAATACTTACACTACTTTGCTGCATCACCCTCCTCTTCAAGGGAAAACCAACGCATACTTAAGAGGTAGCAGAGCTCGGGGCCCAATTCGCTGAGTTGGAGAAGAAGCTGATCAGTCTCAACCTCGATCTGGAGCTGGCCAAGAAGAATCTTCAGAAGGCCAAGGATGATGATGATGTTATGGGAGGTGATAAATCGTCCACTATCCACCTTATAGTTTTTCCCTTTTAGTCTTTTGAACCGAGTGACTCCACTCGAACAGATGTGCATAGCGAAAACCATCAACTCCATGCTCGTCTGAAGAATGTTATTTCTTTAGTCAAAATGAAGCATGCTCTGGAGCATAAGGACCTTGACCTTGCCGCAGCACAGAGGGAGGCGCGAGAGAAAACAGAACTTGGCGACAAGAAGCTAGCTTCAGTCAGCAAGTTAGAAGAGGAAAACGCCCAGCTGAAGACTACTGTTAACGAAGCCAACAAAGAAGTTGCGCAGCTGAAGAAGGACAAGGAGGCCCTGTCTGACAAGGTTGGAGATCTCACTCAAAAGAGGGGTGAACTGGAGGCTTATCTGGGAAGACTCGCTGAAAACATGCTCCTGAAGCTTGAAGGTTCTTTCTCTTGTGCGACTGATTTGCATCTGTCGACCCATCATATAACTGCCGACTCACCATTTTTTCGGGTGTGCAGAATTCTGTCAAGACTTCGAGGCAGAGACTGGGCGGATTGAGACAGATCTAGACTGTTGGGGAACGTAGCAGAAATTCAAAATTTTCTACGCATCACCAAGATCAATCTATGGAGTAATCTAGCAACGAGGGAAAGGGGAGTGCATCTACATACCCTTGTAGATCGCTAAGTGGAAGCGTTCAAGTGAACAGGGTTGATGGAGTCGTACTCGTCGTGATCCAAATCACCGATGATCCTAGTGCCGAACGGACGGCACCTCCGTGTTCAACACACATGCAGCCCGGTGACGTCTCCCATGCCTTGATCCAGCAAGGAGAGAGGGAGAGGTTGGGGAAGACTCCGTCCAGCAGCAGCACGACGACGTGGTGGTGGTGGAGGAGCGTGGCACTCCAGCAGGGCTTCGCCAAGCACCGCAAGAAACGAGGAGGGAGAGGGGTAGGGCTGCGCCAGGGAGAGGTCAAAACTCTTGTCTTTGCAGCCCCAAAGACCTCAACTATATATAGGGGATAGGGAGGGGGCTGCACCCCCTCTAGGGTTCCCACCCCAAGGGGTGCGGCAGCCCCAAAACCCATCTAGGGTGGCGGCCAAGGGGGGCGAGGGGGAAACTTGCCCCCAAGCAAGATGGAGGCGGCCCCTCCCCAAACCCTAGGCACCTTGGGCCCTGGTGGGGGGCACACCAGCCCACCTGGGGCTGGTCCCCTCCCACACTTGGCCCATGCTGCCCTCTGGGGCCAGTGGCCCCACTTGGTGGACCCCCACGACCCTCCCGGTGGTCCCGGTACATTACCGATAGTACCCGAAACTTTTTCGGTGACCAAAACAGGACTTCCCATATATAAATCTTTACCTCCGGACCATTCCGGAACTCCTCGTGACATCCAGGATCTCATCCGGGACTCCGAACAACATTCGGTAACCACGTACATCTATTCCCTATAACCCTAGCGTCATCGAACCTTAAGTGTGCAGACTCTACGGGTTCGGGAGACACGTAGACATGACCGAGACAATTCTCCGGCCAATAACCAACAGCGGGATCTAGATACCCATGTTGGCTCCCACATGTTCCATGATGATCTCATCGGATGAACCACGATGTCGAGGATTCAATCAATCTCTTATTCAATTCCCTTTGTCTAGCGGTATAGTACTTGCCCGAGATTCGATCGTCGGTATCCCGATACCTTGTTCAATCTCGTTACCGGTAAGTCTCTTTACTCATTCCGTAACACATCATCCCGTGATCAAACCCTTGGTCACATTGTGCACATTTTGATGATGTCCTACCGAGTGGGCCCAGAGATACCTCTTCGTCACACAGAGTGACAAATCCCAGTCTCGATTCGTGCCAACCCAACAGACACTTTCGGAGATACCCGTAGTGCACCTTTATAGCCAGCCAGTTACGTTGTCATGTTTGGTACACCCAAAGCATTCCTACGGTATCCGGGAGTTGCACAATCTCATGGTCTAAGGAAATGATACTTGACATTAGAAAAGCTTTAGCATACGAACTACACGATCTTTGTGCTAGGCTTAGGATTGGGTCTTGTCCATCACATCATTCTCCTAATGATGTGATCCCGTTATCAACGACATCCAATGTCCATGGTCAGGAAACCATAACCATCTATTGATCAACGAGCTAGTCAACTAGAGGCTTACTAGGGACATGGTGTTGTCTATGTATCCACACATGTATCTGAGTTTCCTATGAATACAATTATAGCATGGATAACAAACGATTATCATGAACAAGGAAATATAATAATATCTAATTCATTATTGCCTCTAGGTCATATTTCCAACAGTCTCCCACTTGCACTAGAGTCAATAATCTAGTTCACGTCGCCATGTGATTAACACTCATAGGTCACGTTGCCATGTGACCAACATCCAAAGAGTTTACTAGTGTCACTAAACTAGTTCACATCATCATGTGATTAAGACTCAATGAGTTCTGGGGTTTGATCATGTTTTGCTTGTGAGAGAGGTTTTAGTCAACGGGTCTGCAACATTCAGATTCGTATGTACTTCGCAAATCTCTAGGTCATATTGTAAATGCTGCTTCCACGCTCCACTTGGAGCTAATCCAAATGGTTGCTCCACTATACGTATTCGGTTTCTCTACTCAGAGCTATCTGGATAGGTGTTAAGCTTGCATCGACGCAACTCTTTACGTCGAACTCTTTGTCACCTCCATAACCGAGAAACATATCCTTATTCCTCTAAGGATAATTTTGACCGCTATATGGTGATCCATTCCTTGATCACCATTGTACCATCTTGCTAGACATGTGGCAAGGCACACATCAGGTGCGGTACTTAGCATAGCATATTGTAGAGCCTACGTCTAAACCATAGGGGACGACCTTCGTCCTTTCTCTCTCTTATGCCGTGGTCGAGCTTTAAGTCTTAACTTCATACCTTACAACTCAGGCAAGAACTCCTTCTTTGACTAATCCATCTTGAACACCTTAAAGATCATGTCAAGGTATGTGCTCATTTGAAAGTACCATTAAGCGTTTTGATCTATCCTTATAGATCTTGATGCTTATTGTTCAAGCAGCTTAATCCAGGTCTTCCCTTAAAAAACTCCTTTCAAACAACCCTTTATGCTTTCCAGAAATTTTACATCATTTCGGATCAATCAATATGTCATTCACATATACTTATCAGAAATGTTGTAGTGCTCCCACTCACTTTATTGTAAATACAAGTTTCTAACAAACTTTGTATAAACCCAAAAACTTTGATTATTTCATCAAAGCGTATATTCCAACTCCGAGATGCTTACTCTAGTCCTTAGAAGGATTGCTGGAGCTTTGCATACTTGTTAGCATCTTTCCGGATTGTCAAAACCTTCTGGCTGTATCACACACAACCTTTCCTCAAGAAAATCGTCGAGGAAACAATGTTTTGACATCCTATCTGCAAGATTTCATAAATAATGCAGTAACTGCTAATAAGATTCCAACAGACTCTTAGCATCACTACGAGTGAGAAAGTCTCATCGTAGTCAACTCCTTGAACTTGTCGGAAACATCTTAGCAACAAGTTGAGCTTTCTCAATGGTGACACATACCATCATTGTCTGTCTTCCCTCTTAGAATCCATCTGTACCCAACAGCCTTACGACCATCAAGTAGTTCTTCCAAAGTCTACACTTTGTTTTCATACATGGATCCTCTCTCAGATTTTATGGCCTCGAGCCATTTGCCGGAATCCGGGCCCACCATCTCTTCTCCATAGCTCATAAGTTCATTGTTGTCTAGCAACATGACCTCCAAGACAGGAGTACGTACCACTCTAAAGTAGTACGCATCCTTGTCGACCTACGAGGTTTGGTAGTGACTTGATCCGAAGCTTCATGATCACTATCATCAGCTTCCACTTCAATTGGTGTAGGTGCCACGAGAACAACTTCCCGTGCCCTACTACACACTAGTTGTAGTGACGGTTCAATAACCATATCAAGTCTCCACCATCCTCCCACTCAATTTTTCGAGACAAACTTTTCCTCGAGAAAGGACCCGATTCAAGAAACAATCCCTATTGCTTTCGGATCTGAGTTAGGAGGTATACCCAACTTGTTTTGGGTGTCCTATGAAGATGCATTTTATCCGCTTTGGGTTCGAGCTTATCAACCTGAAACTTTTTCATATAAGCATCACAGCCCCAAACTTTTAAGAAACGACAACTTAGGTTTCTCCAAACCATAGTTCAAACGGTGTCGTCTCAATGGAATTACGTGGTGCCCTATTAAAGTGAGTGCGGTTGTCTCTAATGCCTAACCCATGAACAATAGTGGTAATTCGATAAGAGACATCATGGTACGCACCATATCCAATAGGGTGCAACTATGATGTTCGGACACACCATCACACTATGGTGTTCCAGGCGGTATTAATTGTGAAACAATTTCCACAATGTCTTAATTGCGTGCCAAAGCTCGTAACTTAGATACTCATCTCTATGATCATATCATAGACATTTTATCCTCTTATCACAATGATCTTCAACTTCACTCTGAAATTACTTGAACCATTCAATAATTCAGACTTGTCTTTCATCAAGTAAATATACTCAGTATCTATTCAAATCATCTATGAAGTAAGAACATAATGATATCCACTGCGTGCCTCAGCACTCATTGGATTGCACACATCAAAATGTATTACTTCCAACAAGTTGCTTTCTTGTTCCATCTTACTAAAACCGAGGCTTTTCAGTCATCTTGCCCATGTGGTATGATTTGCATGTCTCAAGTGATTCAAAATCAAGTGAGTCCAAACGATCCATCTGCATGGAGTTTCTTCATGCGTATACACCAATAGACATGGTTCGCATGTCTCAATCTTTTCAAAAACTAGTGAGTCCAAAGATCCATCAACATGGAGCTTCTTCATGCGTTTTATACCAATATGCTTACATGGCAGTGCCACAAGTAGGTGGTACTATCATTACTATCTTATATCTTATGAACATGTTTCGTATCACTACGATCGTGATTCAATAAACCATTCATTTTAGGTGGAAGACCATTGAAGGTATAATTCAAATAAACAGAGTAACCATTATTCTCCTTAAATGAATAACCGTATTGCGATAGACATAATCCAATCATGTCTATGGTCAATGCAAACACCAAATACCAATTATTTAGATTTAACCCCAATCTCAATGGTAGAGGGAGCGTGCGATGGTTGATCACATCAAGCTTGGAAAAACTTCCAACACATATTTCCAGCTCACCTTTAGCTAGTCTCCGTTTTTTCCGTAGCCTTTTATTTCGAGTTACTAACACTTAGCAACTGAACCGGTATCTAATACCCTGGTGCTACTAGGAGTACTAGTAAAGTACACATTAACATAATGTATACCCAATATACTTCTATCGACCTTGCCAGCCTTCTCATCTACCAAGTATCTAGGGTAATTCTGCTCCAAAGGATCGCTCCCTTATTACGAAGCACTTAGTCTCGGGTTTGGGTTCAACCTTGGGTTTCTTCACTAGAGCAGCAGCTGATTTGCCGTTTCATTAAGTATCCCTTCTTGCCCTTGCCCTTCTTGAAACTAGTGGTTTCACTAACCATCAACAATTGATGCTCCTTCTCGATTCCTACTTTCGCGGTGTCAAACATCGCGAATATTTCAAGGATCATCATATCTATCCCTGATATGTTATAGTTCATCACGAAGCTCTAGTAGCTTGGTGGCAATGACTTTGGAGAAACATCACTATCTCATCTGGAAGATTAACTCCCACTCGATTCAACTGATTGTGGTACTCAGACAATCTGAGCACAAGCTCAACAATTGAGCTTTTCTCCCTTAGTTTGCAGGCTAAGAAACTCGTCAGAGGTCTTATACCTCTTGACGTGGGCACGAGCCTGAAATCCCAATTTCAGCCCTCGAAACATCTCATATGTTTTGCGACGTTTCGAAATCGTCTTAGGTGCCTCAACTCTAAACCGTTTAACATTACTGAACTATCATGTAGTTATCAAAACATGTATGTCAGATGTTCGCAACATCCACACACAACGTTCGAGGTTCAGCACACCAAGCGGTGCATTAAGGACATAAGCCTTCTACTCAGCAATGAGGATAATCCTCAGTTTACGGACCCAGTCCGCATAATTGCTACTATCAACTTTCAACTAAATTTTCTCTAGGAACAAATCTAAATAGTAGAACTAAAGCGCAAGCTTACGACATAATTTGCAAAGATTTTTTGACTATGTTCAGGATAATTAAGTTCATCTTATGAACTCCCACTCAGATAGACATCCCTCTAGTCGTCTAAGTGATTACATGATCTGAGTCAACTAGGCCGTGTCCGATCATCACGTGAGACGGACTAGTCATCATCAGTGAACATCTTCATGTTGATCGTATCTACCATACGACTCATGCTCGACCTTTCGGTCTCTTGTGTTCCGAGGCCATGTCTGTACATGCTAGGCTCGTCAAGTTAACCTAAGTGTTTCGCGTTGTATGTGAACGTTAGAATCTATCACACCCGATCATCACGTGGTGCTTCAAAACAACGAACTTTCGTAATGGTGCACAGTTAGGGGGAATACTTTCTTGAAATTTTAATGAGGGATCATCTTATTTACTACTGTCGTTCTAAGCAAATAAGATGCATAAACATGATAAACATCACAAGTAATCAAAAAGTGACATGATATGGCCAATATCATTTTGCTCCTTTTGATCTCCATCTTCGGGGCTCCATGATCATCATCGTCACCGGCATGACACCATGATCTCCGTCATCATGATCTCCATCATCGTGTCTCCATGAAGTTGTCTCGCCGACTATTACTTCTACTACTATGGCTAACGGTTTAGCAATAAACTAAAGTAATTACATGGCGTTGTTCATTGACACGCAGGTCATACAATAAATTAAGACAACTCCTATGGCTCCTGCCGGTTGTCATACTCATCGACATGCAAGTCGTGATTCCAATTACAAGAACATGATCAATCTCATACATCACATATCATTCATCACATTCTTTTGGCCATATCACATCACATAGCATACCCTGCAAAAACAACTTAGACGTCCTCTAATTGTTGTTGCATGTTTTACGTGGCTGCTATGGGTTTCTAGCAAGAACATTTCTTACCTATGCAAAACCACAACGTGATATGTCAATTGCTATTTACCCTTCATAAGGACCCTTTTCATCAAATCCGATCCGACTAAAGTGGGAGAGACTGGCACCCGCTAGCCACCTTATGCAACAAGTGCATGTCAGTCGGTGGAACCTGTCTCACGTAAGTGTACGTGTAAGGTCGGTCCGGGCTAATTCATCCCACAATACCGTAGAAACAAGATTGGACTAGTAACGGTAAGGATATTGAACAAAAATCAATGCCCACAACAACTTGTGTTCTACTCGTGCATAGAAACTACGCATAGACCTAGCTCATGATGCCACTGTTGGGGAACGTAGCAGAAATTCAAAATTTTCTACGCATCACCAAGATCAATCTATGGAGTAATCTAGCAATGAGGGAAAGCGGAGTGCATCTACATACCCTTGTAGATCGCTAAGCGGAAGCGTTCAAGTGAACGGGGTTGATGGAGTCGTACTCGTCGTGATCCAAATCACCGATGATCCTAGTGCCGAACGGACGGCACCTCCGTGTTCAACACACATGCAGCCCGGTGACGTCTCCCATGCCTTGATCCAGCAAGGAGAGAGGGAGAGGTTGGGGAAGACTCCGTCCAGCAGCAGCACGATGATGTGGTGGTGGTGGAGGAGCGTGGCACTCCAGCAGGGCTTCGCCAAGCACCGCAAGAAACGAGGAGGGAGAGGGGTAGGGCTGCGCCAGGGAGAGGTCAAAACTCTTTTCTTTGCAGCCCCAAAGACCTCAACTATATATAGGGGATAGGGAGGGGGCTGCACCCCCTCTAGGGTTCCCACCCCAAGGGGTGCGGCAGCCCCAAAACCCATCTAGGGTGGCGGCCAAGGGGGGAGAGGGGGAAACTTGCCCCCAAGCAAGATGGAGGCGGCCCCTCCCCAAACCCTAGGCACCTTGGGCCCTGGTGGGGGGGCACACCAGCCCACCTGGGGCTGGTCCCCTCCCACACTTGGCCCATGCTGCCCTCTGGGGCCAGTGGCCCCACTGTGGACCCCAGACCTCCCGGTGGTCCCGGTACATTACCGATAGTACCCGAAACTTTTTCGGTGACCAAAACAGGACTTCCCATATATAAATCTTTACCTTCGGACCATTCCGGAACTCCTCGTGACATCCAGGATCTCATCCGGGACTCCGAACAACATTCGGTAACCACGTACATCTATTCCCTATAACCCTAGCGTCATCGAACCTTAAGTGTGCAGACCCTACGGGTTCGGGAGACACGTAGACATGACCGAGACAATTCTCCGGCCAATAACCAACAGCGGGATCTAGATACCCATGTTGGCTCCCACATGTTCCATGATGATCTCATCGGATGAACCACGATGTCGAGGATTCAATCAATCTCATATTCAATTCCCTTTGTCTAGCGGTATAGTACTTGCCCGAGATTCGATCGTCGGTATCCCGATACCTTGTTCAATCTCGTTACCGGTAAGTCTCTTTACTCATTCCGTAACACATCATCCCGTGATCAAACCCTTGGTCACATTGTGCACATTTTGATGATGTCCTACCGAGTGGGCCCAGAGATACCTCTCCGTCACACAGAGTGACAAATCCCAGTCTCGATTCGTGCCAACCCAACAGACACTTTCGGAGATACCCGTAGTGCACCTTTATAGCCAGCCAGATACGTTGTCATGTTTGGTACACCCAAAGCATTCCTATGGTATCCGGGAGTTGCACAATCTCATGGTCTAAGGAAATGATACTTGACATTAGAAAAGCTTTAGCATACGAACTACACGATCTTTGTGCTAGGCTTAGGATTGGGTCTTGTCCATCACATCATTCTCCTAATGATGTGATCCCGTTATCAACGACATCCAATGTCCATGGTCAGGAAACCGTAACCATCTATTGATCAACGAGCTAGTCAACTAGAGGCTTACTAGGGACATGGTGTTGTCTATGTATCCACACATGTATCTGAGTTTCCTATCAATAAAATTATAGCATGGATAATAAACGATTATCATGAACAAGGAAATATAATAATAACTAATTTGTTATTGCCTCTAGGGCATATTTCCAACATAGACCCCATAAACTCTCCCGTCAAGGATGAAGTTGCGATGAATGTGCTGCGATTGGAGTCTCGTCTTGCCAGTGCTTTGGATTATCTTGCTCGTCTGAAAGTGGCGGTGTCGCGGATTGACGCTGAGCTCTGGCCCTGAGTGGAGCTCCAGAATGATCTCGAGCCTCTGATGACTCGACTCAAAGAAATCCCTGGTTGAGTGCAAGAGTGGAAGAAGTCGTCTGCTTGTTGTGGCATTGATGTGGATCTGTCCTTGGTCCGAGTCCATTGCAAGGAGGTCAAAGAAGACAAGCGAGCGGCTCCCAAGGTTGCCAACACCAAGAAGCTCCAATTCCAGTCCTTCATGGAGACCTTCATCGACGCTGCCACTCGTATTGTAGACGACATCGACCTTGACAGCTTTGTCGAGCCAGCAAGCCCTCCTCCTGCCAAGTGAAGAAACTTTATGCCTCACCTTTATTTGGCTCAGAATGCCGAGTGATTTTGTAACCGTTAAACTCTTTCAGGCCTGATGCCTGAGTACTCCTGCTCGTGGTTCTGAACTTTGCTGGGTTTATCTAAACTTGGCTTTTCCGTGAATATGGTGGCTTTGCCTTTACCACTTTTAAATCTTTTTTAGTTCCTAGTGGAACTTGACTTCTCACTCAGAATATACGTTGTACTTGTGACACAACTCCGATGACGTGTTCGATTGGCACCTCGTCGTCCTTTCAGATCAGGATGGAGCGGACGTTGTACTTGTGACGCAGCTCCAACGACGTGCTCGATTGGCACCTCGTCGTCCTTGCGGATCAGGATGGAGCGGACGTTGTACTTGTGATGCAGCTCCGACGACGTGCTCGATTGGCACCTAGTCGTCCTTGTGGATCAGGATGGAGCGGATGTTATACTTGTGAAGCAGCTCAGAGGATCTTTGCAACTTAGGCGAGTACGGGGTCGCAGCTAAGCCCCCGAGTGGGAGGATTGTTCTCCACTTAGAATAGTTTCTTAACTTAGGCGAGTACGGGGTCACAGCTAAGTCCCCAAGTGAGAGGGTTGCTCTTCACTTGAAATGGTTTTTTAACTTAGGCGAGTACGGGGTCGCAGCTAAGCCACCGAGTGGGAGGATTGCTCTCCACTCGGAATAGTTCTTTAACTTAGGCGAGTATGGGGTCGCAGATAAGTCCTCGAGTGAGAGGGTTGCTCTTCACTCGGAATGGTTTTTTAACTTAGGCGAGTACGGGGTCGCAGCTAAGTCCCTGAGTAAGAGGGTTGCCTTCCACTCGAAGTGGTTTTTTTAACTTAGGCGAGTACATGGTCGCAGCTAAGTCCCCGAGTGAGAGGGTTGCTCTTCACTCTGAGTGTTTTTAACTTAGGAGAGTACGGGGTCGCAGCCAAGCCCCCGAGTGGGAGGATTGCTCTCCACTCGGAGTCGTTTTTTAACTTAGGCAAGTACAGGGTCGTAGCTAAGCCCCAGAGCGGGAGGATTGCTCTCCACTCGGAATAGTTTTTTAACTTAGGCGAGTACGGGGTCGTAGCTAAGCCCCCGAGTGGGAGGATTGCTCTCCACTCGGAATGGTTTTTTAACTTAGGCGAGTACGGGGTCGCAGCTAAGCCTCCGAGTGGGAGGATTGCTCTCCACTCGGAATAGTTTTTTAAATTAGGCGAGTATGGGGTCGCAGCTGAGCCCCCGAGTGGGAGGATTGTTCTCCACTCGGAATGGTTTTTTAACTTAGGCGAGTACGGGGTCACAGCTAAGCCTCCAAGTGGGAGGATTTCTCTCCACTCGGAATGGTTTTTTAACTTAGGTGAGTACGGGGTCGCAGCTAAGCCCCCGAGTGGGAGGATCGCTCTCCACTCGGAATGGTTTTTTAACTTAGGTGAATCAGATTCGTGGCTAAGCCCCCGAGTGAGAGGGTTGCTCTTCACTCGGAGTGGTTTTGAAACTTAGGCGAATCAGGTTCGCGGCTAAGCCACCCACTGGGGGATTTGAACACATGTGTTTATGGGAAAACAATCATTAAGATACTGCAAAAATCTTGTCTTTGATAAGAAAACCGAAGGATTCTTATTACAACTCGTCGATCCGAGTGGTTTAGGTATAGAAACGGCGGAGCAGCTCCGCATTCCACGAGCGTGGCTCGTCTTCTTTCTTGGCTACATTGGAGAGGTGATAGGCCTCGTTGTGGAGCAACTTCGTGATGATTAAGGGACCTTCCCAGGCAGGAGCGAGCTTGTGAGGTCATTTCTGATGCACTCGGAGCATAAGGTCTCCTTCCTGGAATGCTCGACCTCTGACATTATGGGCATGGAATCGACACATGTCTTGTTGGCAGATGGTCTACCGGATCAGAGCCATCTCTCATTCCTCCTCCAAGAGATCAACTGCATCCTGGTGTGCCTGTTCTGCTTCAGCTTCTGAGAAGAGTTCCACCCGGGGAGCGTTGTGCAGCAAGTCACTCGGAAGCACAACTTCAACACCATACACCATGAAGAAAGGGGTTCTGTCAGTCGACCGGTTCAGGGTTGTTCCTAATCCCCATAAGACATACGACAACTCAGTGACCCAAGCTCCAGCGGCATGCTTGAGGTCACACATCAGTTGGGGTTTTAGCCCTTGAAGGATCAAACCATTCACCATTTCCGCTTGCCAATTCGACTGTTGGTGCGCAACAGATGCGTAGTCGCCCCAAGTGCCTTGGGAAGCACAAAACTCTCTGAACTCATCAGAATCAAAGTTGGAGACGTTATCTGTGATAATCCTGTGAGGGACTCCATATCTGAATATCAACTCCTTGATGAATTGATGTGAGTGCTTGAGTCAAGGTTCTTGATAGGCTTGGCTTCGATCCATTTGGTGAATTTGTCGACTGCCATGAGAAAATGAGTGAAACCACTTCTGCCGGTCTTGAAGGGTCCAACCATATCCAACCCCCAGACTGCAAACGGCCAGACGATTGGAATAGTCTTCAAGGCGGATGCAGGCTTGTGAGACATGTTGGAGTAGAGCTGGCAACCTGCGCACTTGTCGACTATATCCTTTGCCATCTCATTTGCATGCGGCCAATAGAATCCGCTCGGTATGCTTTGGCCACGATGGTCCGAGAGGACGCATGGTGACCACAGGTCCCCGAGTGGATCTCATTTAAAAACATTCGACCTTCTTCTAGGGAGATGCAACGCTGAGCCACTCCTGTGACACTTTCCCTGTAAAGCTGCCCTCTTATCACGGTGAAAGCTTTGGATCGATGGACGATCTGGCGGGCCTCATCTTCATATTCTTGGAGTTCCTGCCTGAGCAGGTACGTGATATACGACACCGTCTAGTTGGGCGTGATCACTAAAACTTCCATGACCAAGTCGACTACAGCTGGGACTTCAATCTCAGTCGGATTGGTTGAACTTATCGATTGCGGGGGCTCTTCCTTGAAGGGATCTTCTTGTACTGATAGGGTGTGGAGATGCTCCAAGAACACATTACTGGGGATAGGCTTCCGAGTGGAACCTACCTTTGCTAGATCATCAGCAGCTTGATTCTTGATTCGGGGTATGTGGTGGAGCTCTAACCCCTCAAACTTCTTCTCTAGCTTTCTTACTGCATTGCAATAACCGGTCATTGTTGGACTCCTAATGTCCCATTCCTTCATTACTTGATTAACCACTTGTAGGATCGGAAGTATGTCTAGAGGGGGGGTGATTAGACTACTTGACAACTTAAAAATTTCGCCTTTTGATTGGAGTAGATTCTTAGCAAGTTCACAATGATAACCAAGTCAAGTATCACCCTACACATGCAATTCTAGAGTTGTGGCAGCGGAAAGTAAATTGCACGTATAGTAAATGAGAGGAGGAGAAGAGCAAACGCAATTTGGAGACACGGAGATTTTTCTCGTGGTTCCGATAGGTGGTGCTATCGTCAATCCACGTTGATGGAGACTTCAACCCACGGAGGGTAACGGCTGCGAGAGTCCACGGAGGCTCCACCCACGAAGGGTCCACGAAGAAGCAACCTTGTCTATGCCATCATGGCCTCGCCCACGGAGGACTAGCCTTACTCGGGTAGATCTTCACGAAGTAGGCGATCTCCTTGCCCTTACAAACTCCTTGGTTCAACTCCACATCATGACGGAGGCTCCCAAGCGACACCTAACCAATCTAGGAGGCACCACCTCCAAAAGGTAATAGATGGGGTTGGTGATGATGAACTCCTTGCTCTTGTGCTTCAAATGATAATCTCCCCAACACTCAACTCTCCTCACCGATTTGGCTGTGGTGGAAGAAAGGATTGAGTGGAAAGCAATTGGGAAGGCTAGAAATCAAGTTTCATATGGTGGGAGTGGAGCAACTTGATCTCAACACAAGGGTAGGTAGTTTTCTTCTCGAAATGTAAGGTAGGAGTGGTAGTTCTTTCGATGGCTCTCTCCACGAATGAAGAGGAGGTGGAGGGTATTTATAGCCTCCACACAAAATCCAACTGTTACACATTTGACCAATCTCGGTCGGACCGAAGTTGACAACTCGGTGAGACCGAAAGTTCAAATCTTGTGAGCGTTGGGATTTTCGTGGGACCGAAAATACAATCTCGGTTAGTCCGATTCTTCCAAAGTCTAGGGTTTGCCAATCTCGGTGGGACCGACTTTCTCATCTCGGTGACACCGATTTGAGTACGTAGGTTCTGAAGCTTGGCAACACCAATTTCGTATGACCGAGTTTGGAATCGGAAAATCCGAAATTTTAGGGTTTGGCTATATGGCTGAGGTGGTTCATCTCGGTGTGATGGGTTTGGAATCGGTGGGACCGAGATTACTTATGAGTTTATGTTGGAATGAAAGATTGCTGATAGTTTGAGAGATAAATCACTAAGCACTTAGAGCAACCAGATCATCATCATAACCTCATCCCTTTTAATAGTATTGGCTTTCCTATGGACTCAATGTGATCTTGGATCACTAAACCAAAAATGGAGTCTTGAGCTTTTGCCAATGTTTTCCTTAGCATTTTGAGGGTCCACATCACGGTCATTGCCATACCCATATCAATGAACTTTCTGAAATATTCTCAAGAAATAATTAGTTCAATGATATATATGTTGTTATTAATTACCAAAACCACCCGGGATTAGTTGCACTTTCAATCTCCCCCTTTTTGGTAATTGATGACAACATATAGATCAAAGCTTCGACAAATGATATAATCAATGAATAACATCGTCGCTTTGAGAAGTATGTGATAAGCAAGAGCTCCCCCTAAATTTGTGCATTATTTAAGATTTGCGTTTGAATGCAAATGCACAATCGATTAGGATCATGGGTCACTCTTCCATGTCACATACATCTTGGTGGAGCGCACAAAATGATAAGAATGAATAACATGCACCCAATCACCAAGACATGAGTAAGTGATCATATAAGATATGAATGGAATATGATAAACATCAAGCACACATTAAGCACAGTATGATCAAGCACTCATCAAGATAGAGCAAACGTAGTATCAAACACACGAAATGTCTCAAAGAACTCAAAAGTATCTCAAGGAAAACCGCAAACGAAAGAGCAAGAGCAAAAACGAGCACTCTCTCTCTCGAAGCCCTATGATCTATACAATTTCTCCCCCTTTGGCAACAAGTTACCAAAAAGTTCGAAAGGTATAGAGCTAATCGTCACTCGGGACTCTGCTGGCGGCTCCTGTCTGCGTCGATGGAGTGGAGATAGCTGCATCTGCAAAAGCTTCTGCTGAAGTCTGTGGAGCTGGAGGAGGGATACTGAGCTGGTCTTTGGGCCGACGGAGCTGTAGGAGGTGCCATGTAGTAGCCACAGGGTCTCCATTGAATAGCAGCTGATCTGGGCTTTGTGGGCACTGCAGCAGCTGCTCATAGTCATCCCGACTAGATCATCTTCCATCTCCCTCATGAGCTCTGCTTTTCCCTCTTAGCTTCCTCGATGTCCGCCTCAAGCTTGTTGACGGTGACTGCACTTCATCGACTTGACGTCCGAGCATGGAACTTATCTTCAACTATCCTCTCAAGGCTCTCCCGAGACTGCACTATGCTGGCCAAAGCGTAGCTCAATTCTCTGAGTGGCTTCAAGAAGTTGTTCTGCAACACTCTTGGGCTTTGTCACTGCTTCCTTCTCAGCTTTAGCTTGTTTGGCAGCTTCGGACTTAGCATGTCCTTCTACAGATGTGGGAGCATCCTCACCATCACAACCTCATTATCTTCGTGTTCAGGGCTGCGGTGGCAAGTGGGGTCTATCCAACAGTAGGTGTCCGTGCCAAACTTGGCATTAATGAGCATCTGAATATGCGGAGCAAACCCACACGACCTCTTCTGGTCTGCTGCTGTCCTCTTGATAGTCTCTACTATCAGGTCCATCACCTTAAAAGGTGTCTTCTGATCTAGAATGTGCAGCATGTTGATAGAATACCCTCTTATCATGCGGTGGTCTCCTGACTTAGGCATCAAAGTATGCCTCAGAATGGTATTGGTGGTTGGGAGACCTGCGTGAAGATAATAGACTGAACCAAGCTTCCATATCTCTACATCCTTCTCAGGTACCTCATTGTACATGTTCTTCATTGACTCGTGATTCTTCTTTGGAATGCCATAGACATCAACATCATCATCCTTTGATACTGGAGCATTCAGCAATGCTCTCCATTCTTCAACAGTTGAATGGAATCTCGCCTTCATCATCCATACAATTCGCCATCCGGATAGAAGTGTGCGGTGGCATAGAACCGCATGATCATCTCATCATTCCAAGCGATCCTTCGACCAACAAAATCTGCAATCCCACAAGCGGTGAAGCTTTCATGCACATGTGGGAAATAGTCTCTGTGCTCTTCATTTGTTGATGTAATCCCGGTCTACATATCTGGTGTCAAGAACAATTGGCTTCTTATCCATGAGCACTTTGCCTCATAAAAGTCTTGTTGCTCTCTAGTGTGGAATCTTGGGTCAACTGCTGTCCTTCTCCTGGTGGCATATGGATCAACTTGCCTCCATAGCCTGAGACCTTTGTCCTTCCTCTCCTTCATATTTTCAGCTCGAGGATGAGCATCATTATGAACTGGCAATTTCATGCGAGCTTCAAAAAACATGAGCCTCATCATCAGATTCTGCAGGTGGCACATTGTCCTTCTTCTTCTCTGAAGCAGGTATGTTCCTCACAGTCTTCTTTGGCTTGGCAGCAGGTTTGGCTTGGGCTGCCTTTGCTTGAGCTGATGGCTTAGCTTTTGTGGGTGCTCCTGCCCTGATGGCATCTCCCATCAACTTTTGCTTCTGAGGAGGCTGGGGTGCTTCCTCATCAGAGTCATCATCATCAGCTTCTTCATGAACTAGCCTCTTCCTCTTGGAAGTTTTCTTGATCTTGCTGGAGGTTTCTTCTTCCATGCTGAGCTTCTTTGCAACTGTGGATTTCTTCACCTTGCTGGTGCCTTTCTTTGACTGTTGCCCTTGATAGCCCTTGGCAACCACTTGCCTTTTTGGCTTTGAAGTTATCTCCTCATCTGCAACAAAGTCAGAATCCTCCTCATCAGAATTCCTCTTCTTCCAGCCCTCGTGGCAGCCGGAGGCAATCCACTTGGAGTGCTCTCTCCATCATCTGAAAAACTGCTTTCTTCGACTTGTCACCGCCTCGAATCTCAACGGCAACTCGACCTGTTCGACATTGTCACTTCCATCGATATGACCGAAAACCTGTGAATAGAATAGGCATAGGCAGAATAGAAGAGTTATCACAAACTGCAGAGGATTTTGCAAAAAAAATGAGGTCAAACTTTAGTTTTAGGTTTTCACAGAATACATTTCGGTCTGACCGAGTCTATAAATTCGGTGAATCCGAAGTGTCTAAACAGACCACATACACCACTTTCGGTTGGACCGAAATGGGTTTCGGTCTAGCCGAGAGCACTAGGGTTTCACTAAATCCTCACTTCGGTCTTACCGATTTGCACAACTCGATTTAACCGAAAAGTGCAGTGCAATGGCCAGAGGCCAAATCGGTCAGTCCGAGAATGTCGAATCGGTCACACCGAGATGTGTTCGGCGGAAACCTAACCCTAAAATTTTCACTCGAATTTTGTTCTATGATCTAAACGGCTGGATAGGGAGATTTCAATCTTGGCATGAAACTTGACAACACCTATCGTGCATTGAATCAGCGGTTGGAGCACGAGAGGGATGAAACTCACCCAATGCGGTGGAGCTTCACTACGGCGGCAACGGCGCGATGAGAAAGACCGTTGACGGCGATGGAGACCCGCGGCGAGGGCGCACAGGTGATGGCGGAGACGATCCGGAGACCAAGGCGACGGCAACGAAGGGTTTGAGGGCAGAGCGTTTTGAAGAAGTAATCAACGCTACCTGTCCTCGGTATATATACCCTTCGGTGTCGGTGGGACCGAGTTTGAAAACTTCGGTGGGACCGAGATGGTTAATCGCGTGCGATTACACACTTCGTCACGCCAAAATTTGAAACTCGGTTTCACCGAGGTGAAAACCTAGATCAATCCAAGTGATTTGATGTCATCCGATTTGAGTATATCGGTTTGACCGAAAGTACTTAGAAGGTTTTGGAAGTTAGGCTTTTGACGGATCGGTGGCTCCGAGTGCTCCTCACTCGGTGCGTCCAAAAAGTCTTGTTCAAAGTTTGTGATATAAGCATGAATAGAGTTTGAGACAAGAAAGCATAGATAGCTAGGGAGGAACTTAGGCATTCTTGTCCATCCATTTGGTCAAAAAGAAAGAAAACCAAAAGACCAAAGCAACAAATGGATGTCCTCGAATGGATAAACTCATGCATCCAACATGCTCACACAATAAGATAGCAAATGAAATATGTGTCAAACATGCACAAACAAAACACTAACAGCTAGCACACAATTTGGCGATGACTAGGTCATCTATATATGAGTATATTGACTTAGGAGTCAAATGAGAACATTTGATCATAGGTCATACTCATCGTTTAAGCACAAGTGGGGTTACCACTTTTCATAAAGCATTGATGTGTTCACATCATTAGAAGATGCTTTGGCTCATTTCTTTAGAGCAAAGCTCCCCCTTGATGTGAGAGCCCCTTTTACAGGGTCAAACTAACCTTGGGTTGTCGTTGACGACTTCATGTAGATGTTGAAGATGTGGATGCTCAATGTTGATGAAGATCACCAAGAGTTGGGAGCAATCCTTTGGATTCGGGCACTTTCAATACCTACATGGGTTAGTCCCACAAGGAACAAACAAGGATATCCATGGACATAGATTGAAGTACACAATAGATGATGTCCATGAAAGCAATGATTACCTTGTCCCTTGACTTACCAACATGAGGGTTTGTGACTCCATGAATTAGTGCAAGATGTGGAAGTTGATTGCACAAGTCCTTGCCAAAATGAATGTGAGTGAAGTATATTGGCGGAGTCACCCTCAAGAACTCTCTAGTTCTTCTTCTTCGGGATCCACATCATCTTGATGGGAATCCTTGGGGTAGTAGTTGAGCTTGTTGAAGTAGAACTTGAAGTTGCCTTGGGAACCCACTTGACCATGGCCTTGGGTGCTTCAATAAATGCATCAATCTCCTCTTGAAGCTTGTCCTTGCCTTTTAGCTTGTGGTCTTGTGGTGGAAGGTCATCTTGAGCTTGTTCCTCATTTGAAGAAGTAGGATCATACTTCTCCTCTTGAGAGACAAACTTTGGAGTGGGATATTGACCTTCTTCCCATTCAACTCCTTCGGCGTTGAACTTTCGCTCAAAACCAATTCCTTGATTCTTCCGGTGTCTTCCTTGCTTGCGAACAATTTCCTCAAAGCTTTTGCTTCCAGCAAGACTCTTGTAGACACCTTTCTCTATAATCCCTTTCAATAGACTATTTTCTTGCTCAAGTGAAACTTGGCTTGAAACATTGTTAGTGGAATCAAGAGAATTACTAGAAGTAACAACATTTGATTTAGCATGATTATTGTTACTACTAGATGAAGAATTTTTCTTATGCTTGTCATGCTTAGTTTTGATAGGTGGCAAGAAATTAGACAAGAGAAGTCGTTTGGCAAGATATGAAGAACTCTTCTTTGAAGATCGTCATTGATTGCTTTTAGAAACTCATGTTCTTGCTCTAGATTGAGCTTCTCGAGCGTAGCTTCTCATGAGATCTTAGGAGCTCTCTATGATCTTCTTGAGTTGTTTCATGAGCTAACTTAAGAGTGTTTAGTTCTTTAGTTAGACGCTCAATCTCCTTCATAGCATTGTCATTCGACTCTTCTCGACTATAAAGACTACTAGCATGTTCATCATTACTAAGCTCACTAGATTTATCATGTAAAGCTCATCTTCACCAAGCAAGTCATCCTCATCACTATCAAAGTCAATAAACTCAGGGTGTGATACCTTGGGGCCTTTTGCCATGAAGCATCTTCCAATTCCCTCATTTGGTGAATCAAATATGTCATAGGAGTTGGAGTTGGAGGACACGAGAGCAAGACCGCAACACCTTCATCTTGACAGATTCGGAGTTGGAGTGATAGCTTCTTTCGAGTGATTGTCGGAGTCGGGCCGGAAACCCATTCACCAACATGAGCTTGATGTTTTCTTCTTGTGTAGCTCCTTGATGACTTGTCTTTCCTTTCCGAATCCTTGCTTCTCCGAGAGGATCTTCGCTCATAACGATCATCTCTACTCCTTCTCTCTTTTCGAGGCGACTCTTCTCTTGAGCTTCTTCTTCTTGGAGATTCTTCTCTTCTCTTGTGGGAGTCGAACACTCATTTGAGTAGTGTCCGGTCTTCCACAATTGTAGCAGTTTCGATCACGACTAGAAGATCTCTTTTCATCATATGATCTAGACTTTGAGCTTCTTTCCTTGCTTCTACTCTTGTAGAATTTGTTGAAGTTCTTCACCATTAGGCTTATCTCTTCATTGGAAACTAGCTTGTCACTTGAGGTTGTGGGAGCTTCAACTGCAGCTTTGTAAGCACCACTTGACTTGTTGTGAAGCTCTTCCTTATCTTTAAGTGTCATCTCATGAGCAACAATCCTTCCAATGACTTCGGTAGGCTTGAGATCTTTGTAGTTTGGCATCATTTGGATCAAAGTGCACACGGTGTCATACTTTCCATCCAAAGCTCTGAGAATCTTCTTGATGATGAATCGGTCGGTCATTTCTTCGCTTCCTAAGCCTGCCATCTCATTGGTGATGAGAGCAAGCCTAGAGTACATTTCAGCGACTCCTTTACCTTCCTTCATCTTGAACTTGTCAAGCTGACCTTGAAGAACATCTAGCTTTGATTCCTTCACGGACTCGGTACCTTCGTGCATTTCGACCAAAGTATCCCAAATCTCTTTTGCATTCTCAAGACGGCTGATCTTGTTGAACTCCTCGGGACACAAAGCATTGAAGAGAATGTCACAAGCTTGAGCATTGTTCTGTAACATCCGCAACTCATCCGCAGTAGCTTCGCGATCCGGAACTTTTCCTTCCTCGAAGAACTCACCTTGCAAGCCAACACAAATAATGCCCCATGCGGCAGGGTTATGTCCAAGAATATGCATTTTCATTTTATGCTTCCAACTAGCAAAGTTTGAACCATCAAAGTAAGGACCTCTACGAAAATTACCCTCACTAGACGCCATACTCTCCTAGGTTGTGAAACCAAGCTTATGGAGTCCAATGCAACGGAAACCAATCCAATGGACACCAAAGCTCTGATACCACTTGTAGGATCGGAAGTATGTCTAGAGGGGGGGTGATTAGACTACTTGACAACTTAAAAATTTCGCCTTTTGATTGGAGTAGATTCTTAGCAAGTTCACAATGATAACCAAGTCAAGTATCACCCTACACATGCAATTCTAGAGTTGTGGCAGCGGAAAGTAAATTGCACGTATAGTAAATGAGAGGAGGAGAAGAGCAAACGCAATTTGGAGACACGGAGATTTTTCTCGTGGTTCCGATAGGTGGTGCTATCGTCAATCCACGTTGATGGAGACTTCAACCCACGGAGGGTAACGGCTGCGAGAGTCCACGGAGGGCTCCACCCACGAAGGGTCCACGAAGAAGCAACCTTGTCTATGCCATCATGGCCTCGCCCACGGAGGACTAGCCTTACTCGGGTAGATCTTCACGAAGTAGGCGATCTCCTTGCCCTTACAAACTCCTTGGTTCAACTCCACATCATGACGGAGGCTCCCAAGCGACACCTAACCAATCTAGGAGGCACCACCTCCAAAAGGTAATAGATGGGGTTGGTGATGATGAACTCCTTGCTCTTGTGCTTCAAATGATAATCTCCCCAACACTCAACTCTCCTCACTGATTTGGCTGTGGTGGAAGAAAGGATTGAGTGGAAAGCAACTTGGGAAGGCTAGAAATCAAGTTTCATATGGTGGGAGTGGAGCAACTTGATCTCAACACAAGGGTAGGTAGTTTTCTTCTCGAAATGTAAGGTAGGAGTGGTAGTTCTTTCGATGGCTCTCTCACGAATGAAGAGGAGGTGGAGGGTATTTATAGCCTCCACACAAAATCCAACTGCTACACACATTTGACCAATCTCGGTCGGACCGAAGTTGACAACTCGGTGAGACCGAAAGTTCAAATCTTGTGAACGTTGGGATTTTCGTGGGACCGAAAATACAATCTCGGTTAGTCCGATTCTTCCAAAGTCTAGGGTTTGCCAATCTCGGTGGGACCGACTTTCTCATCTCGGTGACACCGATTTGAGTACGTAGGTTACGAAGCTTGGCAACACCAATTTCGTTATGACCGAGTTTGGAATCGGAAAATCCAAATTTTAGGGTTTGGCTATATGGTGAGGTGGTTCATCTCGGTGTGACTGGTTTGGAATCGGTGGGACCGAGATTACTTATGAGTTTATGTTGGAATGAAAGATTGCTGATAGTTTGAGAGATAAATCACTAAGCACTTAGAGCAACCAGATCATCATCATAACCTCATCCCCTTTTAATAGTATTGGCTTTCCTATGGACTCAATGTGATCTTGGATCACTAAACCAAAAATGGAGTCTTGAGCTTTTGCCAATGTTTTCCTTAGCATTTTGAGGGGTCCACATCACCAGTCATTGCCATACCCATATCACTGAACTTTCTGAAATATTCTCAAGAAATAATTAGTTCAATGATATATATGTTGTTATTAATTACCAAAACCACCCGGGGATTATAGTTGCACTTTCACCACTAAGTCTGAGTTGCCGTAGACCATCAAGCGTCGGACGTCAAGTGAAATGGCCATACGTAACCCATACAGCAGTGCCTCATACTCAGCTTCATTATTTGAAGAATCAAAGTGAATCTGGAGGACATAGCTGAGCTTGTCGCCTCTTGGGGATACCAAAACCACTCTTGCACCAGAGGCATTCAACTTCTTGGACCCATCATAGAACATAGTCCAATGCTCCGAGTGAATCTGAGTCGGTTGCTGCTGTTCAATCTACTATGCAAGGAAATCTGCTATTGCTTGGGACTTGATGGCTTTCTTTGCCTCAAACTTGATATCCAACGGAAGGAGTTCAATCGCCGATTTTGCCACTCGACCAGTTGCATCCCTATTATTCAGAATTTCTGACAATGGAGCATCGCTGACGACTGAAACCAAGTGGTCTGAGAAGTAGTGTGCAACTTTCTTCGTGGTCAAGTAAATTCCATAAACAAGCTTTTGATAATGAGGATATCTCTGCTTGGACGTAGTCAAGACTTCAGAAATGTAATACACAGGGCGCTGAACTTTGTAGGCTTTTCCTTCTTCTTCCCGCTCGACCATGAGCACTGTGCTGACAACTTGTCCAGTGGCTGTGATGTAAAGTAGTAAAGGCTCCTTGCTGGTTGGAGTGGCAAGCACCGGCTGGGTGGAAAGCAGGGCTTTGAGCTCTTCAAACGCTGCTTCAGCTTCATCATTCCACTCGAACTTGTCAGACTTCTTCATCAGTCAGTTAAGAGGTAATGCCTTTTCACCGAGGCGTGAGATGAATCGACTCAATGCAGCCAAACAACCAGTAAGCTTCTGAACATGGTGCACATGCACATGGCGTTTCATTCGGAGGATTGTGCCAACTTTCTCTAGGTTTGCGTCGATTCCTCGTTCGGAAACAAGGAAACCGAGTAACTTTCCACCTGGGACTCCGAATGTGCACTTTGACGGATTGAGCTTGATATCATATCTTCTTAAGTTGGCAAAGGTTTCAGCGAGGTCAGTCAGTAGGTCGGAACCTTTGCGTGACTTGACCACTATGTCATCCATGTATGCTTCCACATTTCGACTGATTTGAGTGAGCAGGCACTTCTGAATCATGCGCATGAACATGGTACCAGCATTCTTGAGGCCAAAGGGCATAGTAACATAGCAAAAACACCCGAATGGGGTTATGAAAGTTGTTTTTATTTCGTCGAGTCCATACAGTCGGATCCGATGGTACCCGGAATAAGCATCCAAAAAGGACAATCGCTCACACCCCGCAGTTGAGTCGACTATCTGGTTGATGCGGGGCAGAGGAAAATGATCTTTCGGGCAAGCCCGATTGATAGGCTTGAAATCAATACACATTCGAAGTGACTTATCTTTCTTGGGGACCATAATAACATTGGCGAGCCACTCAGAGTGATATATCTCTTGGAAGAACTCAGCAGCCAGAACCTGAGCCACCTCCTCACCAATTGCCTTCCTCTTCTACCCGGTGGACTGACGGAGATGCTCTTTAACGGGTTTTGCTTTTGGGTCGACTCGCAAACGGTGCTCAGCCAGTCCCTTGGGTACACCCGGTATGTCAGATGGTTTCCATGCGTAGATGTCCCAGTTCTCACGGAGGAACTGGATGAGCGCTTCTTCTTATTTGCCGTCGAGTGTTGTTGAGATATGAGTCGGAGTAGCATTGGGATTGGTCAGGTGAATGTGAACCGGCTTTGTTTCACCAGACGACTGAAATGCAGACTCTAAAGTAGGCCTCTTGGCACGCAACAAATCACTCAGATCTGTATTCTTCTGGAATTCTTGCATTTCTACTACTGCCATCTATTCATCGGTGATCTTTGAGCCCTTCTGGAGGCAATCTTCTGCTCTCTGCCGATTTCCAGTGACTGTGAGCACGCCTCTAGGGCCAGGCATCTTCAACTTGAGGTACACGTAACACTTTCGAGCCATGAAACGAGCATAAGTAGGTCTGCCTAGAATAGCATGATAGGCACTGTCAAAATCCACCACCTCAAACGTCAACTTTTCGTTGCGGTAATTCTTTGAATCACTGAAAACCACATCAAGAGTAATCTGACCAAGTGAGTCGGCTTTCTTTCCTGGGATGACACCATGGAATCTCATGTTGCTCTCATTGAGCTTGGACATCGGAATGCCCATCCCTCGGAGGGCCTCAGCATATAGTATATTCAAACCACTGCCACCGTCCATCAAAACCTTGGTCAGTTGAGTGCCCCCAATGACTGGGTTGACCACCAATGCTTGCCGCCCAGGGGTAGCAACTTGCGCTGGGTGGTCGGACTAGTCGAATGTAATGGGGTTTTTTGACCACTTCAAATATGTCGCCGTTGCCAAAGCAACCATGTTTACTTCTCTGTTAATAACCTTCAGTCGACTTTTGCTCCCGAGGTCAGCAAAAATCTCCAAAGTAGCATTGACATTAGGGTAACCTCCATCTTCATCTTTGTCCTCCTCCTTATCAGACTCTTTGTCCTTTTCACAGGGTTGTCCCTCTCGGAAACTCTAAATCAGGAATCGACACTGTCGAGTGGCATGCTTGGGAAGAATCAAATTTCCCTCTTCATCCTTTTTGGTGTGTATATGACATGGTAAATCAAGCACATCATTTCCCGCTTGGCCTTTCACTTTTTTAGGGGTCCAAGGCCCTTTAGGCTTCCCCTTGAACTTCCCTTGATTCAAAATTGTTGCCTCAGCAAGACTTGCAGCCTTAGCTTTTCGTTTCTGCTTCCGACTAGAGTTTCCTCCTCCGGTGTACTGGGCGACTGATTTATTCTTGCCACTCTGGAGTCGGTCCTCCTCTTTGCCGTTAGCGTATCGAGTGGCAATCTCCATCATCCGAGTCAGAGACATGTCTCCGGTCCGACCGAACTTCAGATTGAGCTCTCTGTAGCGAACGCCTTCTTTAAAGGCACAAACTGCTTGGTGCTCTGACACATTCTCCACTATGTGATGAAGGGTAGTCCATCTTTGGATATAGTCTCTCAAAGTCTCATTATGTTTCTGAACACAATGCTGCAATTCTGCCAAACCAGCAGGTCGCTTATAGGTGCCCTCAAATGTTTTGGTAAACACTCGAGCTAATTCTTCCCAATTGAAAATGCTCCCAGGGGACAACTGATTCAACCAGGCTCCGTCAGAACCCTCAAGCATCAAAGGGAGGTGTTTCATGGCCACCACATCGTTGCCACCACCAATGTGCATAGCCACTCGGTAATCCTCCAACCAAGTGTCGGGCTTCGACTCTCTGGTGAACTTACTTATGCCCGTCACCACCATGAAGTTGTGAGGGATCTCAGCGGCTCGGATGGCTCTTCCGACGTACTCGTGGCCGGTGTCGGTGTCAAAACCGGTGGATCTCGGGTAGTGGGTCCCGATCTATGCGTCAAGGCTGATGGTAATAAGAAGTAAGGGACACAGATGTTTACCCAGGTTCGGGCCCTCTCGATGGAGGTAAAACCCTACTTCCTGCTTGATTAATATTGATGATATGGGTAGTACAAGAGTGGATCTACCACGAGATCGTAGAGGCTAAACCCTAGGAGCTAGCCTATGATGATATGATTGTAATTGTGATCGGCCTTCTAAGGACCAACCTCTCCGGTTTATATAGACACCGGAGAGGGCTAGGGTTTACATGGAGTCAGTTACAAGGAAGGAAATATAATATCCAGATCGCCAAGCTTGCCTTCCACATCAAGGAAAGTCCCATACGGACACGGGCCGAAGTCTTGAGTCTTGTATCTTCACGCTTCAATAGTCCGGATGTTTTACATAGTCCGGCCGTCCGGATACCCCCTAATCCAGGAATCCCTCGGTAGCCCCTGAACCAGGCTTCAATGACGATGAGTCCGGCACGCAGTATTGTCTTCGGCATTGCAAGGCGGGTTCCTTCTTCGAATACTCCAAAGCAATTATCGAACACTCAAATCGTGTACGGATCTGAAAAATGATCTTCACGTACCACCGTAGAGAGAATGATATTTCACAAATGTAATCTGCTGACAACTTTTTCTGATGACGTGATACGTTATTAAGATCAGATCCATTATTCAAACCATTTCCACACAACCAGCTACATCGCATATTACGAGGCGGTTTCTATGACACTCTTGTCAAAGCAGAGATCGTGTCCCCTTATCACGGGATTCTCATCAATACGGGTATGGGTAATCTAACCGTGCCGCTAACCGCCGCGAGTGGGAGTCAGACGGGTTCCACCAGGCAAGTGGGGACTGTCGCCTTTATAAGGAGGTCAGGTTTCTTCCTCTTTTACCGACGCCTTCTCCTTCGCTAGCTCAATCCCTTCTGTGCGAGCCCTAACGCCCAAGCACTCTTCTTCCCTGTTGAATGGAAGTTTCCCGAAGATGTCCAGATCCGGAGCAGGAGGTAGATGGATGGCCTCAACTGTCCAGGAGAAGGACATCAAGAAGCTCCGGGGAGCCGGGTATCTGGCCCAGAAGATCGGTCACCGTCTTCCCTCGGCGGGACAGGTCGTCCCTACTCCGGAATCTTATGAGAGAGTTGTGTTCCTTCCCCATTTCGTCTATGGGCTCGGGTTTCCCCTTCACCCTTTGTTCGGGGAGTCATGTATTACTATGGGATCGATTTTCACGATCTTTCCCCCAACTCCTTCCTCAACATCTCGACGTTCATCGTCGTGTGCGAGGCTTTTCTCCGGATCCCACCTCACTTCGGCCTATGGCTATAGATCTTCAATGTGAAGCCCAAGGTGGTGAGTGGCGAACATGCTGAGTGTGGCAGCACCATGGTAAGCAAGATGCCCAAGGCCGTTTGGCCGAAAGGCGCTTTCAACGACTCCGTCAAGGAGTGGCAGCAGAAGTGGTTCTATATCACCGAACCACGTGGCAAGAAGTGGGCGGCAGCTCCAGAGTTCAGATCCGGAGCTCCACTGCGACTCACGTCCTGGCCCGAGAAGGGCCCGAACTGGTGCTCGTCTGATGAGCTGTTACTGCTCCAGACGCGCATCCAGGGTGTGGTCGATAGGGACGTCAAACTCGTCGACGTAGTCTAGGTGATGCTAGTTCGCCTGGTTCTCCCTTGTCAGCATCGAGCTTGTACCCTATGGGAATTCGACCCGGCTGAGAACCAAACCCTTCGGAAGCTTTAGGATTCCTCCCACAAGGATATCTGGAAGGTTCTCTTTAAGTCCGGCAAATCGTGGCCGGGCCCCGACAAGGACCATGGGTATCGATCATCCCATTCTCCAAGCTCGGTAAGTCATAGCCGCACTCCGTCTATTCATGCTTCAGCTGGCATGTTATGCGGGAGACACCTTAATCGTGTTTCATTGCGACCTCAGGGATGGATAAAGAAGGTGGAGCAGATACATTGTCCAGCCCCCCTGCCGGAGGAACCAACAGGACCTCTTCTGACGAAGATGCTGGTCCCCGCGCCTGACAAGGCGCCAAACAAAGAGGCCTCCAAGAAGGTCAAGAAGACTCGAGGTGGCCTTCGCCGTCGCGAGGCTTCGGACGCCAAATCCGAAGACTCCAGTGACGATCCTTCGTCCGAGGGCGAGGAGGAGGAAGCAGAGGAGGATGAGCCTCACTCTGACGGTGGGAGGAAGAGAACGGCCTCCACCTCTCTGGAGGCCGGATCGCCCAAGAGGGGGAAAAATTTCCCCCGAGGGGCATCCTCCACGGCTGCCGATAGTAGCCCGGAGTGGGATCCCAAGGCCCAGCCCCTGGAGAAGTCGTAAGTATCCGAACATGCATATGCGTCCGGGATTGTTTTTTGGGTGTAGTAGTTTTGACAGTTGTCTACATATTGCACAATCCGGCAAGGTCATGCGCCGGCCAGTCCTCGTCGGAGGATTCACTGGACTCGGACGCTTTGCCGAGCGAGACGCCTCCGCGGGCCCCTTCCCCCAAGTCTGGGCACGACACTGAGGTGTCATCTCGACAAGACCAGGACCAGGGAGGACATATCCCTGGTGCCAAATACGTGGGGATGGATACGGCCCCCGGGACCTCTTGGGTTCCGGGATCGAGCGAGCAGCTACCCCTGATGGCGGGAGGCCTGCGTACACTGCTGGCATCCTCTGTTCAAGCAGAGCTGCCTGGCGGTCTATCGACAGCGTTGAAGAACGCGTCTATTGTCGATGAGCATCGAGCCCTTATGGCGAGGTGGTTGAAAGAATTCAGTCCGCCGAGAGCGGGCTGAACGCGTCCTGCCTTAGCCTTATAAAGGCTTTTGAGGTATGTTTCCTAGGAAACCCTTGAGGGATTTGTCATAATATGAGTAGTAGCCCCTGATGCACTGTCCAGCGAACGAGACGGACCCGGGAAGGGGATCAAACCCCCTGCCTTCATAGGAGCCTATGTAAATAACGAATACCCTTTGGTGTGAAAACAGGCATCCGCAGAGAGGACGTCCGCTTTCAATGCGGAAGTGTCCGAACTGAAGTAGAGCCTTGCACGGGCCGAGGAAGAACTTGGCCATGTGAGAAAGCAACTGGAAGACAAGCAAGGTATGTTAAAAACATTTGTCTTGGAGTTGGCACGAACGAATGGTTGTGCAGAATAAAAGGTTTTAGTATTGTGTGCTCTAGGAGCGGGTGCCGAATACGAGGCACTAAAGAAAGCTTTGGCTGATGCCAATAAGAAGGCTGAGGCCGAACAGGCGCTTCGTGAGAAACACGAGGCCAGGGTTATCATAGCTGAGCGAGAGCTCCAGGAAGCTGTGAAGAAAAGCGAGGGCTTGGAGCAGAGTCTAGAAGGGAAAGAATCCGAGCTCGCCCAAGCTCTCGAGGATGCAGAAGGTGCTCGGGAAGAAGCCCGAGGTGCTGCGCGGGACATTCAAGAGGCCCGGAAAGTGGCGGCTGGTAAGGCCTTCTATATTCTTATCTTTGTATATGTTAGAATGTGAAGAATCCAAGCGGCAAGCTGAATTCTTATTTTTCTAGGGGCTTTTGCGGATCTTCCTTGCAGTATATCAGATGCCGCTCAATTCTACCGCACCGAGGAGAAGAAGACTGCGGAGAGGGATTTCTGGTCGCAGTATCTGGCGCCGAACTATCCGGTGCCATTTATCGATCAGATGAAACAGCTGGTCGAACTGCACCAGGCGGCCAAACTAGCCATGAAGGACTTAGTTGTCTGGTTGTGGCCTGCGGAGCCGATACCAAGCAGCTACTTCGCACTCATCAAGCGGATTGTGGGCGCATGTCCTCCGCTTGATGCTATCAAGCGATCAGTCTGCATAGAAGGCGCGCGTATAGCGTTTGCCCATGCGAAAGTGCATTGGGGGAGGCTTGACACAGAAAAGCTGATGACCGAGGGGCCGCCGGAGGATAAGGAGCACCACAAGCCCGAGCTGTATTATGAAGATGTGATGAAAGGGGCCCGCCTTGTGGCGGACAAGTGTGCTAAAGACATCATATTTCCCTGAGCGCATTTGTGCCGCTTGTTGTAATATGGGATAATGGCATGTTTATTATATATTGCCTGTTTTATTTGAACATATGTTCTTCATGTGCGGCTGTTTATTGTATGCAAATTCCGGGGGTTCGCCAGTCGTCGGCTTCTGCCCCCTCGTAAAAAGGATACGGGGGTGTTCGGGATATATCTGAACGCTCTCTATCCCATAGTTGGGTCCTTTTAAGGAGGTGTATCTTTCCGCGAACCAGGCAATCGGACTATAAGGCTTTATTACTCTCACTTAGCCATAGGAATTCGAGTATGGTCGGCGCAGCCCCTAGTGTTCGGAAGGCCGAACTAGGGGCTCTATTGGCCCCTAATCAGAAGACCGATCCGTCGCACTTAGCATTTATAATGGCGTTATGCGGAATAAATCTTTAAGGATTTTATAACCTCTCGAACAGCGGACCGGCTCTCGCTTTATCATGACAGTCGGTTTTCGGCTTTCTCTACTGAGGTGCTCGTTCGACTGAACCGGGACACAATCGCAGTAGTTCTCCCAGCGCTACCTTAGCCGATAGAACGGAACATAAGGTACCAAAACATGGGAGCCGGGCAAACCCAACCAATGACCCAAGACAGGATTCGGAGCTGATGCATATAGTGCTATAAGTTCGGGGTGCCGAACGACCGAAAAGGTGGTCAGAATTTATTCCGTACTGTGGAGCCCCTGGTACAACCAGGCGTACGCGAAGCGTGGCTGTCATTTTTGGCAAAGAGGCGTCGGCGATAAACGACAGCCGGTAATTGCTATTTAAGTCTATGCATTATAGTAGGATGATATGTCTAAGCATATGAGTATGATGTATGGAAAGAGGTCTTATTTGGCGGAACCTGTTGTGGTCGGACTGTAGGGGGTTGTGAGTGGATCGAGAATGAATCCGAACTGCCTTCTACCTGCATGTTCCTTCCTTTGTGTGTCCGGGATAATTCCATGCCGCCAGTCCTGTTTTGCGTCAACCGTTAGTTTGCAAATGCGAAATGCTTGAAGGCAGCTAGGTGTCCTCTTGTTGTTGCTCCCAGGGTCCCTAACCCTGCCCTGGTGTGTCTAGCCGTTGGACCGTGAGATAGTGCGGACTCGGCAATGGATGTCCGGATGGTTGGCCTGGGTAATTTACCACGTGGAATCTAGTCGACGTGGTTTTTCCCGTTAGCATACGGTAAACTATCATATGGTGGGAAAGTGCCGAGGATTTATTCTTTGGCACAGCATTTTTTGGGTGATCCGAGGACAACCGTTTAGAGTGGTGGGCCAATAAAACTTGGCCTTTGCGCCTTACATCTTTTAGGAGATGTTTTCCGTGGCGTCATACCCTTGTGGGCTTTGTGTGTTATGGAGCCCCCGAACTACTAGGTCTAGAGGCACTGCAATTGACTTGTTGTGGTTTATTTGGTCCTAGGCGGTCGGTCGTGCTGTTACTCTTTGGGGAGGGGGCCTTGACGAGGCATCTCCCCTTATTGCTTCCGGCGCGCGACCAGCCGCTTTATTTTGAGGATCATGCATTCTCTATTGGTATGCTTTCCGTCCTTCTGGGGGTACCATGAATTTCACACGGCTGATCCAGCGTGTGGCTACGATCGAATAGGCTTGTGTTGTTCTTTGTCCGTTTGGCGGACTGAGCGTTGCCGGATTTGGCGCCAGCTTCGTCATCTTGATGTTTATGACCTTTGTGTCGAGGCCTGAGGGTGTCTCTTCATGTCTGCTTCTTACCGCCTTGGACCATACTGATGTGTGGGCGTCTGTGTGCGTGCCCGTGGTTTTCCTGCTCGAGTTGAGGTAGCCAGTTGTGCCGTGTTTGCCTTTTATTGGGGCTGTCGGGTTCATACTTTTCGGCGGCCAGTATCTTGGTCCACCTATCCTCTAGCACGTCTTGGTCAACTGTAAGCTGCTCTTGCTTCCTTTGCAGGCTCCTTGCGGTAGCCATGAGTCGTCGCTTGAAGCGAACTTGTTCTACTGGGTCTTCCAGTACGCCGAATTTGTCATTGTCGAGGCTTGCCTCATTGTCGGAGGGGTGTGTGTGATTGTCCCTCTCCAAGCATCCCATCATCATTGGTCCGGCCTGCTTAAGTGTAGGCTGACTAGGGTTGTATTCCTCTTTGGCACCGTCCGGACTGCTCTCGTTTCTGATGTGGCGGGGCTTGAAGTGGTGCTGATAACGCACATGTTTTGCTTTTCTCCCTGAGGGGTTATCCTCCGTTGCCTCACCGCCACTGGTTTTCGTTGGGATGTCCACCATATATATATTGTATGAGGAGGTGGCCGTCCACCGCCCGGTGAGCGGTGGCTCCTGTAATTCTCCTGCATCGTCGTCCATACCGTCGATGTCTTCGGAGTCAAAGTCAAGCACATCGGTTAGATCATCGATCATGGCAATGAAGTGGGTGGTGGGTGGGCAACGAATTCCGTCATTGTCTGCTTCCCACTCAAGCCAGGCATAGTTCGGCCCGGAGTCTCCTGACAAGGAGAGAGACTTCAGTAAGTCCAGCATGTCACCGAGGGCGAGCGCTGCAAGGCGTCCGCCGCGGTGAACTCCATCACCGGAGCCCAACCAGGATCGGCGGGCTCGGGGGCGCGCGGACTGGGACCTACATCCGGATATGAGTCCGGGGGTCCGGAGCCACAGGCTCCCACAAAGGTGAGACCTGTGTTCGGCTCCATCGCCGATGAGGGTACGGCCTGCGGGGCGGAGTCCAGCCCTCCGTCCTTAGGCAAAGCAACATGCCCTGGATTTAGATCGGAGGCTTTTGTCGGGGTGATATCCCGAGCAACGTCCGATAGCAGGTCTAAGCCGTGCTCATCGTGACTGTCCGGCGCTTCTGGCGCTGGCCCGAATCCGTCGAAGATCAAGTCTCTGCGGATATCTGCCGTGTAGTTTAGGTTTCCGAACCTGATTTGATGGCCGGGGGCATAGCCGTCGACCTGCTCCAGGCGGCCAAGAGAATTGGCCCGCAGTGCGAAGCCGCTGCACATGAAGATCTGTCCGGGGGAGAAGTCTCACCCTGGACAGCGTCGTTGATGACGATTGAAGGAGCCATCGAGCCTGGCAGCGACAACACAGAGGAAATCTCAATGAAAGCACCAATGTCGGTGTCAAAACCGGCGGATCTCGGGTACGTAGGGGGTCCCAATCTGTGCGTCAAGGCTGATGGTAACAAGAAGTAAGGGACACAAATGTTTACCCAGGTTCGGGCCCTCTCAATGGAGGTAAAACCCTACTTCCTGCTTGATTAATATTGATGATATGGGTAGTACAAGAGTAGATCTACCACGAGATCGTAGAGGCTAAACCCTAGGAGCTAGCCTATGATGGTATGATTGTAATTGTGATCGGCATTCTAAGGACCAACCTCTCCGGTTTATATAGACACCGGAGAGGGCTAGGGTTTACATGGAGTCGGTTACAAGGAAGGAAATATAATATCCGGATCGCCAAGCTTGCCTTCCACATCAAGGAAAGTCCCATCCGGACATGGGCCGAAGTCTTGAGTCTCATATCTTCACGCTTCAATAGTCCGGACGTTGTACACAGTCCGGCTGTCCGGATACCCCCTAATCCAGGAATCCCTCAGCCGGAAGCATGCACTCTGCTTCCATTGGGTCAATCTCTATCCAACCCTTCTCTGTACGCTCTGTTCCTGTTGACCAAACCTTGTACAAGGACTGGCCTTGCATCGAACCCAGGCTCTCTTGGGTCAACTGGAACTCTGCGGTCATTATCATACGAGCATTATCGTCATACTGCCGGGGTGCGTATGACCCGTCCCTCGGTGGGGGCGATGGCACTCGACGGTGGTTGTCATGGGCATACTCACGATCAAATTCTCCATGGGCTCTTCCCAGGCACCGATCTCGACAGTGATCATGATATTCACATTGCAAAGGTGACCCAGGACTATGTGCCGACTGAACTGTATCTACCCTCACTGACCTGCTGTGGATCATGTTGCACGACTGAGAAACGACGGAGCTTTGCTCTCCTGCTGCCCGGAGTAGCGCTCAGATCTGCTCCAAGCCCCTTCCAGCTTCTGAACGGGACGGCTGAATAGACTCTGCTATACGTGCATCAGCTGTAAGATTCTGGTTCGGAGTGTAGTATACCTGGGGTTCAGGCGGAAACAATTGTCATTGTCGTCGACTGGACTCGGGGATCAGTCGACGGATGCATTCGTCGAGAGAATGTTGGAGGTTCTCCAGAGGCGCGCGCTCGGCCAACATGGCCAGGCGTGCAGCCTCCAAGGCCCGAGCCTCGGCGGTCTCCCACACGATGGGGGTCTGGAGCGCCTCCATGTTGTGGCAGTGCAACTCTTCCCTCTGCTACGAATTGAGAGGTTGGGGCTCATACTCGTCATGATCGTATGACGGACCGTCACCGTCGCCGTTGCCGCCGTTGCGGCGAAACCCGGGTGGGCTGCGACGGGAGTCGACCATGAGGACTTCTGCCGCGGGGTCGCTGCTCCCGCGCTCGGAAAGAGTATCCGCAGAGCCAGTCGACGGGTCGACTGGACCGCAGAGAAATTCGTCGGGCTCGATCGCCGCGACTTGAGGGCTGGCCGTCTAACGGGCCACCGCATGCTTTACCCACCGCCGGAGCCGCGACCGATCAGATCGCTTGCGGCGGTGTCCAACAAAGTGAGTGGATGATGCGAGGACCGACCGATACGGAGTCGACGGTTGTCGTAGAAGAACGCCGCAGGCACTCGCGCAGAAGTGTGACGCCTCGTGGATCGGAAGAGCCTCGACATCGAGGGGGGCTTCTTGGAGCCAGGCGGAGTCGTCGGCGACAAAAGTGAGCGCGCCGAGTCAGAACTCGCGGCCCACAACCAAACCACCGCCGGAAACAATGTTGATGAAGATAGGAAAAAAGGCAACCTCGCCGGAAGTTGCCAAGATGCTTTGCCCCACGGTGGGCGCCAACTGTCGTGGTACTAAGTCTGGCAGTAAGAGTAGGGGGTACGTATGAGGAGGCAAGGCCCTGGTTACAGCAGGATTATACACACGAGTTTACGAGTTCAGGCCCCTCTGGGAGGAGGTAAAAGCCCTACGTCTTGGTGCCCTGAGGATGTCGACTAGAATATGGGTGTGTGCTACAGGGATGCGAACCCTTGTGCCAGAGGAGAGGGTGGCTTATATAGAGTGTGTCAGGACCCTAGCCGTCCCCCGTTACAGGGTTCAATGTACATTAAGACAGGGCGTTACTGGTAACGCCAGCTATAAAGAGCTATTGATGATCTTTAAGACTACGGAGTGAACGTCTGACCGTTGCCATCCTGAGTGACTCTAGGTCTTCTGTACTCCGAGTGATTACTTGTATGGTCGAGTGACGTCATCTTGGTCGAATGGAATTGGGGTGTCCGAGTGAGCTAACTGGTCGAGTGGATTGCACTCAATGGTTACTTCAGTCGGTATCTCTTGTTATACTTTGAATGTTCCTGATTCTAGGGTAGTGACCTTGGGTAGGGCGTATAGGTCAGGCCTATTACCCAATCCTTGGTCCATGGCATCGTCATCTTCCAAAGAGGTTTGAGTGGATGCTAGAGATCCTAAGAGAAGTAATACAAAGAAATCTTTAGGAAAAGTTCATTCAATCCTATGAATCGAACAACGAACGTAGAAAAAATTTATAAGGATTCTAATCCTCTGAAATTCCTATGAAAATCCTTTGAAGCAAAAGAGTCTTAAAGCTTTTTCAATTTCTTGTGTGGCATTGGTCACTTCTCTGGTTGTAATTGAACAAAATAGTCATGAGCTTACTTGCAAGTGTTTTGAATAATGCAAGTGACTTTCTCAAAGACAACGAGAGCTATTGTAATAATTAATTATTCCTTCAAAGACAAAGGCAAAGAGTGCAAAGAGAAGTTAAATTCACAAATGCAGTACTCCGGCAGAAAAGTGCAGAAAAAGGAGTTAATAGCCCTCCTAAAAAAAGCAAAAATGGCCGTGGAGTGGACTTATACTACACTAGCGAAAGTAGTTTGAGTTATTAACAATCAGCCACCAATTGAATCTTAGTGCAAGTTTATCACACCAAAGAGATTGTTCTGAATGTATTAGAAATCTCCCCCATTCTATGAGAAAATCGATCGAGTTCATTCGGAAAAGGGGAAAATGGAGTACTAGCAGCTACTACAAATCGAATTCGAATACACCACGATAAGGAACCTACTATTTCTGAACTAAAACCACGACAGGAATTATGGAACGGAGGTAGTACGTTTGTTTGAGAATGTAGCCTCTAAGAACATATCAGTCCTTGAAATGTGAAATGTAATTGATGAAAGACGCCATATCTCTGTCCGAGGAACCATCCACTTCAACAGCGGCGCGAGAAGCCTCCTTCAGCAGAGAAGCTCTCCTCCTCGTGCCCTCGCCATCACCACAATCCATCAGCCTCTTCGCGGCTCCAGCGATTTCCTCTCTGCCAATGACACCGTCGGCCCGGGCCTTCTCCTTGAGGCTGTACCCGACCTTCCACTCATCGACGATAAGCCGGCTGTTGATCGGCTGGTCGAAGGCTATCGGCAGAGTCAGCATCGGCACGCCGGCGTACAGCGCCTCGAGCGTCGAGTTCATGCCGCAGTGGGTGAAGAACCCACCGATGGAGGGGTGGCACAGGACCTTGAGCTGGTCACACCACGGAACGACCACGCCGTCGCTTCCACGGATCAAATCCTGCACTCGGGAGCACGCGTCTCGGAGCACCCAGAGGAACCTGACCTTGCTCTGGGCCAGGCCAATGGCGATCTCTTCGAGCTGGGCGGGCGACACCGAGAGGAAGCTGCCGAGTGAGACGTAGAGCACTGAGCTCGCCGGCTGTGTGTCCAGCCAAGCCATGCAGCTTTCTTCCTCTGGATTGGCCTGATTTTCTTGGAGTGACATGAAGGGAATGCAAGGACCGACGGCAAACACAGGGCAGGGGAGCTCTTGCCTTAGAAAGTCAATGGCGTTGCTCTCGAGCTCGTAGAAGGAGGTGAAGATGACACACTGTGCTTTCCTCACGTAAGGGTATGCTTCAAGGATTTTGTCCAGCCTAATCTTGTCGGAGTGTGTGGGCTCAAGATCGGCAAGCCTGATCGACTTGAGTCCAGGAATATAGTTTTCCATCAGACAAGGATCAGTGACATCTGCATGAGATTTAATAAGGCTAATCATGTACAGTACCATTAATGCACTGGAGTGCTGCAGATTAGACAAAGAAGAACATCACACTACAAGGGACGAGTTGGGGCGTAGAACTGGTACCGGCCATGTCAGCGCTACCGCCGGCAGCCGTGGGCAACCGGTCGAAGCGGTGCTGCACGGAGAACATGGTGGCGCCGAGCGCCGAGAGGATGCACACGGGGACGCCCCTCCGGTTGCCAACGCGCACCGCCCCCGGCACGAACGTGTCGGTGACGATGGCCGCGGGCGCGGCCCCGAGCCGGTCGAGCAGGCGCTCGAACGGCGCCTCCATTTTGGTGTACACGGCGTCCACGAACCCGGCCCAGTCGGCCGCGCGGCCGTGCTCGGAGGGGATGACATTGGGGATGGCCTTGAGGCGGACGCCCGGCGCGAGCGCGGGACCGCCGAGCAGGCCGAGCCACTCCTCGGTGACGACGACCGTGGCCGAGACGCCGTCGCGGGCGGCGAGGAGGCGGCACAGGTTCAGCATGGCGTTGACGTGGCCGCGGCCAGGGAACGGCACGGCCACGACGTGGCACGGCGGCGCCGGCACGGAGCCCATTGCAGCTGGGGTTGGCTGGAACCTAAGCGAGAGAGAGAGACGAACGGGGCGGCTGTGCGAACTGCGAACTGCGAACTGCGAATCGTGCCTCTGTCCATGCGCCAACAAGTATCGTGGTGTGGTGGGCTTTTGGCAGCCGTATGGACCGTATGGGCTTTTGACTACGGGGTGGAATAGTACAGCCTAGCATATAAATTGCAACCATGGTTTTCAATTTCAGTTTCAGAAAAATTTCAGCACCAACCGAAATTACTGGAATTCAGTGAATTTCAGTGATTTCAGTTTCCATTTCAGCCAAATGACCGAAATATTAACTTGAATTCAATTAAAATTTTGAAAAAATTAAAAAATATTTTGAAAAAATATTGGAATTGTTGTGCTATACTGAAATTGCTGAAATATTTTGATGAATTTCACCAAAATCTCACTGAAAGTGAAAACCATGGTTGCAACCTATGCGTACATGTTGGGTCCTGCATCTGCATGGGCTGTCATGCC
Source organism: Aegilops speltoides (assembly GCA_021437245.1). Lineage (NCBI taxonomy): Eukaryota > Viridiplantae > Streptophyta > Magnoliopsida > Poales > Poaceae > Aegilops > Aegilops speltoides. Next base: position 390,238,205 of record CM038141.1, read on the forward strand.
TTGTTCCAGACTTCCAGTCCCTTTGTTTTCGAAATGCAGTAGCACATGAGTTAGCACTACACATGACATGACAGAGAGCGTCTCTCTTGCTTGGCCACTCGTCGTTGCAGCTCGAACCTTGAAGTGAGAGACGAACTGGGCGGCTGTGTGAATCGTGACGGGATTCCGCCTCTGTCCGTGCGCCAAGTATCGTGCTGGGGTGGCGGCTTCTGCCTCGAGATCTGCCGCAAACCCAGTTGGAGTATTTTTAGGAGGCAGTTGGCATTTTTGGGACTGTGTGTGTGCGCGGCAGGCAGGCCCTAGAAAATGATCCGAAGATGTTCTTTCCGGGGAAAACCTTGTTTTTGCCATTCTTTATTTTCCATTTTGCTTATTTTCCATTTTGCTTATGCCATCATAGAATTTGACATCTCAGTTTTATCACTCTTAACCATTTTATTTAGAAAAAACTTCCTATCTATTCATTTTCAATCATGGTACTACAATGAACACTAAAAATATAAAAATTATATCCAGATCCGTAGACCACCTATCGACGACTACAAGCACTGAAACGAGCCGAAGGCGCGCCGCTGTCATCGCCCCTCCCTCGCCGGAGCCGGGCAAACGTTGTTGTAGTAGACAATCGGGAAGTCGTCGTGCTAAGGCCCCATAGAACCAACGCATCAGAACAGCAACCGCCATGGATGAAGAGTGTAGATCAAAAAGATCCAACCTGAAAACACACGAACGAAGACGAACGACGAATAAATCCGAGCAAATCCACCAAAAACAGATCCGCCGGAGACACAACTCTACACGCCCATCGATGATGCAAGACGCATCACCGAAACGGGGCCTAGGCGGGGAGATCTTTATTCCATCTTCAGGGAGCCGCCACCTTCTCGCCTAACTTTGATTTTGCCACTCTTAACTTTTGACAATACATCATAAATGTCATTCCATAGCAAAATGATACTTTTTTATTTCACTTTTGCCACTCTTAGCTTTTGATAATACATCACAATTGCCACTCTGAAAATTTTGCTTTTGCCACGGAATGAAAAAAGTGAATATTGTCAAAAGCTAAGAGTGGCAAAAATAAAATGTCAAATTCTAGAGTGGCATAAGCAAGGTGGGCAAAAACTAGAGTGACAAAAGCAAAGTTTTCCCTTCTTCCCAGACGCGTCTCTGTCTCCTCGCCTTATCAGCACCCTAAGTAGGGCTGGCCAGTAAATATAGTTCGCCAGTTTCGTTCTTTTTACTTTTATTTTTTATTTATATTTTAGGATATTCTAAATACATATGTATTTTCTACTAAAATACTTAATTTACATAATTTTTTTAAATAAACATTCACTTTGAGTATGAAAATTGTTAACACGGTGTAAAAAGTTTATTATCATAGTAATTTTTAAAAATGGTGATATAACATTCAGAAAAATGTTGGTGATATTACAAAATGTTCACGCATTGCAAACAAAATATACATGATTTTTTTAAATCTTTATACATGTAAAATAAATGTTAGTTTAGAATTCCGAAGAAATGTTTCATACCATTAAAAAATGAACATTAAATTAAAAAAATCTTCACTAGTTTCAAAAATACGTTCATGACATTTTGAAAGAAAATGTCCATTTTACTACCCTAAAGAAACTTGATGGTTCACATAACCCCCTAACCATTTTTTTCTCTCTTAACCCCCTGATCTATCCAATACCGTTCAGAAAACATCTTATGTGGGTTTCCTCTGGTGGTTTGCTGACATGGACAAGGTCATAGCGGTATTTGACCAATGGGCCCAATAGCCAGCACAACCTAGAGCCCCTCTCATCTTCTACCTTTAGACAGAAGGATGTCCGTGTGGTCAACGCACGCGCGTAGCCCCCACCTCCTACTTGTTGGCGGTTAGCCGAAGAGGGGATAAGGCCTTCTGAAGCTGTCTGCCAGCTTCCCTTGCTCCCTTGGCCTTTTCCCCTTCTTCCCTGCCCTCTCCCATGATTAGGTCGGAGCACCCTGTCACTGCCGTTCGTCGTTCACATGGCCGTACTGACACCTTAGCTAGCTCCCCTACGCCCCGTAGCGATGCCTTCTTCGCTGCCCTCTTCCAGGATGCCCTTGCACTCCTTAGTAGCCATTACTGGAGAAACCTTATAGGTAGAACCTTAGCAGTAGCGCGGGGTCAAGGGCCCAAACTAGTGCTACTTAGCGGTAGCGCTGGCTACAAATCAGCGCTACAGGTACGTGTATAGCAGTAATGTTGATTTACCACCCACTGCTGCTGCTAAATGGTGGTCACCTTACCAACGGGGGCTACCCGTAGTAGCAGCGCGGCTGCCCATCCACTCTACTGCTAAAACTATAGCAGTAGCGAGTGCCCCCGGCCCACCGCTAGTACTATGGGTGCATTGCGCCAACAGGTGGGCCACACCTAGTAGCAGCACTAGCCGTAGGCCAGGGCTACTACTGCTGGGCTTAGCAGTAGCGCCCGTCCATGACCAGCGCTACTACTAATGCCACCTTATCCAACTCCCACGCGCCCGACCTGCTCCCCCACTCACTCCTCATTGCCACTCTGCCTCCGCCGCCCACCGCATTGTCGTCGCCACCATATTACCGCCGCCGTCCTCCCTCCTCCTTCGTAGGTATGCCGTGACCCTCTCCTGCCTCTTCCTCCTCCTCCCACCCCCCCCGTCCGAACTTCTTCCTCCCCTCTTCCTCCGGCCGCCCTCCTCCGGCCGCCCTCCTCCTTCCTCCCTCCTCTTCATCGCTCCTCCCTCCTCCCACCTCTCCTCTATGCTATAGAAATGTTGGACAAATTTTTAGGTATTATGTTGTTATAGAAAATTTGAGTAGTTTCGTTATAGAAAGTACTATGAATGTTGAGGTATGGTGTTGTCATAGAAAATGTTAGTAGTTTCGTTATAAAAAATTAGTACTAATTTAGGCATAGAAAGTTTCAAAAGTTTACTAATTTTGTTCATAGGTTTGGATGTAGCTGATGCCTAGTGAATTTTGAGAGAGAGAGAGAGAGAGAGAGAGATAGAGCTAATGAAATGAGTAAACATGTATATCTATTGTTGTGTACTAGTGTTGCTCAAATATGATGGAGATTTATACTTGTGATATGTAGTTGATGTCATCATCTATAGTGGGTAAACATGTATATCTAGTGTTGTGTACTAGTGTATTGGACACTTAGTTGGTAGAGATTATAATTAGTAATAGAATAGAAAATTCAGTAATAGAATAAAAAATAAATTATAGTAATAGAATAGAAAATAAATTGTAGTTATGTCAATCTCACATTGCCAAATTTAGAGAGAGAGAGACCTAGTTTCTATATTGAACCATTGTGAATGAGCGTCAATAGTTTGAATGCTCATCTGTGCCGAAGGGTATATCACCGACGAGCCGGTCGACGACGCCCAGAAGATCACCGACGACACCACCCGCATCCTCAACAGCCATCGTCTATAGTCAGTAAACATGCATATCTAGTGTTGTGTACTAGTGTTTCTCAAATATGATGGAGATTTAGACATGTGATATGTAGTGTTGTGTACTACTAGTGCTGTCACGCATGAATATTTGGAAAATGGAGGATATGTGCTTGCCCAAGTGGCCTATGTTTGCAGGGAACACCTCTCAGTGGCCTATGTTTTGCCAGGGTGTTGATTAATTTCCCATCCGGCAAATTTCAGGCGCTCGATATGTCCTTTTTAGCAAAGGCCATGATGAATTTTTCGTGAATTTTGGCATGACTTGTGCTAGAAAGTAGAAAGTGTCGAGTGCTCCATTTTTTCTGTCATTGCTCCATATATGTAACGGGTTGACTTTCAGTCTGTCAATGCTCCTTGTGTGACTTTTGGTCTGTTCTTGAAGGAAGGATGCCGACTGTTGTCGTGGGGTTCGCTTCTCCTTTTTCTCCTTGTGCTTGACCTTTGTTATGCACTAGGGAAAGGAGGAGAGCGACCATCACCGACTGTCGAAAAATCAGTGAAGGAGTGTCCACCATATATGAGAGAGGGCAAAGAATCCCGACTATTGTCGTGGGGGTCGCTTCTCCTTCTTTACCGTGTGCTAGACATTTTGGTGTAATGCACTCGGGGACGAAGGGAGGAGCGACCGTCACCGACGGTCGAATATATCAGAGAGGGAGTGCCCACCATATACACCACATGATATGAGAGTTGTTTTCAAAGAAGACTCGACAGACCGAAAGTCAACCCATGATATGTGGAGTAGTGTTGTCTAGTACTAGCATGTGTTCGTGAATTTTGGTATGACTTGTGCTAGAAAGTAGGAAATATCGAGTGCTGCAATTTTTATGTTAGTTCTTGGTAATTACCGTCAATTTATAATCCTTAAGTTTTTAACACAGGAAATGTCTGACGATGATAGGATCCCAGAGTGCAAGTACTGCTACGATGGCCGAGGTTTGTGCAATAGGGAGCCTCACATGTGAAATGATAGGTTTTTCACCGTGAAGCTGGAAGAGACCTTCGATGTTTGTACAGTACACAACGACAAGCATTTCATCGTAATGAATCATCACTTGTGCTTCTTTGCTTCAACGTGTAATTTCCAAAAAAAATCAATCCGACTAGTACATCCCGTGCCATGCAATACCGTATGTCTTGTAGAAGCTTGATTTCGAAGACTTTGAGAATATGGAGACGAGGAGGGCTCACCTAAGGACTAAACATGGTTATGCATTTCGGGTTAAGCTATACAATGCGGTTAATCACTCCCATTTCAGATGATCTAATTGGGAAGCTTTGTGCAAGGCATATGGATTTGAGGAGAATATGCAAATAACGTTTGATATTTGTCCCGAAGATGATGATATTGAAAATAATATCGACATCTGTGTCGATGTGGATATGCCTCCAGTTTTGCCTAAATATGAGTTGCCAAACTAATTTTTAAGTTAAGTAATTTATATTATTAATTTAAAAACATTTGGTGTTCATCGCTACTAAACTTGTTTATTTATAATTGTCAGCTTATTTCTTATCTTGAAGAAATACTCGGAAGGCTGTAGACAAGACATAATATAGCTATGGCCCCGAGCTTAATTGTGAGGAGAAAGTTTATCTTGTCTCATTTCGTAGATGATGTTGAGGCCTTTAAAACCAATCACTCTATCAGTCCAAATTTTATTGGATACGTGCCACTAGTCTATGAGTTGCATTATGGTAACTTCATTGCCAAAATTTTGGTAAGTTTTGTTAATGATGGTAACTTCATTGCATACATTCTTCTTAAGTAAACTAGATTGCTAACTATATATGTTACTATTATGTTCTTCAACAGAGGCTCCCAAACGAGGTTGTGCCTGACATGATGTTTACCGAAGGTCATATGCATATGGTTAGCTTACGATCAACTCCTTCGAGGGCTTACTACAGTGCATACTCGATTTCTTTAAACGATGGAAGGCTCAATATCAAAGAATGGAGTAAAATAATGAATGCGCACACGCAACTAAATGGAGACGACATGAATGGAGGCTTGAAGTTTGCGCAAGGTTTCGGCACTATCCCCTCGCTATCCCCTTGCTACAGTACTGTGAGGCGATTTTGGGGCCGAATCTTCGATCCCCGCCGGCGCTCGTGCTTGGGCGGCGGATGGATCTGATGGCTCTCCTCGGGTCGCTGTGCGCCGGTGATTAGCGCCCCCTGGAGGTGATCTCCGCCTGGGATTGCACATGGTCTGCAATCTCCTTCTTTGCTCCCCCACCTCCATCTGTTATTTCTTTAGTTGTTCGGTGCGGCGGTTAGATTTCTAGTTGGTCGTGGTTCGGGGTGATTTCGGGGCAATCCTTGCATTGCTGCCCACCCTTGGCCATTGCTGACTGGGATCTGCCGGCGTGCTCATGGCGAGGGCTACAGAGGAGAAGGGGAAGAGTGGTGAGGCGGCCGCCAGATTGACCCCGTGCAGCGGCGGTGCCCCGTCGGGGCCGCTGCTTTCCAGCTTGGGGAAGGTGGCGGCGCTCTCTGAATCGGTGCGGGGGACAGGTGGTTCCGGCTCCAGTGCACCTGTAGAAGATCTGCTGGAGCGCTTGCGGCTGACAACAGTCGAGGCACAACCTATGTTGCTGGACGATGAAGACGACGCCGATCTGGTTGACTCCGATTGTGCGTTTGTGGGGAAGGTACTTTCTCCTGGTGTTCTTCACATTCAGACGATCGCGTCGGAGATGAGGCCGGCTTGGGGCAATCTGAAAGGGCTGCTATTCCACCCCGCAGGGGACAATCTGTTCGTTGTAGAATTCGATACAAGAGAGGACCGTGTGCGTGTGATGGAAAACTCACCGTGGGTGGTCGGCAAGCACGCTGTCCTGCTCAAGAATTACAATGCGGACGTGCAGCCGATGCAGGTTAATTTTGACCGGCTGGCCATTTGGGCCAGGATTATGGCACTCCCACCAACACTGATGAACTCAAAGTTGGGCATGGAGTTTGCCAAGCCAATCGGAACTATCCTTTGGGTCGAGGCAGACTCAGGTGGGCGCTGCTGGGGTGCTTTTATGTGGGTCAGAGCTGAAGTGGTCGTGCAGGAACCTTTGGTGCGCTATGTGACAGTAACTTCAGCTAAGCTCAAGACAACTGAAACTTATGCCGTGATGTATGAGCGACTTCCTTTCTACTGTTTCTCGTGTGGGTTGCTCGGGCACTCCTCAATCTTGTGTCCTACCCCCACGGAGCGTGATGCTAACGGTGAGCTGCCTTATGCAGCAAAGAAACTGTGTGCTATCGATGTCCAGCTACGGAAGTCAAACGGAGCAAGGTCAGGCAATGCCTCCTCGTCGGCTGGTTTTGATACCCAGCCTCCTAGTCACAGGGTCCCTTTAGGGGGCTCTCGTTCTTCTGCGGCTGGTAGTAAAGCCAAGGACTTTGGTACGACCACTAGGGGATGAGGAGGGGGAGGTCTCCTCCCCCATCAAAGGTGGTCGGATGTCCACCCAGGGTCGGGGACGCTCCAATCGTGGCCGAGGCAGGGGTCGTTCTAATGGCCCGGGAAAGGAGTTGTTTCCAGGTCCGAAATCCAAGAAAGGAATGACTGGGCAGAAAAGAAAGAAGGTGAAGGACCAGCCGTCCACTTCCGAGGCAGATGAGCAGCTGCCTAGTGTGGATAATGCCCTTGCTTTGGTGATCTCAGCCAAAGCAATTGATGGGACTCTGGAAACTTGGGAGAACCAATCCAGTGACACCAACAAGAAACTGAGACCCACACCCTCTCGATCGGCGGATCAGGCGGCGGCTGCGGAGCAGCCCCACCAGACGCAATGAGCCTTATGTGCTGGAACTGCCGTGGCTTGGGGTCGGACGCGACAGTAGGCGAGCTTCGCTGGTTAGTGAAGACTTACCGACCCTCGATCCTCTTCTTGTCGGAGACCAAGATGGTGGATCGTAAAGCAATGAATTTTATGTGGTCGTTAGGCTACTCTAGTTCCTTTGCTGTTAGTTCTGAGGGCCTCAGTGGAGGCTTGGCTCTTTTTTGGTCTTTGCCATATTCAGTCTCGCTGAAGGGTTTCAACTCACACTGCATTGATGTGATTGTCTCATCGGACGACCTGGCTCCTTGGCGGCTGACCTTTGTTTATGGGGAACCTAAGCGTGAGCTCCGTCATGAATTTTGGAGTTTGACGCGGAGGCTGTCCCAGCAGTGGAAGGGCCCATGGATTTGCTGTGGTGACTTCAATGAGGCTCTTTGCCATGATGAGCACTTTGGTGCTCGTGATCGATCTGATGCTCAGATGGAGATTTTTCGAAACTGTCTTGATGACTGCGGGCTAGTGGACCTTGGTTTTTCTGGACCGAAATTCACCTGGACAAATCGGCAAGACGCGCAATGTAATGTGCGTGTCAGACTTGATCGCGCCGTGGCTAATGGAGATTTTACTGCACGGTTTGAGTTTTATCAAGTGGAGAACATTATTACTACGACCTCTGACCACTATGCGGTGGCCATCTCCCTCGACTCCCAACGTGTGTTGGCGGACCGGCCTCCTGTGCAGCATGGGTTCCGCTATGAGGCTATGTGGCGTCGGGCTGAAGACTACACTGAGGTGGTGGAGAACGCTTGGAGGGCTCAAGGTACTGGAGCTGAATGCGGCTGTGCTTTAGGAAGAGCGCGAGCTGGAATGTCAGCTATGTGAATTGTTTGAGCGTGAGGAAATCATGGCTCGCCAACGGTCTCGGATCGACTGGCTCCGGGCGGGAGATCGTAATACGGAATTCTTCCATGCTCGGGACTCTGCTCAACGACGCACCAATCGTATCAAGGCCCTTGTGCGGGAGGACGGGTCAAAATGTGTCTCACAGGCTGGGATGAAAGAGATGGTACATGAGTTTTATGAGAATCTCTTCTCTGCTGAGGACTGCTTCTCTATGGAGAGTGTTTTGGATGCTATCCCAAGGAAGGTTGATGACAACATGAACGCTGAGCTGTGCAAACATTATAGTAATGAGGAGATCAAAGTGGCTCTCTTTCAGATGGGGCCTACAAAGGCCCCTGGACCGGATGGTCTACCGGCTATGTTATATCAAACTCACTGGGATCTGCTCCAGCATGATATTTGCGATGCTATTCGCTCTTTCTTGAGTGGTGAGGCTATACCTGAAGGACTATGCGACTCTATCATTGTCTTAATCCCTAAGGTACAAAACGCCCAGCACCTCTCCAAGTTCCGTCCTATTAGCTTGTGCAACGTGTTGTACAAACTTGCATCTAAAGTTCTTGCCAACGGGCTGAAGGTTTTTTTGACTGATATTGTCTCGGAGTTTCAGAGTGCATTTGTGCCAGGCCGCTTGATCACGGACAGTGTTCTAGTGGCGTATGAATGTTTGCATACGGTTCGAAAGCAACATGCCAAGAGGCCCTTCTTTGCTCTCAAAGTGGATATGATGAAGGCGTACGATCGCATTGAGTGGTCATACCTCCATGGGTGTCTGCAAAAGTTGGGTTTTGCTCCTGTTTGGATACAAACTGTGATGCGCTGCGTTACCTCGGCAAGATACGCGGTGAAGATCAACGGAGAGCTTACATCTGCGGTGGTGCCATCCCGGGGGATCCGTCAAGGAGACCCCATCAGTCAATATCTGTTCTTACTGTGTACTGAAGGTTTGTCTAGTTTACTGCAAAAGAGGGAGAGCCTTGGCGAGCTACAAGGGATCCGAAATGGTATGCAAGGCCCCCCTATTTCCCACTTGCTTTTTGCAGATGACAGCATCTTCTTTGCACGCAGTGATAATAGAAGTGTGGAAGCTCTCAAATCTGCTCTCCAGCAATATTGTGATGCTTCTGCGCAAAAGATCAATTTGCAGAAGTCTTCAATTTTCTTTGGAAAGCATTGCCCTGATGGTGTCAAGGGAACTGTGAAGGGGTACCTTGGGGTTGACAATGAAATTCTGCATGACTCATACCTCGGTATGCCCACTGAGATTGGTCGGGCAGCCACCAACTCTTTCAGTTTCTTGCCTGACCGGGTCTGGAAGAGGATCAATGGCTGCAATGATAGACCAATGTCGCGTGCTGGAAAGGAAATTTTGCTGAAATCCGTTGCTCAAGCTATTCCAACCTATGTTATGAGTTGTTTCCAACTCCCTGTCTCCATTTGTGAGCAAATGAAGACCAGCATCGCCAACCATTGGTGGGGTGTTGAAGACGGCCATAAGAAGATGCATTGGCGTTCGTGGGATTGGATCTCAACTCCGAAGTTCCTCGGTGGTATGGGCTTCCGTGACTTGGTGTTGTTCAACCAGGCGATGTTAGCTCGTCAGTGCTGGCGTCTTCTCACCAAACCTGGATCTCTGTGCTCAAGGGTGTTGAAGGGGCGTTATTTCCCTGGTGGTGAGTTCTGGGAAGCCACCAAGCCAAGGTCTTCCTCTTTCACATGGCGGAGCCTTCTGTTTGGGAGAGAGCTAATTCGGAAAGGGGTTCGATGGGGTGTCGGCAATGGAGCCAGGATCAAGATCATGGTAGACAACTGGATTCCGGGCTTCCCCTCTGGAACTTTCAGCAGCAAACTCCCTTTAACTGCTACTACTACAGTTCAGTTCCTTATGACGGACTCCTTGATGGCGTGGGATGAGGAGACCGTGCGGAGTTTCTTTTCGGACACTGTTGATGACCAAATCTTGCAAGTCCCGATCAGCCGACATGGTGGAGAGCATTTTTTATCTTGGCCACATCATAAACTCGGCATCTTCACGGTCAAATCTGGGTATAATCTGGCTCGAAGTGAGATCTTCTTCTCCTCTAAAAGTGGAAAGGACCAGGGGCTGGCTTCCAACCTACAGTTGCAAGAGAAAAACTGGAAGGCCCTTTGGGCTGTCATTTACCCAAACAAAATGAAGATTGTTCTGTGGCGCGTCGCGCATGATTGTCTACCTACTGGGCACCAGCTAGTGCATCGCCACATCCCAGCCGATGACGGTTGTATTTTCTGCAACTGAACTGAGCGTGTGGAGCACCTCTTTCTGATGTGCCCTTTTGCTTGTTCAATCTGGAGCTGGGTTAAAGAAAGCTTTGGACTCCGGCTGTGTAGAAAAGACCTTCGGAATGCCCATCAATGGCTGTTTGATTTCCTCACCCGTGAATCCCAGCTTCATGCTACAGTTATGGCTATTACCCTTTGGCACATCTGGGAAGCGAGGAATGATGCTCGTAACAATGGTATTTTTTGCAGCCTAGGAGAGTTGCTGCTAAAATTTGAGCTTATGTGGAAATGGTGAGACAACACTAAATAAAACCCGGGCATGTTGCTAGGCGTGAGTCCTCTTCTTCAACTCTCCGGTGGACTCCCCACTTGCGGGCACGGTTGCTGTCAATGTTGATGCCGCCTTGTTCCCCTCGACTCGACGGATGGGTATTGGTGTCGTCGTTCGAAATCACAGTGGGGACTGTCTTGTTGCTTGCAACAAAGTGTTTCTGGTATTCTCGAACCGAGCTTGCCGAGGCTCTTGCCATTCGCACGCTTTGAACATCTCGCCAAGCTGAAGGCTTCATGCATATCAATCTAGTGTCAGATTGCCTCTCTATGGTGAACAAGATCAGGTCTCCTGTCCAAGATCGTTCGAGAGTGGGCGCCGTTGTCTCCGACATCAAGTCTCTGGCTGTTAGTTTTACCCACTGTACTTTCTCACATGTCAAGCGTGGACTGAATGTAGCGGCACATAAACTAGCACGGAGCTGTGAGCTAGCTGTAAACTGCTTTTACCGTGGTGTGGCTCCGGATTGCATCCGGGACGAACTGTATTCTGATGTTCCTTAATCTATGAAGTACTGTCTTTCTCAAAAAAAAATATCAAAGAATGGAGTAAAATAATGAATGCGCACACGCAACTAATTGGAGACGACATGAATGTGCGCAAGCCACAAGTTGGAGATAGGTGTATCTCCATTCTCCATTATGGAGATGGACCGGCTTATCGGTTTTATGCTATTTTACCTAGGAGAGAGGAGTAGGTCTTAGGTATTAAGAACAATTAGTTAGTGTTGATTATGACTATAATGATGATGACTAGTGAACAAGTTGTTATATGACTCATAGACGATAATGATGATGATGAGGAGTTGTCATATGACTATGATGTATTATGATAATAAGTTGTTAATATTATGATGATGATGAGTTGTTATTATGTTCATGATGAGTTATTATATCATTGGGTGAAAGAAACACGGATTAGATTCAAGTGGATGGATCCAAAGTGACCAAGAATCTAATCCGCGTTTCTTTCAACTTGGTCACTTTGAATCCATCCACTTGAATCTAGTTCGTGTGTAATTCACCCAATGATATAATAACTAATCATGATCATAAAATCATATGATGAGACTACTTTATAAAACCTATACAAATACAGTGCAAATAGGCAGAAGAAAAATAAAACCCAGAAAATTGTAGCAGTAGCGCTGGTCTGACCCACGCTACTGCTAGGTAGGTTAGCAGTAGCGCTTGTTGAACCAACGCTACTATTATCCAATAGCTGTAGCGCCCTACCAGTAGCGCTGCGCTACTGGTAGGCTTTCAACCCGCGCTACTATTAGGGTTTTCACTAGTAGTGAGCTCCCCCCGCGCCCCGTAGCGACACCTATGTCAAACACATGCCACTGTCGCTGCAAGCCTCGCCGCAAGCAATGATTCCGGCCATCCTCTGCAGACACATGACCACCAACAGACGCAGCTTGGTCCCAGCTCTTTGTTGACCCCATTCGCGCATTAAATGGTTGGCAAAATATCAAACCCAAGCCCCTCCATGGTGGATTGGGCCAGCGGCAGCTAATCACCTGTGTAGCCTATGTGGCATGATTAATTTAGGGTTAATTAGGGTTAGTTATGTCCCTAGCACCCCCTCGCTTAATTAGTTAGGTTAACTAGTTTTTTAGGATTAGTTTTAATCCAGTGGGACCCATCCGCAGGTCAAATACCTCTTTTGACCATGTCCATGTCAGCATTCAATCGGGGCAAACCAGGCAGCGTTTTTATGACCGGTATAGGATAGTTGAGAGGGGGCGGGGGGGGGGGGGGTAAAGGGAGCAGAAAAAAATATCAGGGGACCAACATGTTTCTTCAGGGTAGTAAAATGGACATTTTTCTTTAAACAATGTTTATACAATTTAAAAATGTCCGCATAATTTTAGAAAGTAAGTTTTGTATCATTCAAAAATGTTTAAATGTGTGTTTGAAAAATTTCCAACACGTATTCAAACTCATGTTCGAAAACATGTATTTGCAAAATGTTAACCTTGTATTTTAAGAAAGTTAAACATGTATAATTTTTTAGATGTATATTAGTGTCTGAAAAAAATACACATCAAAATATATATTTGAAATAATGGTAATATTGTATTTGGAAAATTTTAAACATGAAAAAGAATGTTCCTGATGTATATGTACAATGTGTATGGCAAATGTAGACATATGTTGAAGAAAAAGGAAAAAAATAAAACTGATGAAAATCAAAGAAAGAAACAAAGAAAATCAAAAAAGAAAAGGTATTAAAAAAAATGCAAAGCAGTGAAAACCGATAAGAAAACCATTGAGAAAAAAAAAAGCATGATGTAGCTACAGAATTGGTCCGACCCAATAGCCACGCATCATAGGCGAGCCGTAGCTACGTCTCGCGACAAGCGAGACATAGCTCCCACGGTTTCTCCTGCCTAATCTTTGAATAACACAGGCCTAACAGGCCATTTGTATCAGATCGATTTGATGGGTTTGGGCCGAAAGCGTGTCCATGCATGTGGCGTGTTATCATATCACCAATCCTTCGGTTCTATTGAGTTTTTTAGTGTCTTGTTGATTTTATTGGTTCATTTTTTCGAGTTGGAATCTTTCATCGCCAACTATAGTGAATATCCATTGATTTGATAGCTTACACTTGTAAGGGATTATTTCCACCCGAAGTACGTTTATTACTCAAGGTTTTCCATGTTTTTTAGATGGGTGGCGCAAGAGGCTCTCTGGATGGTAAATTTATTCAAGTGTGGCTGCTCCAGTCTTGCCTTGTCTTAGTTGAAGCCTTGGTAGAATTTCCTCTTGCAAAAATTGTTACCACGGATAAGGTGCATCCGGGAGATTGCGGTGCAATTCTTGACTTTATGAGTTGCTTTATCTTTTCTTGAATATCCGATCCAAAGCAATGTACGTATAATATTTGCCTCATAAAAATAAATTTAACAGGGACAGTTATGGAGTTCGGCCATTCACTCGAAAAGGATAAGTTAATCAATGGACTTTGCTAAGAAAAAGTTAAATCAATGAACTGTATTGTTCCGAACCTATAATATTTTGTGTTTGTTTTAGAAGTAGGCTAAAACTGTTATCTTTACATAAAACCAACCGTAGTATTTGTCTGGATATTTTCTATATTTATAAAAATTTAAAACTCGCATATCACAAGAATCATCATCTTATTTTTGACGAAAAAGGGTTTCTCCCGCTTCATATTACGTATAAAACAACCATCATCACAAACATCCGGACAAACCGACACAACACACATCACCACCGCACACAACACACACACTTAAGACAAGATACAAAGGTGCCAGGCACCGTCCCCCCATGTGACCGCCTACCAAGCTAACTAAAGATGAGAGAAGGATAACCGCTTGGAGAGGACGGAGACCTTCACAAAGAAACGAGGAGGGATGAGATGGTCCATGACAGAGCAGGGACTCCAATACAGTGCCTCCTAGAAGGGGACGCCCATGGATAGCCGCCACCGTTCGAGCCGTAGATCAAGTTTTCACCCGAAGTCACATGCGAGGGGTGGGAGCACCGCCACAGTGCCTTCATGAAGGATATATACGACATCCACGGCCTCCGAAGCCATCAGCTAGTACAAGAACTGGGCAAGTGATGAAATCTGGCGCTCGCACCCATCCGCCATACCCTCGCTCCGCCAACCACCCTCAACCAAGCCCCCCCGCGAGGCCATGGCTGCCCGCCCACATCTGAGACGTAGTTTCAGCCCACGAACACCATGCCTCCCGCCACTAGGGCCGCCGCCCAACATCCAGACACCCCTAAAACCATTCAAAAGGATCATCTTTGGACCAAGGGGACACCCCATACAGACGAACCGCAGAGTGTGTCACGCCTTGAAGATTACCGGCGCTGCAGCCGTCCGCGCGCGGCCGGGAAAGGGGGAGGTGGGGGAGCGGACGCATCCAAACCGACTCACCTCTGTACTGGTGACGGGGGCCTGGGCACGTCGGTGTTGCCCATCTGCCACCGAGGAGTCCAACTGTGCTATCGTCGTCGTCCAACCGATGGGACGCCTGGAAACCGACCAACCCGCCCACCTGCCACCGCCGTTGCGTCTCCCGCCCACCAGCCATGGCCACGACAGAGGCGGACTCTCGCAGCTCGTGCCGCTTGGGCCTAGATCTGACCGCACACCGATAGAGCCAGCGCAGGCGGAGCCCACCGTGCCTCAGCCCCTTCACGCCGCCACATGTAGCCCGCGTCTGCGCCGCCGACCGACCTTGAAACCCGCATCCGTCGGCCAGAGCGGGGGAAGGAGGAACACCCCGCCACCGCTCGCGCTGGTAGGGCTTAGCCCACCAACACGTCGGCGTGGCGGATGTTAGATTAATCCAAACAGGTTGAAAGTTTAGTTCGCAAAGTGGTCTAATCATCATATCTTTGCATGTGGTGATCTTAAGCAAAGAGTCCGGCTAGGAGTAGTAACTAGCCGTGTATCCAAGTAGTAGTACCAGGTATTTTACGTATAGAAGTTGGAGTTGGAGTCATGTTAGGCTTGTGATCAAGCTTGCCGGTGATTAGATTAGGAGAGTCCGGTTTAGGACTTGAGTCAGTGTCCGTGTTGGGTTAGGAAGGCTCGGGTCAGTTTGCTATGCGTGCGTTGAGATTTGTCTGTTGCGTATACCTATATAAACGCAGGCAGGGTGCGTGAGTTTGTATCAAGAGTAAAAGGAGAAAAGTAATAAAGGGAGGATTTAGAGGGTGCGAGACGCACCCTTGGCTATCAGTTGTTGTGCACGTGTGTTCGTGCAATTTTATGTGATCGATCCTGAGGGTGGATTTCCAACAATTGGTATCTAGAGCAAGGTTCGAGTGAAGCTGCGCTTGCCCCGGGGTGGCGACCCGACTAGCGCATCGGGGCGGGCCATATAGTCGTTGGGTGGTACAACGACGAGGAGGAACGGGCGATCTAGTCGCTGGGTGGTGCAGCGACGTGAAGGGTCGGGCGGTTGTCGTTTGGCGGAGCGACAACTAGAAGGTGGCGAGGACACTGTCGTAAGCGAGGCGACAGGTGATTGTCGTTCTGCGGAACGACCTGGAGGAGGGCGATAGGGCTGTCGTCAGCAAGGCGCTGGTGATCGTTGATGGTTATGGAGGTGCGAAAGTTGTGACATCGAGGAAATCATCGAGATCATCGTTGGAGGGTGCAAGGTGGAGATGGCGAAGTTGTGAGCCGTCATCAAGGTGTGCACATGAGTTCTTGTAAGGTGAGTCCAAGAGCTTAGGTGTGTGAGCCTTCTGCTGCAGTTGAGATGTGTCACTGGCGGAGGAGAGTTGAGAGTGAGAGCGGATGGAAAAAGCAAATTGTGCCATGCGTTTCCGTTCGTGATCAAGGAGTTCCAGCGAGTTCATATACGGTGAAGTTGAGTTGCGCGTATATGGCGAGTTGTGTTGCCGCTGAACAGGAGGTGTCGTTCGATAAGATGTGGCATCGGCGACACTAAGAAGATTAGAAGATGTGATGGGTGAAGAGATGTGTCTCCCCGTGTGCAAGCAACCGACGAGAAGATGAAGATCAACGTGAAGATGGACGCGCACCAGTTAAGTTGAGTTCCTGCATGAGGCTATGCGTTTAGTCTGCATGTGGCACGCTAAGATGTGGCAGCGTGGCTGGTAGTCCGGGCAATCGTTGGTTTCAGTCTACAAGTCGGCATGAAAAAGGAAGGATGGTGATGAAGTGTTGGCCATCGTTGTAAGAAGAGGGAAGTAGCGGTTCGGTAAGCCGCGTCACCGGAGGCAATCGATATGACAAGATGACAGATTTATCGTCCGCGTGTTGGTCAAGTAAAGAATAGAGTGTTTGGATTAGGGGGTGATTGTTAGGTTAATCCAAACAAGTTGAAAGTTTAGTTTGCAAAGTGGTCTAATCATCATATCTTTGCATGTGGTGATGTTAAGCAAAGAGTCCGGCTAGGAGTAGTAACTAGCCGTGTATCCAAGTAGTAGTACCAGGTATTTTACGTATAGAAGTTGGAGTTGGAGTCATGTTAGGCTCGTGATCAAGCTTGCCGGTGATTAGATTAGGAGAGTCCGGTTTAGGACTTGAGTCAGTGTCCGTGTTGGATTAGGAAGGCTCGGGTCGGTTTGCTATGCGTGCGTTGAGATTTGTCTGCTGCGTATACCTATATAAACGCAGGTAGGGTGCGTGAGTTTGTATCAAGAGAAAAAAGAGAAAAGTAATAAAGAGAGGATTTAGAGGGTGCGAGACGCACCCTTGGCTATCAGTTGTTGTGCACGTGTGTTCGTGCAATTTTCTGTGATTGATCGTGAGGGTGGATTTCCAACAATTGGTATCTAGAGCAAGGTTCGAGTGAAGCTGCGCTTGCCCCGGGGTGGCGACCCGACTAGCGCCTCGGGGCGGGCCATATATGAAGGAAATATGCCCTAGAGGCAATAATAAAGTTATTATTTATTTCCTTATTTCATGATAAATGTTTATTATTCATGCTAGAATTGTATTAACCGGAAACATAATACATGTGTGAATACATGGACAAAAAGAATGTCACTAGTATGCCTCTACTAGACTAGCTTGTTAATCAAAGATGGTTAAGTTTCCTAACCATAGACAAAGGAGTTGTCATTTGATTAACAAGGTCACATCATTAGTTGAATGATCTGATTGACATGACCCATTCCATTAGCTTAGCACCCGATCGTTTAGTATGTTGCTAATGCTTTTATCCATGACTTATACATGTTCCTATGACTATGAGATTATGCAACTCCGCTTACGGAGGAACACTTTGGTACTACCAAACGTCACAACGTGAATCGGGTGATTATAAAGGAGTACTACAGTGTGTCTCCAAAGGCGTATGTTGGGTTGGCGATTTCGAGATTAGGATTTGTCACTCCGATTGTCGGAGAGGTATCTCTGGGCCCTCTCGGTAATGCACATCATTTAAGCCTTGCAAGCATTATAGCTAATGAGTTAGTTGTGAGATGATGTATTACAGAACGAGTAAAGAGACTTGCCGGTAACGAGATTGAACTAGGTATTGGATACCGACGATCGAATCTCGGGAAAGTAACATACCGATGACAAAGGGAACAAACGTATGTTGTTATTGAAGGAAATATGCCCTAGAGGCAATAATAAAGTTATTATTTATTTCCTTATTTCATGATAAATGTTTATCATTCATGCTATAATTGTATTAACCGGAAACATGATACATGTGTGAATGTATAGACAAAACAATATGTCACTAGTATGCCTCTACTAGACTAGCTTGTTAATCAAAGATGGTTATGTTTCCTGACCATGAACAAAGAGTTGTTATTTGATTAATGAGGTCACATCATTAGTAGAATGATCTGATTGACATGACCCATTCCATTAGCTTAGCACACGATCGTTTAGTATGTTGCTACTGCTTTTATCCATGACATATACATGTTCCTCGTAACTATGAGATTATGCAACTCCGTGCTTACGGAGGAACACTTTGGTGCTACCAAACGTCACAACGAATCGGGTGATTATAAAGGAGTACTACAGTGTCTCCAAAGGCGATGTTGGGTTGGCGATTTGAGATTAGGTTTTGTCACTCCGATTGTCGGAGAGGTATCTCTGGCCCTCTCGGTAATGCACATCACGAAGCCTTGCAAGCATTACAACTAATGAGTTAGTTGTGAGATGATGTATTACGAGCGAGTAAAGAGACTTGCCGGTAACGAGATTGAACTAGGTATTGATACCGACGATCGAATCTCGGGCAAGTAACATACCGATGACAAAAGGAACAACGATGTTGTTATGCGGTCCGACCGACAAAGATCTTCGAGAATATGTAGGAACCAATATGGGCATCCAGGTCCCGCTATTGGTTATTGACCGAGAATAGTTCTAGGTCATGTCTACATTGTTCTCGAACCGTAGGGTCCGCACGCTTAAGGTTTCGATGATGCTTATTATGAGTTTATGTATTTTGATGTACCAAGAAGTTCGAGTCCCGGATGTGATCACGGACATGACGAGGAGTCTCGAAATGGTCGAGACATGAAGATTGATATATTGGAAGCCTATGTTTGGAGTTCGAATGGTTCCGTGAAAACAGAATTTATCAAGTACCGGAGGTTACCGGAACCCCCGGAAGTAAATGGGCCATAGTGGGCCTTGGTGGAAAGGAGAAAGGGCCAGCCCTAGGTGGTCAAGCCCCCCCTCCCCTAGTCCTACTAGGACTAGGAAAGGTGGGCCGCCCCTCTCTCTCTTTCCCTCCGGTGAATCCTATTCCAACTAGGATTGGAGGAATCCTACTCCCTGAGGGAGTAGGACTCCTCGGCGCGCCTCCCTTGGCCGGCCGCCCCTCCCCTGCTCCTTTATATACGGGCAGGGGGGCACCCTAGAACACACAAGTTTGATCTACGGATCGTTCCTTAGCCGTGTCGGTGCCCCTCCACCATATTCCACCTCGGTCATACCGTCGCAAGCTTAGGCGAAGCCTCGCGCCGTGAAACATCAAGATCGCCACCACGCCGTCTTCGACGAAACTCTCCCTCGACACTCGGCTGGATCGGAGTACGAGGGACGCCATCGAGCTGTCGTGTGTCAAGAACTCGGGCGCCGGAGTAACGGCGCCGGATCGGTCGGATCGCGAGGAGAACGTCGACTACTTCCTCTACGCCAGATCGCTTCCGCTTCGGTTCACGAGGGTACGTGAGACAACACTCTCCCCTCTCGTTGCTATTCATCACCATGATCTTGCGTGTGCGTAGGAAATTTTTGAAATTACTACGTTCCCCAACAAAGGCATCCGAGCCTAGGTTTTTATGGTTTGATGTTTTGCACGAGTAGAACACAAGTGAGTTGTGGGCGATACAAGTCATACTACCTACCAGATGTCATACTTTGGTTCAGCGGTATTGTGAGATGAAGCGGCCCAGACCGACATTACGCCAGACGCTTACGCGAGACTGGTTTCACCGCCACGAGCACTCGCTGCTTAAAGGTGATGGTGGGTGTCTGTCTCTCTCACTTTAGTTGAATCGAGTGTAGCTCGCCCGGTCCTTGAGAAGGTTAAAACGAGTCTATTTGACGAAGTATCGCTGTGGTTTTGATGCGAGGTGAGACTGGATCTTGCTTAAGCCCGTAGCAGCCACGTAAAATTTGCAACAACAAAGTAGAGGACGCCTAACTTGTTTTTGCAGGGCATGTTGTGATGTGATATGGTCAAGACGTGATGCTATATTTTATTGTATGAGATGATCATGTTTTGTAACCGGTTATCGGCAATCGGCAGGAGCCATATAGTTGTCGCTTATTGTATGCAATGCAATCGCTACGTAATGCTTTACTTTATCACTAAGCGGTAGCGATAGTCGTAGAAGCATAAGTTTGGCGAGACGACAACGATGCTACGATGGAGATCAAGGTGTCGCGCCGGTGACGATGGTGATCATGGTGGTGCTACAAGATGAAGATCATGAAGCACAAGATGATGATGACCATATCATATCACTTATATTGATTTGCATGTGATGTTTATCCTTTTATGCATCTTATCTTGCTTTGTTTGACGGTAGCATTATAAGATGATCTCTCACTAAATTATCAAGAAGTGTTCTCCCGGTATGCACCGTTGCCAAAGTTCGTCGTGCCTGCACACCACGTGATGATCGGGTGTGATAAGCTCTCGTCCATCTACAACGGGTACAAGCCAGTTTTGCACACGCAGAATACTCGGGTTAAACTTGACGAGCCTAGCATATGCAGATATGGCCTCGAACACGGAGACCGAAAGGTCGAGCGTGAATCATATAGTAGATATGATCAACATAAGATGTTCACCATTGAAAACTACTCCATTTCACGTGATGATCGGTTATGGTTTAGTTGATTTGGATCACGTGATCACTTAGATGACTAGAGATGTTTTCTAAGTGGGAGTTCTTAAGTAATATGATTAATTGAACTTAAATTTATCATGAACTTAGTACCGATAGTATCTTGCTTGTTTATGTTTGATTGTAGATAGATGGCTCGTGTTGTTGTTCCGTTGAATTTTAATGCGCTCCTTGAGAAAGCAAAGTTGAAAGATGATGGTAGCAATTACACGGATCGGGTCCGTAACTCGAGGATTATCCTCATTGCTGCACGTAAGAGTTACGTCCCGATGCACCGCTGGGTGCGAACTCTGCTTGCTGATGCAACCGACGACGTTAAGAACGTCTGCGAGCAAAGCTGATGACTACTCTATAGTTCAATGTGCCATGCTTTACGGCTTAGAACCGGGACTTCAACGACGTTTTGAACGTCATGGAGCATATGAGATGTTCCAGAGTTGAAGTTAATATTCCAATGTAATGCCCGGATTGAGAGATATGAAGTCTCCAATAAGTTCTATAGCTGCAAGATGGAGGAGAATAGTTCATTAGTGAGCACATACTCGTAATGTCCGGGTACTACAATCACTTGACACAATTGGGAGTTAATCTTCCGGATGATTGTGTCATTGATGAATTCTTCAATCACCGCCACCAAGCTACAAAGGCTTCATGATGAACTATAATATGCAAGGGTTAGTAAAGACTATGCTCGAGCTCTTCGCAATGCTAAAGGCTGCGGAGGTAGAAATCAAGAAGGAGCATCAAGTGTTGATGGTCAATAAGACCACTAGTTTCAAGAAGAAAGGCAAAGGGAAGAAGAAGGAACTTCAAGAAGAACAGCAAGCAAGTTGTTTGCTCGGGAGAAGAAACCCAAGTCTGGACCTAAGCCTCGAGATCGAGTGCTTCTACCGCAAGCGATCGTCCTTTGAAGCGGAACTGCCCCAAGTATTTGGCGGATAAGAAGGATGGCAAGGTGAACAAAGGTATATGTGATATACATGTTATTGATGTGTACCTTACTAGAGCTCGCAGAGCACTGGTATTTGATACTGGTTCATTGCTAATATTTGCAACTCAAACAGGACTACGGATTGCTTAACACCGGCAAAGGACGAGGTGACGATCTGCTGGGAAATGGTTCCAAAGTCGATGTGATCGCGGTCGGCACGCTACCTCTACATCTACCTTCGGATTAGTTTTAGACCTAAATAATTGTTATTTGGTGCCTGCGTTGAGCATGAACATTATATCTGGATCTTGTTTGATGCGAGACGGTTATTCATTTAAATCGAGAATAATGGTTGTTCTATTTATATGAGTAATATCTTTTATGGTCATGCACCCTTGAGGAGTGGTCTATTTTGATGAATCTCGATAGTAGTGATACACATATTCATAATGTTGAAACCAAAAGATGCAGAGTTGATAATGAT
Organism: Aegilops speltoides; assembly: GCA_021437245.1. NCBI lineage: Eukaryota > Viridiplantae > Streptophyta > Magnoliopsida > Poales > Poaceae > Aegilops > Aegilops speltoides. Next base: position 390,260,240 of record CM038141.1, read on the forward strand.
AGTGCAACTTATTTGTGGCACTTCGCTGGTTTAGGTCATATCGTGTAAAACGCATGAAGAAACTCCATCTTGATGGACTTTTGGAGTCACTTGATTATGAATCACTTGGCACTTATGAACCGTGCCTCATGGGCAAGATGACTAGAACCCGTTCTCGGTACTATGGAGAGAGCAACAGATTTGTTGGAAATCATACATACTGTATGTATGTGGTCCGATGAATGTTGAGGCTCGTGGCGGATATCGTTATTTTCTCACCTTCACAGATGATTTAAGCGGATATGGGTATATCTACTTAATGAAACATAAGTCTGAAACATTTGAAAAGTTCAAAGAATTTCAGAGTGAAGTTGAAAATCATCGTAACAAGAAAATTAAATTTCTACGATCGATCGTGGAGGTGAATATTTGAGTTACGAGTTTGGTCTACATTTGAAACAATGCGAATAGTTTCAAGAACTCACGCCACCCGAACACCACAGCGTAATGGTGTGTCCGAACGTCAGAATCGCACTTTACTAGATATGGTGCGATCTATGATATCTCTTACAGATTTACCGCTATCGCTTTTGGGGTTATGCTCTAGAGACGGCCGCATTCACACTGAATAGAACACCGTCAAAATCCGCTGAGACGACACCTTATGAACTGTGGTTTGGCAAGAAACCAAAGTTGTCGTTTCTTAAAGTTTGGGGATGCGATGCTTATGTGAAAAAGCTTCAACCTGATAAGCTCGAACCCAAATCGGAGAAATGTGTCTTCATAGGATACCCAAAGGAGACAGTTGGGTACACCTTCTATCACAGATCCGAAGGCAAGACATTCGTTGCTAAGAATGGATCCTTTCTAGAGAAGGAGTTTCTCTCGAAAGAAGTGAGTGGGAGGAAAGTGGAACTTGATGAGGTAATAGTGCCTTCTCCCTTACTTGAAAGTAGTTCGTCGCAGAAACCGGTTTCTGAGACACCTACACCAAGTAGTGAGGAAGTTGATGATGTTGATCATGAAACTTCAGATCAAGTTACTATAGAACCTCGTAGATCAACCAGAGTAAGATCCGGACCAGAGTGGTACGGTAATCCTATTCTGGAAGTCATGCTACTAAATCATGATGAACCTACGAACTATGAAGAAGCGATGGTGAGCCCAGATTCCGCAAAATGGCTTGACGCCATGAAATCTGAGATGGGATCCATGTATGAAAACAAAGTATGGACTTTGGTTGACTTGCCCGAGGGTAGACAAGCAATAGAAAACAAGTGGATCTTCAAGAAGAAGACTGACGCTGATGGTAATGTTACTGTCTACAAAGCTCGACTTGTCGCAAAGGGTTTTCGACAAGTTCAAGGGATTGACTACGATGAGACCTTCTCACCCGTAGCGATGCTTAAGTCTGTCCGAATCATGTTAGCAATTGCCGATTTTATGATTATGAAATTTGGCAAATGGATGTAAAGACTGCATTCTGAATGGATTTACGGAAGAAGAGTTGTATATGATGCAACGGAAGGTTTTATCGATCCAAAGGAGCTAACAAAGTGTGCAAGCTCCAATGATCCATTTATGGACTGGTGCAAGCATCTCGAGTTGGAATAAACGCTTTGATAGTGTGATCAAAGCATTTGGGTTTGTGCAGACTTTTGGAGAAGCTCAGATTTACAAGAAAGTGAGTGGGAGCTCAGAGCATTTCGATATTATATGTAGATGACATATTGCTGATCGGAAATGATATAGAATTCTGGATAGCATAAAGGGATACTTGAATAAGAGTTTTTCAATGAAAGACCTCGGTGAAGCTGCTTACATATTGGGCATTAAGATCTATAGAGATAGATCAAGACGCTTAATTGACTTTCACAAAGCACATACCTTGACAAAATTTTGAAGAAGTTCAAAATGGATCAAGCAAAGAAAGGGTTCTTGCCTATGTTACAAGGTGTGAAGTTGAGTAAGACTCAATGCCCGACCACTGCAGAAGATAGAGAGAAAATGAAAGATGTTCCTATGCTTCAGCCATAGGCTCTATCATGTATGCAATGCAGTGTACCAGACTGATGTGTGCCTTGCTATAAGCCTAGCAGGAGGTACCAAAGTAATCCAGAGTGGATCATCGGACAGCGGTCAAGAACATCCCGAAATACCGAAAAGGACTAAGGATATGTTTCTCGATATGGAGGTGACAAAGAGCTCATCGTGGCGGTTACGTTGATGCAAGCTTTGACACCGATCCGGACGATTCTAAATCGCAGACCGGATACGTATTTACACTAAACGGAGGAGCTGTCAGTTGGTGCAGTTCTAAACAAAGCGTCGTGGCGGGATCTACATGTGAAGCGGAGTACATAGCAGCTTCGAAGCAGCTAATGAAGGACTCGGATGAAGGAGTTCATATCCGATCTAGGTGTCATACCTAGTGCATCGGGTCCAATGAAAATCTTCTATGACAATATCGAGCAATTGCCTTAGCGAAGGAATCCAGATTTCACAAGAGGACCAAGCACATCAAGAGACGCTTCAATTCCATCCGGACTTAGTCCGGTGGGAGACATAGAGATTTGCAAGATACATACGGATCTGAATGTTGCGACCGCTTGACTAAGCCTCTTCCACGAGCAAAACATGATCAGCACCAAGACTCCATGGGTGTTAGAATCATTACTATGTAATCTAGATTATTGACTCTAGTGCAAGTGGGAGACTGAAGGAAATATGCCCTAGAGGCAATAATAAAGTTATTATTTATGTCCTTATTTCATGATAAATGTTTATCATTCATGCTATAATTGTATTGACCGGAAACATGATACATGTGTGAATGTATAGACAAAACAATATGTCACTAGTATGCCTCTACTAGACTAGCTTGTTAATCAAAGATGGTTATGTTTCCTAACCATGAACAAAGAGTTGTTATTTGATTAACGAGATCACATCATTAGTAGAATGATCTGATTGACATGACCCATTCCATTAGCTTAGCACACGATCGTTTAGTATGTTGCTACTGCTTTTATCCATGACATATACATGTTCCTGTAACTATGAGATTATGCAACTCCGTTTACGGAGGAACACTTTGGTGCTACCAAACGTCACAACGAATCGGGTGATTATAAAGGAGTACTACAGTGTCTCCAAAGGCGATGTTGGGTTGGCGATTTGAGATTAGGTTTTGTCACTCCGATTGTCGGAGAGGTATCTCTGGGCCCTCTCGGTAATGCACATCACCGAAGCCTTGCAAGCATTACAACTAATGAGTTAGTTGTGAGATGATGTATTACAGAACGAGTAAAGAGACTTGCCGGTAACAAGATTGAACTAGGTATTGGATACCGACGATCGACTCTCGGGCAAGTAACATACCGATGACAAAAGGAACAACGTATGTTGTTATGCGGTCTGACCGACAAAGATCTTCGTAGAATATGTAGGAACCAATATGGGCATCCAGGTCCCGCTATTGGTTATTGACCGAGAATAGTTCTAGGTCATGTCTACATTGTTCTCGAACCGTAGGGTCCGCACGCTTAAGGTTTCGATGATGCTTATTATGAGTTTATGTATTTTGATGTACCAAGAAGTTCGAGTCCGGATGTGATCACGGACATGACGAGGAGTCTCAAAATGGTCGAGACATGAAGATTGATATATTGGAAGCCTATGTTTGGAGTTCGAATGGTTCCGGTGAAAACAGAATTTATCAAGTACCGGAGGTTACCGAACCCCCGGAAGTAAATGGGCCATAGTGGGCCTTGGTGGAAAGGAGAAAGGGCCAGCCCTAGGTGGCGCAGCGCCTCCCCTTCCCTAGTCCTACTAGGACTAGGAAAGGTGGGCCGCCCCCTCTCTCTCTCCCCTCCGGTGAATCCTATTCCAACTAGGATTGGAGGAATCCTACTCCCAGAGGGAGTAGGACTCCTGGCAGCGCCTCCCTTGGCCGGCCGCCCCTCCCCCTGCTCCTTTATATACGGGGCAGGGGGCACCCTAGAACACACAAGTTTGATCTACGGATCGTTCCTTAGCCGTGTCGGTGCCCCCTCCACCATATTCCACCTCGGTCATACCGTCATGAAGCTTAGGCGAAGCCCTGCGCCGTGAAACATCAAGATCGTCACCACGCCGTCGTCGACGAAACTCTCCCTCGACACTCGGCTGGATCGAGTACGAGGGACGTCATCGAGCTGTACGTGTGTCAAGAACTCGGGGGCGCCGGAGTAACGGCGCCGGGATCGGTCGGATCGCGAGGAGAACGTACGACTACTTCCTCTACGTTGTGATCGCTTCCGCTTCAGGTCTACGAGGGTACGTAGACAACACTCTCCCCTCTCGTTGCTATTCATCACCATGATCTTGCGTGTGCGTAGGAAAATTTTTGAAATTACTACGTTCCCCAACAGTTATGCGGTCTGACCGATAAAGATCTTCGTAGAATATGTAGGAGCCAATATGGGCATCCAGGTCCCGCTGTTGGTTATTGATCGGAGACGTGTCTCGGTCATGTCTACATAGTTCTCGAACCCGTAGGGTCCGTGCACGCTTAACGTTTCGCTGATTTATATAGTATTATATGAGTTATGTATGTTGGTAACGAATGTTGTTCGAGTCCGGATGAGATCATGGACATGACGAGGAACTCCTAATGGTCCGGAGATAAAGTTTGATATATGGGATAATAGTGTTTGATCTCCTAAGGGTTCCGAATTCACCGGAAGGGGTTCCGATGTTTCAAAATGTTTGGGTGCGAGAACACGTTATTTGGGCCAAAGGGAAAGCCCACGAGGCTTATGGAAAGTGCAAAAGGAAGTTTTATGGAGACCAGAGGCTAGACGCCAGAACCTGGCGTTTAGGGGTAGACGCCGAACCTGGCGTCTAGCCCTCGAGTCCGTAGGACTCTTGCCTTTCGGCGAAACCGACTTTGAGGAGGCTTTTACTCCAAGTTTCACCCCAGGGCTCAACATATAAATAGAGGGGTAGGGCTAGCACCAAAGACACATCAAGAAACACCAAGCCGTGTGCCGCAACCCTGCTCCTCTAGTTTATCCTCCGTCATAGTTTCCGTAGTGCTTAGGCGAAGCCTGCGAAATTGTTCTTCACCAACACCGCCACCACGCCGTCGTGCTGCCGAACTCATCTACTACTTCGCTGTCTTCTTTGGATCGAGAAGGCGAGGACATCATCGAGCTGAACGTGTGCGTAACTCGGAGGTGCCGTGCGTTCGGTACTTGGATCGGTCGGATCGTGAAGACGTCGACTACATCAACCGCGTTGATAAACGCTTCGCTTAGCGATCTTCAAGGGTATGAAGATACACTCCCTTCTCGTTGCTATACCATCACCATGATCTTGCGTGTGCGTGGGAATTTTTTGAAATTACTCGTTCCCCAACAAAGGGCATCCGAGCCTAGGTTTTATGCGTTGATGTTATATGCACGAGTAGAACACAAGTGAGTTGTGGACGATATAAGTCATACTGCCTACCAGCATGTCATACTTTAGTTCAACGGTATTGTGAGATGAAGCGGGCCGGACCGACATTACGCGTACGCTTACGCGAGACTGGTTTCACCGCCACGAGCACTCGTTGCTTAAAGGTGATCGGCGGGTGTCTGCTCTCTCACTTTAGTTGAATCGAGTGTGGCTACGCCCGGTCCTTGTGAAGGTTAAACGAGTCTATTTGACAAACTATCGTTGTGGTTTTGATGCGTGGTAAGAACGGTTCTTGCTAAGCCCGTAGCAGCCACGTAAAATTTGCAACAACAAAGTAGAGGACGTCTAACTTGTTTTTGCAGGGCATGTTGTGATGTGATATGGTCAAGACGTGATGCTATATTTTATTGTATGAGATGATCATGTTTTGTAACCGGTTATCGGCAATCGGCAGGAGCCATATGGTTGTCGCTTTATTGTATGAAATGCAACGCTTCAGTAATTGCTTTACTTTATCACTAAGCGGTAGCGATAGTCGTAGAAGCAATAGATGGCGAACGACAACGATGCTACGATGGAGATCAAGGTGTCGCTACCGTGACGATGGTGATCATGACGGTGCTTCGAAGATGGAGATCACAAGCACAAGATGATGATGGCCATATCATATCACTTATATTGATTGCATGTGATGTTTATCCTTTATGCATCTTATCTTGCTTTGATTGACGGTACCATTTTAAGATGATCTCTCACTAAAATTATCAAGAAGTGTTCTCCCTGAGTATGCACCGTTGCCAAAGTTCGTCGTGCCTAGACACCACGTGATGATCGGGTGTGATAAGCTCTACGTCCATCTACAACGGGTGCAAGCCAGTTTTGCACACGCAGAATACTCAGGTTATACTTGACGAGCCTAGCATATGCAGATATGGCCTCGGAACACGGAGACCGAAAGGTCGAGCGTGAATCATATAGTAGATATGATCAACATAAGATGTTCACCATTGAAAACTACTCCATCTCACGTGATGATCGGTTATGGTTTAGTTGATTTGGATCACGTGATCACTTAGATGACTAGAGAGATGTCTGCCTAAGTGGGAGTTCTTAAGTAATATGATTAATTGAACTTAAATTTATCATGAACTTAGTCCTGGTAGTATTTTGCAAATTATGTTGTAGATCAATAGCTCGCGTTGTTGCTTTCATATGTTTATTTTGATATGTTCCTAGAGAAAACTGTGTTGAAAGATGTTAGTAGCAATGATGCGGATTGGATCCGTGATCTGAGGTTTATCCTCATTGCTGCGCAGAAGAATTATGTCCTTAATGTACCGCTAGGTGACAGACCTATTCCAGGAGCAGATGCAGACGTTATGAACGTTTGACTAGCTCAATATGATGACTACTTGATAGTTTTGTGCACCATGCTTTATGGCTTAGAATCGGGACTTCAAAGATGTTTTGAACATCATGGACCATATGAGATGTTCCAGGAATTGAAGTTAATATTTCAAGCAAATACCCGAGTTGAGAGATATGAAGTCTTCAACAAGTTCTATAGCTAAAAGATGGAGGAGAATCGCTCTACTAGTGAGCATGTGCTCAAATTGTCTGGGTACTACAATCGCTTGAATCAAGTGGGAGTTAATCTTCCAGATAAGATAGTGATTGATAGAATTCTCTAGTCACCATCACCAAGTTAGTAGAACTTCGTGATGAACTATAGTATGCAAGGGATGATGAAAATGATTCCCGAGTTTTTCATGATGATGAAATCGATGAAGGTAGAAATCAAGAAAGAACATCAAGTGTTGATGGTTAACAAGACCACTAGTTTCAAGAAAAGGGCAAAGGGATAGAAGGGAACTTCAAGAAGAACGGCAAGCAAGTTGCTGCTCAAGTGAAGAAACCCAAAGTCTGGACCTAAGCCTGAGACTAAGTGCTTCTACTGCAAAGAGACTGGTCACTGGAAGCGGAACTACCCCAATTGGTTGGCGGATAAGAAGGATGGCAAAGTGAACATAAGTATATTTGATATACATATTATTGATGTGTACTTTACTAGTGTTTATAGCAACCCCTCAGTATTTGATATTGGTTCAGTTGCTAAGAGTAGTAACTCGAAACGGGAGTTGCAGAATAAACAGAAACTAGTTAAGGGTGAAGTGACGATGTGTGTTGAAATTAGTTTCAAGATTGATATGATCATCATCGCACACTCCCTATACTTTCGGGATTAGTGTTGAACCTAAATAAATGTTATTTGGCGTTTGCGTTGAGCATGAATATGATTTGATCATGATTATTGCGATACGGTTATTCATTTAAAGATATAGAATAAATTGTTATTCTGTTTACATGAGTAAAACCTTATATGATTACACACCCAATGAAAATGGTTCATTGGATCTCGATCGTAGTGATACACATATTCATAATATTGAAACCAAAAGATGCAAAGTTAATAATGATAGTGCAACTTATTTGTGGCAATCGCCGCTTAGGTCATAATGGTGTAAAGCGATGAAGAAACTCCATGCTGATGGGATTTTGGAATCACTTGATTATGAATCACTTGATGCTTGCGAACCATGCCTCATGGGCAAGATGACTAAGACTCCGTTCTCCGAACGATGGAGTGAGCAACCGACTTATTGGAAATAATACATACTGATGTATGCGATCCAATGAGTGTTAAGGCTCGCGGCGGGTATCGTTATTTTCTGACCTTCACAGATGATTTGAGAAGATATGGGTATATCTACTTGATGAAACATAAGTCTGAAATAGTTGAAAGGTTCAAAGAATTTCAGAGTGAAGTGGAAAAATCATCGTGACAAGAAAATAAGGTTTCTACGATCCGATCATGAGACAAATATTTGAGTTATGAGTTTGGTCTTCAATTAAAACAATGTGGAATAGTTTCACAAATTCATGCCACCTGGAACACCACATCATAATGGTGTGTCCAAACGTCATAACCATACTTTATTGGATATAGTACAATCTATGATGTTTCTTACCGATTTACCAATATCGTTTTGGGATCATGCATTAGAGACAGCTGCATTCACGTTAAATAGGGCACCATCTAAATCCGTTGAGACGACACTATATGAACTGTGGTTTAGCAAGAAACAAAAGTTGTCGTTTCTTAAAGTTTGGGGATGCGATGCTTATGTGAAAAAGTTTCATCCTGATAAGCTCAAACCCAAATCGGAGAAGTGCGTCTTCATAGAATATCCAAAGGAAATTGTTGGGTACACCTTCTATCACAAGATCCGAAGGCAAAACATTCGTTGCTAATAAATGGATCCTTTCTAGAGAAGGAGTTTCTCTCGAAAGAAGTGAGTGGGAGGAAAGTAGAACTTGATGAGGTAACTGTACCCTCTCCCTTATTGGAGAGTAGTTTATCACAGAAACCGGTTTCTGCGACATCTACACCAAATGGTGAGGAAGTTGATGATGTTGATCATGAAACTTCAGATCAAGTTACTACAGAACCTCGTAGATCAACCAGAGTAAGATCTGCACCAGAGTGGTACGGTAATCCTGTTCTGGAAGTCATGCTACTAGATCATAATGAACCTACGAACTATGAAGAAGCGATGGTGAGCCCAGATTCCGCAAAATGGTTTGAGGCCATGAAATCTGAGATATGATCCATGTATGAGAACAAAGTATGGACTTGATGGATTTTCCGATGATCGGCAAACCATAGAAAATAAATGGATCTTCAAGAGGAAGACGGACGTTGATAGTAGTGTTACTATCTACAAAGCTCGACTTGTTGCAAAAGGGTTTTCGACAAAGTTCAAGATGTTGACTACAATGAGATTTTCTCAACAGTAGCGATGCTTAAGTCTGTCCGAATCATGTTAGCAATTGCCACAATTTATGAAATTTGGCAAATGGATGTAAAAACTGCATTCTGAATGGTTTTCGGAGGAAGAGTTGTATATGATGCAACCGAAGGTTTTTTCGATCCAAAGGAGCTAACAAAGTGTGCAAGCTCCAGCGATCCATCTATGGACTGGTGCAAGCATCTCAGAGTTGGAATATACGCTTTGATGAGTTGATCAAAGCATATAGTTTTGTACAGACTTATGGTGAAGCCTGTATTTACTAGAAAGTGAGTGGGAGCACTACAACATTTCTAATAAGTATATGTGAGTGACATATTGTAGATCGGAAATAATGTGGAATTATTCTGCAAAGCATAAAGGAGTGTTTGAAAGAAGTTTTTCAAAGAAAGACCTCGGTGAAGCTGCTTACATATTGAGCATCAAGATCTATAGAGATAGATCAAGATGCTTGATAAGTTTTTTCAATGAGTACATACCTTGACAAGATTTTGAAGTAGTTCAAAATGGAACAGTCAAAGAAAGAGTTCTTGCCTGTGCTACAAGGTGTGAAATTGAGTAAGACTCAAAACCCGACCACAGCAGAAGATAGAAAGAGAATGAAAGTCATTCCCTATGCCTTGGCCATAGGTTCTATAAAGTATGCCATGCTGTGTACCAGATCTATTGTATACCCTGCCTTTGAGTTTGGCAAGGAGTACAATAGTGATCTAGGAGTAGATCATCGCACAATGGTCAAAATTATCCTTAGTGGAATAAGGATATGTTTCTCGATTATGGAAGTGACAAAAGGTTAAATAAGTAAAGGGTTACATCGATGCAAGTTTTGACACTGATCTGGATGACTCTAAGTCTCGATCTAGATACATATTGAAAGTGGGAGAAATTAGCTAGAGTAGCTTTGTGCAGAGCATTGTAGACACAGAAAAATTGCAAAATACATAACGGATCTGAATGTGAAAGACCCGTTGACTAAGACTCTCTCACAAGCAAAACATGATCACACCTTAGTACTCTTTGGGTGTTAATCACATAGCGATGTGAACTAGATTACTGAATCTAGTAAACCCTTTGGGTGTTGGTCACATCGCGATGTGAACTATGGGTGTTAATCACATGATGATGTGAACTATCGATGTTAATCACATGGTGATGTGATCTAGATTATTGACTCTAGTGCAAGTGGGAGACTGAAGGAAATATGCCCTAGAGGCAATAATAAAGTTATTATTTATTTCCTTATTTCATGATAAATGTTTATTATTCATGCTAGAATTGTATTAACCGGAAACATAATACATGTGTGAATACATAGACAAAAAGAATGTCACTAGTATGCCTCTACTAGACTAGCTTGTTAATCAAAGATGGTTAAGTTTCCTAACCATAGACAAAGGAGTTGTCATTTGATTAACAAGGTCACATCATTAGTTGAATGATCTGATTGACATGACCCATTCCATTAGCTTAGCACCCGATCGTTTAGTATGTTGCTAATGCTTTTATCCATGACTTATACATGTTCCTATGACTATGAGATTATGCAACTCCGCTTACGGAGGAACACTTTGGTACTACCAAACGTCACAACGAATCGGGTGATTATAAAGGAGTACTACAGGTGTCTCCAAAGGCAGATGTTGGGTTGGCGTATTTCGAGATTAGGATTTGTCACTCCGATTGTCGGAGAGGTATCTCTGGGCCCTCTCGGTAATGCACATCATTTAAGCCTTGCAAGCATTATAGCTAATGAGTTAGTTGTGAGATGATGTATTACAGAACAAGTAAAGAGACTTGCCGGTAACGAGATTGAACTAGGTATTGGATACCGACGATCGAATCTCGGGCAAGTAACATACCGATGACAAAGGAACAAACGATGTTGTTATGCGGTCTCGACCGATAAAGATCTTTGTAGAATATGTAGGAGCCAATATGGGCATCCGTGTCCCGCTGTTGGTTATTGATCGGAGACGTGTCTCGGTCATGTCTACATAGTTCTCGAACCCGTAGGGTCCGTGACGCTAACATTTCGCTGATTTATATAGTATTATATGAGTTATGTATGTTGGTAACCAATGTTGTTCGAGTCCGGATGAGATCATGGACATGACGAGGAACTCCTAATGGTCCGGAGATAAAGTTTGATATATGGGATAATAGTGTTTGATCTCCGGAAGGGTTCCGAATTCACCGAAGGGGTTCCGGATGTTTCGAAATGTTTGGGTGCGAGAACACGTTATTTGGGCTAAAGGGAAAGCCCACGAGGCTTATGGAAAGTGCAAAAGGAAGTTTTATGAGACAGAGGCTAGACGCCAGAACCTGGCGTTTAGGGGTAGACGCCGGGAACCTGGCGTCTAGCCCCGAGTCCGTAGGACTCTTGCCTTTCGGGCAAAACCGACTTTGAGGAGGCTTTTACTCCAAGTTTCACCCTGTGGCTCAACATATAAATAGAGGGTAGGGCTAGCACCAAAGACACATCAAGAAACACCAAGCCGTGTGCCGCAACCCGCTCCTCTAGTTTATCCTCCGTCATAGTTTCCGTAGTGCTTAGGCGAAGCCCTGCGGAAATTGTTCTTCACCAACACCGCTACCACGCCGTCGTGCTGCCGAACTCATCTACTACTACTTTGTCTTGCTGGATCGAGAAGGCGAGGACGCCATCGAGCTGAACGTGTGCAGAACTCGGAGGTGCCGTGCGTTCGGTACTTGGATCGGTCGGATCGTGAAGACGTCGACTACATCAACAGCGTTGATAAACGCTTCGCTTAGCGATCTTCCAGGTATGAAGATACACTCCCTTCTCGCTATACCATCACCATGATCTTGCGTGTGCGTAGGGAATTTTTTTTTTGAAATTACTACGTTCCCCAACAATATAATCGTTGGGTGGTACAACGACGAGGAGGAACAGGCGATCTAGTCGCTGGGTGGTGCAGCGACGTGAAGGGTCGGGCGGTTGTCGCCATGCGTGCGACAACAAGAAGGTGGCGAGGACACCGCCGTAAGCGAGGCGACAGTGATTGTCGCTCGCGAACGACTGGAGGAGGGCGACAGGGCTGTCGCCGACAAGGCGCTGGTGATCGTTGATGGTTATGGAGGTGCCAAAGTTGCGACACCGAGAAAATCATCGAGATCATCGTTGGAGGGTGCAAGGTGGAGATGGCGGTTGTGAGTCATCATCAAGGTGTGCACATGAGTTCTTGTAAGGTGCGCCCAAGAGCTCTGTGTGTGAGCCTTCTGCTACGCTTGAGATGTGTCACCGGGCGGAGGAGAGTTGAGAGTGAGAGCGGATGGAAAAAGCAAATTGTGTCTTGCGTTTCCGTTCGTGATCAAGGAGTTCCGGCGAGTTCATATACGGTGAAGTTGAGTTGCGCGTATATGGCGAGTTGTGTTGACGCTGAACAGGAGGTGTCGTTCGATAAGATGTGGCATCGGCGACACTAAGAAGATTAGAAGATGTGACGGGTGAAGAGATGTGTCTCCCCGTGTGCAAGCAACCGACGAGAAGATGAAGATCAACGTGAAGATGGACGCGCACCAGTTAAGTTGAGTTCCTGCATGAGGCTATGCATTTAGTCTGCATGTGGCACGCTAAGATGTGGCAACATGGCTGGTAGTCCAGGTAATCGTTGGTTTCAGTCTACAAGTCGGCATGAAAAAGGAAGGATGGTGATGAAGTGTTGGCCATCGTTGTAAGAAGAGGGAAGTAGCGGTTCGGTAAGCCGCGTCACCAGAGGCAATCGATATGACAAGATGACAGACGATCGTCCGCGTGTTGGTCAAGTAAAGAATAGAGTGTTTGGATTAGGGGGTGATTGTTAGGTTAATCCAAACAAGTTGAAAGTTTAGTTTGCAAAGTGGTCTAATCATCATATCTTTGCATGTGGTGATGTTAAGCAAAGAGTCCGGCTAGGAGTAGTAACTAGCCGTGTATCCAAGTAGTAGTACCAGGTATTTTACGTATAGAAGTTGGAGTTGGAGTCATGTTAGGCTTGTGATCAAGCTTGCCGGTGATTAGATTAGGAGAGTCCGGTTTAGGACTTGAGTCCGTGTCCGTGTTGGGTTAGGAAGGCTCGGGTCGGTTTTCTATGCGTGCGTTGAGATTTGTCTGCTGCGTATACCTATATAAACGCAGGCAGGGTGCGTGAGTTTGTATCAAGAGAAAAAGGAGAAAAGTAATAAAGAGAGGATTTAGAGGGTGCGAGACGCACCCTTGGCTATCAGTTGTTGTGCACGTGTGTTCGTGCAATTTTATGTGATCGATCCTGAGGCTGGATTTCCAACAATTGGTATCTAGAGCAAGGTTCGAGTGAAGCTGCGCTTGCCCCGGGGTGGCGACCTGACTAGCGCCTCGGGGCGGGCCATATAGTCGTTGGGTGGTACAACGACAAGGAGGAACGGGCGATCTAGTCGCTGGGTGGTGCAGCGACGTGAAGGGTCGGGCAGTTGTCGTTTGGCGGAGCGACAACAAGAAGGTGGCGAGGACACTGTCGTAAGCGAGGCGACAGGTGATTGTCGTTCTGCGGAACGACCTGGAGGAGGGCGACAGGGCTTTCCTCAGCAAGGCGCTGGTGATCGTTGATGGTTATGGAGGTGCCAAAGTTGCGACACCGAGGAAATCATCGAGATCATCGTTGGAGGGTGCAAGGTGGAGATGGCGAAGTTGTGAGCCGTCATCAAGGTGTGCACATGAGTTCTTGTAAGGTGCGTCCAAGAGCTCAGGTGTGTGAGCCTTCTGCTGCAGTTGAGATGTGTCACTGGCGGAGGAGAGTTGAGAGTGAGAGCGGATGGAAAAAGCAAATTGTGCCTTGCGTTTCCGTTCGTGATCAAGGAGTTCCGGCGAGTTCATATACGGTGAAGTTGAGTTGCGCGTATATGGCGAGTTGTGTTGCCGCTGAACAGGAGGTGTCGTTCGATAAGATGTGGCATCGGCGACACTAAGAAGATTAGAAGATGTGACGGGTGAAGAGATGTGTCTCCCCGTGTGCAAGCAACCGACGAGAAGATGAAGATCAACGTGAAGATGGACGCGCACCAGTTAAGTTGAGTTCCTGCATGAGGCTATGCGTTTAGTCTGCATGTGGCACGCTAAGATGTGACGGCGTGGCTGGTAGTCCAGGTAATCGTTGGTTTCAGTCTACAAGTCGGCATGAAAAAGGAAGGATGGTGATGAAGTGTTGGCCATCATTGTAAGAAGAGGGAAGTAGCGGTTCGGTAAGCCGCGTCACCGGAGGCAATCGATATGACAACATGACAGACGATCATCCGCGTGTTGGTCAAGTAGAGAATAGAGTGTTTGGATTAGGGGGTGATTGTTAGGTTAATCCAAACAAGTTGAAAGTTTAGTTTGCAAAGTGGTCTAATCATCATATCTTTGCATGTGGTGATGTTAAGCAAAGAGTCCGGCTAGGAGTAGTAACTAGCCGTGTATCCAAGTAGTAGTACCAGGTATTTTACGTATAGAAGTTGGAGTTGGAGTCATGTTAGGCTCGTGATCAAGCTTGCCGGTGATTAGATTAGGAGAGTCCGGTTCAGGACTTGAGTCAGTGTCCGTGTTGGGTTAGGAAGGCTCGGGTCGGTTTGCTATGCGTGCGTTGAGATTTGTCTGCTGCGTATACCTATATAAACGCAGGTAGGGTGCGTGAGTTTGTATCAAGAGAAAAAGGAGAAAAGTAATAAAGAGAGGATTTAGAGGGTGCGAGACGCACCCTTGGCTATCAGTTGTTGTGCACGTGTGTTCGTGCAATTTTATGTGATCGATCCTGAGGGTGGATTTCCAACAATTGGTATCTAGAGCAAGGTTCGAGTGAAGCTGCGCTTGCCCCGGGGTGGCGACCCGACTAGCGCCTCGGGGCGGGCCATATAGTCGTTGGGTGGTACAACAACGAGGAGGAACGGGCGATCTAGTCGCTGGGTGGTGCAGCGACGTGAAGGGTCGGGCGGTTGTCGTTTGGCGGAGCGACAACAAGAAGGTGGCGAGGACACTGTCGTAAGCGAGGCGACAGGTGATTGTCGTTCTGCGGAACGACCTGGAGGAGGGCGACAGGGCTGTCGTCAGCAAGGCGCTGGTGATCGTTGATGGTTATGGAGGTGCCAAAGTTGCGACACCGAGAAAATCATCGAGATCATCGTTGGAGGGTGCAAGGTGGAGATGGCGAAGTTGTGAGCCGTCATCAAGGTGTGCACATGACTTCTTGTAAGGTGCGTCCAAGAGCTCAGGTGTGTGAGCCTTCTGCTGCAGTTGAGATGTGTCACTGGCGGAGGAGAGTTGAGAGTGAGAGCGGATGGAAAAAGCAAATTGTGCCTTGCGTTTCCGTTCGTGATCAAGGAGTTCCGGCGAGTTCATATACGGTGAAGTTGAGTTGCGCGTATATGGCGAGTTGTGTTGCCGCTGAACAGGAGGTGTCGTTCGATAAGATGTGGCATCGGCGACACTAAGAAGATTAGAAGATGTGACGGGTGAAGAGATGTGTCTCCCCATGTGCAAGCAACCGACGAGAAGATGAAGATCAACGTGAAGATGGACGCGCACCAGTTAAGTTGAGTTCCTGCATGAGGCTATGCGTTTAGTCTGCATGTGGCACGCTAAGATGTGGCAGCGTGGCTGGTAGTCCGGGTAATCGCTGGTTTCAGTCTACAAGTCGGCATGAAAAAGGAAGGATGGTGATGAAGTGTTGGCCATCGTTGTAAGAAGAGGGAAGTAGCGGTTCGGTAAGCCGCGTCACCGGAGGCAATCGATATGACAAGATGACAGACGATCGTCCGCGTGTTGGTCAAGTAAAGAATAGAGTGTTTGGATTAGGGGGTGATTGTTAGGTTAATCCAAACAAGTTGAAAGTTTAGTTTGCAAAGTGGTCTAATCATCATATCTTTGCATGTGGTGATGTTAAGCAAAGAGTCCGGCTAGGAGTAGTAGTATAGCATTTATTATGAATTTATAATACGGTATCATGGTACGATACTCAACTTTTTTTTTATTTAATTCTATGCCACCTCATTAAAATTGTTTAGTTGGTACGCATGATACTAGTTATGGTACTACCATTACAACCAGTCTTACCTCAATATTCCGATCGTCCTATCCTATCTGATGCATGTCAGAATCTAACTGGCTTGCTTCTAGTTATGGTCTTCTACTCGGCGTATACGTATTTATAGTCGAGTTCCAAAACCGGGAGAGGTTTCCGTTTTAAGCATTCCTTCTTGACTCGTCAAACTTGTGTCCTTTCACATCTCTTATAGGGTGGAAAAATTTCTGGTCTAGGTGAAGGACCCAGGTTCAGTAAATTGTTCTACGGTTCAGGGAAAGCCAGGTTCAGCAAAGCATTTTCCTGATGAAATTGAGAATGGACTCATGATCATGCATGTGACGCCTTTGTAGCTAGGCTGAAGATTAATCTGATATACTATATTGCACAAGAGTAGACCTGGAGCCTCAGCTGACACTGATAATAGCATATTTAAAAAGTGAGATTGAGCAAGGCACAACACGCAACAAGTTGAGTTGGTTTTGGTGTTCTATTGTACATATAATATGCACTGACCAAGAGGCCAAGAACCCTAGACATGTCCAGATATTTGGGGCGTGTCGAGATGCAAACTTCAGTGCGTGACTGACGGAGTGACACCTATGGCCAAAGGAAAAGCAGAAATTATTGTTAGGAGCTCTTTAGGCTTTACCACACCATCATCTCCTCTCTTGCCACCGATCGAACTGCGCGCACGAGGATCCACTACTGCTCCCGCTGTCGGCCTCCAGGTGCAGCTGGCCCCGGCCGGCAGTGCGATCATCAGGCATAAGGGTTGAGAACTCCTTTTGGACGACTCCTGCTAGAGAATTTTTGGGTCGATGCATGACTCTGCTAGGGCATGTTAGCATGTATTTGAAGCGGGATCTATCAATTGTTAGGCAACAGCTGGTTCGGAGATGCCATCTTTTTTTTTGCGGACCATGTTTATCATGGTACTCATACTAAAATGGTCGTATGCATCCTTAGTTGGTGCAGAGGCCGGGAAGTGAAAATCTCCCCATTTTTAAAGCTCCAACTTCTCAACTGTTTTCCGCGTCGCTCGCGTCGCTCCCTGGGGGGCGGCTCGGGCGACCTAGCCGCCGCCGCCTCCGCTCCCCTTTCCTCCCTCGCTCCACCCGCCACCGCCGGAGGAGGCCGACGGGCAAAGCCCACTCGGCGGACGGCGGTGGCGGGCACTCGTCGCTGGCCGCAAGTCTTCGCCCGGACGGCGGCCTGCATACGGGCGGCGGCTGTGTTCGCCAGCGCGGCAAGCCGGGCGGCGGCGCTGTTTCTCCTCTCCTCGCCGGGAAAGTGGGGCGGCGCCGAGGCTGGCCATCTTCGATCCGGTGCGGTGCATCCGGTGGCGGCGACGTGCTCGTGGGTTCGCCGTGAGGACGGCGAGCCGTAGGCGCAGCGATCTGGAGGTATTGCCCCTCTCCCTTCCATGCATCCCTTCCCAGTCCCTGGATCGGTTTGGATCTTGCCGGATCCACCTCCGGTGTGTTCTGGTGGAGCAGGTCGGTGTCCGGGGGAAACCTTGGCTGCCTTAGGCTGACCGGCAGCGGCGACGCCGATTTTTGGCGCCGCTTTCCTCCTTGGGGGCGTTGCTGAGGGCACCATCTCTCCTCTCCAACCCATGTCCGGGTGAAAACCCAAGATCCGATGCGGATCGGGCGTCGGCGGCGCCATGTGCACCGTGAATCTTCCCGGAGGCGACGCCAAGGACATTGGGATCGGATGGAAGGGTCTGCAGGTGAGGGGTGGGGTGTGCCCTCCGTGGAGCGGTGTTTCGTTCTACATATTCTTGGCGGCGGCTCTTGGCGGCATGGAGCAGCGGAGGCTTGGCGCCGATGTGTGGTGACGGACACGCTGCAGGAGGTCGACGCTGTCTCAAGGCCATGGTGGCGCCGGCGGCAGTGAGACCGGGAAGGCCGTTATAACAAGACAGCTCAAGATGGATATGTGGTAGGTGGTTGTGGCGGCCTCATACCCGGCGGGCGGCCTGGTTGAGGAGCACGCCGGACTAGTGGGTGCCCATACCCGCAAAGCGCCCGTGTTGGGACCCTGTGTCTTAGATGTTAGGTTTGGCTGCGAGGTCTATTTGGTATTAGGCCTGCACCATCAGCGCCTTCATCGCTTAGATAGGAGTAGCGACAGAGGTTGCAAAGATGGTGGCTTTGGTCTTACTGTTGTACGACTTTGTAAGGTTTTGTGCTAATAATTAATAAAGTGGCCGTATGCATCGACCAGATGCAGAGGCCGGGGGTATTCCTCCTTTTCGAAAAAAAAATCTTTTTTTTTGCGAGGAGAAGGAGAATTCATTAATCAAGCGGCAGCCAAGTCTGCAATACATAGGTGAGGTACCTCCTCAGGTCCTGAGCGAATCCACACCGCAGTGCGCTTCTTTATTCTACCATAGTTCACTAGGTAATGACTAACAATGTTTTGATCTCGCTTAATATGCTTGACTAAGAATTCCCTATTCTCCTGAAGAAGTTGCTTAATTTCCCGCACCATCATCATGTGTGCCGATCTATCCTCTCTCGTTTCAGTGTTAGCTTGACGACTTCTGAGCAGTCAGTTTGAATAACAATGGGCAGGGCTGACCATTGAATGGCAAGGGAAATGCCTTCCCAACAAGCATGTAGTTCAGACTCCAATGGAGACGCACACCGTCTCAGTTCGCGGCAAGACGAGTAGATGATCGCTCCCCTATCATCCCGAAGGACCATCCCAGCCCCTGCTGTATCATCTTTCTCTGAAAAGGAGCCATCAATACTTAACGCCGCCCAGCCCGCCGGTGGCGCGTCCCATCCCTGCCTTTTCTTTACTACCTCACCTGCATGTGATAATGCACGTGTCACGCCCTCAATGCGGCTATATCTCCCACGTGTCGAAGCACGACTTAGAGGCATAACCGCATTGAAAGCAATGTCGCAAGTGAGGTAATCTTCACACAACCCATGTAATACATAAGGGAAAAAGATACATAGTTGGCTTACAATCGCCACTTCACACAAATACATGAATAAAGCATTACATCATCCAGATACAATCAAGGTCCGACTACGGAACCAAAATAAAAGAAGAACCCCAAATGCATAAAGGGTCCCCGATCGACCCCAACTGGGCTCCACTATCGATCAACTAGAACGAAACAACACAAAGGGCAAGATCTTCAACGAGCTCCTCCTTGAGCTTGGTTGCGCCACCGCTTTCGGTAACATAGGCACCGCAAACTGGTTTTGGAAGTATCTGGTGAGCCACGAGGACTCAGCAATCCCATTGCCATGGGTATCAAGAATAGCAAAGCTTAAAGGGAAAGGAAGGGGTAAAGTGGTGAGGTTGCAGCAGCGGCTAAGCATATATGGTGGCTAACATACGCAAAGAGAGCGAGAAGAGAAACAAGCGGAACGGTCGTCAACTAGCAATGATCAAGAGGTGATCCTGAACACCTACTTACGTCAAACATAACACAGAAACCGTGTTCACTTCCCGGACTCCGCCGAGAAGAGACCATCACGGCTACACACTCGGTTGATGCATTTTAATTCGGATCAAGTGTCAAGTTGTCTACGACCGGACATTAACAAATTCCCATCTGCCACATAACCGCGGGCACGGCTCTCGAAAGTTTATACCCTGCAGGGGTGTCCCAACTTAGCCCATGACAAGCTCTCGCGATCATCGGCGAATAGACCTTCACCCGAGACTCTCCGATCAGACTCGAATCCCGTACATCAAGACATTTCGACAATGGTAAAACAAGACCAGCAAAGCCGCCCGGCGTGCCGACATCCCGATAGTAGCCGCAGATCTCGCCTCGTGCCACGACCGGATGAGCTAAGCGTCTGAGTACCGACGTAACCCAAGTTGCCAAGGGATGGTCCCGACGGTGCTCTAGTTTGGACCAACGCTAGACAAGCAATCGCCCGGGGCTATAATAAAGATGACCCTTGGGTTAATTACTCCCAAGGAAAAGTAGGTGGTGGTGAGGCAAATGGTAAAAGGCAATGTTGGGCCTTGCTGGACAAGTTTTATTCAAAGCGAAACTGTCGGGGGTCCCATAAATCACCCGACCGCGTAAGGGACGCAAAATCCGGGAACATAACACCGTATGACGGAAACTAGGGCGGCAAGAGTGGAACAAAACACTGCATAAGGCCGAGCCTTCCACCCTTTACCAAGTATATAGATGCATTAATATAATAAGAGATATTGTGATATCCCAACAAAACCCTGTCCACCATGGAGAAATCTTCAACTTCACCTCGCAACTAGCAACGCTATAAGAGGGCTGAGCAAAGCGGTAACATAGCCAAGCAACGGTTCGCTAGGAATGGTGTCAAAGGTTAGGGTTCATGGCAATATGGGATGGCTGGACAAACAGATAATAGGTATCGCAGCATAGCGAAGAACGAGGCAACTAGCATAGCAATGATAGTAGTGAGATCCAGGGTAGCGGTCATCTTGCCTGAAATCCCGCAAGGAAGAAGAACGAGTCCATGAAGAAGATGAACGGATGAAGCCAAACCAATCGTAGACGAACGAATCCTCACAACTCCGGAACGGAACCGAAGCTATCGAGAGAAGCAACCCGGAAAGAAGCAAACAACATAGTAAACACACAAGCATAAGCATGTCATGATGCACAAACAAGTATGATGCATGTCCGTTTAAATATGCATGGCATGGCAAAGTGCAAACAAACAACACTACAAATTAAGTGGAGCTCAATATGCAACGAGTTGCATATTGACAAAACACCACAACAAGTTACTTAGTTCGCTCTCGTTATGTACCCAACAATATTAAATGTTGTTAAACATGGCAAGAGGGTGAAGCAAATGAAAACTACCTATCTAGGCAAGTTTAAATGAGGCCGGAAACAACAAACAACAATTCCGGAAAATCCCCATGTGCATATTTTAGATTCGGTACTGTTCTGCCCTAAACATATTTTAAAGTTATTAAACATGCAAGATGAGTGCACCATGTTAAACTAGGCAAAATTCTACCCCATTTACATATAAAGTACATTTAAAACCGAGCTACGGTTATTTAGTTATGAATTAAATCATTTTAACATGGCATTTGAGCAAATTTAAACAAACAGCAAGTTAAACATTTTTAACATAGATGAAAAAGGCATATTATGAAACTAGATGAAAAACTAAGCATTTTACATATATAAGTTGTTTTAATCCGATGCACGGTTGTTGAGTTATTAAATGTATGATCATGAGGGACTTTTCTGCAAATCTGGAAATCACTGGATAATGTCAAAATCGCAGCGCAGGAAAAAAATAACACGGGCTGAATCCGCTTGGCCCAACAGGAAAAAAAAAAAAGTGGCGCTGGGGTGTGGCTCACCCAAGGGCCTTGGCCCGCCGGTGGAAGATGAGGCCGCAGGGAGCTCCTGGGCTGGCGACGCGTCAACTCCGGATCGAACTGAAGCGAGAGTTGCTGCTGCTTCTGCTTCAAGAAACTCAACATCAGCAGGGGAGGCTGGCGAGAACGGCGAGGGAGGCGCGGGGAGGCCGGAACGGGGCCGCAGGTGGCCGGATCCGGTGGAGGTCGTGGTCGGGGACCCGTTCCCGGCGTCGGCGGCAAGACCTAGGGCGGCGGTGGCAGTTCCTGGAAAGGGAGAGAGAGGGATCTAAGAGAGAGACAAACATGAGCGGGGGAGAAGAGAGCGGAATGGAGAGATGGAGGCCAGGGAGAAGGAGCGGGCGGCCTGGCCTGGAGGATGCTCGTCGGCGACGAGGCGAGGAGGAGGGGGCCTGTCAGCGCGGGGACGGCTCGGGCGCTGCGGGAAGAAGGACGACGGCGAGCGGGACCAAGCACGCGACGGGCTTGAAGATCCATGGCGGGGTTTCGCCCATGGCGCTCGGAGGGCATCTGCTGGCCGGCGAGCTGCTGGTCACCGTGGCGCGAGGTGGTTGAGGAGGCCGACGCTGGGGAAGAGCTCAAGGTCGGGTCGCCGGCGGGTTTGCGGATGCAGACGGGACGGCGGCATCGACCTGGACTGCTGGAACGAGGGGGCTTGGAGTCTCCGAGCTGCGCGGGCCGAGCGGGATGGCCACGGCGCTGGAGCTCTGGCTGGATTTGGCCGACGTTGGGGCTGTCGAGGCGCAGGCACGAGGTCGCGAGGCCGAGGCAGGGGAACGGCGACGCGGTGGCTGCCCCTGGGTTCGAGCGAGGACGAGGGAAGCAGAGGAGGAGGGCGAAGGGGGTCGGCGTGGAGTGGAACGAGGGGCTGCTCTGGTTGGCCGGGCGAGCGAATCGGGGAGGAGCAGTGGGGAACGCTGGTTGGTGGCTGGAGGAAAACGAGGAGAAGGGATCCCGAGGGGATTTGGTGGAGAGTGGCGGCGGCGGCTGGCTGGTGAAGGGACAAAGTCCCTAGATTTTAGGGTTAGGACTATTTATATAGTAAAAGAATTTTAGGAAGGGGCTAAAATGACCCTCCGATCGTAATCGGATGCTGAGAAAAAAAATAGGCAGGGAGTCCAAATAATAAAACGGAGATGTTTTCGGGATGTTAGGGGATGATCCGGATCCAACGGTCACGACAGCCCGGTTCGGGTCCGGGGAAGTTTCGGACGCCTGCGAGGGGCCTGAGAGAGGTCGACGAAGACAAGGGGGGTTTTGTGGTCTCGGAGAAAGAGAGAAGAGAGGGGTCCAAACGGTCTGAGGGAAGGTCAACAAAGGCAAAGCGGTCCGAGCAGATCAACGAGGACAAGGGCCCGACAAAATGACAACGGAGGCAAAGAGAGAAAGGGCAACGACGAACGAATGCAAGTTTTTAAAATATGACGGCAATGGAGTGCCGATGCAATGCGAATGATGCGATGACGAAATGCAAGACATGAACAAATGCAAAACAAAAACAACAAAAACAAACAAA
Source organism: Aegilops speltoides (assembly GCA_021437245.1). Taxonomy (NCBI): domain Eukaryota; kingdom Viridiplantae; phylum Streptophyta; class Magnoliopsida; order Poales; family Poaceae; genus Aegilops; species Aegilops speltoides. Next base: position 390,283,450 of record CM038141.1, read on the forward strand.
CAAAACAAAAACCCAACCACGGAGGAAAATAATATATCACATCTCCGGAAAAGGCAAGAGTCGGAGTTACGAATATGGAAAGCTACATCCGGGGCGTTACAAAACTCCACCACTACGAGAGGATCTCGTCCCGAGATCTAGGATGGCACCGGAGGGAAAACAGAAAGTAAGAGAGGAGGTAAAACTAAGTTGCTTCTTTGAGAAATGAGTGAAACCACGAACCTTGAGATGTTGAACAATTTAAAAGAAAGGATACAACAGAGATGAAAAAGATTGCGAACAATCCGTTAGAAAAGATGAACAAGGAGTATTACGAGAACTTGGAGGTTGAAAGACATGGAAATAAGAGCTTCACGAACGAAAATAATATGACCACATCGGTATAATGAGATAGCCAAGGAACAAGAATGGCAGAATTTGGTCAGCACTCCGGTAGAAAAGAGAAGAAAACTTGATGAGATGAAAAGATAATGAATGAGAACACCACACTGCGGTTAAATGGATAAGCAAGAAAAGAACATGACCTCACAATTCGACATGATGAGTGAAGAGAACAAACGTAATGCCTTCGGAAGAAAGAATAGAAGATAAATCATTGGAACAAAAGAATGGAGAAGAAAATGCCAACTTCTGCCACAAATGAGCTTGGAAAGCACCCTTGCAAAGAAGAATCGAACGGAGTTGTTGGAAAATCAACAACGAGAAGATAAGCTTGTAGTGGGCTTATGGAAAACATCTCAAAACTATGAGGTGACAACCGGCCACTAACGGAAACCATTGATTTGATTGAGAGCACCAAAGAGATGAAAGCTTCTTCCATCAAGATGGAAAAGAGATAAATTGGGTCATTAATAAGCACCAAAATAGCAACATTCCTTAGGGAAGGCTTTAGGTGAAAACATGACACAAGATAAATCCAACGAAGAGATTGATGGATTTAAAATACCTCATTCTTGACAACATGTGAATCATGAAACATGAAGGAAATTGTCAAGAATGATATAACACCATCTCAAAAGATAAGGTAGGAGAATTGCACTTTGGAATGCACGATAAAAATGCTTGAACTCCTCAGAAAAAAAACATGTGTTGAGCACCATGTTTAATTTTTGAGTATAGCTTGACGGATCATAACTTCGAGAGAAATCTTGAAGAACAAATCAAGAATGAAAGGAATCATTGACGAACCATGATGTAGAGCCTCCATGAAAAACTCCGGTAAACAAAAGGGTGATAGAAAGAAAGAGAAGTTGAAAACACAAGGTGAAGCCTTGCAATTATTTAGATGGATCTCCGTGATAATTAGAGCTTGGAACTCCGGGAAAAAGAGAAGATTAAACAAATGAAACCGAGAATTTTAAGGGCCTCCGGAATAAAGAATTAATCACTTGGATGAATCAAGAATAAGAATTATGTTATGCGTATGCTCCACCAATTTAAATTGATGACAATCAACGGATTTGGCATACTACTTATTCTCGAAGAAAGGATTAAAAGAGATATATCAAAACTTGAGAAGGTCTTCAACGAACCACCGGTAGGATTGGAAAGATCGAATGAATTAAATGATAACGAAAGAGGTGAGATCTTGAACGAACCACCGTAAGAATTCAAAATGAAAGTATCAAAGGCACCATTCACCGGGAAGAACTGGAAAAGGAATGAAGATACTTGAGGGGATTTAGATACATGAAAACAAAGAGATCATGAATTGACTAGAGAATACTTGAATAATGCACCAGTATGATTTGGAGAATGAAAGCTCAAATCTAAGAATAAAGAATTATGACATGATGGCCTTCGGAAGAAAGAAATGGAAACAACTCATGAAATGCTCCGGATGGTAAGAAAAGAATTGTCACAATCAAAACAATTATGAGGATAGCATGAAGCTAGAACCATGAATCTTCAAGAGAACGGACAAGATTTAAGAGAAATCCTTCTTCGGTCTTCAACTGATGAGAATGATGATGGGAACCACCCTGAATTGTGGAGATACTCCGGGAGAATGAAAAACAAAGAGGTTGAGCCAACAAGGAAAAATAATTTGAAATCGATCTTGGAAAAAAGCATTTGATCGATGATAACTCATTCTTACGCCAAACTTGGAGAAGAATTTAGGATAGCTCGAAAAATAGAAGAGTCGTAAGATCCTCGAAAAGACCTGTGGGTTAGGGCCCACTCAGAAGAACACCGTTGAAAAGATTTAAAAGAGATGTTGCACCGGTTGAATTAAAAGACTTGAATGAGATACCAATCTCGAAAGAACTTGAACGAAAGCAGAGTGGAAACACGTATCTTCGAGATATCTTGAGCACTCCGGAATAACAAATAGCGAGAAGTAGAATGATAATGAGGTGCACCGGTATGAGAAGACATTGAAATGAGGAAAAGAATATGATGAATATCGAAAGCTTGAATAGGATCCACCAGAGAAGAAACAACAATGAAGGGTGATGAACTTGAAACTGTTGAGCATCTTCATGGGAAATCACCAGATAAGAACATTGAAAGAAAAGAATGAAGAGACTTCACATGAATAAATGGATACTTGATTAAGAAATCTGTCCTTGAGGAAAAAGGGTGGGAGGGTGGGTAAAACAAAGACAACTTGGGACGGTTGAAACAAACACCGTTGAGAAAACTTAGAATTGATCTTGCGGATGGGAAAAATGATGGGATCCACTTGAAGAGAAGCACACCGGTTGGAAAAGAATTAACATGACAACCTCAATGATCCAAAAAGGATTAGTATTCACATAGCAATATGAGAACACCGTTTAGGAAAGGTATGGATTCAACATTTGACATTGAAGCAACTCGAATACCACAAATAAAACAAAACAAAGGATTTGGCTTGCGTAATAAGCGGAACAAACATATGATAGAGATTTCGTCCGAAGTTTTCGTGGTGGGGCCTACACGGCTCAATCAGACAGCACCATCATGTACAAGGCAAGCACATGACATACGGCGCCCCAGTCGGCATAGCCAAGGACTCTTTAAGACACAACGAGACCATCAGAAAACCAACCGTGAATAGGCGGACCACTAGACGTCGAACCCCAATTTCATATCATACATCCGCCGGAAAGATATCCTAAGAGCTACTTGAATTCCCACCTATGAAACTCCCAAACTTTCGGTTATGCAATCTGGTGTTGGGGATACAGGGAGCAATATATCTCACCCAAACTAACAATCCCTACATCCACCTGTATCCATCCGTCAACACATAACCAAGAAACCTTCGAAATCGCTCTACCTCAACCTTCAAAAGCATCCGTTATACGAGTCATGGCAATACTCCCGCACTCACCTCAAGATCAAGTTAGCGGGGTTATCTCACCAACAACTGCATAAAAGAGATTTTCGATGTCGGCGATTAAACTCGGTATTCCAGAATCGCAACGATAAAATTATGACGACAACACCTCGGAGCTCAACTCCCCGGACACCGCCACAACCCCTAAATGACAGGAGGCACCAAGACAATGTTGTCATCATAAAACCATCGAACGATTCTAAGATACCCGTGATCCTAAAAAAAAATTTAGTGAAATTTGAGAAGAGAAGAGTCAAAATTCTACGCCAGATACCTCACCGTAAGGTCAAGGACCGAGGAGTAAAAAGAATTCCTAACTCTCCGATATATATAATCCTAAATGACTCAAAACATTTTTCTAGACACAACTCGGCCGCTAAAAACGATCAAGCAGTGGGGCTCCTAAGGTCGGGGAAGGCTCCGATACCAACTTGCAACGCCCTCAATGCGGCTATATCTCCCACGTGTCGAAGCACGACTTAGAGGCATAACCGCATTGAAAGCAATGTCGCAAGTGAGGTAATCTTCACACAACCCAAGTAATACATAAGGAAAAAGATACATAGTTGGCTTACAATCGCCACTTCACACAAATACATGAATAAAGCATTACATCATCCAGATACAATCAAGGTCCGACTACGGAACCAAAATAAAAGAAGAACCCCAAATGCGACAAAGGGTCCCCGATCGACCCCAACTGGGCTCCACTCATCGATCAACTAGAACGAAACAACACAAAGGGCAAGATCTTCAACGAGCTCCTCCTTGAGCTTGGTTGCGTCACCTGCTCGGTAACATAGGCACCTGCAAACTGGTTTTGGAAGTATCTGGTGAGCCACGAGGACTCAGCAATCCCATTGCCATGGGTATCAAGACTAGCAAAGCTTAAAGGGAAAGGAAGGGGTAAAGTGGTGAGGTTGCAGCAGCGGCTAAGCATATATGGTGGCTAACATACGCAAAGAGAGCGAGAAGAGAAACAAGCGGAACGGTCGTCAACTAGCAATGATCAAGAGGTGATCCTGAACACCTACTTACGTCAAACATAACACAGAAACCGTGTTCACTTCCCGGACTCCACCGAGAAGAGACCATCAAGGCTACACACTCGGTTGATGCGTTTTAATTCGGATCAAGTGTCAAGTTGTCTACAACCGGACATTAACAAATTCCCATCTGCCACATAACCGCGGGCACGGCTCTCGAAAGTTTATACCCTGCAGGGTGTCCCAACTTAGCCCATGACAAGCTCTCGCGATCATCGGCGAATAGACCTTCACCCGAGACTCTCCGATCGACTCGAATCCCGGTACATCAAGACATTTCGACAATGGTAAAACAAGACCAGCAAAGCCGCCGGCGTGCCGACATCCCGATAGTAGCCGCACAGATCTCGCCTCGTGCCACGACCGGATGAGCTAAGCGTCAGTACCGACGTAACCCAAGTTGCCAAGGGATGGTCCCAAGACGGTGCTCTAGTTTGGACCAACGCTTAGACAAGCAATCGCCCGGGGCTATAATAAAGATGACCCTTGGGTTAATTACTCCCAAGGGAAAAGTAGGTGGTGGTGAGGCAAATGGTAAAAGGCAATGTTGGGCCTTGCTGGACAAGTTTTATTCAAAGCGAAACTGTCAGGGGGGTCCCATAAATCACCCGACCGCGTAAGGGACGCAAAATCCGGGAACATAACACCGGTATGACGGAAACTAGGGCGGCAAGAGTGGAACAAAACACCAGGCATAAGGCCGAGCCTTCCACCCTTTACCAAGTATATAGATGCATTAATATAATAAGAGATATTGTGATATCCCAACAAAACCCTGTCCACCATGGAGAAATCTTCAACTTCACCTGCAACTAGCAACGCTATAAGAGGGGCTGAGCAAAGCGGTAACATAGCCAAGCAACGGTTCGCTAGGAATGGTGTCAAAGGTTAGGGGTTCATGGCAATATGGGATGGCTGGACAAACAGATAATAGGTATCGCAGCATAGCGAAAGAACGAGGCAACTAGCATAGCAATGATAGTAGTGAGATCCAGGGTAGCGGTCATCTTGCCTGAAATCCCGCAAGGAAGAAGAACGAGTCCATGAAGAAGATGAACGGATGAAGCCAAACCAATCGTAGACGAACGAATCCTCACAACTCCGGAACGGAACCGAAGCTATCGAGAGAAGCAACCCGGAAAGAAGCAAACAACATAGTAAACACACAAGCATAAGCATGTCATGATGCACAAACAAGTATGATGCATGTCCGGTTTAAATATGCATGGCATGGCAAAGTGCAAACAAACAACACTACAAATTAAGTGGAGCTCAATATGCAACGAGTTGCATATTGACAAAACACCACAACAAGTTATTTAGTTCGCTCTCGTTATGTACCCAACAATATTAAATGTTGTTAAACATGGCAAGAGGGTGAAGCAAATGAAAACTACCTATCTAGGCAAGTTTAAATGAGGCCGGAAACAACAAACAACAATTCCGGAAAATCCCCATGTGCATATTTTAGATTCGGTACTGTTCTGCCCTAAACATATTTTAAAGTTATTAAACATGCAAGATGAGTGCACCATGTTAAACTAGGCAAAATTCTACCCCATTTACATATAAAGTACATTTAAAACCGAGCTACGGTTATTTAGTTATGAATTAAATCATTTTAACATGGCATTTGAGCAAATTTAAACAAACAGCAAGTTAAACATTTTTAACATAGATGAAAAAGGCATATTATGAAACTAGATGAAAAACTAAGCATTTTACATATATAAGTTGTTTTAATCCGATGCACGGTTGTTGAGTTATTAAATGTATGATCATGAGGGACTTTTCTGCAAATCTGGAAATCACTGGATAATGTCAAAATCACAGCGCAGGAAAAAAATAACATGGGCTGAATCCGCTTGGCCCAACAGGAAAAAAAATAAAGTGGCGCTGGGGGTGTGGCCTCACCCAGTGGGCCTTGGCCCGGCCGGTGGAAGATGAGGCCGGCAGGGGAGCTGCTGGGCCTGGCGACGCGGTCAACTCCGGACTGAACCGAGCGACAGCCGCTGCTGCGCTCGTTTCTGAAGAAACTCGAACAGCAGCAGGGGAGGCTGGCGAGAACGGCGAGGGAGGCGCGGGGAGGCCGGAACGGGGCCGCAGGTGGCCGGATCCGGTGGAGGTCGTGGTCGGGGACCCGTTCCCGGCGTCGGCGGCAAGACCTAGGGCGGCGGTGGCAGTTCCTGGAAAGGGAGAGAGAGGGATCTGAGAGAGAGACAAACATGAGCGGGAAGAAGAGAGCGGAATGGAGAGATGGAGGCCAGGGAGAAGGAGCGGGCGGCCTGGCCTGGAGGATGCTCGTCGGCGACGAGGCGAGGAGGAGGGGGCCTGTCAGCGCGGGGACGGCTCGGGCGCTGCGGGAAGAAGGACGACGGCGAGCAGGACCAAGCACGCGACGGGCTTGAAGATCCATGGCGGGGCTCCTGTCCATGGTGCTCGGAGGGCATCTGCTGGCTCCGGCGAGCTGCTGGTCACTGGTGGCGCGAGGTGGTTGAGGAGGCCGACGTTGGGGAAGAGCTCGAAGGTCGGGGTCGCCGGCGGGTTTGCGGGATGCAGCACGGGGACGGCGGCATCGACCTGGACTGCTGGAACGAGGGGGCTTGGAGTCTCCAAGCTGCGCGGGCCGAGCGGGATGGCCACGGCGCTGGAGCTCTGGCTGGATTTGGCCGACGTTGGGGCTGTCGAGGCGCAGGCACGAGGTCGCGAGGCCGAGGCAGGGGAACGGCGACGCGGTGGCTGCCCCTGGGTTCGAGCGAGGACGAGGGAAGCAGAGGAGGAGGGCGAAGGGGGTCGGCGTGGAGTGGAACGAGGGGCTGCTCTGGTTGGCGGGCGAAAGCGAATCGGGAGGAGCAGTGGGGAACGCTGGTTGGTGGCTGGAGGAAAACGAGGAGAAGGGATCCCGAGGGGATTTGGTGGAGAGTGGCGGCGGCGGCTGGCTGGTGAAGGGACAAAGTCCCTAGATTTTAGGGTTAGGACTATTTATATAGTAAAAGAATTTTAGGAAGGGGCTAGAATGACCCTCCGATCGTAATCGGATGCTGAGAAAAAAAATAGGCAGGGAGTCCAAATAATAAAACGGAGATGTTTTCGGGATGCTAGGGGATGATCCGGATCCAACGGTCACGACAGCCCGGTTCGGGTCCGGGGAAGTTTTGGACGCCTGCGAGGGGCCTGAGAGAGGTCGACGAAGACAAGGGGGGTTTTGTGGGCTCGGAGAAAGAGAGAAGAGAGGGGTCCAAACGGTCTGAGGGAAGGTCAACAAAGGCAAAGCAGTCCGAGCAGATCAACGAGGACAAGGGCCCGACAAAATGACAACGGAGGCAAAGAGAGAAAGGGCAACGACGAACGAATGCAAGTTTTTAAAATATGACGGCAACGGAGTGCCGATGCAATGCGAATGATGCGATGACGAAATGCAAGACATGAACAAATGCAAAACAAAAACAACAAAAACAAACAAACAAAACAAAAACCCAACCACGGAGGAAAATAATATATCACATCTCCGGAAAAGGCAAGAGTCGGAGTTGCGAATATGGAAAGCTACATCCGGGGCGTTACAGCACGACTCTTGTATTGAGGTACAGTCACCATCTTGCCTTTAACATGGTCACCATTGGGATTGGCCTGCAAAGCAAGTAAGGAGCATATGTAGCTGGAGAGAAACCGGGCCGATGCCTCCACTGGTGGCGGCCGTTTGTGATGGACAATCTCATTTCTCACGTGCCAGCATCGCCAAATCGTCATGAGCGTGTACAAACACTCCTCCTCCAGCAACTCCGCTAGCACTTGGAGCAACCACTCCGGCCCTATATTCACCAGTCGTCGGACGTCCGGAATACTCCATTGCTGCGCCCACTAGTAGAAAAGGGGGCAACGGTCCAGGCCTGTCCAGCCCATTAGTCCCGGTTCAATCCAGAACCGGGACCAATGGGGGCATCGGACCCGGTTCAAGAGCCCCGGGGGCCGGCCGGGCCACGTGGGCCATTGGTCCCGGTTCGTCTGGACCTTTTGGTCCCGGTTGGTCGGCTGAACTGGGACCAATGGGCCTCGCTCCTGGCCCACCACCATTGGTCGCGGTTCATGCTACCAATCGGGACCAATGGTAGCGCCTATATATACCCCCTCGCGCAAGAGCAGAGCACACTACTCTGTTTTTCTGGCCGAGGGGGAGAGGGCTTGGTGGTGCTCTAGCTCACCTCATATGCACACAAGGTGTTCGATGGAATGCCCGAGCCACACTACTTAAGGTTTCTCCTCTCCAAGCTCGACCGCCAAGCTCCATTTTCCTCCATATTTGTCTAGGTTTAGCGGTCCGTCACGCCTGGCCCCTGCCTTCAACGCCGCCGATCACCCGCACCGATCTCATCAGCGGCACCACCGTGGTGAGCCTCTTGTTCTTATCTTCTTTCGAAGGAAAAATATTCTTATTTGTATGTTTAGATAGATATATACTTGTATAATTTTCTTACTTTTATTATTGCATCTTATATAGTGCGATGGTTTTGGTATCTCGCCTCGCCGGCCCTCGTCCCCTCCTATGATTCGGATGTGGTATATATTATCTTTTCATAACTATTGGTTCATTTATTATTTATGACAATTATGCCGACCAACGTGACATAGATTTTATTCATCTAGGAGGTTGTTGAACCGAAATTCCAACCGACCCTATTGTCGAGAGGTTAAATTTAGTTGAAGAAGAAAACAATTTGTTGAAGGAAAAAATTAGAAAAATTGAGGAGGAGAAGGTGATATTGGAGTTGCATGTTGCGGATGTCGCCGATGATCACAAGATCAAGATGGATGCAATGCGCTTGAAGATTAGAAAGATTAGAAAATATGCCATTCATACCGAGGCTTGGTATCATTATGCCGTTGGATCGGTTGTTACATTGGTTGCGTATTATGATCGCATTTGTTTTCGCATTGAAATGTTTTACATAGTTTCAAAGTATGGTTTAATTAATTTAGATGCTCGCAGAGCTTTATGTTGTTAGATGAGAACTATGTATGTACTTTGGTTTTAATGTGATGATGAACTTCTATTAATTTGGTCACTTAATTAATTATCTCTTCATGATGTTCTCTAATGATTTTGACACACTTAATTATATATAATGCACACAGATGAACCGGCAATGGATGTACGGTTCAAGACACACCTCCGAGTACATTAAGGGCGTGCATAATTTTCTCGAAGTGGCTGAGGCAAACAAGCAGAATGATTTTATGTGTTGTCCATGCCCTATATGTGGAATACTGAAGTCTTACTCGACCGGAAAATCCTGCACACCCACCGCTTTACAAGGGTTTCATGCCACACTATAATGTTTGGACGAGGCACGAGAAATAGGGGTTATGATGGAAGACGGCGAAGAAGAAGAGTACGATGACAACTATGTGCCCCCGAATACGGTGATGCTCCGTAAGATCAAGAGGAACCAGATGATGTGCACGATGATGCCGCAACGGAGAAGCTGCTGAAGATCAAGAGGAACCAGATGATGTGCCCGATGATGATGATCTCCGCCGGTCATTGTCGATGCAAGGACGCAATGCGAAAGTCAAAAGAGAAGCTGAAGTTCGATCGCATGCTAGAGGACCACAAAAAGGGTTGTGCCCCAATTGCGAAGATGGCAACACAAAGCTCGGGACCGTCTTCGAATTGCTGCAAGGGAAGGCGAGAATGTCAGCTCGATAAAGGATTTGAGCAGCTACTTAAAATATTGAAGAAGAAGCTTCCAAAGGATAACGAATTGCCCGACAAAGACATACGCAGCAAAGAAGGTCGATGCCCTCTAGGATTGGAGGTGCGTAAGATACATGCATGCCCTAATGATCGCATCCTCTACATGGTGCGTATAAGGATCTGAACGCATGCCCGGTATGCGTGCATTACGGTATAAGATCGACGAGATGACCTCGGTGATGTTGACGGCGAGCCCCCATGTGTTCGCTTATGATACCATTGTAACCGATGAGTATGATACCATTGTTCGTTTTGTACATGCACATGCTATGTGTGGGTCAATTTATGATACCATGCCAACTTTCAACTTTTTCAGAGTTCATTTGAAATGTCTTATGGTTCGCCCTCGTAATAATTAAAAATAGCAACAATAAGTATTTTGTTGTAAGTAGAAACAAAATAAAATAAATAAAGCAAGAAAGAAAACAAAAAAGTGTTTTCAAATTTGAAAAGTAATGGCACTAACAGAAAGTTTATAATTTTCCTAAAACTAAAAGCAAAAAGAATTAAAAATAAAGCAAAAAACAAAAGAAAATAAATAATGCAGAAAACAAAACAAAAAACAACAATAAGTATTTTTTGTAAGTAGAAACAAAATAAAATAAATAAAGCAAGAAAGAAAACAAAAAAAAAGTGTTTTCAAATTTGAAAATTAGTAATGGCACTAACAGAAAGTTTATAATTTTCCTAAAACTAGAAGCAAAAAGATTTAAAAAATAGAGCAAAAAACGAAAGAAAATAAATAATGCAGAAAACAAAACAGAAAAACAACAATAAGTATTTTGTTGTAAGTAGAAACAAAATAAATTAAATAAAGCAAGAAAAAAATGCCACCTACTGGGCCCCCACGGCCTGAATACGACTTGTATCCCTAATTTGGGCCAGGATTCAGGCCCGCAGAAGGCCCAGAAGGCCCAACAGGCAAAGAAGGAGCAAGTAGGCCCATAAGCCTGCAGTAGACGAAGGAGTTCAAGAGGGGAGCGGCGGTGGGGCTTATAAACCATCGCGCCCCTCTCAACTAGCGAGGTGGGATTAAACTTTGGCCCCGACGCTGGCAAAAGTAGGGCCTTTGGTCCCGGTTGGTGGCACCAACCGACTAAAGGGGGCTTTAGTCCCGGTTGGAGCCACTAACCGACCAAAGGTCGCAGCTTCCCGCCTTTGGGCTGCCGAATTGAGGTTTTGGTCCCGGTTGGTGGTTCCAACCGACTAAAGGGCATTAGTCCCGTTGGTGCCACCAACCGTGACCAATGCTCCTTGTATATAAGTGGCACTTTGCGTTTTGCGCTCATCGCCACATTGCCCCGACGACGCCGAACGATCGACGCCGCCAGTTGCCCCGACGCCGCTTCGCCGCTTCCTGCCGCTGCCGCTCGCCGTCGCCGTTGCCGCTCCCTCGAGCCGAGTCCTCGCCATTGCCGCCGCCGCCGCTTGAGCTCTGCCGCCGCCGCCTCCCTTGCTAGCCCGCCCTCGCCAAGGCCTTGTCGCCATCGCCGTCGCCGCCGCCGCCTCCCAGCTCATTATCACAGCGTGAGCACGCCAAGACCGCTCTTTTTTTTTTTTCATTTTATTAGTTTTATTTTTTGTTCAATGTATATATATATATATATGTGTGTGTGTATATATGTGGCTATATATATATATATATATATATGCTCTGTTTTTTTTCATTTTATTAGTTTAGTTTTTTTCTGTTCATATGAACAATGCATATATGTGTATGTGTATGTGTATGTTCATATATGTATATGTTTTATTTTTATTAGTTTTTTTCTGTTCATATATGTGTATGTATATATGCGGCTCTGTTCATATGTGGCTATATATATATGCAAAAGATAGATTTTTAGAAAAGTTCGGTTTTTTTTCTGTTCATAGATTTTTTTTGTTGATATTAATTATTGTAGAATATGCAAATGTTGGTATATTCATATGAACAATGCATTAGGCAAAACCTTTGTTTTTTTTGGAATTTTCTATTTGAACATTTTTTTAAAACAAACAATACTAAAAGAATGAGAGGAAAAGGAAAATAAGAAGAGGAAGAAAGGAGAAAAGGAGGAGAGGAAGAAGAGGAGAAATAAATAAGAAGAGGAAAAAGAAGAAAAAGAGGAGAAGAAGAAAGGAATAGAGGAGAAAGGAGAAATTCTATTTTTTCTTCTTCTCCTCTATTCCTTTCTTCTTCTCCTCTTTTTTTTCTTCTTTTACTTCTTCTTCTTCTTCCTTCTTCCTTCTTCCTCTTTTCTACCTTTTCCTTAATTATTTTCCTTTCTCGAGGGAGAAGAAGAAAAAGAAGAGGAGAAGAAGAAAGAAAGGAAAGGAGAAAGAAGAAACTTCAACACGAGGGGGTGGTACCGATACCCCCTCCCCGATATGTATATGTATGTCGCGTCGTTGTCGATATAATTAACCCCCTCTAGATACAGCTGCAGCACCCCCCTCGGCCCTCTCGCTCGACCAAAACTCTCGAGGACACCCAAACCCTAGAGAGAAAACGATGTTGCAGGTCTCCTACGTACCCCCTCCCGCTGCGCTCCTACCCGACAAATTAACTCTCTCGATCGAGGCCACCCAAATTTATCAAGTTAAAAGAGCGTTATCGTCGAGGCCACCCCAAACCCTTGAAGCTTTGTGTCGAGGCGACCCCAAACCCTAGAGAAGCAGCGTCGAGGCCACTAACATGATTCCTTATTGTGATTAGCTAGCTAGTTCTACGCTTGCCAAGATGTACCATGTTTGAATAATAATTGACATGTTGTCAATATTTGCGTAAACTATGGAGCACTCCCAGACGAAGAAACAGAAGCGATGTTGGGGGAAATAATCGCAAATGGAAGTGATGATGTTGCGTCATTTCTCATCGACACCGCTGGTCAGATGGATGAAGAAGAGGGCTATGATTATGATGGCTTCGACCCATTAATGCCGGTACAAGAGGAGGACTATGTTCATGATGGCTCCGGTGACACAATGGAGGTACAAGACGAAGGAGACCGTGCCGAGCCGAGTCACCGAACCGAGTCCGGCCAGGTATATATGAAGGAAATATGCCCTAGAGGCAATAATAAAGTTATTATTTATTTCCTTATTTCATGATAAAATTTGTCACTCCAATTGTCGGAGAGGTATCTCTGGGCCCTCTCGGTAATACTCATCACCTAAGCCTTGCAAGCATGTAACTAATGAGTTAGTTATGAGATGATTATTACGGAACGAGTAAAGAGACTTGCCGTAACGAGATTGAACTAGGTATTGATACCGACGATCAAATCTCGGGCAAGTAACATACCGATGACAAAGGGAACAACGATGTTGTTGTGCGGTTTGACCGATAAAGATCTTCATAGAATATGTAGGAACCAATATGGGCATCCAGGTCCCGCTGTTGGTTATTGACCGAGAATAGTTCTAGGTCATGTCTACATTGTTCTCGAACCGTAGGGTCCGCACGCTTAAGGTTTCGATGATGCTTATATTATGAGTTTATGTATTTTGATGGACCAAGTTTCTTCGAGTCCCGGATGTGATCACGGACATGACGAGGAGTCTCGGAATGGTCGAGACATAAAGATTGATATATTGGAAGACTATATTTGGACACGGAAAGGTTCCGGAAGTTTTATCGAGAGAGGTTACCGAACCACTTGGGCCTAGGTGGTGAAAGAGAAAGGGCGGCCCTAGGTGGCGCCTCCCCCTTCCCTAGTCCTACTAGGACTAGGAGGGGGCGGCCCCTCTCTCTCTCTCTCTCTCCTTCCCTATTCCTAGTAGGAGTATGAAGGGAGGAATCCTCCTACTAGGAGGAGGATTCCTCCTCCTTGGCGCGCCCCCTTGGGGGCCGCCCCCCCCCCTCCCTCCTTTATATACGGGGTAGGGGCACCCTAGACACAAGTTGATCATTGAGATCGTTCCTTAGCCATGTGCGGTGCCCCCCTCCACCATATTCCACCTCGGTCATATCGTCGCGGAGTTTAGGCGAAGCCCTGCGACAGAGAACATCAAGATCGTCCACCACGCCGTCGGCCGACGGAACTCTCCCTCGCCTCGGCTGGATCGAGATCGAGGGACGCGTCATCGAGCTATACGTGTGTCAAGAACTCGGGCGCCGGAGTAACGGTGCTTGGATCGGTTGGATCGCGAGGAGAACGACTACTTCCTCTACGCTGCGTCATCGCTTCCACTTTGGTCTACAAGGGTATGTGGACAACACTCTCCCTCTCGTTGCTATGCATCACCATGATCTTGCATGTGCGTAGGAAATTTTTGAAATTACTACGCTCCCCAACAAAGGGCATCCGAGCCTAGGTTTTATGGTTTGATGTTTTGCACGAGTAGAACACAAGTGAGTTGTGGACGATATAAGTCATACTACCTACCAGCATGTCATACTTTGGTTCAGCGGTATTGTTGGATGAAGCGCCCGGACCGACATTACGCGTGACGCTTACGCGAGACTGGTTCTACCGCCGTGCTTTGCACTTAAAGGTGGCTGGCGGGTGTCTGTTTCTCTCACTTTAGTTGAACTGAGTGTGCTACGCCCGTCCTTGAGAAGGTTAAACGGAGTCTATTTGATAAACTATCATTGTTGTTTTGATGCATAGGTGAGATTGGTTCTTGCTAAGCCCGTAGCAGCCACGTAAAATTTGCAACAACAAAGTAGAGGACGCCTAACTTGTTTTTGCAGGGCATGTTGTGATGTGATATGGTCAAGACGTGATGCTATATTTTATTGTATGAGATGATCATGTTTTGTAACCGGTTATCGGCAATGGCAGGAGCCATATGGTTGTCGCTTATTGTATGAAATGCAAACGCCCTGTAATTGCTTTACTTTATCACTAAGCGGTAGCGATAGTCGTAGAAGCAATAGATGGCATAAACGACAACGATGCTACGATGGAGATCAAGGTGTCGCGCCGGTGACAATGGTGATCACGACGGTGCTTCGGAGATGGATATCGCAAGCACAAGATGATGATGGCCATATCAAAGCACTTATATTGATTGCATGTGATGTTTATCCTTTATGCATCTTATCTTGCTTTGATTGACGGTAGCATTTTAAGATGATCTCTCACTAATTATCAAGAAGTGTTCTCCCTGAGTATGCACCGTTGCGAAAGTTCTTCGTGTTGAGACACCATGTGATGATCGGGTGTGATAGGCTCTACGTTCAAATACAACGGGTGCAAAACAGTTGCACACGCGGAATACTCAGGTTAAACTTGACGAGCCTAGCATATACAGATATGGCCTCGGAACACGGAGACCGAAAGGTCGAGCGTGAATCATATAGTAGATATGATCAACATAGCGATGTTCACCATTGAAAACTACTCCATCTCACGTGATGATCGGACATGGTTTAGTTGATTTGGATCACGTGGTCACTTAGATGACTAGAGAGATGTCTATCTAAGTGGGAGTTCTTAAGTAATATGATTAATTGAACTTAAATTTATCATGAACTTAGTCCTGGTAGTATTTTGCAAATTATGTTGTAGATCAATAGCTCGCGTTGTTGCTTTCATATGTTTATTTTGATATGTTCCTAGAGAAAATTGTGTTGAAAAATGTTAGTAGCAATGATGCGGATTTGATCTGTGATCTGAGGTTTATCCTCATTGCTGCACAGAAAAATTATGTCCTTAATGCACCGCTAGGTGACAGACCTATTGCAGGAGCAGATGCAGACGTTATGAACGTTTGGCTAGCTCAATATGATGACTACTTGATAGTTTTGTGCACCATGCTTTATGGCTTAGATTCGGGACTTCAAAGACATTTTTGAAGGTCATGGACCATATAAGATGTTCCAGGAGTTGAAGTTAATATTTCAAGCAAATACCCGAGTTGAGAGATATGAAGTCTCGAACAAGTTCTATACCTAAAAGATGGAGGAGAATCGCTCAACTAGTGAGCATGTGCTCAGATTGTCTGGGTACTTCAATCGCTTGAATCAAGTGGGAGTTAATCTTCCAGATAAGATAGTGATTGACAGAATTCTCTAGTCACCATCACTAAGTTACTAGAACTTTGTGATGAACTATAATATGCAAGGGATGACGAAAGTTATTCCTGAGCTCTTCGCGATGTTGAGATTGGCGAAGGTAGAAATCAAGAAAAGAGCATCAAGTGTTGATGGTTAACAAGATCACTAGTTTCAAGAAAAAGGCAAAGGGAAAGAAGGGGAACTTCAAGAAGAACGGCAAGCAAGTTTCTGCTCAAGTGAAGAAACCCAAGTCTGGTCCTAAGCCTGAGACTAAGTGCTTCTACTGCAAAGAGACTGGTCACTGGAAGAGGTACTACCCCAAGTGATTGGCGGATAAGAAGGATGGCAAAGTGAACATAAGTATATTTGATATACATGTTATTGATGTGTACATTACTAGTGTTTATAGCAACCCCTCAGTATTTGATACTAGTTCAGTTGCTAAGATTAGTAACTCGAAACGGGAGTTGCAGAATAAACAGAGACTAGTTGAAGGGTGAAGTGACGATGAGTGTTGGAAATAGTTCCAAGATTGATATGATCATCATCGCACACTCCCTATACTTTCGGGATTAGTGTTAAACCTAAATAAGTGTTATTTGGTGTTTGCGTTGAGCATGAATATGATTTGATCATGTTTATTGCAATACGGTTATTCATGTAAGTTAGAGAATAATTGTTGTTCCGTTTACATGAATAAAACCTTCTATGGTCATACACCCAATGAAAATGGTTTGTTGGATCTCGATCGTGTGATACACATATTCGTAATATTGAAGCCAAAAGATGCAAATTTAATAATGATAGTGCAACTTATTTGTGGCACTACCGTTTAGGTCATATCGGTGTAAAGCGCATGAAGAAACTCCATAAAGATGGATTTTCGGAATCACTTGGTTATGAATCATTTGATGATTGCGAACCGTGCCTTTTGGGCAAGATGACTAAAACTCCGTTCTTCGAACAATGGAGCGAGCTCATACTTATTGAAAATAATACATACCGATGTATGCGCACCAATGAGTATGAAGGCTCGTGGCAAGTATCGTTATTTTCTCGACCTTCACAGATGATTTGAGCAGATATGGGTATATCTACTTGATGAAACATAAGTCTGAAATAGTTGAAAGGTTCAAAGAATTTCAGAGTGAAGTGGAAAATCATCGTAACAAGAAAATAAAGTTTCATGATCTGATCATGGAGAGGAATATTTGAGTTACGAGTTTGGTCTTCAATTAAAACAATGTGGAATAGTTTCACAGCTCACGCCACTGAACACCACAACGTTATGGTGTGTCCAACATCATAACCGCACTTTATTAGATATGGTGCAATCTATGATGTCTCTTACCGATTTACCAATATTGTTTTGGGGTTATGCATTAGAGACAGCTGCATTCACATTAAAAGGGCACCATCTAAATCCGCTGAGACGACAACATATGAACTGTGGTTTAGCAAGAAACCCAAGTTGTCGCTTTCTTAAACTTTGGGGCTGCGATGCTTATGTGAAAAAGTTTCATCCTGATAAGCTCGAACCCAAATCGAGAAGTGCGCCTTCATGGAATACCCAAAGGAAATAGTTGGGTACACCTTCTATCACAGATCCAAGGCAAGATATTCGTTGTTAAAATGGATCCTTTCTAGAGAAGGAGTTTCTCTCGAAAGAAGTGAGTGGGAGGAAAGTAGAACTTGATGAGGTAATTGTACCTATTCCCTTATTGAAAGTAGTTCATCACGTAAATCAGTTCTGTGACAAATACACCAATTAGTGAGGAAGCTAATGATATTGATCATAAAACTTCAGATCAAGTTACTACAGAACCTCGTAGGTCTTCCAGAGTAAGATCCGCACTAGAGTGGTGTAGTAATCATGTTCTGGAAGTCATGTTACTAGACCATGATGAACCTACGAACTATGAGGAAGCGATGATGAGCCCAGATTCCGCGAAATGGCTCGAGGCCATAAAATCTGAGATATGATCCATGTATGAGAACAAAGTATGGACTTTGATTGACTTGCTCGATGATCAGTAAGCCATGTTAAAATAATGGATCTTCGAGAGGAAGACGGACACTGATAATAGTATTACTATCTACCAAGCTCGACTTGTTGCGAAAAGTTTTCAACATGTTCAAGGTGTTGAATACGATGAGATTTTCTCAACCAGAGCGATGCTTAAGTCTGTCTGAATCATGTTAGCAATTGCCACATTTTATGAAATCTGGCAAATGGATGTCAAAACTGCATTCCTTAATGGATTTATTAAAGAAGAGTTGTATATGATGCAACCAGAAGGTTTTGTCAATCCTAAAGGTGCTAACAAAATGTGCAAGCTCTAGCGATCCCTCTATGGACTGGTGCAAGCATCTCGGAGTTGGAATATACGCTTTGATAAGTTGATCAAAGCATATAGTTTTATATGGACTTACGATGAAGCCTGTATTTACAATAAAGTGAGTGGGAGCACTACAGCCTTTCTGATAAGTATATGTGAATGAAATATTGTTGATCGGAAGTAATGTAGAATTATTCTGCAAAGCATAAAGGAGTATTTGAAAGGAGTTTTTCGAAGAAAGACCTCAGTAAAGCTACTTACATATTGAGCATCAAGATCTATTGAGATAGATCAAGACGCTTGATAAGATTTTCAATGAGTACATACCTTGACAAGATTTTGAAGTAGTTCAAAATGGAACAGTCAAAGAAAGAGTTCTTGCCTGTGTTGCAAAGGTATGAAATTGAGTAAGACTCAAATCCCGACCACGGCAGAAAAATAGAAAGAGAATGAAAGTCATTCCCTATGCCTCACCATAGGTTCTATAAAGTATGCTATGCTATGTACCAGATCTATTGTATACCTTGCTCAGATTTGACAAGGAGTACAATAGTGATCTAGGAGTAGATCATTGACATTGGTCGAGAATATCCTTAGTGAGGACTAAGGAAATATTTCTCGATTATGGAGGTGATAAAAGAGCCCGTCGTAAAAGGTTACGCCGATGCAAGTTTTGACACCAATCCAGATGACTCAAGTCTCAATCTAGATACATATTGAAAGTGGGAGCAATTAGCTAGAGTAGCTCCGTGCAAGAGCATTGTAGACATAGAATATTTGCAAAATACATACGGCTCAATGTGATAGACCCATTGACTAAGCTTCTCTCACGAGCAAAACATGATCACACCTTAGTACTCTTTGGGTGTTAATCACATAGCGATGTGAACTAGATTATTGACTCTAGTAAACCCTTTGGGTGTTGGTCACATGATGATGTAAACTATGGGTGTTAATCATATACAGATATGAATATTGGTGTTAAATCACATGGCGATGTGAACTAGATTATTGACTCTAGTGCAAGTGGGAGACTGAAGGAAATATGCCCTAGAGGCAATAATAAAGTTATTATTTATTTCCTTATTTCATGATAAATGTTTATTATTCATGCTAGAATTGTATTAACCGGAAACATGATACATGTATGAATACATAGACAAAACTATAGTCACTAGTATGCCTCTACTTGACTAGCTCATTAATCAAAGATGGTTATGTTTCCTGACCATAGACATGTGTTCTCATTTGATTAGTGGGATCACATCATTAGGAGAATGATGTGATTGACATCACCCATTCTGTTAGCTTAGCACTTGATCGTTTAGTATTCTGCTATTGCTTCCTTCATGACTTATACATGTTCCTGTAACTATGAGGATTGTGCAACTCCCATTTACCGGAGGAACACTTTGTGTGGTACCAAACGTCACAACGTAACTGGGTGATTATAAAGGAGTACTGCAGGTGTCTCCGAAGGTACATGTTGGGTTGGCATAATTCGAGATTAGAATTTGTCACTCCGATTGTCGGAGAGGTATCTCTGGGCCCTCTCGGTAATACTCATCACCTAAGCCTTGCAAGCATGTAACTAATGAGTTAGTTATGAGATGATGTATTACGACGAGTAAAGAGACTTGCGGTAACGAGATTGAACGGTAGTAAAGAGAAGTAACTTGACGGTAATGAGATTGAGAATATGTAGGAACCAATATGGGCGGTTTCGATAGTTCTAGGTCATGTCTTATATTATGAGTTTATGTATTTTGATGTACCAAGTTTGTTCGAGTCCCGGATGTGATCACGGACATGACGAGGAGTCTCGAAATGGTCGAGACATAAAGATTGATATATTGAAGACTATATTTGGAGTTCGAAAGGTTCCGGTTTTCGGAGAAAACCGAGTCCCGGAGGTTACTGAACCCCGGGAGGTTAATGGGCCACTTGGGCCTAGGTGGAAAGGAGAAAGGGCCAGCCCTAGGTGGGTCACAGCGCCCCCTATCCCTCCAAATCTAAATGGACTAGGAGGGGCCCCCTTCCTCTCCCCCTCCTCCTTCCTTCCTCCTAGTAGGAGTAGGAAAGCAGGAATCCTACTCCTACTAGGAGGAGGATTCCTCCTCCCTTGGCGCGCCCCTTATATACGGGGGTAGGGGGGCACCCTAGACACAAGTTGATCATTGAGATCGTTCCTTAGCCGTGTGCGGTGCCCCCCTCCATCATATTCCACCTCGGTCATATCGTCGCGGAGTTTAGGCGAAGCCCTGCGACAGGAGAACATCAAGATCGTCACCACGCCGTCGTCTTGACGGAACTCTCCCGCGACACTCGGAGATCGGGATCGCCATCGAGCTGTACGTGTGTCAAGAACTCGGACGTGCAACGGTGCTTGGATCGGTTGGACCGGAGGACGAACTACTTCCTCTACGTTGGCAACGCTTCGCTTCGGTCTCACGAGGGTACGAGACAACACTCTCCTCTCGGTCTATGCATCACCATGATCTTGGAGAAATTTTTGAAATTACTTCCCCTACAGTACCATGTTTGAATAATAATTGACATGTTGTAAATATTTGCGTAAACTATGGAGCACTCCCGAGACGAAGAAATGGTGATGTTGGGGACATAATCTCAAATGGAAGTGATGATGTTGCTATTTCATCGACCGATGGTCTTGCGATGAAGAAGAGGGCTATGTTTATGATGGCTTCACCCATTAATGCTACATGAGGAGGACTATGTTCATGATGGCTCCGTGACACAATGGAGGCATAAGACGAAGGAGACCGTTAAGCCCGTCACCGAACCGAGTCCGGCCAGGTATATATATATTAGTTAAGCCCGTGCTGACAAGTTAATTGATGCATCCATTAATTGTTTTGGTATATGTACACATATTAATTATTGCCGTCTTTCTTCCTTATAATTTATAGCCCTCTGGATCGAGCACAACTTCGGTAAGGAGACGAGGCCCGAAGAAAAAGTTGAGCTCGGATGAAAAGTTTGAGATCATAGAAATCGCGCCCGACGTCGAACCGATTGAACCCATCCGGACAAGTAAGGCATTTTCTGCTCAGTGCGGGGTTCTTGTTAGGGACACGATCCCGATCAGCATCCAGCAATGGTATAAGCCTGCTAAGGATGAAGACGCTGAGGTGTCTTAAGTCAATGATATGCAGAAAGAAGATATTTGGACTGAGCTGAAGGCAAATTTCACCCTACCGCCAGAGGAGGATCCGGAGAAGCCAGTTAAAGAGCAATTAATCAAGTCTTGTGCTCTTAAGAAGATGGCAGGCCTGATGAGGAGGTGGAGGAAAGAGCTTAACCAGTTTGTCAAGAAAAAAGAGACACCAGAATTCATCGGCAAATATGAGAAGATCAAAGATCATTGGCCCGCATTTGTGGCCCACAAGACATCGGAAAAGAGTAAGAAGATGTCGGAGACAAACAAGAAAAATGCTGCGAAGACGAAGCTTCACCATCGCACGGGTCGTGGCTACCTCAAAGCCCGCCTAAGTGGTCCAAGGCTGAGCATGATCTTCTTGAAAAAGGGATCAAACCAGAGACAATGCGCTGGCCAGACCGTTGCCGGACCTGGTTCTTCGGGGCTGGCGGAACCTTGGACCCTGTAACAGGGTAGTGTTAGTGGACAGATGAGCAACTGCAAACACCAGTCAAGAACCTTCGACACTATATCAATGCAGCGCAGCGAGGGACGTTCCTTCCAAACAAGGAGAAGGACGAGCTCACAATGGCCCTTGGGAATCCCGAGCACCCTGGACGGACACGAGGCACACCAGGCTCCCTTCCGTGTAAGGTTGGTTTTCCGAACGCAAGGGGTTACAAAACCCACGAGAGGACGAAGAAACTGGAGCAGGCCCAAATGCAGGCGCTGCTTGGAAGGGTAATGGGGCTAGAGGATCGAGAAGAGGAACGAGAAGCAGCAGATCGCAACAAACGACATGCCAAGCTTCCCCGGTTACCCCGCCATCTCAGCGGAAGAAGCAGCGTTGCTTCCACCGAGCTGCTTCAGCCGGAGCATGTCTTGACGGCTCCTGCCAGCTATCCCGTGGATGGTATCAGGGAGTCTCAAAATTGCCACATTATGGCGCGATGCATGAATTTGATGGTAAAGGCGGCTGTTGGCCAAGTTTATCCTAGTGGACCCGGCACAACTTATCACTACCAGCCGATTCCAGAAGGATTTGCTAAGGTGATGGTGGATGAAATAACGGAGGATTTGAGGACCTCGGCTGAGCACCCTACCGGTGAAGGGGAGACTAGGCTGGGTTCTCGCTCAAGACTCCATGCCTATGGCGGAAGGAGCTCATCAACCTTCTCAACTGGACGCCTCCGCCTCCTCCTCCTCCAGCGAGTCGGGCACTCCGCCTCCTCCGCCTCCTCCTCCGGCGTGAGTGACGATCAGGCACACGTGGCGGCACTCCGCCTCCTCCACCGCCTCCTCCTCCGGCGAGTGAAGATCGGGCACGCGTGGCGGCACTCCGCCTCTTCTCCGGCGCGTGGCGGCACTCCGCCTCCTCCTTCTCCGCCTGCCAAGAAGGGCGGAAGAGACCCGCCGCCGCCTGGCTGCTCCGGCGCGTTCGTAGTCCTTCTCCTCCGCCTCGTAAGCAAGCACGAAAGAAGACAGAAGCCACAGCCGCTCCGTCTGCTCCGGCGACTAGCAGCACAAGAAGAGAGAGGCAATACAGATACGGTCCACCTCTAAAGCCTGTAGAGAAGTTACCGTACGAGAGGACCAAGGAGGAAAACAATATGATCGTGCAGGCCCAAGTGAAGGAGTTCTTTGAAGGGGTGAAAGCAAAGATACATCCACCTCCGAAGGAGAAGGTAGATCCGGTGAAAGAAAAGCGCACTCTCGATGCCCTGAGGAAACCACCAAAGTCTCCGCCAAGAACCAACTATGAGCGACATTCGAATGTACATATCTCCAAGCCAAGTGGTCGGGAACTATCACAATGATAAAAGTTCAAAAGAACAACGAGCAAAGGGGAAAAAATTGCCCAGCTCGGCGAACAAGCACAGCAATCGTGCCCCCGCTCAATGTGTCTAATCCTCCGGGGCGGTGGCGGTTATGGCAATCTTGAAGATTACCTGCCTGACAATGCACTTCCTGATTTCATGGAGGTGGACGTATTCAGATACGAGTACGGGAAGCCTCTCGTCAAAGATGAAAAATCTCTGACAACAATGATGCGAACATTCCATAGTTGGTACAGGAAAACCTGCAGAGAGTCTGAGGGGATGAACAGTTTGTATCTGAACATTAAAGAGGAGCACGACCTCGTTACAAATGATCTGTTGTGTGTTCCATTTGAGGAGTTCTTCGAGTTCTTCACTCAAAAGGCCCTCGATAAATTAATGGTCTTTTGCTACTGCCTGTAAGTACTATTTCTGTCATTAAGTCTCTATATATAGCTCGGCTCTTTCATTGCATGTATTTATAATTAATTATCCACAATATATTATGCAGATTGAAGATTGTTGAGTGCAAAAAAATGAAATCTATGATATTGGGTTCATTAACACGAATATCATAGATGTATTTCTGGTTAAAAAGCATGTCGAAGAGGCCGAGGACAACTTGCTACAATCGTTGATCAAAAATCAAAACAAAGATACCATACTCTTTCCTTACAACGGCCCGTGAGTGTTACTGTCGTGTGCATATTCGGTTTCCCTTATTACTCGAGCGAGAGGTTAATGTAATTGATGAGTTATGCATGCGTGTGCAGGTACCACTATATTCTTCTGGAGATTAAGCTTGATCGTGGACTAGTAACCGTCTTAGACTCCAGATGGAAAGATCCCAGCACCTATGCGGACATGACTGAAATGCTCAGCAAGTAAGTTCAATCGATCATTATCGCACCATATCGGCAACTTTTTGTTCATTTCCTGATATCTCAAGTAATAATAATTATTTTCTTTGTCTTGCAGGGCTTGGAAACAGTTCACCGCACAAGCTCCGGGACTGCCGAAGGAGCTGCGATATGTATACCCGAAAGTAAGTACTACTGGCTAGCTAGTTGCGCGCATCTCCCGTTGATTCTATAACTATACTTTCATCAATGCCATTTATAATGCTTCATTATCAGTTTGATTGACCTCTATTTCTCGTAAAGTGCTTGTGGCAGGAGGAAGGGAATGATTTCTGTGGATACTACGTGTGCGAGTTCATCCACAACGCGACTTTAAAAAACAAGCGGGGCTACTCTAGAAGACAATATGAAGTGCGTAAGCAATAATATTCACAATTTCATTTTATTACACCATTATTTCTGTTGAGTTTCATTCATATATATGTATTAATTAACCCCCTTCTTCAAATTAATTAGACGCGGAAGATGCGGGATGAACTCCTACCACCAGATCGCATGAAAGCAATTCAAGAGGAATTGGCGGGATTCTTTCTTGAACACGTCATAAGTAAAGCCGGAGAATACCATGTGGAAGTTGATTTCAAATGCTAGGGGTTTGTAATTAAGAGATCTTATACATATTGTACATGTATGTAGCCAGTAGAAAACTTGTTGTTCGACCAATCTCTCGGAGAAGGAGAGGTCGATCGATCACTTCTCTCGGTATGCATGACGAACTTCTGTACTGAATGGTTCTCTCGATCACTTATGTATATATACTACGTAGCGTCGACCAAGCACGGACATAAGAGAGGACACTTCTCTCTATTAATTAGCTAGCTAACACAATATACGAAACACCTAAATTAACCCCCCAAAACCCCCAACCCCCCTCCTTTAAAAAAACAAAAACCCCAGCCACTGGTATGCAGACACGTGGATGCCTTTTGGTCCCGGTTGGGCCACCAACCGGGACCAAAGGCCCCCTGACTGGGCTCGGCGCACAGGGCCACGTGGAGGCACATTGGTCCCGGTTCCTGTTTGAACCGGGACTAATGGGTTGAGGTATTAGTAACGACCCATTAGTCTCGGTTCTTGAACCGGGACTAAAGGCCCTTGCGAACCGGGACTAATGGGTTGTTTTCTACTAGTGGCCGGCATCTTCCTTGCCTAGTGATAGGTTTGCCTGAGCCCCCGTTCGGTATCTAGCGATCCCTCCAGATGCGAATGGACTGGCCGTTGCCCACCCTCCAAATTATGCCACGTTTTAGAAGATCAAGTCCATGCACTATAGCTTGCCATGTTGGTGACGCTCCATTTGGAAACACTGTATCCTCCAGATTACCAGTAGGGAAGTACTTAGCCTTTAACAATTGTGAGCACAAACTATCCAGGAAGTTCAGGATGCGCCAAGCCTGTCGTGCCAACAATGCTTGGTTGAATAAGCGAAATTCCCGAAACCCCATACCACCATGTGATTTGGGCTGCAATAATTTATCCCATGCTCGCCAATGCGTTTTTCCGCCGGCCCTTCTCAGCTCCCCACCAAAAATTCCTCACCATCTCCTTGCTCTTTCCGCCATGGACGCCACTTGGAGCTTCCTCCCTTTTGTCTCTGCCTCAAAATGGACGTGGCTTTCGGGAGCCGCGCGCTCGCCACAATAATGTACTCTAGTGTCAAAAAAAAAACGTCTTACATTATGAGACGGAGGGAATACGTGCGTACATTTCTCTAAGAGGGTTGTGCTGGTGCATACGTGGCACTGCCACTACCGTCCATGCACTCCTAAAGAAAGGTCACCCTCACCCGGGAGTGCATTTTCTACCTTACACGGTATATAACGTGCATTCAGGATCTGCCGTTTAATTGTTTATGGGTCCTAAAGAAATCACAATGTATACTAACCTGCTGTACGTCTCACTTTTTCTCCACCTTTCTATCACATAGTCAGTTTGGGTGTGTCAGCCTTTTTTAAATAGTGTCCTTCCGTTTGGATGCCTCCCCCTCATTGCAACTCTATCCCAAAAATATATTTTCTCTTTCTGTTTAATGGTTTAGATGCTTGATATCTTCTGAAATAAAATTTTGTGTTATATTCTATTTGGACAAATGTGTTTATACCGACTAAATATTTTGAACTAGACCTATAGAAAACTGATCTATAGAAAACTCGATGAAACTTGGTACATAGAGTAGTTTTTAATAGTTTCGTAAGGTCTCTCAGCGTTTCATATTTGAATTTTAAAATTTATGAAAATATATTCAAGAGTGATCTTATTTCAACGTTCACTTCACAAGGAACATAAATACGAAATGTATCATAAATCAAACTTACGGTTCAAAAGTTAAAATAAATTTAAATTTTAGAATCATATGAAAACACCTGAGTGAGAGGAGAGATATTGCAGGTAATAACTGCGGGGAAAAGTTGTAAGGAGAAATAGTGACTGATTCGTATGACATAAATTAATAGAACAAGGGGTCATAAATTGAAGTTAACTAAGCAACACAACGACCAGATGCATGCATGAAACCGAATCTCAAAGATAACCAGTGGCTGATACATGCACGGTATATTACCATGCACGAGAGAATGTCTTTTCTCACCCTCACCCTCACCCGGCAGAGCGATCCATCATCAAGTTGTCGTTCTCATCTTGATTAGAGATATGTACGTACACAGCTAGCTTGCTAGTACATACATCACTCAGGTCCATGAATTAGTTCCGCAAGCATTGTGCGTCGTTCTTTAGCGATCAGAAAGGAACGTCAGACAGTTCCATAATTTGCTCTCGCTTGAAGCCGTGCATGTGCTTTGTTTTCCATGGAAAATGAGAGCTAGCTGTGTCATTATGTAGTAGTAGCAACAAAGTCATCATTTGCAGCAACATGCATGCATGCAACCCTCACCGTTACAGAGTTGCCGCCATGTCAGTTTTTAATTTCTTATTAGGGTAGATCCGCAAACCTCCTGCATTCGTCCGGACCGCACTGTCTGAACCGGGAAGCCATTTAACGTGGTTTTGTATCGGTCTACGGCGTGGTCTGGACGTATTTTCTCCCACAAACCTTTGACAAATGTGGGGGGCTTTACGGGAGTCCAGACCGCTGTCACGCTTGCTTCTGACCATCCTGGCCCACCCAAAATCACCCACATGTCCCTCCCGCGCTTTTCTTCTAATGCACGCGCCGCTTACTGCGTTGCATTCATGCCGATACAGAGCACGCAACGGCCGACATCGATGCCACGATGTGATCGGAAGGAGTGAGGACGGCGCTGACCGACACGACCTCGGGAGCCGCCGCTTCAATGCGGGCACAACTTCGCGAGGAACAAACTTATCTAAGGGGTATATGGGAAATGGGAGTACATGACCATTTTCCTATTTGAGAAATTAAAGTTGGCATCTCAGGAGTACCATTTGTCCTCTTGTGCCAACCATCTTTTCCAAATTCCTCATCCAATATGTATTCCAATAAGAAATCCAAGGTAAGATCAAGCCAAAGGGGAATCTAGGTACCGTTGACCCAGGAAATCAAGTATCAAAGGACCCGAGCAATAGGTTTATGACTGAACTAAAACTAGAGCGGCGAATAGCAGGATGCCTATGTTTCCAATATTTAAATCCTTAATAGAACAGAGCACAGACAATAGGGCCAGCTATTGATCTTACTTTCCCTAGCCAAGTAGTACCGAAGGAGTATCTCCGAGTTAAGGAGTACCCAAGGAAAGGAAGAAAAACCAAGTGAAAGAAAGAGATTGCAATGGTCTAAGATATAGTCAGTGAACAATAATTTAGATTTGACGTCGGATCGAAACAAAATCTAAAAAGATAACCTTTGGTCGGAAAGAAAGCTGGAGGAGTGTTAGTGCTAAAATCTTCTTGTTCGGATGGTTGAGAGAGGGAGTTGTGTCCTGTGGTGGATACACCGATTGATCGAGACGCCTCAAGGCCACAAGAGGGAGAAATAGTGATAGCAACGCTTACACGGAATGCTAGAATAAGTTGGGAAGAAGGCAAACATACTGGCGACTAGATCCTTGTGGCAGATTGGAAGATACCGATATCTCTATTTCAATTTGTTGGTTGATGGTTTAAGGAAATTGCAGTGGTCCAAATCTTGCACATTTACTATGACCGGCCATCATATTAGCATATAAACGTATTCCTAAGCTTAACGCGTGAAAATAATAAGAGATTAGCTCAAGTAGTACTAAGAAAGGTGCTAACGGCAGTGGGACTCCCGTAGGTAATAAGAAGCTAAAAAGATGAAGCCCATGTCTTTGAAATCCAACGATCGTAATGCCTATAAAGATGGGAAATGAAAGAGCCAAAGTAATGAGAAAATGACTTGTCACTATGAAGCTAAAGGGTATCATACCCTGGGGATTACGAAATAACGAGAAAAGTAAAACTGACCTAGATGCGAGGGAAAAACTTTTGTTTCTCCAGATTTTGGCCGGTAGGAATTTTCCTCTTCTTTTTCCAACTAATATGGCCGATAGTATTTTTTCTATGATTTTTCCAACGGATATGTAGATCATATACTTATCTTAAAACAACGAGACCCTGGCTACCATGGAAGAATATTTGCGCAAAATCAACATGGAAGTCACATATTTTTAAGATTTTCAAAATAATAAAAGAGAGAACTATGTGATAAAACATATAAAATGTCAAGCCATGGAAATTTAAATCATTGTCTATAGAACGTCACCCTACCAAAACATTTTTTTGTGTGTTTGAAAACTAATAAACGTGGCTTTGAAGCAATTTAGTTTTCATTACAGGAGTATCCAATTTGATCGCATGATCAGCATCATTTTCTCCTTTTGCCGTCCAGTACTTGTTTAAACACCACTAGACCCTGCTTCCCTAAGTAAAAAACATGACTAGACCTTGGTTCCCTAATACTCCTATAAGTAAAAAAACACGACTAGACCCTGGCCACCACGGAATAATATTTGCCTGCGCAAAACCAAAGCATCATCGAGCCGAAAAAAGCATTAAGCATCGTCGCACCGACGAGGTGCGACGATGCAAATCCAATAAGATATATAATCAATTAATCATGCGGCCATATAAACAAACCCGTCCAGAAAAGAAAAGCTGCCGAACCCAAGATCCGGACCAGCAGGGAGGGAGAGAAGAGTCACCCGCCACTGCCGCAACCGGCCGTATCGCCGAACCGCGACGACTTCCTACCGATCTCTCGGCGGGGACGTCGTGGATCGTCAGCGTCGAATCACTAGTTAAATCGTGAGTGGTTTCTGCTGGACTCGACTTGCGTCGTGACGCACGCAGAGCGGAAAATGCCAACGATTTTTTAATCTGCCCCCGTTCCTTTTGCCGATGCATTCGATCGTGTTGCAAGTCGAATCGCCGGTGCAGTGTGCACGCGTACGTCCGTCGCTGTCGAGCTCCGACGTGACATGCAGCATTCCGATGAGATCGATCGATCACTAGATTAGCCTGTCCCGGTGATGTCGGAACCTTTTTTTTTTCTAGCTTCTAGATATAGTGTTCTACTTGGTATCGAAAACACTAAACAGGTTAGATATGAAACCCAACATGATTTTATTAAGAAACGCCGATTAATTACACTGTAGACGTTCCTCACAAAAAAAAAATACACGTAGACGCGTTACACATGGAGAAGAACCCACCATCGATCGGGGCACCAAGATTTGTGTGGTAATTTAGCTTGTTTGCAATAGGGCGCAGGGGCGGAGCCAGGATTTGGACATGAGGGGGGCGAAACACTATTTGACGTAAAAGATTAATATCACTGTATGTTAGGTCTCAATGATAGCGTCCATGATAAAGCACAAAAATATGGGTTTTAACTACAAAAGAAATGATAATTCTCAACAAACTGTTGGAACTTGAAGTTGAAGCAATTGGTACGAAAAAGTATTTACCCCATCAGTTGTTGTTGTCTTTTTTTTGCAGGGGAGTTGTTGTTGGCTTTCGCGTAATCTTTAACTACTATAAAAAAACTACTATAAAAAGACAGATATTACGAAAATAATTTACTATTTTATATGTACAACTGTTAATTAAGTTAATACATTAAGGTCGTAATTTATAAAAAATCCTGTTACTACCGTTCCAAAATAATTGGAGTTTAGGTTTATCCTAAGTCAAACTTCTTCAAATTTATAGAAAAATATACCAATATCTAAAACACCAAATTAGTTTTGTTAGAATCTTTAAAAAAAATGTTCATGCTGTGTATATTTTATTTTGTAGATAGCATATTTTATATAAATTTGATCAAATTTAATTAACATACTCAACAAATGTAAAACTATAACTATTTTGGAACGGTGGGATGTAGTATGTAGTGCACCTGCATCTGTTCTGCTCACCGCATTTACCGGTCGTATTTGATCTGCCTGGGTCTAGCTCTCCTCGCGCGTCGAGAGCAGATTGTAGATCCATGGACGGTGTTGTTGTCGTGGTGAGTTGCGGCGAGCGGCAATGGCGAACGCCCTAGCCCCAGGGGACATGCTGATGGCAAGCGGCGGCGACGGCGGCCACGCCCTAGCAGATGTGCAGCACACACGTACACGTACGTCAGCACATATCAATCGATGGATCTGATGGATTAGACACAGGCCCGTGGCAAAATAATAGCCGGCCACAACCACCGTACATGGGTTATAATGGGCTTCTCTACTTCGGTAATGTTTCAGTTAATTATTAACATATGGGCTGGTAATTATACAATTAGTTGCGGCCATTAGGTACACACTACCTACACGAAGTTGAGGGGGGCGAGCGATTGGCAGGGGTCTGACCCCTGCTCGCCCCTCCCTGTCTCCGCCCCTGATAGGGCGAGCTCCTTTTCGCCCCCGACATCACCTATGCTGCTCATCAACGACTTGTTCCTCTCTTGCTCGACGAGCAGGATACTGAGGACCGCGTAACCAGTGGATCTCGCCGAGCAAGAGGTGTTGTTGCATCGGCCACTGCGTGAGGTTCTTCTCCTGCTCCCTGAGCTTCTCCTCTCCCATGCTTCTTCCCCTCTACCGACAAGTTATATATGCGCTTTCTGAAATATGGATTGTCATATGTGAAATGTGATTTTTTTTTGTCCCATCAATAACTGAGAATTATCAAAATTATTCTTTCTAAAATTAGCTAAATAATTGAAATATTTTTATTTGAAATTAATACAATAACAGCCATTTTATGTACAAAAACTATGAAATAGTTGAAAATGATCACTAAAGTTATTGAAAATATAAGTTATTTGAAATTTTTAAAATGCTAATCAATACTTTAAATATGTCTCTAATTTTTTTGAATTATTGAAATATGTGTTCTAAAAATATTTTAAATTATTGAAATGTTAAAGTTATAGAATTATTTTTTAGATTTTTTAGATTATTGAAATATGGGTTCTGAATTTTAGCATATCTGTTAGTTAAATTATTAAAATATGTAATTTTGTAATGTAGTTGACATTGAAATGTATGTTAGTTAACTATATGTTAATGAAATTATTGAAATATATGTTAGTGAAATACATTTTCAATGAAATTTTTGGAATAGGTGTTAATAAAATTATATAGATGATCTTTGAGAATTTGTGATGAAATGTGTTATATATATTTTTCTAGGTTGTAACTGGAGAAGTTATTATGGAATAGTCATTGAAATAGTCATTGAAACACTTACTGATTTTTTGAAATGGTCACTATATTATTATTTTGATTTTTTAAATCTTTGAGTTATTTTAGTTTGTTAATTAGTTAAAATATTATTATTTAAGTTTTTTAAATCCTTGCAGGAAAACTACCGGAAATGAAACTGCATATATAGATGAAATACAATAAGACTATACCGTCAAGGGATGAGGATACTCCTTGCCATGTCGTTCCCTGGTTGGCTAAATCACTTTGGCTATCCAGCTTTTTTCTTTCACATCTGGAAGATGCTCACGGCGCGAAAATTTTCTGGTCTAACTGAACCCAGGGTCAGTGAAAATTTCTCTACGAAATTCAGAATGGAGTCATAAGTTTTCATGTTTATGTGTATGTGATAATTTTGCAAGCTGACGATTAGATGATGCACGATACATTTGAAAAAGTGTAGACCTGCATGCAGTCTGAGTAGATACTGATAGTGTACGCAGCAAGTCGAATGGGTTTCGGTGTTCTACTGTACATACAATATGCACGGACCAAGAACCCTAGACATGTCCAGATACTTGGAGCGTGTCGAGAGACACGTGAGTGCGTGAGTGACTGAGTGACACCTATAGCTAAAGGGAAAGTAGAAATTATTGCTCGGAGCTGTTTTGGCTTTATCATCTGCTGCCACCGCGGCTGTCGGCGCCGGGGACGGAGATGTCCAGGTGCATGCAGTGCGATCAGGCATAGGAGTTGAGAACTCCTTGTGGACGACTCTGCTGGATAACTTTTGGATCGATGCATGACTTTGCTAGCCCTGCTAGGGCATGTAATTGAAGCGGGGTCTATTAATTGTTAGGCAACAGCTACCTGGTTCGGAGATGCCATCTCCTTCCCTTTCCGCCATGGACGCCACTTGGAGTTTCCTCCCTTTTGTCTCTGCTTCGAGACGGACGTGGCTTTCCGCAGCCGCGCGCTCGCCACAATAATGTACAGTACATTTCTCTAAGAGGATTGTGCTGGTGCCTGCGTGACACTGCCACTACCGTCCATGCACTCCTGAAGAAAGGTCACCCTCAACGGGCAGAGACGACATTGCGATCCATCATCAAGTTGTTGTTCTCATCTTGATTAGAGAAATGTACACAGCTAGCTTGCTAGTAGATCACTCACACTCAGGTCCATGAATTACTTCCGCAAGCATTGTGCGCCCTTCTTTAGCGATCAGAAAGGAACGTCAGACAGTTCCATATTCTGCTCTCGCTTGAAGCCGTGCATGTGCTTTCTTTTCCATGGAAAATGAGAGCTAGCTGTGTTGATTAAGTAGCAACAAAGTCATCATTTGCAGCAACATGCATGCATCCCTCACCGTTACAGAGTTGCCGCCACGTCATTTTTTAATTTCCTATTAGTTCGTAGACAGGAAGAGCAAACAGAGAGTGCTCCTCTCGCTCTAGCAGCTAGTAACAGCTTCTTCTTCTTCTTTTTCTTTTTTTCTTTTTTCTTTTTCCTCTCGCTCTAGCAGCTAGTAACAGCTATATGGCACTAAAACCACATGGTATGTATGGTAAGCAATTTCATATTTGAAATTAGGCAGTTGAGTTATGAGGCATTATTTAAGTGGTGATCTAGATAAGGGGAATAGAAGTAGATGAAAACTACAAAATGAAAAGAAAAAGGCTATATGGCACTGAAATAGGGTTCAGGTATGTGAAATATGGTTTCGCGCTCTAGCAGCTAGAGCAAACAGAGAATGTGAAATATTGTAATATGCCTATGAAATTATTGCTGCTGCTAACATATGGTTCTGGTATGTGAAATGTGGTTTATTATATGTGCAATTTCTGAAAAATGGATTGCGAAATGTGATTTTTTTTCCATAAATATGTGAAATAAATGAAATTATTGTTTCTAAAATTAGTGAAATAATTTAAATAGTTTTTAATTAGTGCAATAACTGCAATTTTTGTGTATGAAAACAGTGAAATATATAAAATTATTGAAGTAGTCACTAAAATTATGGAAAATATAAGTTATTGACCTTTCTGAAATGTTACAAAATTACTGAAATATGTCTCTATTTAAAAATAATAATCAAATATGTGTTCTCAAAATAGTTCAATTTTTGAAATATTAACATTATTGAATTATATGTTCCTATGTTTTCAGATTATTGAATATCGTTCTCTCAAAATTTTAACATATATGTTAGTTAAATATTAAAATATATATTAAAGATTTTTCTGGAATAGTTGATATTGAAATATACACTAGTTGTATAAGTTGATGAAATTATAGAATTATATGTTAGTGAAATACATTCATAATGAAAATATTAGAATAGGTGATATATGTGTCGGATTGATTTTAAACGGTCACCAAATGATTATTTTGATCATTTTAATCTTTGAATTATTTTTAGTTAGTTATAATAATAATAATTGAGTTTTCTAAATATCTAAAGAAAAAATACAGGAAATGAAACTGCATATACAGATGATATGTAATAGACAATATGGTCGAGGGACGAGGACACTCGTCTTGCGTGTCGTTCATTAGAAATGATTTTGGCTGTGAAGCTTGTTTTCTTTCACATCTCGAAGATGCTTGCGGGGCGGAAGAAAAATTCTGGTCTGGCTAGAGAAAACATTTCCCTATGAAATTGAGAATGGAGTCATAATTCATTTCCCTATGTAATTAAGCCAAAGATTAATTAATGTGACACATTGCAATAATAGTATCTTAGTACATACTGATAGTGTACAGAAAGTTGAGCAAGGCACGCAGCAAGTTGAATCGGTTTTGGTGTCCTACTGTACATATGTATGCACTGACCAAGAACCCTAGACATGTTCAGATATTTGGGGCGTGTGGAGATACAAACGCGAGTGTGTGACTAACCGCGTAACACTTATAGCCAAAGCGAAAGTAAAAATTATTGTTGAGAACTCCTGCAAGAGAACTTTTTGGATGTAATTGAAGCGGGATCTATCAATTGTTAGGCGCAACAACTGGTCGGGAGATGCCATCTCCTTCGCTTTCCGCCATGGACACCACTTGGAGCTTCCACCCTTTTGTGTCTGCTTCGAGATGGACGTGGCTTTCCGCAGCCGCGCGCTCGCCATATAATGTACTCCTACAGTGCATTTCTCTAAGAGGGTTGTGCTTCTGCGTACGTGACACTGCCACTAGCGTCTATGCACTCCTGAAGAAAGGTCGATCATCAAGTTGTAGTTCTCATCTTGATTAGAGATATATATGAACACAGCTAGCTGCAAGTACATCACTCAGGTCCATGAATTAGTTCCGCAAGCATTGTGCGTCGTTCTTTAGCATCAGACAGTTCCATAATTTGCTCTCACTTGAAGCCGTGCATGTGCTTTCTTTTCCGTGGAAAATGAGAGCTAGCTGTGTTCATTAGGTAGTAGCAACAAAGTCATCACTTCCAGCAACATGCATGCATGCATCCCTCGCCGTTAAAGAGTTACCACCACGTCAGTTTTTTTGGTAGAGATCAGGAAGAGCAAAGAGAGAGTGCTCCTCTTGCTCTAGGAGGAACAACTATATAACACTTACACGAACTCGTCATAAAAATAATAACAGTCTTGCTAAATCTCAGTCGATTTAGACTTGGTTAAGTCTCAATCGATGCTATATTTGTTAGATCTTCATCACGATCCGTGCTTACTTTTTCCGGTCTTTCTTTTTCTTTTGTTACTACATGTTATGTCACTTAACTGAGACTTGGTTAAGTCTTAGTCGACCGAGACCTAGTTACACCCAAATAATAATGTTAGATGCTTGCTTGTTAAGGTGCATCAAGTCAACAAAAACATGTTATACAATGGATTACTTCTTAAGCCATTTAGGCAAAACACTACCAATCATCATTGTACAAAGATATCAAGAGGTCGATTCTAGAGCTTCCCATTCGTTTTGCCCCATATTAGTAATAATATACTACATGGCAAGGTAAAAGGAAAGTTCATGCCACATCTAAGGCGTGTAAAAAGGTGCAATGTTAACTGATCGACTTTTAGTTCTGCCTGATAGAATTATTGTTTTTGTAGCCAAATTACGACGGGCATTAGCCGACCTGGACCATTTCAATACAACGAGATACAATGGCAGTACAAGAACATGCACTACCACTAGAATAGGGGAAAGCAAAAAAGACAAACAAATACTTAAGAATCTTAGATAACCACTACAAACAAAACCAACATCAAAGGACATGCGAAAACATGCCTATGACAAGAAATATCACAACTTTTGCACTGCTGGAGTAGTCCAAAAGGTTTGGTCAGCCAAGCCCACGCCACGATACCTATATATCGATGTTGTACTCGAAGGGTAATGTGCGGCTGAGGCAATGCCACAACACCTTCATGTTGTCGATGTAGTCAAAAGGCTACACGGAACCGAGACCATCCAAGACTCATGACACCGTTGTGACGTTGGAGTGGACGAAAGGCATCCCTTACCTATATCACATGGAAGATCGCGTCTTCACAATGCACTCCCTCGTTGCAATGTTGAAAGTTGCAGGTGTAACCAAAGGGTTCAATTCAACCGAGGCCACCTGCAATCGACATGCATTGATGGACGATGCCATGCAAGGACATGGCCTACTTCACACACATCTTTTCAAGCATGGCAGGAATTGGCACCCGAAGCAAAAAGAACCAAAGAGCATACACCACCCCGAACCGCGGCCATGTATCTCGAACTGGCCATCCACACTCCGGACGAGATGTCAACGAACAAATGATGGTTGGTGGCTCCAAGGTGATGCCTCCAGTGGGGCATACATCGAAGATATTGTCATCGTCCAATAGAGAGGAGAGTTAATAATACAAATGTTCAGCCAAGGGAGATTTTTTAAAAATAACTATTGGTGAGTCGAAGCAATAGTCAACATAGTGCCATTGTTTGAGCAAGTGTTTCTTTGATGATTGGCTCTTCATGCAGATACAACACCAAACACAACCCTAGTTTTTGTGTGAACTCTTGATAACATGGAGTGTGCAAAAGAGTCAATAGGTGACTGTATTTATACACACTCCTACTTGAAAACTCAAATTCCCCATAAAAAAAGTCAAATTCTAGGTATGATTTATTGCCCCCTACAAAAGGAAACCTCCTAACAATCCAAGATCCTCATAGCACCTTAAATATTACATGTCTACAATCTATGAGACCATGATGAATCGACGTTTTCATCATATGGAGAATAAATTGTGTGTGTCTGTGTGTGTGGGAGGGGGGGGGGGGTGGGGGCAGGGGCCGACGGAGACTAATTTTTTTTCTAGAACATGCAAAATTTGTGTGTGTCGCTTCATAAGAACAGAAGGCAGAGAATAGTACAAGGTTTACTACAAGGTAGAGCAGTGCATGATCACCAAGCTCAACCGACCACATGCCGCTACAAAAACAAAATATAACATAACTATGCTAGAAAACATAAACATAACTCCTAGAAAAAAAATAAACATCATAGACTACTCGCGATCATCTACCACTTGACCAACCCTATGCTGTTGTTACCAGGCGGTGCGAGAGCTTCCCTCAACCCACATCAAGGTTGTTTATCGAAGAAGAAATAACAACCTTTGATATAAGAAACAAGTAAAAACCTTGTTGGAGACTTCCAATCACCATCGAGCACATTGCACACATACAATAGTTAATTATTGTCACGTACCAAGGTGAAGAAAAAACACCATTGTTATTTAAACGAGGGGAAAATGTTGTTAGGCATGCCTCTTTTTTTTAATTTTTTCGCTCATTTCTTTTTTTGCATGATTTTTTCTCTCATTTCTTAGTAGCAAGCTAAAAATAATATATTTAAAATGGTCCAATAACTAAGTAAAAAGTCATTAATTTTACTTTTCACACAAACTTTGATGCTCTCGAGCGTCGGGTGTGGATTTTGTACAAAGGGCACCCACACTTGGTGGTTTCAAGAGAGTACATAATTTGCACTGAAAAAAGTGTGGTGCAAAAAATTGGATAGCCTCGACTATTACATGATTTAGCAAAATACAAGTTTATTACAGATGAGCCATATTATGTATGTTAAGAAAGTGTGGCACACCACAACAGATGTGAAACAACAATAGCCATACACGGTTGCCACAGATGTGATGAAGTGTGATTTGAAGCAAACATCTTCGGTAGTAATTTGTTGCGTCCCAGTAAGAAGACACCTTGTTATCTAGGATCTGAAGATAGCTACAAATGTAGAATTATTATTTGCAGCACACAGGTGCACAAGTTCATAATGTTTTACCAAATCTTATAGATTCGCAGTGGCGGAGCTATGTGTGCTTATGGGGGTTGTGGCGCCCCCAGCCTTAGGAAAATGTATGAAGGGGTTATTTTTAGTGGGCTTTAGAGATGAGAAAAAATAGTATTTGCCCCCCCCCTCAAGTCCACGAGATTCATAACTTCAATGTTTTTTTACGAAAAGGACCCTAGCATTAAAAGAAACACTGGACAGTATAGAGCATCTCAACAAAAACAAAAATTACAACGAA
Organism: Aegilops speltoides; assembly: GCA_021437245.1. Taxonomy (NCBI): domain Eukaryota; kingdom Viridiplantae; phylum Streptophyta; class Magnoliopsida; order Poales; family Poaceae; genus Aegilops; species Aegilops speltoides. Next base: position 390,321,959 of record CM038141.1, read on the forward strand.
ACCTTTGAGATGCCCTTCGTCTTCAACCTTCAGACCATGTCGACGGCGCGCCGCCGCTGCCGCTCCTCGCTGAGCCGGCCTGACGTATTTGGATTCATACCTTCAATGTAATCTGAAAAACCGCACCTTCTGTAAATATGGAAGTATTGGAGGTCTGCCTACGTCCACTAACCATAAGCCACGTGCCCGTGCCAATATTCTCCACGCAGCACCATACATATTCCACACAAATGACGCTGATCATCATCACGCAGCTTAAAGCTTTGCATAGTTAATTAAGCACCAGATGCACTGTTACTTTCCCGCAAACAAAAAAACGAGAGAGGATGCACTGTTAGTTCAGCTAAGCTCAGGCATGCAGTAGGCCGTCACATTCAGAATCTTATACAAACGTTTTCACTGCTCCACGTACGTTGCGCCCATTAGCAAGAAAAGATTCTTCTGCTCCCTCTTTTAACCTAAAAAAATGGCGGGAGGAATTCCACTCGGCAGCCACTAATTAAGCGGATCAGCTGTGCTTGTGTTTTATTTCGAATCGGATCCGCTGTGCTCCTGCATGCTACACTTCTGGAATATACGATGCCATCTCGTCACCTTGGACCCACGTTACTCAGACGTAGTGTCACCCAAATAATGGTGCAAGTTATCCCCCCCTCCCCACCCCTAACCCCTATATATAGTGGCCAAGCCTCTTCCGTTTCAGCTCACACTCGCTTGCTTCACTCCATCTTTGAGTTCTCAATACACGCGGCCCTGCCATTGCCACCTTTAACAAAACAAGAAGCTAGCCAGGGAAAGTTGAAACAAGGAACAGTTTGGTCGTCGATCGCCATGGCTTTCTGTGGTGGTTTCATGGACAAGGCCAAGCCTTACATCGCCATGATCTCCCTACAGTTTGGCTACGCCGGCATGAACGTCCTCACCAAGGTCTCCCTGAACGGAGGGATGAGCCACTACGTGCTCGTCGTGTACCGCCACGCCTTCGCCACACTCGCCATTGCACCCTTCGCTCTCTTCCTCGAGAGGTATAGCTAGCTAGCTATTCAATTACTAGTGATCTTTGCTAGCCCACATGTATTAGTGGTATTTGTATCTAACTTGTGAAACTTGTTGACATGAAATGGCAGGAAGGTGAGGCCGAAGATGACGTGGTCCATCTTCTTCCAAATCTTCGTCCTTGCGCTGCTCGGGTTAGTGCATGCCTAGCTAGCTACCTGCAAAAACGTCTGAAGATGCATGTCTGAAATGACACGCCCATCTTACCCTGTTACTTGATCTATTTACTGCAGACCGGTGATCGATCAGAATTTCTACTACGTGGGGCTGAAGTACACCGGCCCGACGTTCGCCTGCGCGATGAGCAACATCCTGCCGGCGATGACCTTCGTCATGGCGGTGATCTTCAGGTGCAATTTCACTACCAGCTTACGACTTTGCGTGCCGTGCATCATATGCATATACATGCTCACGTGGAACGAGAAACCATTGCTAACGTTGTGCATGACGTTTGGTACATAGGATGGAGAAGATAGAGTTGAAGAAGGTGCGGTGCCAGGCCAAGATCTTCGGGACGGTGGTGACCGTGGCAGGCGCGATGCTCATGACGCTCTACAAGGGCCCTCTCATGCACCTGCCATGGACCAACGGCCACGCGCAGCCCAGCGGCGGCGAGGCCCCGGGTGCCGCCGGCGTCGACCCCACCGCGAGGGAGTGGTTTCTGGGCTCCCTCTTCATCATCATCGCCACCCTCGCCTGGGCCTCGCTCTTCATCCTGCAGACCCACACCATCAAGAAGTACACCGCCCAGCTCTCTCTCACCACCCTCATCTGCTTCATCGGCACCCTCCAAGCGATCGCCGTCACCTTCGTCATGGAGCGCCGCGTCTCCGTCTGGACCATCGGCTTCGACATGAACCTCCTCGCCGCCGCCTACGCGGTACGATCACTTACCATTGTTCGCCATGATCTCTTCCATTACCATTTCTTGACCAGTTTTGCTGATATTTTGCAGGGCATCGTGACGTCGAGCATCGCGTACTATGTGCAGGGGCTGGTGATTCAGAAGACGGGGCCGGTGTTCGCGTCGGCGTTCAGCCCGCTGATGATGATCATCGTGGCCGTCATGGGGTCCTTCATCCTGTCCGAGAAGATATACCTCGGGGCCGTGCTGGGCGCCGTGGTGATCGTGGTCGGGCTCTACGCCGTGCTCTGGGGCAAGCACAAGGAGACGCAGGAGCAGGAGGCGGACGCCAAGGCGGCGCTGCCGGTGGCCTCCAAGGGACCAGACGGCGCGAGCGTCGTGCAAGGAGCTGCTGCCGCCGCCGGAGATGATGATGGGATGAGGTCGGCCTCCAACGGACGTGGAGGTGGATCGGCTAGTGCAGTTTGATGGACTGGGAACTCCAATAATCTGTGCCCTTGAGGCCTTGTCATGAGAAGACGTAGGTCGTCGTCGTCCACGACGCACGCACTACGGCCCCGTCGGAATGGAGGTTTTCTGCTAGGAATCTCGTGCTGTTCTCCGTGAAATTTCTGCTTTCCAAGCACACGACCCACCAGCATTAGCCGCCAGAAGGGCTAGTGGCTCGCATTTTTGTTTTACGATGTGTGATTGATCGATATGCTACACTTATTTGTCACTAGTACTGCTACATGTCTGTCCATCTCGGAGAGTGATGTGATTTGCCTTTCCACTTTACTTGTCTATAATTTTAAGTGTATCAATGTTATGAGATTCCAAGCGGCCTTGGTATTTTATTATTTAAAAACACTGACCGTAGAACCATTCTACGATGATTTTCTCATTATCAAAATATATACAAGGTTAATTACAAAACGAGAACAAAGCTAGAAACACTACGCAATAACCTCTTTTGGCGACATCATAATTTTTTTAAAAGATTATTAAGAATCCACTCTTGTAGAATCTGAACCTTGGTATCCTTTATTCGGTTGCACACATTGTTAAGATCTTGCTTCAAAAGGACCCTCCAAGATGCCACACTTGGTTTGATCTTGCTTTAAAAGGACCCTCCAAGATGCCACACTTGGCCTTGCGCCCTTGCTATTTTCACTCAAGAGTTATAGTCTGCTAATACAAGATCGTGAATGAAAGGGGGCCTCGCTGGAACAAACAAGCGATGCTACAAGCCGTATGAGCATATTTAGTTAGACAGTGAGACCCTATTCTGGGATCTAGCAATCTAGGCGGAGCAAACTCCTCCTCGGCCTTAAGCCTCTTTATCTCATTGATCAGATGACCATACGGCGACTTGACGAGAGAGTTGTCAGATAGAGCCGGTATGATTCCAAACAGTTTGTCTAATTCACATCTAGATATTTTTTAAGGATGTCACATTTAAGCTCCCACGAATAACGCAGCAACTAGAAACAAAAAAAAAAATTGAGACAAAAAATAGACCACAAACATAGTGAACATCAGGTTAGATGTGACATAACCATGTCACATCTAGATGTGTCTTAGACAGACCCAATTCCAAATGTTATGAGATTCCAAGCTGCTTCGCTATTTAGCCGGCATGTAATCCCGGGACCAAGATGGGATGATGTTGGATTGAGATTATCGAACGGTTCAGACAGAGAATCAACTGAAACTATTATTTTCCCTGCCTGATCTGTATTGTCCCAACAATATCGCATGAGACCTTTTACAGTACATCTAGTTATTTTGGATCGTTTATTTCTGTGCTTCAACGGTCCAGATATGACAATACTACATCAAAAATCTGGTAGTATATTTAGGCATTAGGGGCACTTTGGGGAAAAAATCACAATACATCAATCTGCGATCTGAGTCCCAAATTGTTCACGGCACGTCCTAAGGTCGGGTTGACTACCGCCAACATAGACAGTTTTGCATAAACCCCCCTATAAAGTCTTGTCTTTTAATTTGAAGGCCCTTTCTAATTTTTGCAGGATGTTCTTCTAGTCGTTGCCTGCGCCCAGCCCGGCATCTGGGCATTAATAATCAACATTGACCTTGGTCTCCTGCGGCGTGGTGTATGAATACGTCAAGGCATAGGGTCCCATCTGAGAACACGTCGAGGCAGAAGCTGTCATTGGGGGACATGGTGTCTCAGACCAAAGCCAGTAGGAACGACTGTCCTCCTGTAGCGGCAGAAGCGGGTGCCTGAAGAAAAGGTGAGCGCGTCGCCGTGGATTTGCAGGGGTCAGATTTTGATATGAATGCTCGCTCTGATTTGCTTGGTAGACTCGATCAATCCAGATTCCAGATAGCGATCGAGTGCTCAAACGAACCTGCCTACCACGATGAACTTTTTTCCCAGTAGCTTGATCCAATCGAGGGTGGCAAGTGGAAGGCGCTGGAGTAGAGAGTACGTGTATATTCTTGACCCGTGGGATAGATTGGGCCATTAAGCGGATGGGGTGATGGACTAATTCAGGTTTGTTAATTAGGCATTGATCAATGAGCGATCCTTCCTGGCCTAGGCGTTCAGCGTGGAGGACGGAGCTATGGATGCGTGCATTCATTAGGACTTAAGAGGATAAATCTATCTCTAATTGGAATTACCAATATGCCCTCAAGCATCATTTCATACCAGCCGTTGGATCAACTTAAATACTACCCACTGAGTTATGGAGTATGATGTACCGTAAAACCTCTCTATCGCATACCATATTTGAACATATTGGCGTAACTTTTCTACCGTGTGTACAACCCTATAATAATAATGTTTCTCCAAAAGAAAACTACAAGATCAATGATTTCAGACTCCCAAATGTGACAGACACGAGTTGGTGGTCTCCTTGCGGCAACCAAGTAAATGGCCTGCAGCTGGATAGGCATGAATCAAGTTGCACGTTGTGGCAGGCTCCTGAGTGCTATGGTTACGCAAGTACACACTACAAAAGCACAGTCGTCACGAAAGATTCATTCGGAAAGTTCCTTTGGCGAACATACTGCCTGTGCAACAAAATGCAGGGGTATGCCGTCACCCAAGAATGTTGTGTCTGGTACGTGGAGTTGGATTCAGACTCCACTGAGATGACACTTGACACTTGTTGCTTTCTGGTAACTTGAGCTATCACTTTGGTAACTATGCAGAGAACCGTAGATGCATAAGTGCTTCTAGTTAAGGGTAGATAAGAAAGATCGGTGTGAAAGGACCTTCGGTGCACCTCAAATATGTCGGGCTGGCCTAGCTAGTTCCTACCATGGTTGGTTTGCTAAAAAAAAAAAAGGAGAGATGGGGCGGTTTATCTTCATGAGAAATTTTAAGATGCTCCCACTTGTGTACCTCTAAGGAGCAAAAGAAGAATTTTACCCTAGCCATCGATTGCTCAGGGAAAATCTGGCTATATAAACATGGTAAGCAACTAACATGACATGCAGTCGGAGACGATATTTGTGGCAGATCTTATGTTAACTACTTTCAAATATAGAGTTTTTCATTATGTACTATGCATTTTGGTTTGCAAAATATGCCCTACATTTGCAATGAATTGATAGATGCTTTTTTATACCGTCATAGGCTTGTACAAGAAATATATTTAGTTAGCATCATAGAGTCAAATAACTAAGGAATATTCAAATATAATTGTTTTCTTGGTGTAGGTGCATCTGTTGCACAACTAGAAACATAACAACTCTTAAATAATTAATAGTTTGTTACGAAGAAGTGTGTGCCGACACTTTGCGCCATTCCATGCATACCGGTAACAAGACCAAAAATGAAATGGATAATGTTTACCATTCCTTATTTATTTCCCTACTTTTTTGGCATTATCATTTGCTTCCTTATTTGTAGAAGTGCAAAGTCCATAGTAGTCCTACAATTCTTTGGTAGCATCTTACCTAAATAATACTCCCTTCGTTTACAAATATAAGAGTTATAACATCTTATATTTGTGAACGGAGGGAGTAACATTGGTCATTGGACCACCAATAATTAATGGCTCATATTGATTTATGTAGACTAGGAAATAGAAAGCTTATGTTGCACATATTAAACTAGTGCAGTGACATGGAAATAATTATTTTCTTATTTTTCAAAGTGCTTCTGATTTTTCTAAAAAAAAATCAACAAGTTCCTAATTTTCTTCTTTCTGCCTGCAAAATGGCTGGATTTTATTTTTATGCTATTTCAAAATCTAATGTATTATTTTGTTTCCACTAGAGATATGTGCAAAACTGTCGTTCTTTGGCCAGCATAGTATGATGCTTTTCTTGAGCTTTTGAATCCACAAGTACCGTCCGAGGACCAGAAAACCACCCGAAACGGAGTTTTGTGAATTCTCCCCGGAACTGGAAGATTATTTCAAGATCTTCGAGCATATTCGATACATAGATTCTGTTCATGGATTGACGAAAATGTGCAAGAGCTCTATTTGCCTCTGTCATTCTACCTTCTTATCATTTGTCACACCAATTTTCCTAGATCAGGTACAATATATTTGTGCGTAGTACAAGATGTACAGGATCAAACTTGTCTGTATGTATATTTGAAAAAAAAAGTGGCTTGGGTAATATTGAACTATGCGTCTGTGTGAATGATCGGTGGTGAAATTAAAGGGCGAAGCTGAACTAGTATTAAGCTAGCAATAATTGTTTTAATTTTTACAAAACAGCAGCAGTGGGCTATTTTCCTCCAAATGACGGTTGGATTGGATTAAAAGCATTAAAGAAACATGCTAGATCTTGGGTAAGGGGTACGATGAGGAGGAGAAAAAGAAAAAGGAAAATCAAGGCATATCGTCAGCTTATCCACAAGAGCTGGCCAGAAATGTGAGCACCTTCCATTCCTGATAATTGTCTTATGAAATGAATTTAGGAGCTTCCATGACTGATGACTTTAAAAGCAAGTATCACTCAGGGCTCCTTTGATTCAAGGGAATTTCAGACAGATTTTAAACGATTTGGATTCTTATGAATTTGGACTGTGTTGGTTGTTCATTCACATGATTGAAATCCTAAGGATTTTTATTTTATTTATTTACACTCTATTCTAGAGAAAAATTTCATTCACCCAAACATTTTGGTATACTTCGTTTCTTTTTTCTTTGTTGTCAACCACCCTTCCACCTAAATTTCTCAACTTTTTGAATCTACAATATTTAAGAGAAAATGACGTTCTAATCTTGTACTTTCTATTTCTATTTCTGCGTTTTAAGAATCCTATGAATCAAAAAAACTTCTTATGGGGAACCACTGCCCACCGGTCAGAGTTTTAGAATCAAGAGGAAAACAATAAATATTGTGGCCGTGGCGCCCTAGCAATTCTTCACCTACCTTCTTGTAGTATACAAATTTCTCGACTATCTAGAACAACAATGTTAGCCCAGACCGGGTGAGCAAGGGGTAATGACAGTGGTAAGCCTCCCACTCGTTATAGTGCTTACAGTCATCGCTAAATAAACCTGGATGTAATTTTACTTTTGATGTTTTTTTGTATTACCATGACGATTGATGAATAGAATTGAAAGTTTCCTGCAGGATAAAAAAATGTCACTCACCAGACTTTTATTTAAACACAGTACAATTGAAGTTGCTCACATACACGAGCATATAGTCACCCTATAAACATTTCCAAGAGACTGAGCCGACATATCATCTTAAGATTGACGAATTCATAGTCGACGGGGACGTCTCCTCCTACTGAATACGCATCGCCGAGAAGGCTGAAATTGTTAGAGTTGTGTCGAATATAGTGTACAAGGTAGGTTACAGTTGGACTTGTAGTTGTATCGTATTTACATAGGATGTGGAGTCGTGTCCTAGTAGGACACTTGTATCCTAGGCCTCTCATATATAGCGAGGGTAGACACACGATGTAACCTATGCCAACATAACAGCACCGGAACGCAGGGGAAGCCGGCGGCATGTGTCGGTGTCCAGGGCGTCCGGGTGCGGTATTGTAGCGGTGTCACGGGGAGGAGCGCCCGTAGTCAAGCCCCGGGGATGTAGCCATATCGGTGAACCTCGTTAACAAATCTCGGTGTCGTGCCCGTGTAATTGCTTGGTCCTCGGATGATCGACGATATGCCTCGGATTATATTCTAACAATTGGTATCAGAGCCCAGGTGCCCGGAATGAATATCGGTAGACTCACAGGTGGTCGATCATGGTTAGTGGGCTGGAAACGCTGGTGTTAGCGGGCCCATGGATGACCGATGTGTGAGGGGGAGATTGTTGGGTTTAGTCCCACATCGGTTGTGGGAGGAGACATAACACGACTTATAAAGGCGGGGGTGTCCCCTCCTAACAGGCTAGTCTTTTGGGGGGAGAGGGCCCAAGGCCTGTCATAAGTCGGCATTGCTCCCCGGTTGGGCCTAGTTGACGCATGTGGGTCGGAAATGCTGGTGATAGCGGAACCGGGATTGCGTAACAATTGGTATCAGAGCTAGGTTCTTCGGAGGTCATGGATTGTTGATTTTGAGGCAGGCTTGATGTTTGATCGGTATCGTGATGAGCACGGTTGACATCGAGGGGAAGACATCAGGCGATGAGCAATCAGCAGCGAGTAGCGTCGGCGAGATCGATTCGTAGATTGACAGAGGCAGCGGCGGAATCCTAGCGTCGGAAGTCTCGGCGAGATCGAATTGGAAGCGATCGACTAGGCATACTACAGCCGGTGCTGGTAGGCTGGCCCAGGAGGGGCTGGCCGAGCCAGGCCATGCGTGGGCGGAGGCCCACGGGGCACCAGCGGGAGTCATGGCTCGGTGGGCAGGTTGGGGTGTGAGAGCACATGGTAGCTAGTCCATGGGTGACTACCGCAGGCGCGTGTGTGTGCTGGAGGCTGCAAAGCGTATGTGTGTGCTGTAGAGAGCTACGAGAGATTTGTTAAAAAAAAGGAGCACGAGTGTCTAGGCTTCACAAATGAGATACGAGTTTGTGTTTGTGTACGTGGGCAGCCAGGAGATGGATTTCTTCAAGTCTTTGTTGCTAGAGGTACATGGAGATGCACACGCAAATAGTAACGAGGAAAAATAATTGTGCAAAGAATTCTTCGGGTCAGGTTTGCATGGAAGTTTTTCTGTCAAGTTTGCGAAAAGGGCTCGAAGAGTATGTGAAGACGAGGACAGTGTGTCGTGTGGATCATGCATACACAGGGCGTTCAAGCAATGCACAGAGATGTGCGGGGTGGACACGACGCAGGGTGGAGCATGGTTGAAGCCGGATAAGTTCAGCTGGGTCGGACTAGATAGTCTGACGGATCAACGCAAGTCGGTTGGTATAGAAGACGGTGGTGGGATCGGCGAAGACGGCGTAGGAGCGTGATGCTGATGGTTACCGACTTCTAGGGCGTGGAAACACGTGGCGCGGGCCCAAGGGCTTGTGTGACTTCGACAAGACTATGGCACGGGGTTGATTCAAGGTGGTGTATACACGGAGCTTGAAGTTGACGGGGCGTGAGGGTGGACTGATCATCTACCATGGAGTCATGTTGAAGGTGGAGCTGGATTGAGAGGCTACGGTGAAAGGATCTAGAGAATCGAAGCCTATTCAGCGGGAAAAAGCGAGTGACACGCAGTTCGGACTGGAGCCCAGTGGTCTGATGGAAGCGTGAAACTCGTCATCGGTCGGTGATGATCGATGGTACTCTGCAGTGGGGGTTGAGTGGTGTGGTTTTGCGACCCTTGAGACTCGACCGGGACAGCGGAGGTTCGACGCGGTAATAGCGGCGAGGTGTGCGGTATGCACAGAACATGGAGACGGGCCAGGGCTCTGGTGGTCATACATGTGGTGAGACAACTGCGAATTTGACTCGGGATGACTACAAGCAATGGTGAAATTCTTTCAAGTTTCAGACAGGCAGTCAAGAAAGGAGCGGTGATGTTGAGTTCAGGTAACTCTTATGTGTGACACCCAATATGTGAGTTGTTCACTTTCACGCAGGTCAGTGATCAATGTGTGATGGCATTGGACTGATGCTCTGGAAGTTGGGAGCACAAACTAGAGAAACAAGGAACTTAATTTTGCTCGAGTGTTGACTGTGGTCGAGAAAAGGAGGGACTACAAGTTGCAGGTGGAGTCATTGGAGTCTTTGAAGTAGCAGCGGTGCTCATGGGATAAGCTCAAGTCTAATGTACATGGAAGTTTGACGCATTGACGAATTCAAGATGGTGGAGTATATTCGCCAAGGTGGAGTTTGTTAGAGTTGTGTCGAATATAGTGTACAAGGTAGGTTACAGTTGGACTTGTAGTTGTATCGTGTTTACATAGGATGTGGAGTCGTGTCCTAGTAGGACACTTGTATCCTAGGCCTCTCATATATAGCGAGGGTAGACACACGATGTAACCTATGCCAACATAACAGCACCGGAACGCAGGGGAAGCCGGCGGCATGTGCCGGTGTCCAGGGCGACCGGGTACGGTATTGTAGCGGTGTCACAGGGAGGAGCGCCCGTAGTCAACATATCATCTTAAGATTGACGAATTCATAGTCGACGGGGACGTCTCCTCCTACTGAATACGCATCGCCGAGAAGGCTGAAATTGTTAGAGTTGTGTCGAATATAGTGTACAAGGTAGGTTACAGTTGGACTTGTAGTTGTATCGTATTTACATAGGATGTGGAGTCGTGTCCTAGTAGGACACTTGTATCCTAGGCCTCTCATATATAGCGAGGGTAGACACACGATGTAACCTATGCCAACATAACAGCACCGGAACGCAGGGGAAGCCGGCGGCATGTGCCGTGTCGTATGTCCGGTGCGGTATTGTAGCGGTGTCACGGGGAGGAGCGCCCGTAGTCAAGCCCCGGGGATGTAGCCATATCGGTGAACCTCGTTAACAAATCTCGGTGTCGTGCTCGTGTAATTGCTTGGTCCTCGGATGATCGATGATATGCCTCGGATTATATTCTAACAGAAATAAATTCACAAAAATGCGAACACCAATGTCATGTCTAGGATACTACTGTCCTCGTAACCATCTAATTTGTTCGCGTCACCCACCAGACTTAAAGCCCTTTCACATGCATTCGGTGAATCCAGAAGCTTACATGCACGGAGTGACGGAGAGCATAGCTTTTCACATGGCCGACCTAACCAATCTGCAAAAGGGGGCCAGCCAGACGCGGAAAAACGTCGCCCACTTCACGCGCGCGCGGCGCCGGAACAAATGAGCTAGCCCACACCCCATTATCGACCGATCGTGCTACGCCAGGGGAAGGAAGCTCCGACGCTTTCGCTACGGGGCAAGTCGCCATTGCTGGCCTGCTTATTCTCTCTCTCCGTCCCTCCTTACTCGGACAGCACCGAGGGCCACTGAGCCACTCATGTGCACGCACCATCCACGCACGAGTTGGCGTGCATAAAAATAAGCAGGCGAGTGCGGGAATGAGATGCCGGTACGACAATGCAAGCCGGAGCCGGATCGATCTGCTCTCCGCTTTGGCCGATACGTGGGAGAGAGAGAGTTGGGGGGTTTGCAACTTTGCCATTGACGTCGGCGGAGGCCAATGGTTGGGAGAGAACATGCAGTGACCTAGCTAGATGGAGCGTGCATGATGATTGCTTATTTGGCATGGAATCTGTAAAGGGGAAGGGATGATGATGTCAAACGAGATAAGGGCCTGCTGCTGCATGTATGATAGATCGATTCCGTTGCATCTCCAAACGTCTGACGCGATGAGCGAGAAGGTCTGAATTATCGGACTCAGACGCCACGAGTTGATGTCGTTAGATCTGGAAGCTTCACACGAGTGACAGTTTTTGGACGTAAGTCGATCAATAGCCGAAAGGCTTTAGTTTGATCAGTGGCGGAGGAGAGCTTTTGCAAGGATGTGTTGTCTCCTCATGTACTCTTATGTAGTCTTTGTTCAGCGACTTTTAAAACTAGTCCCTCCGTCGAAAATTCTTGTCTTAAATTTGTCTAAATACGGATGTATCAAGTCACATTTTAGTATTAGATACATCCGTATCTAGGAAAATCTAAGACATGAATTTTGGGGCGGAGGGGTATTTTTTTTTCTAGGATTTTAGTGCGTAAGAACCTTTAACACTTATGCTATTTGGATTAAAAAAAAGACATCCAATTTCTTTGTGTTGCTTTCTTACACTCAAACTCCATAAGAGCAAAAACATTATAGGGTATCAAAGATGTTTACTGTCCCCCCCCCCCCCTACGGAGGTTAAAAAGGCAATACATTTTTTTGGTAAAGTTTTTCTTTTGAAAAGCCAACAGAGGTGGGGGTGGGGGAGGGGGGTTGAATATGATCTCATTTTAAAAAGAGATTGATCTAGTTTACAAGTGAAACTCAATCAAAAATATTAACAGCCCAAGGGGTAAATACATCATTTGAACACTGAAAACATAAAAAGCATGCCATGTACATAATTGACAACACAACCCAAAGAGCAGCCTACTAAGCAATAGGTGGTTGGAGAGATGCAGCATCGGCTGTGTTATAAGCATGTACAAGGCAACACATAATATCAGAAGACAGCACGTAGGCAAACACAGAAGGCCATATATAGAATAAGGAGACTACAACAACATCAACGTTGGAACCGCCGACACATGATAACACAAGGAGACATCATCAATAAGTTACACCATCGCCATCCCGAGCCGTCCAAACTCAACATTAGGTTAGACATTGCCCCATAGCACTGTGAGAATGACGATGAAAGAGGACTCCATTTAGCATGCATGGAGATAAAGCCAAAGACTCCATCAGGGTGGAGGTCGGGTGGGGAGAAATAGTGATCAAGGAGTGACATGCTCTCCGAGAGTGCCTCGAAATAAATTACCTTAACCAAGGTTGATTATTGTCCATGGGTTGTAAAATGAGGTCACACACAACAACGAGTTGGCGATAATAAAGGACACAAGCGGCAGTCGGACATTTAATTGTAGGAAGCTCACATGGCGTGAAGTGGAGTTAACTGAGTTGCCTAGCAAAAAAACATCGCGAGGGGTAGCAAGTGGCAGCATTGCGACACCAACCTCAAAAGACACCGCCAATAACAAACACACGGGGTCCAGATGCCAGCCCCACAACACCAAGTGGTGTCATTCCCAGACCCCAAGAACAGACGCCACCGTCGATCCCCAGGCCAGACGCACCACCACCACCGGCATATAGCTCACATCCACCAAAAGAACCCACCTAGTCAACCCCCCAGATGATGCTAAGGGATGCGACGCGGGTTGTCTTGCCACCATCCGTTCCAGTCTAGAATAGGGTGTTCCCTCAGAGTCTCGAAGAGGACGAAATCACCATAACAACGACGACGCCAAGTAGGTTAGCGTCGCCAGCCGCGTTCTCTTTGCCGACTTCTACCAGAGTTGTGATTTCACCCATAGTGAGCATACTTCCTCCCTAAACATCGGTTCATTGAGGTAGGTTGCTGAATGCACAACCATAGAGCAAATGCTATGGCAGCCCCCCGCCGCTGACCATGGCCAGATCCAGGCTACCAGAGGCCAAATTTGACTGGACCCAAGCAGCCCATGTTGCACCCAAATTCACCTCCTTTCGTGTGGATTTTGGGTGGCAATATTCCTCTACGCATGAGAGTCTAGTCCATGTATAGTATTAAACATATGAGTAACAAAAAAAATTTAGAGCTGATTTCTTTTACCCATATTACAAACTTCTGCTAGCCCACTCCGTCACACTCGGCCAGACGGAACAAAGTGTCGCGCAGTCTGAGGCTCGAGCCTCCGACGAGCAGGCAACCAACCCAGCAAAGCAAATGCTCGCCTCACTGCTGGCATGCGGACCAAACAGATATTCAAAGAGCCAGGCGTACAGTATGGCAAATCCTATTCAACACATAGGTCGATGCGACCAAATGCTAACCCTGTGGTCGCTATGACTCAAGTGGACTTTTCCAGAGACTCTTTCTTCCGTTTTTGTGAAGGTTCTATCACCTTTCATGATTAGGTTTTCTGTTTTTCTCTTTCAGGTTTTTTGATGTTTTTTATTTTCCTTCTTTTTTGTTATTTTTCGAATTTTAAATTTGGGCGTACATTTTTAAATTTTGGAACATTTTTTTAAGGTTGTGATCATTTTTGGAATTCAGGAATTGTTTTTAATTCGTGAATGCTTTTTAAGTTCATGAAAGTTTTTTTAATTCATGAAACTTTATTGCAATTCAGAACATGTTTAGGTATAAGAACAATTATGTTGCAACTAACTTTTGAAAAAACAAATCACAATTCCGATCTTTTTAATTCAGAAATATATTTTGAATTCGTAACATTTTGTAAAATCACAAACATTTTTTCCAGTCAGAACATTGTTTTCAAATTCATGAACTTGTTTCGAATTCATGAGCATTTTTAGAATGATAATATTTTTGAATTAGTGAACTTTTTAAAGTTATAGTACATTTTTATTCATGGACATATGTATAATTTTTGAACTTTTTTATTCATGACTTTGTTTCTAATTTCATGAACAATTTGAAAAAGAAAGGTTTAAGATGGGAGCGCGCAAACCATACAAGGGAGCGAGCCGAGCATGGTTTTTTAAAAAAGTGAACGAGGCAAGTAATGGGCGCCTCATAGCGAGGCAGAGCGGCGCGTTTGTTGTTGTTGTTGTTGTTTTTTTGAGAAATGTTTGGTGGTTCGTTTGCCTTCGGCATTTTCCTTTCCCAATAGAAATCGCTTGAGTGCGACGTCTAACGGGCTGGCCCAGTTGCGAGGTTCGTGTAGGTCCGATTATCCCTGGGGTTTTTCATTTTGCTTTAGTTTTCTTTGTTTTCTCGGTTCTTTTTTTGTTTTCTCTTTCTTTCTTTGTTATACTTTGCTTATTTATTGTCTTTCTTTGTCTTCTTCGTTTTTTTGGCTTTTCCTTTTGTTTATTTTCGGTTTTTATTGGTTTTCTTGTTTTCACACATGTCTTCTTTTTTTGTCAATACACAATGTAAATTTTAAGAGCACGGGTGAAACATTTTTATGATACACTCTGAATTTTTTTAAAATATATGATGTATGATCTGAAAAACAAATACATGTTGTGAACACTTTTTTGAATACACAGTTGCTTTTTCAGAACCGTCGTACATTTAAATGGAAATAAAGATTTGTTTAACCAATGAAAATGTTTTTTATGTTATATGAACATTGTCTAAAATGTCGTGAACATGTTTTTTGAATTGCTAGAAGCTTTCTGTAAAATGTAACATCCATTTTTTTATGTGCCAAAACATTTTTTTACAATACGCAATCATTTTTATACATTGTACGCAATTTTTTGAAAAATGTCAGAAAAACATTTTTAACACGT
Organism: Aegilops speltoides; assembly: GCA_021437245.1. Lineage (NCBI taxonomy): Eukaryota > Viridiplantae > Streptophyta > Magnoliopsida > Poales > Poaceae > Aegilops > Aegilops speltoides. The sequence continues at coordinate 390,337,182 of CM038141.1, forward strand.
TTATATTTTTTTGAATGAACGAAACATTTGTTTTGAGTTATGCAGAGATTTTTGAACATTGTATGAACATTTTTTTTACATGGCACATCTATTCTTTTTAAGCACATGACATTTTTTTCACAAACCTTGTTCGTGCACATGGTTAAAAAATTTCGATACACGTTTATCATTTTCTAGTACACAATGAAGACAATAAATAGAAACAAAAAACGAAAACAAGAAGGAAACATGAAAAAACATGGGTGACGTCAGTGTGCGGGATCACTGGGCCGCCTATCAGCGGTTTACAGCAGGTGACCCTGCGATAGGAATCACGCGAACAACACATAACCAGGCCCTTCCTTCGCTGGGTGCGACTATACCTCGCATAATACGGAGAGAACTAGTTAACGAGCGCTCCTTCGGAAGGCTCACAACGATCAGCGCCACTTGGCTCGCTCTCGGCCGCCGGTCACGTGTCGCGTTATGTGCGCTCCCTTCGTTTTTTTTTCGCACGTGTTTTCGGCTTCTTAAACGGGGTTTTTTCGGATTTCTCCGACATATCGGTTTTTCACCTGTCTTCCTTAACTTTCGTAACACAATTTTTTTCAAAAAAACTTTTTTTTTGCATGAAAAAAGGCGTTTTTTTTTGCGAGAGTCCTGGCCGTGACACTTGGAAACGAGAAAAAAAACGCGGTTTCAGTTTTTTACCTTCCGCGAGAGGCACGGTTTTGCTTTCCAAAGCGGCACGAAAAAAAACACATTTTCTGTGCTTTTTTTTCCAATTCGAGAGAGGCACGATTTTGCTTCCGCGAGAGGCACGGTGGTGCTTTCACGAGAGGCACGGCCATGCCTCTTGGAAACGGAAAAAAAAGTTTTTTGTTTTTTTTTTCTTTCGCGAGAGGCACAGTTTTGCTTCCGCGAGAGGCATGATTGTGCTTTCGCTAGAGGCAAGGCCGTGCCTCCTCGGGAATGAAAAAAAAACATGTTTTCTCTTCTTTTTTTTCTTTTTGCGAGCGGCACGGTTTTGCTTCCGCGAGAGGCACAATTGTGATTCCGCGAGAGGCACGGGCGTGCCTCTTTTGAAATGGAAAAAACCCCATGCTCCTGGTTCGGTTTTTTATGAAAAAAAAGTTTGTCAAAACCTATCAACATGGGACCTAGTTTTGAAGATCTCGACCCAAGGAATCCAACGGTGAAAACGGTTCAAGATTTGGATGCAGCCGCGTGCCACTTGTCGCAACCTGGCAAAGTGGGAGTGATCTTTGCAACGAGTACTCCTTAACTAGTGATTTCGCATAATACGAGATGAAGCCAACACCCCCCTATACCGCTGCAGCAAATTGGCCGGCCTAGCATATTTTTTTTTGTTTCGTTAGCTTCTGTTTTGCAGTTCTGCTTTTTAATTTATTTCTATTACCCTCTCTTATGTTTTAATTTTTCATTTCTATTTTTTCCTTTAATTTTTTAAGTGATCATCACATATTTACAAAATTGCTAATCATGTGGTCTTTAAATGTTTTTAACACATATATAAAAGTGTCCAACACACATTCAAAAAACACTTTAATACATATTCAAAAATAATGGTCAAACAGAAAACTGCTAATCATGTTTTTGAAATTTATTAAAATAGTATAAAAACAGTTCCAGATATATACTAAAAATGTAAAATAGGTATGAAAAAATGAGAGATGAAAAGTATATTTTTGGAAAATGCTAACACATGTATAAAAAATGTTACAGGTGTATGTGAAAATTTACATGGTCTACGGAAACAAGTAGACATCAAAAATGGCAATCATGTACTTAAATAATAATAAAATTATATGTAAAATATTTTATATGTACACCAAAAATGTATAATGTGTATAAAAAGAGAATACAAATAAAAGATGTACTTGAAATCATGTTAGTCATGTATTTCAAAGATGTTCAACATGTACAAAAAATATATTTCACTTGTATATGAAAAATGTTAAATAGGTACATATTTGTTTTCCTAATTATATGAAAAATGTACATTGTGAGTGAAAAGAAGGTGTATTTCCATTAGAAATATGTTCACCGTGTATTTGATGCAGCGACCTTGGGTATTTACTATTGGAAGCACAGTTCATCAAATTGCTGCCATCTGAAAAAAGAGAACTCAATGTTGTGAAAAAGGAAATTCGAAATAAAACTCACCTAGCGATTGCTTTTATCGGCTGAACCATTTGGTCATCAGCGATAATGGTGTCTGGACCAATCTAGAAGGTATCGGTATTGTTTTCTTTTTCTTGGTTTATTTGTTTGTTTTCTTCACTGTTCTTTGTTGGGTTTTTTTTCTTATAATTTTTCAAAAACTTCAATAAGTATTAAATATTCTTTTGGAAGTTTACATAATGTAAAAAATCAAAAAAGTGATCAGAAATTTCAGAAAAAAGTAAATGTTCTAAAAATTGAAAAGTCTTCGTGTTTATACAATAAAACTCATTTTGAAAAATGTTAATTTATTTAAGAACATCCAATAATTTAAATATTGTTCAAATTTTGGGAAAATGATTTTCATTTGAAAATGTACGAAAAATTGAAAATGTGAACGTATTTTTGGAAAAAAAATTGTGTTTTCAAAACATGTTCATTGCAAAACAATGTTCAAAAATTTAAAGCGTGTTAGCATTTCCAAAGAATTTCTCTTTTTCATATAAATGTTTTTCTAAAAGTAGTTCTCGATAATTTTATATAATTTTTTATGAAAAATATTTTTGAATAATCGGGAATGACCCAAAAAATCTTCTCCATATGTATTTTTTTGCAAAAAAGGACCCAAAACCAAAAACAACAATAAGGAAAAAGTTGCACATTTCTCGCCGCTAGGCCGAGTCGAGTCGATGCACCTTGTGCAATTTAGCGGTTAGGACACAATTAGCATCAAATAGGAGCTCCTCTTACATGGGGAATAGGAGGAGCTCCCCTACACAATTACAAAATGATTTCATTTATAGCATGTTTCCCATAGAATACGGGTTGATGCCCAAAAATCATAGGGCCCAGGTCCATGCTTACAGCGAACAAGCATTATCGGGCCAAGTGTGTTAAAAGCGATCGAGCAAAACAATAGTACGCCTCGTCAAGAAATTAGAGAGCTCCTATGTGACGCTCTCTGCGTCAAGCAGTCGAGCGATCGCATAGGGGATCGGCAGACTGGGCCGGCCCATCTCTCTCGTGAACAGTAGCTCACACTGGAATTAAAAAAAATGTGTTGCCCATCTCTCCTAAGCATTGGACTCGAACCAGTTGAACTAGCTAGCTTTGGTGATCATAGAAGAGTGCAAAATCTTAAGAAAACTTAAACGCCGATCCGAACATCTTTAAAAAATTCGAACACAAAACATTTTTTTCAAAAACAAAACGTGAATGTTTTATCAAACACGAACATTATTTTTTTTCACAAATTTTGAGAAAACTCAAACATTTTTCAACACACAAATGAATTTTGGAGACGCGAACATATTTTTAGAATGGAAAACATTTTTTAAACCACTCAAAAAATTGAACAGGAACAATTTCTCAAATTTGAAAACAAAATTTGGAAACACGAACAACTTTTCCACGTGAAGAATTTCTGAATTCCAGATTTTTTTTTAAAAACAACTTTTTAAAAAAATTTGCAAACAATTTTGGAAACAGAACATTTTTCAAAACTTCCAACAAAACTTGTAAATATGATCATTTTCTGAAATTTTCGAGCAATCTTTGGAACAGGAACACTTTTTCAAACTTCCAAACAAATTTATGGAATTTACGAACATTTTTCAATTTGTGAACAAAATTTGAAAACATGAACATTTTATAAATTTGTGAACAAATTTGGAAAGCTGGAACGCTTTTTGAAATTCCTAAACATTTTGCGAATGCAATTTTTTTAAAAATATGAACATTTATTGAAACTCATGAACAAAAATTGAAAACGAACATTTTTCTTAAATTTGCGAACAAATTTTGTAAAGTTGTGAAATTTTGAAAAAGAACATCATGAAAAGAAACATAAACTAAAAAAAGAAAGTGAAATTTAAAATATGTGAACATTCTTTAAAACTCCCGAACAAAATTTTAAATATGTGAACAATTTTTTGAAATGGGAACATTTTACGAAACTCACGAAAAAAATTCAAACATGAGCATTTTTTGAAAAATGTGACCAAAATTTGAAATAGGAACATTTATTGAAACTCACGAACAAAAATTGAAAAAACGAAAGTTTTTCTTAATTTGCGAACAAATTTTGCAAAGTTATGAAATTGTGAAAAAACATAAAAAAAGAAATAGAAACTAAAAAAAGAAAAGAGAAACAAAATTTGAAGATGAGAACATTTTTTGAAGTTTGAACAATTTTTTGAAAGCATGAACATTTTTTCAAGTCAGGAACAAAAATTGAAAAGGAGAACATTTGGTGAAGTTTTGAACAATTTTTTTTGAAAGATGAACAAAATTTGGAAATGAGAATATTTTGTGATGTTTTGAACAATTTTTTGAAAGCTGAACAAAATTTTAAAAATGAGAACATTTTGTTAAGTTTTGAACAATTGTGAGCAACACAAAAAAATTTGAAAATAACTTTGAAAACAGAAAAACAAAAATGAAAAATGAAAAAGAAACAGAAAACAGAAAAAACGAAACATAAAAAAAAGATAAAAAAGAAAACATAAAAAATAAAAAATTAAATTAAAATGAAAAAGAAAAAGAAACGGTAAAAAAAGAAACAAAAAGAGGTAAAGAGGGAAATAGAAAAACCGGTTCAGGAACCTTCTAGAAGGTTCCCAAAAACCAGAAAAACCGGTTGGGAACCACCTAGAAGATTCCCAAAAACCGGATTCGCTTTAACGTTGAACGGGCCGGCCCATCCTAGCGCGCTCGTCGATCTGCCTGTGCGTTCGGTCGACTACTTGCCGCAAAGAGTGGCAAATAGGAAATTCCAAGAAATTAGGTCTCCACAAAATCTGATGGGCAACACTACGTGTCGATCTGTGGGTAACCGAAAAAGATTGACCGCCTCGCTAACCATTGGAAGGACTCACGGATTGCCGTCCAATCTACCCAGGTGAACCGTTACTAATGGTTGAGGCGCCACCCTGTGGCGCCGCTTGAGACAAAACTATGCGCACATTTTCATTTAAAAAAAATACATAGAGTCCTCGTCTCCATCTAAAAAAACATCTCAGAAAAAAAAGCCTCACATTCATCTAAAGAAAAAGTAAAAGGAAAAAAATTACCACTGTAGCGTACCAGCGTTGCCACTTTGCATAAACCTCCATTTAAAAAATACCAGAGGTCCTCACCTCCACCTAAAAAATACATTTAAAAAGTAATCACACCTTCATCTAATTTTTTTTTAAAGATTTCTCACCACGGCCAACTAGCTTGCGACACGTGGCATAGCTGGTTGGCCTCCCTTTACGCGTAGCTTAATGGGTTTCATTTCCCTCAGGGAACAAGTGTAGTGTTGTAGCCTTCCCCATGGAACATGATACTTGTTGCAATCACCCGACACATTATTTTTGTTCAGAATCACAACCTCTGTTTTAATTGTAACAAAATCACATTCGCTGTTGCTCCATTCCCGACAGAGCTGCGCCGAGCGTGGCGCTGCTGGACCGTCACAAAGTCAACCGCCATCGGCAAGCGGGAGACAACTCCTACCTCTACCCCAACCCTCTACAACACGATGGAGCGCCATATCACATGGTAGATTGTTCGCACACAAACACGTCACCTTGTACCCTCGGCGTCGAGCGCCATATGCAGGACACGTCGCCGAAGGAGGCTCACCGGAAGCGCTATACGCAAGACAATTCGGTGAGCTCTTTTGAAGACCCAAAACCCCACACAGCCGGGAGGGACCCCGTCTGGACGCATGACGGTGATGGTGTGCCCTAGGTTGGTTCGCCCGCCCCTAGGGCGTCGTAGATCGAAGCTCTCGGAAGCGAAGAATACCGATAAACGAGAAGCAGAAAACTAGGGTAGGAGATGAAAGTTTGTAGATGGATTTTGCGATTGTGTGTTGTTGTTCAATCGTCCATCATCCCTTAGGTATATAAGAGCAGATGAACTTCTCATGCAAGGAAAAGGCTTGGATTCACGTCCAAAACCCTAGTCAAATTCGGATTGGTTTTGTCCGAACTTTCCAAAACTGTTCGGTTTAAACTGGCTGCACCTTGCGGATCTTTTTTGTAGTGGTAAACGACCTCGGATAAAAACGAGTCTAAAAGCAATCTTGACAGTTTCGACGAGGCAAACAACTTTCATGTTAAGCATTTTTTGATCACAGGTCATCTTGAGGGTCAAATCAGTCACGCAAAACAGGCTATTATTCGCGCTACCTCGCACATATCCGGCTATTACTCGCGCTACCCATCAGACGGGGTGTCTGGTGGGGCGCGTCACTTTCGGTCTCCCGACAGAGGTGTATTTCGATGGCTCTAACTTTTGCATTCGAACTCGGATTGGAACGATTTTTGTATCAAAATCGATCGTTTCAACAAGATGAATACAATCCGTGTAGATAATTTTTCCATACGAGGCAGTCTTGGGGCGTAATGAGACGAATAGTGTTCTAGATACAAAACCTCAGTATTTCGAACACAACTTCGGCCTTCGAGATGAGATCGGATGGCGATGCCCAAACTTCAAAGATGTTCATATCGACAATACAATTTTTTTTATGTAGATCACTTCTCCATTTGAAGCCATATTAATTAAGTTTTTTATCGTGCCAAAATCTGGTGTCAACACATGCCTCCCTGTTTTTCGGCAAAACTTGGATGCTGAAAAATAATTTGCTCAGAGTTTGTTCTAAGGACGATGTCAACACTCCATTGTCCATTTATGTGTGCTTAGGGCGATAATTATATATCGGCCATGATTTATGCTAAGGGCGATAGTCATATTGTTGGGGAACATAGTAATTTCAAAATTTTTCCTACGCACACGCAAGATCATGGTGATGGCATAACAACGAGAGAGGGGAGAGTATTGTCCATGTACCCTCGTAGACCGTAAGCGGAAGCGTTATGACAACGCGGTTGATGTAGTCGTACGTCTTCACGATCCGACCGATCCAAGTACCGAACGTCGGCACCTCCGAGTTCAAAGACACGCTCAGCTCGATGACGATCCCCGGACTCCGATCCAGCAAAGTGTCGGGGATGAGTTCCGTCAGCACGACGGCGTGGTGACGATGATGATGTTCTACCGGCGCAGGGCTTCGCCTAAACTCCGCAACGATATGACCGAGGTGGAATATGGTGGAGGGGGGCACCGCACACGGCTAAGGAACGATCTTGAAGATCAACTTGTGTGTCTTAGGGTGCCCCCTGCCCCCGTATATAAAGGAGCAAGGGGGGAGGCCGGCCGGCCCTAGGGGTCGCGCCAAGGATGAGTCCTCCTCCTAGTAGGAGTAGGACTCCCTCTTTCCTACTCCTACTAGGAGGAGGAAAGGAAGGGGGAGAGGGAGAGTGAAAGAGGGGGGCGCCCCCCCCTCTCCTAGTCCAATTCGGACCAGTGGGGGAGGGGGCGCGCGGCCCATCCTGGCTGCCCCTCTCTCTCTTCACTAAATCCCATAAGGCCCATTACTTCTCCCGGGGGGTTCCGGTAACCCTCCGGCACTCTGGTTTTCGAACACTTCCGGTGTCCGAATATAGTCGTCCAATATATCAATCTTTATGTCTCAACCATTTCGAGACTCCTCGTCATGTCCGTGATCACATCCGGGACTCCGAACAAACTTCGGTACATCAAAACTTATAAACTCATAATAAAACTGTCATCGTAACGTTAAGCGTGCGGACCCTACGGGTTCGAGAACTATGTAGACATGACCTAGAACTATTCTCGGTCAATAACCAATAGCGGAACCTGGATGCCCATATTGGCTCCTACATATTCTACGAAGATCTTTATCGGTCAAACCGCATAACAACATACGTTGTTCCCTTTGTCATCGGTATGTTACTTGCCCGAGATTCGATCGTCGGTATCCAATACCTAGTTCAATCTCGTTACCGGCAAGTCTCTTTACTCATTACGTAATGCATCATCCCGTAACTAACTCATTAGCTACATTGCTTGCAAGGCTTATAGTGATGTGCATTACCGAGAGGGCCCAGAGATACCTCTCTGACAATCGGAGTGACAAAACCTAATCTCGAAATACGCCAACCCAACATGTACCTTTGGAGACACATGTAGTACTCCTTTATAATCACCCGATTCGTTGTGACGTTTGGTAGCACCAAAGTGTTCCTCCGTAAACGGAGTTGCATAATCTCATAGTTACGAGGAACATGTATAAGTCATGAAGAAAGCAATAGCAACATACTAAGCGATCAAGTGCTAGGCTAACGGTATGGGTCATGTCAATCACATCATTCTCCTAATGATGTGATCCCATTAATCAAATGACAACACATGTCTATGGTTAGGAAACATAACCATCTTTGATTAATGAGCTAGTCAAGTAGAGGCATACTAGTGACTATATGCTTGTCTATGTATTCACACATGTATCATGTTTCCGGTTAATACAATTCTAGCATGAATAATAAACATTTATCATGATATGAGGAAATAAATAATAACTTTATTATTGCCTCTAGGGCATATTTCCTTCAGTCTCCCACTTGCACTAGAGTCAATAATCTAGATTACACAGTAATGATTCTAACACCCATGGAGTCTTGGTGCTGATCATGTTTTGCTCGTGAGAGAGGCTTAGTCAACGGGTCTGCAACATTCAGATTCGTATGTATCTTGCAAATCTCTATGTCTCCGACCTGGACTTGGTCCTGGATGGAATTGAAGCGTCTCTTGATGTGCTTGGTCCTCTTGTGAAATCTGGATGCCTTTGCCAAGGCAATTGCACCAGTATTGTCACAGAAGATCTTCATTGGTCCCGATGCACTAGGTATGACACCTAGGTCGGAAATGAACTCCTTCATCCAGACTCCTTCATTTGCTGCTTCCGAAGCAGCTATGTACTCTGCTTCACATGTAGATCCCGCCACGACGCTTTGTTTAGAACTGCACCAACTTACAGCTCCACCGTTTAATAAAAACACGTATCCGGTTTGCGATTTGGAATCGTCCGGATCAGTGTCAAAGCTTACATCGGCGTAACCATTTACGACTAGCTCTTTGTCACCTCCATATCGAGAAACATATCCTTAGTCCTTTTCGGTATTTCAGGATGTTCTTGACCGCTGTCCGATGATCCACTCTGGATTACTTTGGTACCTTCTGCCAAGCTTATTGCTAAGCACGTAAGGTCCGGTACACAACATTGCATACATGATAGAGCCTATGGCTGAAGCATAGGGAACATCTTTCATTTTCTCTCTATCTTCTGCTGTGGTAGGGCATTGAGTCTGACTCAACTTCACACCTTGTAATACGGGCAAGAACCCTTTCTTTGCCTGATCCATTTTGAACCTTTTCAAAACTTTATCAAGGTATGTGCTTTGTGAAATTCCTATTAAGCGTCTTGATCTATCTCTATAAATCTTGATGCCCAATATGTAAGCAGCTTCACTGAGGTCTTTCATAGAAAAACTTTTATTCAAGTATCCCTTTATGCTATCCAGAAATTCTATATCATTTACAATTAATAATATGTCATCTACATATAATAACAGAAATGCTGCAGAGCTCCCACTCACTTTCTTGTAAATACAGTCTTCTCCAAAAGTCTCAGATAAAACCATATGCTTTGATCACACTATCAAAGCGTTTATTCCAACTCGAGATGTTTGCACCAGTCCATAAATGGATCATTGGAGCTTGCACACTTTGTTAGCACCTTTTGGATCAACAAAACCTTCTGGTTGCATCATATATAACTTTTCTTCCAGAAATCCATTCAAGAATGCAGTTTTGACATCCATTTGCCAAATTTCATAATCATAAAATGCAGCAATTGCTAACATGATTTGGACAGACTTAAGCATCGCTACGGTGAGAAAGTCTCATCGTAGTCAACCCTTGAACTTGTCGAAAACCTTTTGCAACAAGTCGAGCTTTATAGACAGCTACATTACCATCGCCGTCGGTCTTCTTCTTAAAGATCCATTTATTCTCAATGGCTTGCCGATCATCGAACAAGTCAACCAAAGTCCATACTTTGTTCTCATACATGGATCCCATCTCAGATTTCATGGCCTCTAGCCATTTTGCGGAATCTGGGCTCATCATCGCTTCCTCATAGTTCGTAGGTTCATCATGGTCAAGTAACATGACTTCGTAATAGGATTACCGTACCACTCAGTGCGGATCTTACTCTGGTAGACCTCACGAGGTTTAGTGGAAACTTGATCCGAAGTTTCATGATCAATATCATTAGCTTCCTCACTAATTGGTGTAGTTGTCACGAGAACCGGTTCTTGTGATGAACTACTTTCAATAAGGGAGCAGTACGATTACCTCGTCAAGTTCTACTTTCCTCCTACTCACTTCTTTCGAGAGAAACTCCTTCTCTATAAAGGATCCGAATTTAGCAACGAAAATCTTGCCCTCAGATCTATGATAGAAGGTGTACCCAACAGTCTCTTTTGGGTATCCTATGAAGACACATTTCTCCGATTTGGGTTTGAGCTTATCTGGTTGAAGTTTCTTCACATAAGCATCACAGCCCCAAACTTTAAGAAACGACAACTTTGGTTTCTTGCCAAACCACAGTTCATGAGGCGTCATCTCAATGGATTTTGATGGTGCCCTATTTAATGTGAATGCGGCCGTCTCTAAAGCATAACACCAAAACGATAGCGGTAAATCAGTAAGAGACATCATAGATCGCACCATATCTAGTAAAGTACGATTATGATGTTCGGACACACCATTTCGTTGTGGTGTTCCGGGTGGCATGAGTTGCGAAACTATTCCGCATTGTTTCAAATGTAAACCAAACTCGTAACTCAAATATTCTCCTCCACAATCAGATCGTAGAAACTTTATTTTCTTGTTACGATGATTTTCCACTTCACTTTGAAATTCCTTGAACTTTTCAAATGTTTCAGACTTGTGTTTCATTAAGTAGATATACCCATATCTGCTTAAATCATCTGTGAAGGTGAGAAAATAACGATACCCGCCGCGAGCCTCAACATTCATTGGACCACAAACATCGGTATGTATGATTTCCAATAAATCAGTTGCTCGCTCCATAGTTCCGGAGAACGGCGTTTTAGTCATCTTGCCCATGAGGCACGGTTCGCAAGTACCAAGTGATTCATAATCAAGTGATTCAAAAGCCCATCAAGATGGAGTTTCTTCATGCGCTTTATACCGATATGACCTAAACGGCGATTACCACAAATAAGTCGCACTATCATTATCAACTCTGCATCTTTTGGCTTCAACACTATGAATATGTGTATCACTACTATCGAGATTCAATAAAATAGACCACTCTTCAAGGGTGCATGACCATAAAAGATATTACTCATATAAATAGAACAACCATTATTCTCGACTTAAATGAATAACCGTCTCGCATCAAACAATATCCAGATATAATGTTCATGCTCAACGCGGCACCAAATAACAATTATTTAGGTCTAAAACTAATCCCGATGGTAGATGTAGAGGTAGCGTGCCGACCGCGATCACATCGACTTTGGAACCATTTCCCACGCGCATCGTCACCTCGTCCTTAGCCAATCTTCGCTAATCCGTAGTCCTGTTTTGAGTTGCAAATATTAGCAATGTAACCGATATCAAATACCTGGTACTCTGCGAGCATTAGTAAGGTACACATAAATAGCATGTATATCACATATACCTTTGTTCACTTTGCCATCCTTCTTATCCGCCAAATACTTGGGGCAGTTCCGCTTCGGTGTCGATCGCTTGCGATAGAAGCACTCGATTTCAGGCTTAGGTCCAGACTTGGGTTTCTTCTCTTGAGCAACAACTTGTTTGCTGTTCTTCTTGAAGTTCCTTCTTCTTCCCTTTGCCCTTTTCTTGAAACTGGTGGTCTTGTTGACCATCAACACTTGATGCTCCTTCTTGATTTCTACCTTCGCGGCTTTTTGCATTGCGAAGAGCTCGAGAATAGTCTTGTCCATCCCTTGCATATTATAGTTCATCACGAAGCTCTTGTAGCTTGGTGGCGATGATTGAAGAATTCATCAATGACACTATCATCGTGAAGATTAACTCCCGGTTGAATCAAGTGATTATTATACCCAGACATTTTGAGTATGTGTTCACCGACGAACTATTCTCCTCCATCTTGCAGCTATAGAACTTATTGGAGACTTCATATCTCTCAATCCGGGCATTTGCTTGAAATATTAACTTCAACTCTGGAACATCTCATATGCTCCATGACGTTCAAAACATCGTTGAAGACCGGTTCTAAGCCGTAAAGCATGGCACATCGAACTATCGAGTAGTCATCGGCTTTGCTCTGCGGATGTTCTTAACGTTGTCGGTTGCATCGATGGCGAGCCTGGCACCCAGCAGTGCTTCGGGACATAATTCTTACGTGCAGCAATGAGGATAATCCTCGAGTTCTGGACCCAATCCGTGTAATTGCTACCATCATATTTCAACTTTGCTTTCTCAAGGAACGCATTAAAATTCAACGAAACAACAAAGACGAGCCATCTATCTACAACAAACATAGACAAGCAAAATACTATCGGTACTAAGTTCATGATAAATTTAAGTTCAACGCCAACCCAACATGTACCTTTGGAGACACATGTAGTACTCCTTTATAATCACCCGATTCGTTGTGGCGTTTGGTAGCACCAAAGTGTTCCTCCGTAAACGGAGTTGCATAATCTCATAGTTACGTGAACATGTATAAGTCATGAAGAAAGCAATAGCAACATACTAAACGATCAAGTGCTAGGCTAACGGTATGGGTCATGTCAATCACATCATTCTCCTAATGATGTGATCCCATTAATCAAATGACAACACATGTCTATGGTTAGGAAACATAACCATCTTTGATTAATGAGCTAGTCAAGTAGAGGCATACTAGTGACTATATGCTTGTCTATGTATTCACACATGTATCATGTTTCCGTTAATACAATTCTAGCATGAATAATAAACATTTATCATGATATGAGGAAATAAATAATAACTTTATTATTGCCTCTAGGGCATATTTCCTTCAGCCTCCCACTTGCACTAGAGTCAATAATCTAGATTACAAGAATGATTCTAACACCCATGGAGTCTTGGTGCTGATCATGTTTTGCTCGTGAGAGAGGCTTAGTCAACGGTCTCGCAACATTCAGATTCGTATGTATCTTGCAAATCTCTATGTCTCCGACCGGACTTGGTCCCGGATGGAATTGAAGCGTCTCTTGATGTGCTTGGTCCTCTTGTGAAATCTGGATGCCTTTGCCAAGGCAATTGCACCATATTGTCACAAGATCTTCATTGGTCCCGATGCACTAGGTATGACACCTAGGTCGGAAATGAACTCCTTCATCCGCACTCCTTCATTTGCTGCTTCGAAGCAGCTATGTACTCTGCTTCACATGTAGATCCCGCCACGACGCTTTGTTTAGAACTGCACCAACTTACAGCTCCACCGCTTAATAAAACACGATCCGGTTTGCGATTTGGAATCGTCCGGATCGTGTCAAAGCTTGCATCGACGTAACCATTTACGACTAGCTCTTTGTCACCTCCATATACGAGAAACATATCCTTAGTCCTTTTCAGGTATTTCAGGATGTTCTTGACCGCTGTCCAGTGATCCACTCCTGGATTACTTTGGTACCTTCCTGCCAAGCTTATTGCTAAGCACACGTAAGGTCTGGTACACAACATTGCATACATGATAGAGCCTATGGCTGAAGCATAGGGAACATCTTTCATTTTCTCTCTATCTTCTGCTGTGGTAGGGCATTGAGTCTGACTCAACTTCACACCTTGTAATACGGGCAAGAACCCTTTCTTTGCCTGATCCATTTTGAACCTTTTCAAAACTTTATCAAGGTATGTGCTTTGTGAAATTCCTATTAAGCGTCTTGATCTATCTCTATAAATCTTGATGCCCAATATGTAAGCAGCTTCACTGAGGTCTTTCATAGAAAAACTTTTATTCAAGTATCCCTTTATGCTATCCAGAAATTCTATATCATTTACAATTAATAATATGTCATCTACATATAATAACAGAAATGCTGCAGAGCTCCCACTCACTTTCTTGTAAATACAGTCTTCTCCAAAAGTCTGTATAAAACCATATGCTTTGATCACACTATCAAAGCGTTTATTCCAACTCCGAGATGTTTGCACCAGTCCATAAATGGATCGCTGGAGCTTGCACACTTTGTTAGCACCTTTTGGATCAACAAAACCTTCTGGTTGCATCATATATAACTTTTCTTCCAGAAATCCATTCAAGAATGCAGTTTTGACATCCATTTGCCAAATTTCATAATCATAAAATGCAGCAATTGCTAACATGATTTGGACAGACTTAAGCATCGCTACGGTGAGAAAGTCTCATCGTAGTCAACCCCTTGAACTTGTCGAAAACCTTTTGCAACAAGTCGAGCTTTATAGACAGCTACATTACCATCGTCGCCTTCTTCTTAAAGATCCATTTATTCTCAATGGCTTGCCGATCATCGAACAAGTCAACCAAAGTCCATACTTTGTTCTCATACATGGATCCCATCTCAGATTTCATGGCCTCTAGCCATTTTGCGAATCTGGGCTCATCATCGCTTCCTCATAGTTCGTAGGTTCATCATGGTCAAGTAACATGACTTCGTAATAGGATTACCGTACCACTCAGTGCGGATCTTACTCTGGTAGACCTACGAGGTTTAGTGGAAACTTGATCCGAAGTTTCATGATCAATATCATTAGCTTCCTCACTAATTGGTGTAGTTGTCACAGGAACCGGTTCTTGTGATGAACTACTTTCCAATAAGGGAGCAGGTACAGTTACCTCGTCAAGTTCTACTTTCCTCCTACTCACTTCTTTCGAGAGAAACTCCTTCTCTATAAAGGATCCGAATTTAGCAACGAAAATCTTGCCCTCAGATCTATGATAGAAGGTGTACCCAACAGTCTCTTTTGGGTATCCTATGAAGACACATTTCTCCGATTTGGGTTTGAGCTTATCCGTTGAAGTTTCTTCACATAAGCATCACAGCCCCAAACTTTAAGAAACGACAACTTTGGTTTCTTGCCAAACCACAGTTCATGAGGCGTCATCTCAATGGATTTTGATGGTGCCCTATTTAATGTGAATGCGGCCGTCTCTAAAGCATAACACCAAAACGATAGCGGTAAATCAGTAAGAGACATCATAGATCGCACCATATCTAGTAAAGTACGATTATGATGTTCGGACACACCATTTCGTTGTGGTGTTCCGGGTGGCATGAGTTGCGAAACTATTCCGCATTGTTTCAAATGTAAACCAAACTCAGAACTCAAATATTCTCCTCCACAATCGGATCGTAGAAACTTTATTTTCTTGTTACGATGATTTTCCACTTCACTTTGAAATTCCTTGAACTTTTCAAATGTTTCAGACTTGTGTTTCATTAAGTAGATATACCCATATCTCGCTTAAATCATCTGTGAAGGTGAGAAAATAACGATACCCGCCGTGAGCCTCAACATTCATTGGACCACAAACATCGGTATGTATGATTTCCAATAAATCAGTTGCTCGCTCCATAGTTCCGGAGAACGGCGTTTTAGTCATCTTGCCCATGAGGCACGGTTCGCAAGTACCAAGTGATTCATAATCAAGTGATTCCAAAAGCCCATCAGTATGGAGTTTCTTCATGCGCTTTATACCGATATGACCTAAACGGCGATTACCACAAATAAGTCGCACTATCATTATCAACTCTGCATCTTTTGGCTTCAACACTATGAATATGTGTATCACTACTATCGAGATTCAATAAAAATAGACCACTCTTCAAGGGTGCATGACCATAAAAGATATTACTCATATAAATAGAACAACCATTATTCTCGACTTAAATGAATAACCGTCTCGCATCAAACAATATCCAGATATAATGTTCATGCTCAACGCCGGCACCAAATAACAATTATTTAGGTCTAAAACTAATCCCGATGGTAGATGTAGAGGTAGCGTGCCGACCGCGATCACATCGACTTTGGAACCATTTCCCACGCCGTCACCTCGTCCTTAGCCAATCTTCGCTAATCCGTAGTCCTGTTTTGAGTTGCAAATATTAGCAATGTAACCAATATCAAATACCTGGTACTCTGCGAGCATTAGTAAGGTACACATAAATAGCATGTATATCACATATACCTTTGTTCACTTTGCCATCCTTCTTATCCGCCAAATACTTGGGGCAGTTCCGCTTCCAAAGTCGATCACTTGCGGTGAGAAGCACTCGGCCAGGCTTAGGTCCAGACTTGGGTTTCTTCTCTTGAGCAACAACTTGTTTGTTGTTCTTCTTGAAGTTCCTTCTTCTTCCCTTTGCCCTTTTCTTGAAACTGGTGGTCTTGTTGACCATCAACACTTGATGCTCCTTCTTGATTTCTACCTTCGCGGCTTTTTGCATTGCGAAGAGCTCGAGAATAGTCTTGTCCATCCCTTGCATATTATAGTTCATCACGAAGCTCTTGTAGCTTGGTGGCGTGATTGAAGAATTCTCATCAATGACACTATCATCGGAAGATTAACTCCCGGTTGAATCAAGTGATTATTATACCCGACATTTTGAGTATGTGTTCACCGACGAACTATTCTCCTCCATCTTGCAGCTATAGAACTTATTGGAGACTTCATATCTCTCAATCCGGGCATTTGCTTGAAATATTAACTTCAACTCTGGAACATCTCATATGCTCCATGACGTTCAAAACATCGTTGAAGACCCGGTTCTAAGCCGTAAAGCATGGCACACTGAACTATCGAGTAGTCATCAGCTTTGCTCTGCCAGATGTTCTTAACGTTGTCAGTTGCATCAGTAGCAGGCCTGGCACCCAGCAGTGCTTCCAGGACATAATTCTTCTGTGCAGCAATGAGGATAATCCTCAGGTTACGGACCCAATCCGTGTAATTGCTACCATCATATTTCAACTTTGCTTTCTCAAGGAACGCATTAAAATTCAACAGAACAACAGCACGAGCCATCTATCTACAACAAACATAGACAAGCAAAATACTATCAGGTACTAAGTTCATGATAAATTTAAGTTCAATTAGTCATATTACTTAAGAACTCCCACTTAGATATACATCCCTCTAATCCTCTAAGTGATTACGTGATCCATATCAACTACACCATGTCCGATCGTCACGTGAGATGGAGTAGTTTCAACGGTGAACATCAATATGTTGATCATATCTACTATATGATTCACGCTCGACCTTTCGGTCTCCGTGTTCCGAGGCCATATCTGTTATATGCTAGGCTCGTCAAGTTTAACCCAAGTATTCCGCGTGTGCAACTGTTTTGCACCCGTTGTATTTTAAAGTAGAGCCTATCACAGCCAATCATCACGTGGTGTCTCAGCACGAAGAACTTTCGCAATGGTGCATACTCAGGAAGAACACTTCTTGATAATTTTAGTGAGAGATCATCTTAAAATGCTACCGTCAATCAAAGCAAGATAAGATGCATAAAGGATAAACATCACATGCAATCAATATAAGTGATATGATATGGCCATAATCATCTTGTGCTTGTGACCTCCATCTTCAAAGCACCATCGTGATCACCATCGTCACCGGCGTGACACCTTGATCTCCATCGTAGCATCGTTGTCGTTACGCCATCTATTGCTTCTACGACTATCGCTACCGCTTAGTGATAAAGTAAAGAAATTACAGGGCGTTTGCATTTCAAAAAATAAAGCGACAACCATATGGCTCCTGCCAGTTGCCGATAACTTCGGTTACAAAACATGATCATCTCATACAATAAAATATAGCATCACGTCTTGACCATATCACATCACAACATGCCCTACAAAAACAAGTTAGACGTCCTCTACTTTGTTGTTGCAAATTTGGAAGGAAATATGCCCTAGAGGCAATAATAAAGTTATTATTTATTTCCTCATATCATGATAAATATTTATTATTCATGCTAGAATTGTATTAACCGGAAACATGATACATGTGTGAATACATAGACAAACATACAGTCACTAGTATGCCTCTACTTGACTAGCTCATTAATCAAAGATGGTTATGTTGCCTAACCATAGACATGTGTTGTCATTTGATTAATGGGATCACATCATTAGGAGAATGATGTGATTGACATGACCCATCCCGTTAGCTTAGCACTTGATCGCTTAGTATTCTCGCTATTGCTTCCTTCATGACTTATACATGTTCCTCGTAACTATGAGAATTGTGTAATTCCGCCACCGAAGAACACTTTGGTACTACCAAACGTCACAACGTGAATCGGGTGATTATAAAGGAGTACTACAGTGTGTTTCGAAGGTACATGTTGAGTTAGCATAATTCGAGATTAGGTTTTGTCACTCCGATTGTCTGGAGAGGTATCTCTGGGCCCTCTCGGTAATACTCATCACCCAAGCCTTGCAAGCATGTAACTAATGAGTTAGTTATGAGATGACGACATTTAAACGAGTAAAGAGACTTGCCGGTAACGAGATTGAACTAGGTATTGGATACCGACGATCAAATCTCGCAAGTAACATACCGATGACAAAGGGAATAACGATGTTGTTATGCGTTTTGACCGATAAAGATCTTCGTAGAATATGTAGGAACCAATATGGGCATCCAGGTCCCGCTATTTGTTATTGACCAGAGACGTGTCTCGGTCATGTCTACATTGTTCTCGAACCGTAGGGTCCGCACGCTTAAGGTTTCGATGACAGTTATATTAAGAGTTAAAGTATTTTGATGTACCAAAGTTTGTTCGGAGTCCCGGATGTGATCACGGACATGACGAGGAGTCTCGAAATGGTCGATACATAAAGATTAATATATTGGACGGATATATTTGGACACCGGAAAGGTTCCGAAGAAGTTTGGAGCTACCGGGAGGTTACCGGAACCCCCCGGGAGGTATATGGGCCTTACTGGGCCCATATAGGAAGAAGGACAAGGAACAAGGAGGGGCGCCCAGCCCAATCCGACTGGGGAGGGGGCCCCCCTCCTTTCTCCTTCCCCTCTTCCTATTACTACTACTAGTACTTATTCCTAATACTAGTACTCTTTCCTTCCCTCCAAATAAGATAAGGAAAGGAAGGAAACCTACTTGGAGTAGGTTTCCCCTCCTCTATGGCGCGCCCCTTGGGCCGGCTCCTCCTCCCTCCCTCCTTTATATACGGGGTAGGGGGCACCCTAGAACACACAAGTTGATCATTGAGATCGTTCCTTAGCCGTGTGCGTGCCCCCTCCACGATATTACACATCGGTCATATTGTAGCGGTGCTTAGGCGAAGCCTCGCGACAGAGAACATCAAGATCGCCACCACGCCGTCAGGTCGACGAACTCCCCTCGGTGCCTCTGCTGGATCGGAGATCGAGGGTGCGCCATCGAGCTGTACGCGTGTCAAGAACTCGGAGGTGCCGAGTAACGGTGCTCGGATCGGTTGAACCGGGAAGACGTATGACTACTTCCACTATGCTGTGTCAACACTTCCGCTTCGGTCTCGAGGGTACGTAGACAACACTCTCCCTCGTTGCTATGTCATCACCATGATCTTGTGTGTGCGTAGGAAATTTTTGAAATTACTACGCTTCCCAACAAAGGGTATCGAGCCAGGTTTTTATGGTTTTATGTTATATGCACGAGTAGAACACAAGTGACTTGTGGACGATATAAGTCATACTTGCCTACCAAAGATGTCATACTTTGGTTCAGCGGTATTGTTGGATGAAGCGGCCCGACCGACATTACGCCAGACGCTTACGCGAGACTGGTTTTACCGCCGTGCTTTGCACACAGTGACTAGCGGTGTCTGCTTTCTCCAACTTTAGTTGAACCGAGTGTGCTACGCCCGTCCTTGTGAAGGTTAAAACGAGTCTATTTGACAAACTATCGCTGTGGTTTTGATGCGTAGGTGAGATTGGTTCTTGCTTAAGCCCGTAGCAGCCACGTAAAATTTGCAACAAACAAAGTAGAGGACGCCTAACTTGTTTTTGCAGGGCATGTTGTGATGTGATATGGCCAAGATATGATGATATATTTTGTATGAGATGATCATGTTTTGTAACCGGTTATCGGCAATCGCAGAGCCATATGGTTGTCGCTTATTGTATGAAATGCAACGCCTGTAATTGCTTTTACTTTATCACTAAGCGGTAGCGATAGTCATAGAAGCAATAGATGGCGTAAACGACAACGATGCTACGATGGAGATCAAGGTGTCGCTACCGGTGACGATGGTGATCACGACGGTGCTTCAAGATGGAGATCACAAGCACAAGATGATGATGGCCATATCATATCACTTATATTGATTGCATGTGATGTCTATCCTTTATGCATCTTATCTTGCTTTGATTGACGGTAGCATTTTAAGATGATCTCTCACTAATTATCAAGAAGTGTACTCCACAGTATGCACCGCTATGAAAGTTCTTCGTCTTTGAGACACCACGTGATGATCGGGTGTGATAGGCTCTACGTTCAAATACAACGGTGCAAAACAGTTGCACACGCTGAATACTCAAAGTTATACTTGACGAGCCTAGCATATACAGATATGGCCTCGAACACGAGACCGAAAGGTCGAGCGTGAATCATATAGTAGATATGATCAACATAGAGATGTTCACCATTGAAACTACTCCATCTCACGTGATGATCGGACATGGTTTAGTTGATTTGGATCACGTGATCACTTAGATGACTAGAGAGATGTCTGCCTAAGTGGGAGTTCTTAAGTAATATGATTAATTGAACTTAAATTTATCATGAACTTAGTACCGATAGTATTTTGCTTGTCTATGTTTGTTTGTAGATAGATGGCTCGTGGCTGTTGTTCCGTTGAATTTTAATGCGTTCCTTGAGAAAGCAAAGTTGAAAGATGATGGTAGCAATTACATGGATGGGTCCATAACCCGAGGATTATCCTCATTGCTGCATAGAAAAGTTACGCCCCGAAGCACCGCTGGTGCCAGGCCTGTTGTTGATGTAACCGACGACGTTAAGAACGTCTGGCGAGCAAAGTCGATGACTACTCTATAGTTCAGTGTGCCATGCTTTACGGCTTAGAACCGGTCTTCAACGACGTTTTGAACGTCATGGAGCATATGAGATGTTCCAGAGTTGAAGTTAATATTTCAAGCAAATGCCCGGATTGAGAGATATGAAGTCTCCAATAAGTTCTACAACTGCAAGATGGAGGAGAACAGTTCACAAGGAGCATATACTCAAAATGTCCGATAATAATCACTTGATTCAACCGGGAGTTAATCTTCCGGATGATAGCGCCATTGATGAATTCTCCAATCATCGCCACCAAGCTACAAGAGCTTTGTGATGAACTATAATATGCAAGGGATGAACAAGACTATTCCCGAGCTCTTCGCAATGCCGAAAGCCATGGAGGTAGAAATCAAAAGGAGCATCAAGTGTTGATGGTCAACAAGACCACCGGTTTCAAGAAAAGGGCCAAAGGGAAGAAGAAGGAACTTCAAAAGAACAGCAAACAAGTTGCTGCTCAAGAGAAGAAACCCAAGTCGGACCTAAGCTCTGGCTGAGTGCTTCTACCGCAAGCGCATCGACATCGGAAGCGGAACTGCCCCAAGTATTTGGCGGATAAGAAGGATGGCAAAGTGAACAAAGGTATATGTGATATACATGTTATTGATGTGTACCTTACTAATGCTCGCAGAGCACTGGGTATTTGATACTGGTTCTGCTAACATTTGCAACTCAAACAGGACTACGGATTGCGAAGATTAGCTAAGGACGAGGTGACGATGCGCGGGAAATGGTTCCAAAGTCGATATGATCGCGGTCGGCACGCTACCTCTACATCTACCATCGGGATTAGTTTTAGACCTGAATAATTGTTATTTGGTGCCGCGTTGAGCATGAACATTATATCTGGATCTTGTTTGATGCGAGACGGTTATTCATTTAAATCAGAGAATAATGGTTGTTCTATTTATATGAGTAATATCTTTTATGGTCATGCACCCTTGAAGAGTGGTCTATTTTATTGAATCTCGATAGTAGTGATACACATATTCATAATGTTGAAGCCAAAAGATGCAGAGTTGATAATGATAGTGCAACATATTTGTGGCACTCGCCGCTTAGGTCATATCGGTGTAAAACGCATGAAGAAACTCCATACTGATGGACTTCTGGAATCACTTGATTATGAATCACTTGGTACTTGCGAACCGTGCCTCATGGGCAAGATGACCAAAACACCGTTCTCCGGATCTATGGAGAGAGCAACAGATTTGTTAGAAATCATACATACAGATGTATGTGGCCCGATGAATGTTGAGGCTCGTGGCGGATATCGTTATTTTCTCACCTTCACAGATGATTTGAGCAGATATGGGTATATCTACTTGATGAAGCACAAGTCTGAAACATTTGAAAAGTTCAAAGAATTTCAGAGTGAAGTGGAAAATCATCGTAACAAGAAAATAAAGTTTCTACGATCTGATCGTGGAGGAGAATATTTGAGTTACGAGTTTGGTTTACATTTGAAACAATGTGGAATAGTTTCGCAACTCACGCCACCTGGAACACCACAACGAAATGGTGTGTCCGAACGTCGTAATCGTACTTTACTTGATATGGTGCGATCTATGATGTCTCTTACCGATTTACCGCTATCATTTTGGGGTTATGCTTTAGAGACGGCCGCATTCACGTTAAATAGGGCACCATCAAAATCCGTTGAGACGATGCCTTATGAACTGTGGTTTGGCAAGAAACCAAAGTTGTCGTTTCTCAAAGTTTGGGCTGCGATGCTTATGTGAAGAAACTTCAACCAGATAAGCTCGAACCCAAATCGGAGAAATGTGTCTTCATAGGATACCCAAAGGAGACTATTGGGTACACCTTCTATCACAGATCTGAGGGCAAGATTTTCGTTGCTAAATTCGGATCATTTCTAGAGAAGGAGTTTCTCTCGAAAGAAGTGAGTGGGAGGAAAGTAGAACTTGATGAGATAATCAGTATCTACTCCCTTATTGAAAGTAGTTCATCACAAGAACCGGTTCTGTGACGACTACACCAATTAGTGAGGAAGCTAATGATATTGATCATGAAACTTCAGATCAAGTTTCTATCGAACCTCGTGGGTCTACCAGAGTAAGATCCGCACTGAATGGTACGGAAATCCTATTCGAAGTCATGTTACTTGACCATGATGAACCTACGAACTATGAGGAAGCGATGATGAGCCCAGATTCCGCAAAATGGCTAGAGGCCATGAAATCTGAGATAGGATCCATGTATGAAAACAAAGTATGGATTTTGGTTGACTTGTTCGATGATCGGCAAGCCATTGAGAATAAATGGATCTTTAAGAAGAAGATCGACGATGATGGTAATGTTATCGTTTACAAAGCTCGACTTGTTGCGAAAGGTTTTCGACAAGTTCAAGGGGTTGACTACGATGAGACTTTCTCACCCGTAGCGATGCTTAAGTCAGTCCGAATCATGTTGGCTGTTGCTGCATTTCATGATTATGAAATTTGGCAAATGGATGTCAAGACTGCATTCTTGAATGGATTTCTAGAAGAAGAGTTGTATATGATGCAGCCAGAAGGTTTTGTTGATCCAAAAGGTGCTGACAAGGTGTGCAAACTCCAGCGCTCCATTTATGGACTGGTGCAAGCATCTCGGAGTTGGAATAAACGCTTTGACAAAGGTGATCAAAGATATGGTTTTATATGCACTTTTGGAGAAGCCTCAGATTTACAAGAAAGTGAGTGGGAGCTCAGAGCATTTCTAGTTTTATATGTTGATGACATATTATTAATTGGAAATGATATAGAATTTCTGGATAGCATAAAGGGATACTTGAATAAAAGTTTTTCGATGAAAGACCTCGGTGAAGCTGCTTACATATTGGGCATCAAGATCTATAGAGATAGATCAAGACGCTTAATAGGACTTTCACAAAGCACATACCTTGACAAAATTTTGAAAAAGTTCAAAATGGATCGTGCAAAGAAAGGATTCTTGCTCGTGGTGCAAGGTGTGAAGTTGAGTCGAACTCAATGCCCGACCACGCAGAAGATAGAGAGAAATGAAAGATGTTCCCTATGCTTAAGCCATAGGCTCTATCATGTATGCAATGCTGTGTACCAGACTGACGATGCTTAGCAATAAGCTTGGCGGTAGGTACCAAAGTAATCCAGAGTGGATCACTAGACAGCGGTCAAGAACATCCTGAAATACCTGAAAAGGACTAAGGGTATGTTTCTCGTATATGGAGGTGACAAAGAGCTAGTCGTAAATGGTTACGTCGATGCAAGCTTTGACACTGATCCGGACGAATCTAAATCGCAAACCGGATACGTGTTTATATTAAACGGTGGAGCTGTAAGTTGGTGCAGTTCAAAACAAAGCGTCGTAGCGAGATCTACATGTGAAGCGGAGTACATAGCTGCTTCTGAAGCAGCAAATGAAGGAGTCTGGATGAAGGAGTTCATTTCCGACCTAGGTGTCATACCTAGTGCATCGGGACCAATGAAGATCTTCTGTGACAATACTGGTGCAATTGCCTTGGCAAAGGAATCCATATTTCACAAGAGGACCAAGCACATCAAGAGACGCTTCAATTCCATTCGGGATCAAGTCCAAGTGGGAGACATAGAGATTTGCAAAATACATACGGATCTGAATGTTGCAGATCCATTGACTAAGCCTCTCTCACGAGCAAAACATGATCAGCACCAAGACTCCATGGGTGTTAGAATCATTACTTGTGTAATCTAGATTATTGACTCTAGTGCAAGTGGGAGGCTGAAGGAAATATGCCCTAGAGGCAATAATAAAGTTATTATTTATTTCCTCATATCATGATAAATGTTTATTATTCATGCTAGAATTGTATTAACGAAACATGATACATGTGTGAATACATAGACAAACATCTGTCACTAGTATGCCTCTACTTGACTAGCTCATTAATCAAAGATGGTTATGTTTCCTAACCATAGACATGTGTTGTCATTTGATTAATGGGATCACATCATTAGGAGAATGATGTGATTGACATGACCCATCCGTTAGCTTAGCACTTGATCGTTTAGTATTCGCTATTGCTTCCTTCATGACTTTTACATGTTCCTGTAACTATGAGAATTGTGTAATTCCGTTTACGGAAGAACACTTTGGGTACTACCAAGCGTCACAGCGTAATCGGGTGATTATAAAGGAGTACTACAGGTGTTTTCGAAGGTACATGTTGAGTTAGCATAATTGAGATTAGGTTTTGTCACTCCGATTGTCGGAGAGGTATCTCTGGGCCCTCTCGGTAATACTCATCACCCAAGCCTTGCAAGCATGTAACTAATGAGTTAGTTATGAGATGGCGTATTCACGGAGCGAGTAAAGACTTCCCGATAGCGAGATTGAACTAGGTATTGGATACTGACGATCAAATCTCGGCAAGTAACATACCGATGACAAAGGGAATAGCATTATGTTGTTATGCGGTTTGACCGGTAAAGATCTTCGTAGAATATGTAGGAACCAATATGGGCATCCAGGTCCGCTATTGGTTATTGACGAGAGACGGTCTCGGTCATGTCTACATTGTTCTCGAACCGTAGGGTCCGCACGCTTAAGGTTTCAATGAGCAGTTATATTAAGAGTTTATGTATTTTGATGTACCAAAGTTTGTTGAGTCCGGATGTGATCCCGACATGACGAGGAGTCTCGAAATGGTCGAGACATAAAGATTAATATATTGGACGGATATATTTGGACACCGGAAAGGTTCCGGAGAAGTTTGGAGCTACCGGGAGGTTACCGGAACCCCCCGGGAGGTATATGGGCCTTATTGGGCCCATATAGGAAGAAGGACAAGGAACAAGGGAGGCGCTTCCCAGCCCAATCCGATTGGGGAGGGGCCCGCCCCCTTTCCTTTCTCCTTCCCCCCTCTTCCTATTACTACTACTAGTACTTATTCCTAATACTAGTACTCTTTCCTTCCCCCTCCAAATAAGATAAGGAAAAGGGAGGGAAACCTACTTGGAGTAGGTTTCCCCCTCCTCTATGGCGCGCCCCCTTGGGCCGGCCTCCTCCTCCCTCCCTCCTTTATATACGGGGGTAGGGGGGCACCCTAGAACACACAAGTTGATCATTGAGATCGTTCCTTAGCCGTGTGCGGTGCCCCCCTCCACGATATTACACCTCGGTCATATTGTAGCGGTGCTTAGGCGAAGCCTGCGCGACAGAGAACATCAAGATCGTCCCACGCCGTCGTCTTGATTTAAACTCCCCTCGGCGCCTCGCTAGATCGGAGATCGAGGTGCGCCATCGAGCTGTATGCGTGTCAAGAACTCGGAGGTGCCGAGTAACGGTGCTCGGATCGGTTGAACCGGGAAGACGACGACTACTTCCACTATGCTGTGTCAACGCTTCCGCTTCGGTCTACGAGGGTACGTAGACAACACTCTCCCCTCGTTGCTATGTCATCACCATGATCTTGCGTGTGCGTAGGAATTTTTTTGAAATGACTACGTTTCCCAACAAATTTTACGTGGCTGCTATGGGCTGAGCAAGAACCGTTCTTACCTACGCATCAAAACCACAACGATAGTTCGTCAAGTTAGTGATGTTTTAACCTTCGCAAGGACCGGGCGTAGCCACACTCGATTCAGCTAAAGTGAGAGAGACAGACACCCGCCAGTCACCTTTAAGCACGAGTGCTCGTAACGGTGAAACCAGTCTCGCGTAAGCGTACGCGTAATGTCGGTCCAGGCCGCTTCATCTCACAATACCGCTGAGCCAAAGTACGACATCTTTGGTAAGCAAGATGACTTGTATCGCCCACAACTCACTTGTGTTCTACTCGTGCATATGACATCTACGCATAAAACCAGGCTCGGATGCCATCATTGGGAACGTAGTAATTTCAAAAAATTCCTACGCACACGCAAGATCATGGTGATGGCATAGCAACGAGAGGGAGAGTATTGTCCACGCACTCGTGAGACCGTAAGCTGAAGCGTTATGACAACGCGGTTGATGTAGTCGATGTCATCACGATCCGACCGATCCAAGTACCAAACGACGGCACCTCCGAGTTCAAGACACGCTCAGCTCGATGACGATCCCGGACTCGATCCAGCAAAGTGTCGGGATGAGTTCCGTCAGCCCGACGGCGTGGTGACGATGATGATGTTCTACCGGCGCAGGGCTTCACCTAAACTCCGCGACGATATGACCGAGGTGGAATATGGTGGAGGGGGGCACCACACACGGCTAAGGAACGATCTTGAAGATCAACTTGTGTGTCTTAGGGTGCCCCCTGCCTGAGATATAAAGGAGCAAGGGGGGCCGGCCGGCCCTAGGGGCGCGCTAAGGAGGAGGAGTCCTCCTCCTAGTAGGAGTAGGACTCCTCTTCCTACTCCTACTAGGAGGGGAAAGGAAGGGGAGAGGAGGGGGAGAGGCGCCGCCTCTCCTAGTCCACCCGGACTAGAGGGGAGGGGCGCGCCCATCCTGGCTGCCCCTCTCTCTCCACTAAAGCTCATAAGGCCCATTACTTCTCCCGGGGGGGGGGGGTTCCGGTAACCCTCCGGCACTCCGGTTTTCTCCGAAAACCCCCGGAACACTTCCGGTGTCCGAGTATAGTCGTCCAATATATAAATATTTATGTCTCGACCATTTCGAGACTCCTCGTCATGTACGTGATCACATCCGGGACTCCGAACAAACTTCGGTACATGAAAACTTATAAACTCATAATAAAACT
Source organism: Aegilops speltoides (assembly GCA_021437245.1). Lineage (NCBI taxonomy): Eukaryota > Viridiplantae > Streptophyta > Magnoliopsida > Poales > Poaceae > Aegilops > Aegilops speltoides. Next base: position 390,365,073 of record CM038141.1, read on the forward strand.
ATCATCGTAACGTTAAGCGTGCGGACCCTACGGGTTCGAGAACTATGTAGACATGACCTAGAACTATTCTCGGTCAATAACCAATAGCGGAACCTGGATGCCATATTGGCTCCGACATATTCTACGAAGATCTTTATCGGTCAAACCGCATAACAACATACGTTGTTCCCTTTGTCATCGATATGTTACTTGCCCGAGATTCGATCGTCGGTATCCAATACCTAGTTCAATCTCGTTATCGGCAAGTCTCTTTAATCGTTACGTAATGCATCATTCCGTAACTAACTCATTAGCTACATTGCTTGCAAGGCTTATAGTTATGTGCATTACCGAGAGGGCCCAGAGATACCTCTCCGACAATCGGAGTGACAAAACCTAATCTCGAAATACTCCAACCCAACATGTACCTTTGGAGACACCTATAGTACTCCTTTATAATCACCCAGTTACATTGTGATGTTTGGTAGCACCCAAAGTGTTCCTCCGGTAAACGGGAGTTGCATAATCTCATAGTTACAGGAACATGTATAAGTCATGAAGAAAGCAATAGCAACATACTAAACGATCAAGTGCTAGGCTAATGGAATGGGTCATGTCAATCACATCATTCTCCTAATGATGTGATCCCATTAATCAAATGACAACACATGTCTATGGTTAGGAAACATAACCATCTTTGATTAACGAGCTAGTCAAGTAGAGGCACACTAGTGACTATATGCTTGTCTATGTATTCACACATGTATCATGTTTCCGGTTAATACAATTCTAGCATGAATAATAAACATTTATCATGATATGAGGAAATAAATAATAACTTTATTATTGCCTCTAGGGCATATTTCCTTCACATATATCGGCCAATGCCTATCTAGACTTCTTGCCACACACTTGGGTGATACTTCTTTAAATACTTGCCATTGAGAGCTCGAGGTAACAATGTGCCTTGTACAGACTCCACCAAATATGAGTTTCCGGGAACTACTCTTATAATCTTAAAAGGACCTTCCCAACTAGGAGACCACTTACTGAATTTTCTATCTTTTGAACCAGTTGGTAGAATCACCTTCCACATGAGATCGCCAACTTGGGAATTCTTCAACTTGACCTTCTTATTGTAAGCTCTTGCCACCCTCAACTTATCTCTCTCTATGGCCTTCAAAGCAGCCAAACGTTCATCAGTGAATTCATCAATATTGTCCATCATCAAGTTATAGAAGTCTACCGCCGATAAATCATTTTGTTTGGCTATTCTCAGAGCATTCAAATTCACTTCCACTAGTAAAACGTCCTCTTGACCATATACGAGCTCATATGGAGTTACCTTTGTAGCACCATGCCTTGAGATTATGTGTGCCCACAAAGCTTCGGACAGTAGCTCATGCCAACTCCTTGGATTATCCTCAATCTTCTTCTTGAAGAGCTTCATTAATATTTTATTGCTAGACTCAGCTTGTCCATTGGCTTGGGCATAATATGGGGAGGAATTGAGCAACTTTATCTTATATGATTCGGCAAATTCTCTAACTTGATGTGACATAAAGCATGAAGGTGGCCAAAATATGAAATATGAAACATGGCACGACTAGACATCGGCCAAAAAGGTGGGCTCCCGTTCAGCCTCCCCTATGTTGGCAAGACTAGACATCGGCCTTTCAGAAATATGAAACATGGCACGATCAACATGATAGCCGGATGCTTGTTGTGCCAACTCATTTGCTCTCCAGTTGTCATGTCTTGATATATGAGCAATGCTAAAATAATCCAAAACAGAAATTATATCTAGACATTTATCAAGATAAACATTAAGTAATTCGTCAAAACATTGAAAAACTTTGGATATTTGCTGCACTACCAATAACAAATCACCAAAAGCCTCAATATGTGTAACACACATGGCAAGCAACATCTGTAAGACGAATAACAATGCTTCATATTCGGCTTGATTATTTGTGCAAAAATATTCTAAGCGGCACAAGGCTTCAAAAACAGCACCATAAGAAGATATGTAAACAATATCGACACCTTGGCCGTTGCTACAAACTGAACCATCAAAATATAATCTCCATGGTACTAATGAGACAAGGTTTATATCAATATCATGCTTATCATCAATCCGATGCTCAACAATAAAATTAGCAACAATTTGGCCTTTCATAGATTTCAGAGATTCATAAGCCAAATCATATTCAATTAAAGCATAAGCCCACTTGCCAATTCTACCACTAAGAATTGGCCTATGCAACATGCATTTGATGACATCTGTTTGACAAGGTACAATGCAAATACTAGGCACTAGATAATGTCTCAATTTTGTGCAAGCATAATATAAGCATAAGCATAATTTATCAATAAATGTATACCTTGTCTCGGCGTCCAATAAGCGTCGGCTCAAATAAGTAATAGCATGCTCCTTTCCTTCGGTCTCTTGAGTCAAAACAGCACCAATAACACCTTCCTCCGCTGCAATGTAAAGTCTAAATGGCTCCCTGTGCCTGGGCGCTTTCATAACCGGAGGAGTGCACAGATATTTCTTAATCATATCAATTGCCTCTTGCTGTTTTGCCCCCCAAGTAAAATCAACATCATTCTTTAACCGAAGGATAGGAGTAAATGCATCAACCTTCCCTTATAGATTGGCTATGAACCTCCTCAAATAATTGACCTTGCCAAGGAATTTTGCATATCTCTCTTGCATGTTGGAGCCTCTACTTTCTGTATAGCTTCTATCTTTTTGGGATCAATTTCCACACCATCTTCATGAATAATGAAACCCAGAAACTTCCCAGCCGATACACCAAAGGCACACTTCAAAGGATTCATTTTCAGACCATATTTCTTTATTCTTTCAAAAGCCAAACACAAATCGGCTAAGTGAGATTGAAAAGCATCCGATTTGACAACAATATCATCAATATAGACCTCAAGTATAACACCAAGTAAATCATGAAAAATTAAATTCATAGCCCTTTGATACGTGGCACCGACATTCTTTAATCCAAAGGTCATCACTGTCCACTCAAATAAACCAAGGAAATTGGGGCATCGAAAAGCCGTTTTGGACATGTCCTCTTCGGCCATAAAAATCTGATTATACCCCGCATTACCATCAAGAAAGCTAATGACCTTATGTCCAGAAGCATCATTAATAAGCATATTGGCTATTGGCATGGGATACCCATCTTTAGGTGTAGCTCTATTCAAATCTCTGAAATCAATGCAGACCCTCAACTTGCCAGAGCCTTTCTTCTCTACTAGCACAATGTTAGAAATCCACTCGGCATACCTGCAAGGTCTAATAAAGTTAGCTTTAAGCAAACGACCGATCTCTTCCTTGATCCGGGCATACATTTTTGGATTAAACTTTTTGGCCGATTGCTTGTGTGGTCTAAAACCGACCTTTATAGGTAACCGATGCTTCATCTATAGAACAAAATTCAGTGGGTAAGTAATACACCATATTAATATCCATACCTTCATGAACCGGTGTATACTCATAATCAAGCATATCATCTCCATCCTCAAGCATGTCCCTTGACTCCGAAATACCCCCAAGTGAAGAGGAAGTAATAAGTGAAGTGGATGATGTAATAGCAGCTGCATCGTCCTCCGTTGGTAGTGTAGGTGTCGCTATGATAAATGCAGAAGTTGTTGCGTTTTCCTTTTGCTTAGGCTTCCACACTTGCTTTGGGGGTACCATGGGACGACTTTCATTGAACAATTTATCCCTTTGCCTCTCTGCTTCTTGTTCCTCCTTCTCATGGCTCCGCATGTGCTGCAATCTCCTTTTTGTGCCTTGGTCAGACCAGAAAGACACCACTTAGGCTGGGTATATTTTGGATCCCTCGACTTGGCCTTGCTTGTGCTAGCTTCATGATCATTAGCCATGGGACCCTGCTGGACAGCAGCCACATCTTTATTAGAATCAGCCGGATTATCAACAATAATCGGCTCTTTGATTGTTAATTCTTTAGTGCCTATCATAATAGTTTCAGCACTAGTATTCTTCTCCTCTTGCTTGCTAGGCTCTGAAATCAGCACTTGGTGATTTAGCACGCCACACTTGCTTGCCAACCCGTCCATGATTATCTTGGCCGATTGACACCATTGTTCAAACTGCCTCATGTGGGATAAGAAAGCCTCTCATGAATAGGCCTCATTGGTTCTGCCCAACCCGGATGAAAAGCATAAGGGGCCATTGGGGGATGCCCCCATCCTCCATTGAAGCCTCCCAGGTAGTATGGCGCATAGGGGGGGCGGGCGCCATCCATGGTCCCGGTGCCCACAACCCATATAGCCTTGCATGATGCTGAAATTCTTCCCGGGGAGGTGACCTTGAGCGCTTCAAATTTGATGACCGGTCAGTCCTAGAACCGACTGCTTGATTGGTATATTTGGACATCAACATATCAAAAGTTGGCTTGATTCTCTTGCGCATATCAAAAGAGTGTAGGATTCTTGATGGTGATCTTGATTATCTCCTTGCCATCGGGTTGCTTATCAAGCACAACTTGTCTCCCTAAGACCTTGTTGCTCTCCTTATTTTTCCTGGGCTCACCAATGACAATATTATTCTTATTAGCTGATTCGGCTATGCTGGGCCAAATTAACATCTTCTTCCCCTCCAAATCCATGGTGTTCATTGGGAAAGGTTGCTTATCAACTTGCATCTCAGAAAAATTCAATCGTCCGTCATCAATGGCTGATTGTATCTGTCGTCGAAAAACATTACAATCATTAGTAGCATGAGAAAAAGAATTATGATACTTGCAATAAGCACGTCGTTTCAGCTCTTCAAACGGCGGTAAAGTATGAGATATTTTAATAATCTTTGCTTGCAATAAAGCATCAAATATTCTATCACACTTAGCAATGTTGAAAGTAAATTTCACCTCTTCATCATGATTCTTATGAATCGGCTTTAAATCATTGCAAGTAAATGGTTTAGCCTTAGATGGCCAAACAAATTCAGCAGCATAAATATCACCCTCATCGTCCAAGTGGTCACTATCATACTCAAACATATTCATCTTAGGACGATCAGTTTTATATCTATGCACCTCTTTAAGATCTTTGCTTCGGCTTTCCTGAGCCAAAGCCCTTTGCAAGACTTGGTTGATATTTAAAAACTCATGTCCTTCTAGTCTTTCTCTAATGTGAGTTCTCAAACCACTAAGCACAAGATCAGCCAAATCTCTCTCGGTTATCACCAAACTATAGCACTGGTTTTTTGTATCTCTAAATCTTTTGACATAATCGGAGACCGATTCATCATGCTTTTTCTTAACCGATGTATGATGGGATAGTTTAAGGTCGTTGTCACCACTATAGAAGTGATCATGAAACTTTTTCTCCAATTGAAACCATGTAGTAGTAGAACCGGGAGGTAATGCAGAAAACCACGAGAAAGCAGTACCGGCTAAAGATAAAGGAAAATAACGTACTTTCCACTCATCTCGTGAACTTGCCTCACCTAATTGTGCCAAGTATTGACTAACATGCTCCCATGTAGTCTTTTTCCCCTCTCCACTAAAATTAATAAAATCTAGAACTTTATATCCGGGAGGACATGGCACGACATCAAAATTTTCTAGATATGGTTTCTTGGAAATTCGTGGTTCATGTAGTTCAATCCCACAATGCTCTCGGAACACCCTAGACATTTCCTCTCTGACATTAGCCAAATATCACTCGTATTGAATGACGTTGCGTGTGGTTGTGGCGCATGGTGAATATGATTTCTAATAGCTGGTACAGTGCTAGTCGGAAGAGATGGTGGTGTGTATGTTGTACCATAGTTCGGCAGCAATCCACTTGGAATTGCCGAACCGTAACCTAGCAATGCAGTTGGATTCACTGAACTTGGCACGTTCATGGCAGGATTAAAGGGTGGAGCAACAAGCTGGTTTGTCTGACTGGAATAAGAATTCAACGGCACGGGCGGCGTCGATGAAATAGGTAAAGTTGGACTAAAGTTTTCCACACCAGCAGACATACTACCACTACCATTATATGATTGAGGAGTATTATTTCGAGCAGTATTATTGTCTATGATAGCTTGGTAAATAAGATCATTATTCTGAGCAATAAGAGTAGTAATTTCAGCTAACTGTTCAGGAGAGAAGATTTTGCTTACAGCCGGTTCTACCTGCTCATTGTGAAGATGAGGAAACTTGAGTTCTTCAATTGAAGTGATGTTGCCTTGGCGATTCTTTTTGAACTTAGCAAGGAACTCCTGCATCTCCTTCTCTTCACGCGCCTTCTTGTACTCCTCAAAAGCTTGGCGATGTTCTGCCGATAATTCCTCAAAATTGGGCTTGATGATGTTATCGGCATCCACTTCAAATGGCTTGGGAGATCGACCATGATGGATGATGATGATGATTGCTCTTTGTTCCCCAGCGGAGTCGGCAAAAAGTGTGTTCGCACATGAACACGTCACCGTGTACCCTCGGTGTCGAGCGTGATACGCAGGACACGTCGCCGAAGGAGGCTCACTGGAAGCGCGATACGCAACACAATCCGGCGAGCTCTTTTGAAGATCCAAAACCCCTCACGGCCGGGAGAGACCTCGTCTGGACGTACGATGGTGATGGGATGCCCTAGGTCGGTTCACACGCCCCTAGGGCTTCGTAGATCGAAGCTCTCCGAAGCGAAGAACACCGATGAACGAGAAGCAGAAAACTAGGGTAGGAGATGAAAGTTTGTAGATGGGTTTTGTGATTGTGTGTTGTTGTTCAATCGGCCGTCACCCCTTGCAAGGAAAAGGCTTGGATTCACGTCCAAAACCCTAGTCAAATTTGGATTGGTTTTGTCCGAACTTTCCGAAACTCTTCGGTTTAAACTGGCTGCACCTTGCAGGTCTTTTTTGTGGTGGTAAACGACCTCAGATGAAAACGAGTCCAAAAGCATTCTTGACTGTTTCGACGAGGCGAACAACTTTCATGTTGAACGTTTTTTGATCAGAGGTCATCTTGAGGGTCAAATCGCTCACGCAAAACAGGCTATTATTCATGCTACCTCGCAAATCCGGCTATTACTCGCGCTACCCATCAGACGGGGTGTCTAGTGGGGCGCGCCACTCTCGGTCTCCTAACAGAGCTGCATTCCGATGGCTCTAACTTTTGCATAGGAATTTGGATTGGAACAATTTTTATATCAAAATCGATCGTTTCGACGAGATGAAGACAACTCGTGTAGATCATTTTTCCATACGAGGCAGCTTGGGGCGTAATGAGACGAATAGTGTTCTGAATACAAAATCTCAGTATTGCGAACACAACTTTGGCCTTCGAGATGAGATCGGATGGTGATGGCCCAAACTTCAAAGATGTTCATATTGACAATACAAAACTTTTTTATATAAATCACTTCTCCATTTGAGGCCATATTAATTAAGTTCTTGACCGTGCCAAAACCTGGTGTCAACACAGATGTTTGCGTCCGGTGCAGATCAAGCGCAACAAGGGGCCTGCTTTGACAACAGCCACGACAAGTGTTCACAGTGTCGACCACCTTCAGGGAGCCAGTGCAGCGAGCTGGAGTTGCATCCTAGTTCACTAATCCCTGGGTAGTGTTTTATGAAGGTGTTTTAGCCAAATCGCAGCAAAAACACTTGGTGAGTTTTCTCTCGAGGTTCTTGGGTCTCTGAAACATCAACCCTAGAATAGATCCAACTCATGTGTTTCTTTACTTAATGTTGTTGACCAATTTTATCCTTAAAAAATGTTATAGATCAAATTTGTAATATCCCCTGTTTTTGTCATGTTGTTGATCATAAATAATCGCAAACATTAGTTGCCCTCCTATGAATGTCTTTGATGTGATTGATTGTGTATGTTGTTCCGAGGAAAATATAGTGAATTATATGTATGTTGTGTTCCTGATTGTGTATGTTGTCTCGGGCTTTGGTTCAAGCTCCGCTGGGTGTGGCCTCATAGCCAGGCACGCGATCCTCATGGCCCGTGTAGTCGTCCAAACACTACATCTACATTCGTGCTAGAATCAAGGGTGTGAGAGCGTGTATAGGCGAATGCTCCAAACCCATCCTATACCCCGGGCGGACGGTCTGGTCACTGAACGGGAACAAAATTTCGACCCAGACGGGCACCTCAAATGGGCCTCAAACGTCCGGACTAACCGCACCCCTCATATCCAGCACAAATATGGTGCGGATATGGGGGCGCCCGGGCACGTCCACCACGCCGGACTGACGCTGGGGTCCCACATGAAAACAGTCCGAGACCCGACAGTCCGAAGCTCGTCTCCTCCGTCGGACCGATGTCGCTGTGTAGCGCCGCTCTGGCGGGCCGCGTACTGCCTAGCCCGGCTATTTAAGCCGACGGACAGCACCGAAACCTTACCCCTCCAAATTTTCCTCTCCCCGTCTGCCACTATCGCCACTTCCCACTCCCCGTCCGCCACCAGTAGTAGCCATGCCCCCATGACGCCGGGAGCTACCCATTTCTAATGCCGGGGCACCGGCTGCATCTCCTTGAGTAAATTCGGGCAATGCGCGAAGGCTGGATCGTCGTTGGGCTACCAACGGATGCAGTGGATCCAGAGGAGAAGTTAGAGGAGTTGGAGGGGGAGGACGAGGACGAGGTTGAGGTTGAGGAGGAGGAGGAAGCAAGGGACGCTGGGAGACGCAAATCTGCAGGTGGAGTAGCAGGCCATCCTCGATTCCCTCAGTTTGGAGTCAGATGCATATGTCAGACGCTGTTGTGGGTATGAGATGGAGGCGGAGCATGCTGTAGAGGAGGGGATGCTCACTTGGATGAGGTCGAGGAGGAGGAGGAGGAGCCAGAGCCTTCCTACGCGCCCGTCCACCCGGCGCCCAGCACCGACGTCGTGGACGTCTCCGATGATGAAGATTAGTTAAGATAATACATAGTATGTAGAACATAGGATTTTTTTCATCTTTTGTATGGATCTAGGAGTTGAAATATGAGAGATATAAATGCAAAGTAGCAATTTTTAAGGCATGGCCTATTACTGTCCGCAGAGACATCTGGTCACGTCCGCGGGCATTTGAGGAGTCGGATTTGTAAGTACACCTGTAGATGCTCTGAAGCTGGTTACTGGAGGTGGAGGACCACCCTGAATAGTGAATACTGATGTCTACTACGCCACCTTCTTCTTGTAGACGTTGTTGGGCCTGCAAGTGCACATGTTTGTAGCACAGTAGCAAATTTCCCTCAAGTGGATGACCTAAGGTTTATCAATCCGTGGGAGGCGTAGGATGAAGATGGTCTCTCTCAAACAACCCTGCAACCAAATAACAGAAAGTCTCCTGTGTCCCCAACACACCCAATGCAATGGTAAATTGTATAGGTGCACTAGTTCGGCAAAGAGATAGTGATACAAGTGCAATATGGATGGTAGATATAGGTTTTTGTAATATGAAAATATAAAAACAGCAAGGTAACTAATGATAAAAGTGAGCGTAAACGGTATTGCAATGGTAGGAAACAAGGCCCAGGGTTCATACTTTCACTAGTGCAAGTTCTCTCAACAATAATAACAGACTTGGATCATATAACTACCCTCAACATGCAAGAAAGAGTCACTCCAAAGCCACTAATAGTGGAGAACAAACGAAGAGATTATGGTAGGGTACGAAACCACCTCAAAGTTAATCTTTCGGATCAATCTATTCAAGAGTTCGTACTAGAATAACACCTTAAGACACAAATCAACCAAAACCCTAATGTCACATAGATACTCCATTGTCACCTCAAGTATCCGTGGGCATGGTTATACGATATGCATCACACAATCTCAGATTCATCTATTCAACCAACACAAAGTACTTCAAAGAGTGCCCCAAAGTTTCTATCGGAGAGTCAAGACAAAAACGTGTGCCAACCCCTATGCATTGGTTCATGGGCGGAACCCGCAAGTTGATCACCAAAACATACATCATGTGGATCACGTGATATCCCATTGTCACCACAGATACGCACGGCAAGACATACATCAAGTGTTCTCAAATCATTAAAGACTCAATCCGATAAGATAACTTCAAGAGGAAAACTAAATTCATCACAAGAGATTAGAGGGGGAGAAACATCATAAGATCCAACTATAATAGCAAAGCTCGCGATACATCAAGATCGTGCCATAGAGAGAACACGATAGAGAGAGAGAGAGATCAAACACATAGCTACTGGTACATACGCTCAGCCCCGAGGGTGAACTACTCCCTCCTCGTCATCGATAGCACCGGGATGATGAAGATGACCACCGGTGAGGGATCCCCCCTCCGGCAGGGAACGGGCTCGCTAGAGGTTTTTGGTGGCTACAGAGGCTTGCGGCGGCAGAACTCCCGATCTATCTTTGTCCTCGATGTTTTTAGGGTATATGGGAATATATAGGCGAAAGAAGTCAGTCAGGGGAGCCTCGAGGGGCCTACGAGACAGGGGGCGCGCCCAGGGGGTGGGCGCGCCCTCCTATATCCTGGCCTCCTCGAACCTTCCCTGGCTTGTACTCCAAGTCTCCCGGATCATATCCTTTCCAAAAATCACGCTCCCGAAGGTTTCATTCCGTTTGGACTCCATTTGATATTCCTTTTCTTCGAAATACTGAAACAAGCAATAAAACAACAATATGGGCTGGGCCTCCGGTTAGTAGGTTAGTCCCAAAAGTAATATAAGAGTGTATAATAAAGCCCGTAATTATTCAAAACAGATAATAAAATAGCATGAATGCTTCATAAATTATAGATACGTTGGAGACGTATCAGCATCACCAAGCTTAATTCCTGCTCGTCCTCGAGTAGGTAGATGATAAAAGAAAGAATTTATGAAGTGTGAATGCTAGAAGGTGCACAAGTTTGATCAATGATAATTTCAATCACCTTTTCTAGCATGATTATATGTCATAATAGTAGTTCATCTCATAAAACCTCTCAAGATCAAGTAATAAGCTTTTCACATGTTAAAGCATGGACCATAAACTTTCTTGAAAACTAGCAAACTTCATTGTGAGTCATCAAACAATTATAATTCATCTTATTTTCAGGAAGGGTCTATGTCAGAGCTTTGATTTAGCAAACTCCACATACTCAACTATCATATAGTCTTCTACAATTGCTAACACTCACGCAATACTAATGGTTATGGAGTTTCAATCGGACACTGAGAAAGATAGGGGCTTATAGTGTTGCCTCCCAACGTATTCACCTTTGGGTGATGTCAACAATAACAGTTCATGCTAACTTACATCCAATTGGATATATATATCAGGATCTTTCCAACACGAGGTGCTTGCCAAAGGATAAAATGAAAAAGGGAAAGGTGAAGATCACCTTGACTCTTGCATAAAGTAAAAGACATAAAGTAAAAGATAGGCCCTTCGCAGAGGGAAGCAGAGGTTGTCATGTGCTTTTATGGTTGGGTGCACAAAATCTTAATGAAAAAGAACGTCACTTTATATTACCACTTGTATATGGACCTTTATTATGCAGTCCGTCGCCTTTACTGCTTCCATAACAAGATCGTATAAAGCTTAGTTTCTTCACACTAATAGATCATACATATTTAGAGAGCAATTTTTATTGCTTGCACCGATGACAACTTACTTGAAGGATCTTACTCAATCCATATGTAGGTATGGTGGACTCTCATGGCAAAAACTGGGTTTAAGGATATTTGGAAGCACAAGTAGTATCTCTACTTGGTGCAATGAATTTTGGCTAGCATGAGGGCGAAAAGCAAGCTCAACATGTTTGAATGATCCATGACAGTATACTTTAACTGAGGTGTGAGAAAACATAATCTATTATGTTGTCTTCCTTGTCCAACATCAACTCTTTAGCATGTCATACTTAATGAGTGCTCACAATTATAAAAGATGTCTAGGATAGTATATTTATATGTGAAATCTCTCTTCCTTCAATATTCTTTCATGAATTGTTCAAGTGACCAATACAATGCTGGCTAACCTTCAATAAATTTACAACCTCTACTTCTTAGATGTGAAGTCATTACTCCCCATGGGATAAGCAAATGAAACATATATAATTTCAGATTTATGACATTCAACTCATTCAACCATTTACTCATAGGATATAAGTGAAGTACACGAGCAAATGACAAACCACTCCAAAAAGATATGAGTGAAGATCAATGAGTAGCTAAATAATTATGTAACTATGTGAAGACTCTCTCTCATTTAAGAATTTCAGATCTTGGTATTTTATTCAAACAACAAACAAAACAAAATGGCATTGCAAGGATAGCACAACTCATGCGAAGAAGCAAAAACTTAGGTTCAACCGATACTAACCGATAATTATTGAAGAAGAAAGGTGGGATGCCTATCGGGGCATCCCCAAGCTTGGATGCTTGATACTTCTTGAAATATTATCTTGGGGTTCCTTGGGCATCCCCAAGCTTGAACTTTTGTGTCTCCTTAATTCCTCTCATATCATGGTTTCTCTTTTTATCAAAAAGCTTCATCCACACCAAACTCAACAAGAACTTGTGAGATAGGTTAGTATAAACCAATGCAAAACTTTATCATTTTCTACTGTAACAAATGACTAAAATTATTATTCAACATTTACTAAATGCCTCTGCATATTTAATACTCCTATCCTCAAATAGGATCATTAAACAAGCAAACATATACAAACAATGCAACCATAACCGCAATCTACCAAAACAGTATAGTCTGTAAAGAATGCAAGATTCATCATACTTACCTAACTCCAAAAATTATGAGAAAACTACTACATTGTAGAAGATTTATCATAGCTCAATATTCAAAAAGTTTCAACATTATATCATTCTCTGACTTTTCAAGGGAATTTTTGCAACACCGGTAAACTTTCTGTTTTCAAACAGCAACATGTATACTAGCAAAATAAGCATGGTAAAGGTCATCCTTGACATTTTTATTGAAAATAAAGATGCAAAACACTCTTATATATAACAGCAAGGAAATACTAACAAAACAAAATGACGCTCCAAGCAAAACACATATCATGTGGTGAATAAAAATATAGCTCTAAGTAAAGTTACCGATGAACGAAGACGAAAGAGGGGATGCCTCCAAGCTTAGGCTCTTCGTTGTCCTTGAATATTACCTTGGGGTGGCTTGGGCATCCCCAAGATTAGGTTCTTTCCACTTCTTATTCCATAGTCCATCGAATCTTTACCCAAAACTTGAAAACTTCACAACACAAAACTCAACAGAAAACTCGTAAGCTCCGTTAGTATAAGAAAATAAAACCACCACTTAGGTACTGTAATAAACTCATTCTAAATTCATATTGGTGTAATATCTACTGTACTCAACCTTATCCATGGTTCATACCCTCCGATACTACTCAAATATTCATCAAAATAAGCAAACAACACATAGAAAATAGAATCTGTCAAAAACAGAACAGTCTGTAGTAATATGTATCAAACGTATACTTTTGGAACTCCAAAAATACTACCAAATTAGGATGTCCTAAGAAATTTGTTTAGTAATCCAGATAAAAAGTAATCAGATCAGAAGAACGTTTCTGTGAATTATCAAAACTAATTTACTGGGTGCAAGAGTTTCTGATTTTCAGCAGGATCAACACAACTATCACCGTAAGCTATCCTAAAGGTCTTACTTGGCACTTTATTTAAACAAAAGCAATAAAACATGATTAATACAGTAGCATAATCATGTGTAGACACAAAAACAGTAAGGTAAATATTGGGTTGTCTCCCAACAAGCGATTTTCTATAATGCCTTTCTAGCTAGGCACGATGATGACAATGATGCTCACATAAAAGATAAGAATTGAAACATAACGGGAGAATCATGAAGCATATTAGCACATTTAAGCCTAACCCATTTTCTATTCATAGGGATTTTGTGAGCAAACAACTTATGGGAACAATAATCAACAAGCATAGGAGGGTAAAACAAGCATGGCTTCAAGATTTTCAACACATAGAGAGGAAACTTGATATTATTGCAATTCCTACAAGCATATGTTCCTCCCTCATAATAATTTTCAGTAGCATCATGAATGAATTCAACAATATAACTAGCACCTCAAGCATTCTTTTCATGATCTACAAGCATAGAAAATTTACTACTCTCCACATAAGCAAAATTCTTCTCATCAATAGTAGTGGGAGCAAACTCAACAAAGTAACTATCATGTGAAGCATAATCCAATTGAAAACTAAAATCATGATGACAAGTTTCATGGTTATCATTATTCCTAATAGCATACAAGTCATCACAATAATCATCATAAATAGCAACTTTGTTCTCATAATCAATTGAAACCTCTTCCGAAATAGTGGAATCATCACTAAATAAAGTTGCCACTCTTCCAAATCCACTTTCATGTTCATCACAATAAGATTCAACATCCTTCAAAATAGCGGGATCACTACTTCCTGAAGTTGACACTCTTCCAAACCCACTTTCATCAATATAGTCATCATAAATAGGAGGCGTGCTTTCATCATAATAAATATTCTCATCAAAACTTGGGGGACAAAAAATATCATATTCATCAAACATAGCTTCCCCAAGCTTGTGGCTTTGCATATCATTAGCATCATGGATATTCAAGGAATTCATACTAACAACATTGCAATCATGCTCATCATTCACATATTTCATGCCAAGCATTCTATGTAATTCTTCTTCTAGCACTTGAGCACAATTTTACTTTTCATCATACTCACGAAAAATATTAAAAAGATGAAGCGTATGGGACAAACTCAAATCCATTTTTTTGTAGTTTTCTTTTATAGACTAAACTAGTGATAAAACAAGAAACAAAAATATTCGATTGCAAGATCTAAAGATATACCTTCAAGCACTCACCTCCTCGGCAAGGGCGCCAGAAAAAATCTTGATGTCTACTACGCAACCTTCTTCTCGTAGACGTTGTTGGGCCTGCAAGTGCACATGTTTGTAGGATAGTGGCAAATTTCCCTCAAGTGTATGACCTAAGGTTTATCAATCCGTGGGAGGCGTAGGATGAAGATGGTCTCTCTCAAACAACCCTGCAACCAAATAACAGAAAGTCTCTTGTGTCCCCAACACACCCAATACAATGGTAAATTGTATAGGTGCACTAGTTCGGCGAAGAGATGGTGATACAAGTGCAATATGGATGGTAGATATAGGTTTTTGTAATCTAAAAATATAAAACAACAAGGTAACTAATGATAAAAGTGAGCGTAAACGGTATTGCAATGGTAGGAAACAAGGCCTAGGATTCATACTTTCACTAGTGCAAGTTCTCTCAACAATAATAACATACTTGGATCATATAACTATCCCTCAACATGCAACAAAGAGTCACTCCAAAGCCACCAATAGAGGAGAACAAACGAAGAGATTACGGTAGGGTACGAAACCACCTCAAAGTTAATCTTTCGGATCAATCTATTCAAGAGTTCGTACAAGAATAACACCTTAAGACACAAATCAACCAAAACCCTAATGTCACCTAGATACTCCATTGTCACCTCAAATATCCGTGGGCATGATTATACGATATGCATCACACAATCTCAGATTCATCCATTCAACCAACACAACGTACTTCAAAGAGTGCCCCAAAGTTTCTACCGGAGAGTCAAGACGAAAAAGTGTGCCAACCCCTATGCATAGGTTCATGGGCGGAACCCACAAGTTGATCACCAAAACATACATCAAGTGGATCACGTGATATCCCATTGTCACCATAGATACGCACGGCAAGACATACATCAAGTGTTCTCAAATCATTAAAGACATAATCCGATAAGATAATTTCAAGAGGAAAAATCAATTCATCACAAGAGAGTAGAGGGGGAGAAACATCATAAGATCCAACTATAATAGCAAAGCTCGCGATACATCAAGATCGTGCCATAGAGAGAACACGAGAGAGAGAGAGATCAAACACATAGCTACTGGTACATACCCTCAGCCCCGAGGGTGAACTACTCCCTCCTCGTCATGGATAGCGCCGAGATGATGAAGATGGCCACCGGTGAGGGACCCCCCTCCGGCAGGGTGACGGAACAGGCTCCCGAGAGGTTTTTGGTGGCTACAGAGGCTTGCGGCAGCGGAACTCCCGATCTATTTTCGTCCTCGATGTTTTTAGGGCATATGGGAATATATAGGCGAAAGAAGTCGGTCGGTGGAGCCTTGAGGGGCCCACAAGACAAGGGGCGCGCCCAGGGGGGTGGGCGTGCCCTCCTATCTCCTGGCCTCCTCGAACCTTCCAGGGCTTGTACTCCAAGTCTCCCGGATCATATCCTTTCCAAAAATCACGCTCCCGAAGGTTTTATTGCGTTTGGACTCCGTTTGATATTCCTTTTCTTCGAAATACTGAAACAGGCAATAAAACAACAATATGGGCTGGGCCTCCGGTTAGTAGGTTAGTCCCAAAAGTAATATAAAAGTGTATATTAATGCCCATAATTATTCAAAACAGGTAATAAAATAGCATAAAGGCTTAATAAATTATAGATACGTTGGAGATGTATCAAATACCATCGCGTCCTGGGCTGTATGGCGGAAGGTGGGACAAGAAGTGCGGATAGGCACGCCTGGCTACGTCCATGCGGCTGGTCACGTACTCCAACATTGTCAAGGTCAAGATGAAAATCCCTACTCAAATCTTCAACTTTTCCCTATCGGGAGAAGGATTGAAAAAGTGATAACCATGTTCTACTCCTCCGTCACCTTCATCCAATCCCTATGTGGTTAACATGAATTATACTCTCTCTTTCCCATAGTGTAAGACATTTTTCGACATTAGACTAGTGTGAAAAAATGTCTTACATTTTGGGACGGAGGGAGTATTAAATAATCGCCAGGCTTCAGCAACAGTATACTCCATAAAAAACTCCAAATGGAAATCCTACACGGGACCTGACATGGTAATACTTTTTTTTAGATTTTTTTAGGGGTAAGCCAAACTTTATTCACCGAAAACCACATGGTGCGGGGTACAGTTCAGGTCACGGGGTTGACCAAACCAAAGGTGGCGTCCGAGACCTAGAGAAAGTGATTGTTCTATGTGCTTCCAGATTGGAGGCACGACCTTAGAAAATAAAATTACATCGAAACAAATCGGACTAAAGTCTTATTTCATTGATAATGGCACCATATGTGCCCAAGCTACCCTTGTTGATCACGCTAACCACTTCTTGTGCTTCTGAGTCAATCACAAACTGGGTAATATGAAGATATGCTGCAAGCGCCATGCCTTCACGACAAGCTATAGCTTCGAGCACCACCGGATCATCTAGTTCACCAATGACTAGTGCAGACCTTCCCAGATAAGCGCATGTGTCCCTGCACACCGCAACCGCAGTTCCTCTTCTTCCACGTCGGGTTCCCTCATCGACGTTGATTTTTGTGTATCTTGGAGGAGGAGCTCTTGGTCTTCCGGTAGGTACATTTGCCCTTGGTCCAGCATGAGGCGCCACCCCTTGTTTTCCACTGATAACGAACATCCAGCTCTCCAATGAAACTGTTCACGAAGGAGTGAATCATCTGCGGTGTCTGGAAAATCCTCTCGTGTATCGCTTTGCATCTAGTTGCCCATAGTGCCCATAGTTTAACCGAAACCTTTACAAAGTCCTCATGTGATAGAGGGTCCATTAGTGTAAAGATCCATTGCTTTGCACTCGGTTCAGTTATTGTTGCCATTGTTTGGGCCAACTCCTCATCGACTAGAGTCCATGTGCAACATGACATTGTACACTCTAGCAAAGAGTGTCACCATGAATCATGAGATCCACACAACCCACATGAGCTACAATCTGTCATGTGTCTATGAGCTTGGACATCATTGTTGGGGAACGTAGTAATTTCAAAATTTTCCTACGCACATGCAAGATCATGGTGATGGTATAGCAACAAGAGGGGGAGTGTATCTTCATACCCTTGAAGATCGCTAAGCGGAAGCGTTTATCAACGCGGTTGATGTAGTCGTACGTCTTCACGATCCGACCGATCCAAGTACCGAACGCACGGCACCTCCGAAGTTCTCGCACACGCTCAGCTCGATGACGTCCTCGCCTTCTCGATCCAGCAAGACGGGCGAAGTAGTAGATGAGTTCCGGCAGCACGACGGCGTGGTGACGGTGTTGGTGAAGAACAATTTCCGCAGGGCTTCGCCTAAGCACTATGAAAACTATGACGGAGGATAAACTAGAGGGGACGGGGTTGCCGGCACACGGCTTGGTGTTTCTTGATGTGTCTTTGGTGCTAGCCCTGCCCCTCTATTTATATGTTGAGCCTTGGGGTAGAAACTTGGAGTAAAAGCCTCCACAAAGTCAGTTTTACCCGAAAGGCAAGAGTCCTTCTCGGACTCGGGGCGAGACGCCAGGTTCCGGCGTCTGACCCGACGCCGAGACCTGGCGTCGCCCTCGACTCTGCAAAACTTCCTTTGCGCTTTCCAAAACCTTGTGGGCTTTCCCTTTGGCCCAAATAACGTGTTCTCGCCCAAACATTTGAAACATCCGAACCCCTTCCGTGAATTCGGAACCCTTCCAAGATCAAACACTATTATTCCATATATCAAACTTTATCTCGGACCATTCCGAGTTCCTCGTCATGTCCATGATCTCATCCGGACTCAACAACATTCGTTACCAACATGCATAACTCATATAATACTATATCGTCAATCTAAACGTTAAGCGTGCGGACCCTACGGGTTCGAGAACTATGTAGACATGACCTAGAACTATTCTCGGTCAATAACCAATAGCGGACCTGGATGCCCATATTGGCTCCTACATATTCTACGAAGATCTTTATCGGTCAAACCGCATAACAACATACGTTGTTCCCTTTGTCATCGGTATGTTACTTGCCCGAGATTCGATCGTCGGTATCCAATACCTAGTTCAATCTCGTTACGGCAAGTCTCTTTACTCGCTCATGTCGTCATCTCATAACTAACTCATTAGTTATAATGCTTGCAAGGCTTAAGTGATGAGTATTATTGAGAGGGCCCAGATACCTCTCCGACAATCGGAGTGACAAAACCTAATCTCAAATACGCCAACCCAACATGTACCTTTGGAGACACCTGTAGTACTCCTTTATAATCACCTAGTTACGTTGTGACGTTTGGTAGCACCAAAGTGTTCCTCCGATGGCGGAGTTGCATAATCTCATAGTTACAGAACATGTATAAGTCATGAAGAAAGCAATAGCAACATACTAAACGATCAAGTGCTAAGCTAACGGAATGGGTCAAGTCAATCACATCATTCTCCTAATGATGTGATCCGTTAATCAAATGACAACTCTTTTGTCCATGGCTAGGAAACATAACCATCTCTGATAAACGAGCTAGTCAAGTAGAGGCATACTAATGACACTATGTTTGTCTATGTATTCACACATGTATTATGTTTCCGGTTAATACAATTCTAGCATGAATAATAAACATTTATCATGAAATAAGGAAATAAATAATAACTTTATTATTGCCTCTAGGGCATATTTCCTTCAGTCTCCCACTTGCACTAGAGTCAATAATCTAGTTCACATCGCCATGTGATTTAACACCAATATTCATATCTGTATATGCTTAACACCCATAGTTCACATCATCATGTGACCAACACCCAAAGGTTTTACTAGAGTCAATACATTGCTATGTGATTAACACCCAAAGAGTACTAAGGTGTGATCATGTTTTGCTCGGGAGAGAAGCTTAGTCAACGGGTCTGTCACATTCAGAGCCGTATGTACTTTGCAAATATTCTATGTCTACAATGCTTTGCGCGGAGCTACTCTAGCTAATTGCTCCCACTTTCAATATGTATCCAGATTGAGACTTAGAGTCATCTGGATCGGTGTGAAAGCTTGCACCGATGTAACTCTTTACGACGGGCTCTTTTATCACCTCCATAATCGAGAAATATTTCCTTAGTCCTCACTAAGGATATTTTTGACCAATGTCCAGTGATCTACTCTTAGATCACTATTGTACTCCCTTGCCAAATTTAGAGCAAGGTATACAATAGGCCTGGTACATAACATAGCATACTTTATAGAACCTATGACTAAGGCATAGGGAATGACTTTCATTCTCTTTTCTATTTTCTGCCGTGGTCGGGATTTGAGTCTTACTCAATTTCACACCTTTGCAACACAGGCAAGAACTCTTTCTTTGACTGTTCCATCTTGAACTATTTCAAAATCTTGCCAAGTTATGTACTCATTGAAAATCTTATCAAGCGTCTTGATCTATCTCAATAGATCTTGATGCTCAATATATAAGTAGCTTTTACTGAGGCCTTTCTTTTAAAGAACTCCTTTAAAACACTCCTTTATGCTTTGCAGAATAATTCTACATTATTTCTGAGCAACAATATGTCATTCACATATACTTATCAGAAATGCTGTAGTGCTCCCACTCACTTTCTTGTAAATACAGGCCTTTCCAAAAGTCTGTATAAAACCATATGCTTTGATCAACTCATCAAAGCGTATATTCCAACTCTGAGATGCTTGCACCAGTCCATTGATGGATTGCTGGAGCTTGCACACTTTGTTAGCATCTTTAGGATTGACAAAAACTTTCTGGTTGCATCATATACAACTCTTCTTTAATAAATCCATTAAGGAATGCAGTTTTGACATCCATTTGCCAGATTTCATAAAATGTGGCAATTGCTAACATGATTCGGACAGACTTAAGCATCGATACGAGTGAGAAAATCTCATCGTATTCAAACCCTTGAACTTGTTGAAAACCTTTTGCAACAAGTCGAGCTTAGTGGATAGTAACACTACTATCAGTGTCCGTCTTCCTCTTGAAGATCCATTCATTTAACATGGCTTGCTGATCATCAAGCAAGTCAATCAAAGTCCATACTTTGTTCTCATACATGGATCATATCTCAGATTTTATGGCCTCGAGCCATTTCGCGGAATCTGGGCTCATCATCGCTTCCTCATAGTTCGTAGGTTCATCATGGTCTAGTAACATGACTTCCAGAACATGATTACTACACCACTCTGGTGCGGATCTTACTCTAGAAGATCTACGAGGTTCTGTAGTAACTTGATCTGAAGTTTCATGATCAATATCATTAGCTTCCTCACTAATTGGTGTATTTGTCACAGGAACTGATTTCTGTGATGAACTACTTTCCAATAAGGGAACAGGTACAATTACCTCATCAAGTTCTACTTTCCTCCCACTCACTTCTTTCGAGAGAAACTCCTTCTCTATAAAGGATCTATTATCAGCAACAAATTTGCCTTCAGATTTGTGATAGAAGGTGTACCCAACAATTTCCTTTGGGTATTCTATGAAGACGCACTTTCTCCGATTTGGGTTCGAGCTTATCAAGTTGAAAAACCTTTTTTCATATAAGCATCGCAACTCCAAACTTTAAGAAACAATAGCTTAGGTTTACTGCTAAACCATAGTTCATACGGTGTCGTCTCAACGGATTTAGATGGTGCCCTATTTTAAACGTGAATGCAGTTGTCTCTAATGCATAACCCCAAAACGATAGTGGTAAACTAATAAGAGACATCATAGATCACACCATATCAAATAAAGTGCGGTTACGATGTTTGGACACACCATAACGATGTGGTGTTCCAGGTGGCGTGAGCTGTGAAACTATTCCACATTGTTTTAATTGAAGACCAAACTTGTAACTCAAATATTTGTCTCTGTGATCAGATCGCAGAAACTTTATTTTCTTGTTACGATGATTTTTCCACTTCACTCTGAAATTCTTTGAACCTTTCAACTATTTCAGACTTATGTTTCATCAAGTAGATATACCCATATCTGCTCAAATCATCTTGTGAAGGTCAGAAAATAATGATACTTGCCACGAGCCTTCATACTCATTGGTCTGCATACATCAGTATGTATTATTTCCAATAAGTCGGTAGTTCGTTCCATTGTTCCGAAGAACGGAGTTTTAGTCATCCCGCCCACAAGGCACGGTTCGCAAGCATCAAATGATTCATAACCAAGTGATTCCGAAAATCCATCTTTATGGAGTTTCTTCATGCGCTTTACACCGATATGACCCAAACGGCAGTGCCACAAATAAGTTGCACTATCATTATTAACTTTGCATCTTTTTGCCTCAATATTATGAATATGTGTATCACTACGATCGAGATACAACAAACCATTTTCGTTGGTGTGTATGACCATAGAAGGTTTTATTCATGTAAACAGAACAACAATTGTTCTCTAACTTAAATGAATAACCGTATTGCAATAAACATGATCAAATCATATTCATGCTCAACGCAAACACCAAATAACATTTATTTATGTTCAACACTAATCCCGAAAGTATAGGGAGTGTGCGATGATGATCATATCAATCTTGGAACTACTTCCAACAGTCATCATCACTTTTACTTCAAGTAGTCTCTGTTTATTCTGTAACTCCTGTTTCGAGTTACTAATCTTAGCAACCGAACAAGTATCAAATACTCAGGGGCTATTATAAACACTAGTAAAGTACACATCAATAATATGTATATCAAATATACTTATGTTCACTTTGCCATCCTTCTTATCCGCCAATCAATTGGGGTAGTTCTGCTTCCAGTGACCAGTCTCTTTGCAGTAGAAGCACTTAGTCTCAGGCTTAGGACCAGACTTGGGTTTCTTCACTTGAGCAGCAACTTGCTTGCCATTCTTCTTGAAGTTCCCCTTCTTTGCCCTTTTTCTTGAAACTAGTGGTCTTGTCAATCATCAACACTTGATGCCCTTTCTTGATTTCTACCTTCGTTGATTTCAACATCACGAAGAGCTCGGGAATCGTTTTCGTCATCCCTTGCATACTATAGTTCATCACAAAGTTCTAGCAACTTAGTGATGGTGACTAGAGAATTCTGTCAATCACTATCTTATCTGGAAGATTAACTCCCACTTGATTCAAGCGATTGAAGTACCCAGACAATCTGACCACATGCTCACTAGTTGAGCGATTCTCCTCCATCTTTTAGCTTTAGAACTTGTTGGAGACTTCATATCACTCAACTCGGGTATTTGCTGGAAATATTAACTTCAACTCCTGGAACATCTCATATGGTCCATGACGTTCATAACGTCTTTGAAGTCCCAATTCTAAGCTGTTAAGCATGGTGCACTTAAACTATCAAGTAGTCATCATATTGAGCTAGCTAAACGTTCATAACGTCGCATCCGCCCTGCAATAGGTCATCACCTAGCGGTGCATCAAGGACATAATTTTTCTGTGCAGCAATGAGGATAAACCTCAGATCACGGATCCAATCCGCATCATTGCTACTAACATCTTTCAATACATTTTTCTCTAGGAACATATCAAAATAAACATATGAAAGCAACAACGCAAGCTATTGATCTACAACATAATTTGCAAAATACTATCAGGACTAAGTTCATGATAAATTTAAGTTCAATTAATCATATTACTTAAGAACTCCCACTTAGACAGACATCTCTCTAGTTATCTAAGTGATCACGTGATCCAAATCAACTAAACCATGTCCGATCATCACGTGAGATGGAGTAGTTTTCAATGGTGAACATCACTATGTTGATCATATCTACTATATGATTCACGCCGACCTTTCGGTCTCCGTGTTCGAGGCCATATCTGTATATGCTAGGCTCGTCAAGTATAACTCGAGTATTCGCGTGTGCAACTGTTTTGCACCCGTTGTATTTGAACGTAGAGCCTATCACACCCGATCATCACGTGGTGTCTCAGCACGAAGAACTTTCGCAACGGTGCATACTCAGGGAGAACACTTCTTGATAATTAGTGAGAGATCATCTTAAAATGCTACCGTTAATCAAAGCAAGATAAGATGCATAAAGGATAAACATCACATGCAATCAATATAAGTGATATGATATGGCCATCATCATCTTGTGCTTGTGATCTCCATCTTCGAAGCACCGTCATGATCACCATCGTCACCGGCGCGACACCTTGATCTCCATCGCAGCATCGTTGTCGTTTCGCCATCTATTGCTTCTCGACTATTGCTACCGCTTAGTGATAAAGTAAAGCAATTACAGGCGTTGCATTTCATACAATAAGCGACAACCATATGGCTCCTGCCGATTGCCGATAACTTCGGTTACAAAACATGATCATCTCATACAATAAAATATAGTATCACGTCTTGACCATATCACATCAGAACATGCCCTGCAAAAACAAGTTAGACATCCTCTACTTTGTTGTTGCAAATTTTACGTGGCTGCTACAGGCTTAGCAAGAACCGTTCTTACCTACGCATCAAAACCACAACGATAGTTTGTCAAATAGACTCCATTTTAACCTTCACAAGGACCGGGCGTAGCCACACTCGGTTCAACTAAAGTGAGAGAGACAGACACCCGCCAGTCACCTTTAAGCACGAGTGCTCGTAACGGTGAAACCAGTCTCGCGTAAGCGTACGCGTAATGGCGGTCCGGGCCGCTTCATCTCACAATACCGCTGAACCAAAGTATGACATGCTGGTAGGCAGTATGACTTATATCATCCACAACTCGCTTGTGTTCTACTTGTGCATATAACATCAACGCATAAAACCTAGGCTCGGATGCCACTGTTGGGGAACGTAGTAATTTCAAAATTTTCCTACGCACACGCAAGATCATGGTGATGGTATAGCAACAAGAGGGGGAGTGTATCTTCATACCCTTGAAGATCGCTAAGCGGAAGCGTTTATCAACGCGGTTGATGTAGTCGTACGTCTTCACGATCCGACCGATCCAAGTACCGAACGCACGGCACCTCCGAGTTCTGCACACGTTCAGCTCGATGACGTCCTCGCCTCCTCGATCCAGCAAGACGGGCGAAGTAGTAGATGAGTTCCGGCAGCACGACGGCGTGGTGACGGTGTTGGTGAAGAACAATTTCCGCAGGGCTTCGCCTAAGCACTACGAAAACTATGACGGAGGATAAACTAGAGGGGACGGGTTGCCGGCACACGGCTTGGTGTTTCTTGATGTGTCTTTGGTGCTAGCCCTACCCCTCTATTTATATGTTGAGCCTTGGGGTCGAAACTTGGAGTAAAAGCCTCCACAAAGTCGGTTTTACCCGAAGGCAAGAGTCCTTCTCGGACTCCAGGCCGACGCCAGGTTCCCGGCGTCTGGACCCAGCACGCCAGGACCTGGCGTCGCCCTCGGACTCCATAAAACTTCCTTTTGCGCTTTCCAAAACCTTGTGGGCTTTCCCTTTGGCCCAAATAACGTGTTCTCGCACCCAAACATTTTGGGAAACATCCGAACCCCTTCCGTGAATTCGGAACCCTTCCGGAGATCAAACACTATTATTCCATATATCAAACTTTATCTCCGGACCATTCCAGAGTTCCTCGTCATGTCCATGATCTCATCCGGGACTCCGAACAACATTCGGTTACCAACATGCATAACTCATATAATACTATATCGTCAACGAAACGTTAAGCGTGCGGACCCTACGGGTTCGAGAACTATGTAGACATGACCTAGAACTATTCTCGGTCAATAACCAATAGCGGGACCTGGATGCCCATATTGGCTCCTACATATTCTACGAAGATCTTTATCGGTCAAACCGCATAACAACATACGTTGTTCCCTTTGTCATCGGTATGTTACTTGCCCGAGATTCGATCGTCGGTATCCAATACCTAGTTCAATCTCGTTACCGGCAAGTCTCTTTACTCGCTCATGTCGTCATCTCATAACTAACTCATTAGTTATAATGCTTTCAAGGCTTAAGTGATGAGTATTACCGAGAGGGCCAGAGATACCTCTCCGACAATCGGAGTGACAAAACCTAATCTCAAATACGCCAACCCAACATGTACCTTTGGAGACACCTGTAGTACTCCTTTATAATCACCCGATTCGTTGTGACGTTTGGTAGCACCCAAAGTGTTCCTCCAGTAAATGGGAGTTGCATAATCTCATAGTTACAGGAACATGTATAAGTCATGAAGAAAGCAATAGCAACATACTAAACGATCAAGTGCTAAGCTAACGGAATGGGTCAAGTCAATCACACCATTCTCCTAATGATGTGATCTCGTTAATCAAATGACAACTCTTTTGTCCATGGCTAGGAAACATAACCATCTCTGATAAACGAGCTAGTCAAGTAGAGGCATACTAATGACACTATGTTTGTCTATGTATTCACACATGTATTATGTTTCCGGTTAATACAATTCTAGCATGAATAATAAACATTTATCATGAAATAAGGAAATAAATAATAACTTTATTATTGCCTCTAGGGCATATTTCCTTCAATCATTAGTTGGAATAGAGTGTTTGGATAGCCGCCAAAGGAACGTCCTCACCTTCCCAGGTACTTGCGTTTCCCACAATCGCTTGCAAGAGCATTCCTCCCCAGCTGTGCTTAAACTGCATGCTCGATTCTTGATACGTCTCCGACGTATCTATAATTTTTATTGTTCCATGCTATTATATTACCCGTTTTGGATGTTTATGGGCTTTACTTTACACTTTTATATCATTTTTGGGACTAACCTGTTAACCGGAGGCCCAGCCCATATTGCTGTTTTCTTGCCTATTTTAGTGTTTCAAAGAAAAGGAATATCAAGTGGAGTCCAAACGGAATGAAACCTTCGGGAGCGTTATTTTTGGAACGAACGTGATCCAGGAGACTTGGAGTTGAAGCCAAGGAAGCTTCGAGGTGGCCACAAGGGTGGGGGCGTTTCCCCCTACTAGGTGCGCCCCCTGTCTCGTGGGCCCCTCGAGGCTCCGCCAACCGACTTCTTTCGCCTATATATTCCCATATACCCTAAAAACATCGAAGCGAAAAATAGATCGGGAGTTCCGCCGCCGCAAGCCTCTCTAGCCACCAAAAACCTCTCGGGAGCCCGTTCCGGCAACCTGGCGGGAATCCCTCACCGGTGGCCATCTTCATCATCCCGGTGCTCTCCATGACGAGGAGAGAGTAGTTCACCCTCTGGGCTGAGGGTATGTACCAGTAGCTATGTGTTTGATCTCTCTCTCTCTCTCATGTTCTCTCTATGGCACGATCTTGATGTATCGCGAGCTTTGCTATTATAGTTGGATCTTATGATGTTTCTCCCCCTCTACTCCCTTGTAATGGATTGAGTTTTCCCTTTGAAGTTATCTTATCAGATTGAGTCTTTAATGATTTGAGAACACTTGATGTATGTCTTGCAGTGCTTATCTATGGTGACAATGGGATATCATATGATCCACTTGATCTACGTTTTGGTGATCAACTTGTGGGTTCTGCCCATGAACCTATGCATAGGGGGTGGCACACATTTTCGTCTTGACTCTCCAGTAGAAACTTTTGGGCACTCTTTGAAGTACTTTGTGTTGGTTGAATAGATGAATCTGAGATTGTGTGATGCATATCGTATAATCATGCCCACGGATGCTTGAGGTGACAATGGAGTATCTAGGTGACATTAGGGTTTTGGTTGATTTGTGTCTTAAGGTGTTATTCTAGTATGAACTCTATGATAGATTGAACGGAAAGAATAGCTTTGTGTTATTTTACTACGGACTCTTGAATAGATCGAGCAAAAAGGATAACTTTGAGGTGGTTTCGTACCCTACCATAATCTCTTCGTTTGTTCTCCGCTATTAGTTGCTTTGGAGTGACTCTTTGTTGCATGTTGAGGGATAGTTATATGACCCAATTATGTTATTATTGTTGAGAGCTCTTGCACTAGTGAAAGTATAAACCTTAGGCCTTGTTTCCTAGCATTGCAATACCATTTACGCTCACTTTTACCACTTGTTACCTTGCTGCTTTTATATTTACATATTACAAAAACCTATATCTACTATCCATATTGCACTTGTATCACCATCTCTTCGCCGAACTAGTGCACCTATACAATTTGCCATTGTATTGGGTGTGTTGGGGACAAAAGAGACACTTTGTTATTTGGTTGCAGGGTTGTTTGAGAGAGACCATCTTCATCCTACGCCTCCCACGGATTGATAAACCTTAGGTCATCCACTTGAGGGAAATTTGCTACTGTCCTACAAACCTCTGCACTTGGAGGCCCAACAACATCTACAAGAAGAAGGTTGCATAGTAGACATCAAGCTCTTTTCTGGCGCCGTTCCCGGAGAGGTGAGTGCTTGAAGGTATATCTTTAGATCTTGCAATCGAATCTTTTTGTTTCTTGTTTTATCAGTAGTTTAGTTTATAAAAGAAAAACTACAAAAAAATGGATTTGAGTTTGTCTGATTCGCTTCATCTTTTTAACATCTTTCGTGAGAATGATGGAAAGGAAAATTGTGCTCAATTGCTAGAAGAAGAATGCATTAAAATGCTTGGTACTAAATCTTTGAATTATGAGCATGATTGCAATGTTGTTAGTATGAGCTCTTTGAATATCCATAGTACTAATGATGATTGCACTAGTTATGATGAAAATGTCTCCTATAAACATGTCGATTTTTGTGGAGAGCATTGGGTTTGCATGGACACACCAAATAGAGAAGATAGATATTGCAAGAGGCATAAGCATGTAGAAACTAAATTGTTGAAAGAAAGGCTAAGGGTGAGTGCTGAGGAATTATATTTCCTTTGTCGTACTTGTGAACTTTGCAATGAAAGTGGTCATTTACATCTCCGATGCAAATTGTTTCATGATCGAATCATGTCTAAAAATTGTGATGATTTGATTTCCCTTGCACATTATAATGAACTTAGTTTGCTTATGGGTTATGAAGAAATGAAATGTTTAATTAAGCACCTTCCAGAATTTGCCCGTTATAAACTTCTTGATTTTGATCTAGAGACGATTTATATGTTTTGCGCGGTGAATTGCATTGAAAATCCTTATATTGCCAATCACATAAAGAAAAGAAAGCAAATAGAATATGAAGAAAATACTAGTGAAAGGGAAGAGACTTCCAAATATCCTCCTATTATTTCTTATGATGAATCAGGTAACGAGGAGGAGCTTTCTATTCAACCAATCTCATCAATAAGGAGCTCAGAGAAGAAGGTTGAACCCACACATAATGTGAAGAAGAAAAAGAAAAGACAGAGCAGCAAAGGTAAAAAGGTATCCCTGCCAAATGATGTTGCTCCTACTACTCATTTTGATGATGATAATTGCTATACTATTGGTGCTATCCATACTATTAATGATGATAGTGATTATGCTTATGATATGAAAAGGCCCAAGCTTGGGGAAGCTATGTTTGATGAGGATGACATATTTGATAATATATTTGCTGAAATTAATGTTTGTCCCAAGCTTGGGGATGCTACGTTTAATGAAGATGATATTTTTATCATCCCAAGTTTTGATATGCAAAGTTGTTATGATGATAGCATGCCTCTTACCTATGATGATATTGATAAAAGTGGATTTGGAAGAGTGTCAACTTTAGGAAGTAGTGATCCCACTATTTTGGAGGATGTTGAATCTTATAATATTTATGAAAGTGGATTTGGAAGAGTGTCAACTTTATTTAGTGATGATTCCACTATCTTGGAAGAGGTTTCAATCGATTATAATGAGAACAAAGTTGCTACTTACGATGATTATGTGATGAAACTTATGCTACAAAAAGTAGTGATGATTATATTTATAAAACTTGTCGTGATTATGATTACCCTTTTTCTGAACATTACCCTTTTAATGTGGAAATAATTTTTAGTATTCAAGCCTCTTATGATACTCCCACTATTTCGAATGAGAAGAACTTTGCTTATGTGGAGAGTAGTAAATTTTCTATGCTTGTAGATCATGAAAAGAATGCTTTAAGTGCTGGTTATATTGTTGAATTCATTCATGATGCTACTGTAAATTATTATGAGAGAGGAACATATGCTTGTAGGAATTGCAATAATATCAAGTTTCCTCTCTATGTGTTGAAAATCTTGAAGTTATGCTTGTTTTGCCTTCCTATGCTAGTTGATTATTGTTCCCATAAGTTGTTTGCTCACAAAATCCATATGCATAGGAAGTGGGTTAGACTTAAATGTGCTAGTCATATTCTTTATGATGCTCCCGTTATGTTTCAATTCTTATCTTTTATGAGAGCATCATTGTCATCATCATGCCTAGCTAAAAGGCATTAAAGAAAAGTGCTTGTTGGGAGACAACCCAATATTTACATTTACTGTTTTTGTGTGTCCACATGATTATGCTACTGTAGTAATCATGTTTTATAGCTTTTGTTTCAAAAAAGTGCCAAGTAAGACCTTTAGGATAGCTTACGGTGATAGTTGTGTTGATCCTGCGGAAAATCAGAAACTATTGCACCCAGATTAGTTTTGATAATTCACAGAAACATGGTTTTGTTCTGATTATTTTTGCTCTGGATTGGTACACAAATTTATTAGGAATTCCTAATTTTGTAGGATTTTTTCAGTTCCATAAGTATACATTTGATACAGATTACTACAGACTATTCTGTTTTTGACAGATTCTGTTTTCTATGTGTTGTTTGCTTATTTTGATGAATCTATGAGTAGTATCAGAGGGTATGAACCATAGACAAGTTGTAATACAGTATATATTACACCAATATGAATTTATAATAAGTTCACAACAGTACCTAAGTGGTTGTTTTTATTTTCTTATACTAACGGAGCTTACGAGTTTTCTGTTGAGTTTTGTGTTGTGAAGTTTTCAAGTTTTGGGTAAAGATTCGATGGACTATGGAATAAGGAGTGGCAAGAGCCTAAGCTTGGGGATGACCAAGGCACCCCAAGGTAATATTCAAGGACAACCAAGAGCCTAAGCTTGGGGATGCCCTGGAAGGCATCCCCTCTTTCGTCTTCGTTTATCGGTAACTTTACTTGGAGCTATATTTTTATTCGCCACATGATATGTGTTTTGCTTGAAGCGTCTTGTACGATATTAGTCTTTGACTTTTAGTTTACCACAATCATCCTTGCTGTACACACCTTTTGGGAGAAGCCCACTTGATTAGAATTTATTAGAATACTCTATGTGCTTCACTTATATCTTTTGAGCTAGATAGTATTTGCTCTAGTACTTCACTTATATCTTTTAGAGCACGGCGGTGGATTAATTTTGAAGAAATTATTTATCTCTCATGCTTCACTTATATTATTTTGAGAGTCTTTTAGAACAGCATGGTATTTTCTATGGTTATGAATTTGGTCCTAGAATGATGAGCATCCAAGTTGGGTATAATAAAAACTATCATAGAAAGTGCATTAAACACTAGGATCAATTTGATGCTTGATTATTGTTTTGAGATATAAAGGTGGTAATGTTAGAGTCATGCTAGTGGCTAATTATGAAATTGAGAAATACTTGTGTTGAAGTTGGCAAGTCCCGTAGCATGCACGTATGGTAAAAGTTGTGTGACAAATTTGTTGCATGAGGTGCTCTTTTAATTGTCTTCCTTATGAGTGGAGGTCGGGATCGCGCGATGGTTAACTCCTAACAACCCTTCCCCTAGAAGCATGCGTAGTAGTACTTTGCTTTGAGGGCAAGTAGACTTTTTCAATAAGTATATGAGTTTTTTATGACTAATGTGAGTCCATGGATATACACACACTCACCCTTCCACTTTGCTAGCCTCTATTTTACCACACAACTTTCGCCGGTATCATGAACCCATTATTTACCTTCCTCAAAACAGACACCATACCTACATATTATGACATTTCCATATCCATTCGAGATATATTGCCATGCAACTTTCCACCATTCCGTTATTATGACACGCTCCATCATTGTCATGTTGCTCTTTGCATGATCATGTAGTTGACATCGTATTTGTGGCAAGGTCACCATCATAATTTTCATACATGTCACTCTTGATTCATTGCATATCCTGGTACACCGCCGGAGGCATTCATATAGAGTCACATTTTGTTCTAAGTATTGAGTTGTAATTCTCGAGTTGTAAATTAATAAAAGTGTGATGATCTTCATTATTAGAGCATTGTCCCAAGTGAGGAAAGGATGATGAAGACTATGATTCCCCCACAAGTCGGGATGAGACTTCGGACTTTAAATAAAAAAGAGGCCAAAGAGCCCACCAAAAAAAAGAGAAAGGCCAAATAAAAAAAGAGAGAAAGGCCAAATAAAAAATAAAAAAATAGAGAAAAAGAGAGAAGGGACAATGCTACTATCTCTTTTCCACACTTGTGCTTCGAAATAGCACCATGATCTTCATGATAGAGAGTCTCTTGTGTTGTCACTTTCATATACTAGTGGGAATTTTTCCTTATAGAACTTGGCTTGTATATTCCAATGATGGGCTTCCTCAAAATGCCCTAGGTCTTCGTGAGCAAGCAAGTTAGATGCACACCCACTTAGTTTCTTTTGTTGAGCTTTCATACATTTATAGCTCTAGTGCATCCGTTGCATGGCAATCCCTACTCACTCACATTGATATCTATTGATGGGCATCTCCATAGCCCATTGATACACCTAGTTGATGTGAGACTATATTCTTCCTTTTTGTGCTCACAACCACCACCATATACCACATATAGTGCTATGTCCATGGCTTACGCTCATGTATTGCAAAAGAGTTGAAAAAGCTGAAGCGTGTTAAAAAGTATGAACCAATTGTTTGGCTGAAACTGGGGTTGTGCATGATGGGAGTATTTCGTGTAATGAAAATGAAGCATGGCCTAACTATATGATTTTGTAGGGATAAGCTTTCTTTGGCTATGCTATTTTGATAGGACATGATTATTTGTTAGTATGCTTCGAGTATTACTATTTTTTATGTTTTATAAGCTTTTATCTTGAATCATTTGGATCTGAACAATCATGCCACAATAAAGAAAATTACATTGAGAATTATGCTAGGTAGCATTCCACATCAAAAAATTTGTTTTTATCATTTACCTACTCGAGGACGAGCAGGAATTAAGCTTGGGGATGCTTGATACGTCTCCAACGTATCTATAATTTTTGATTGTTCCATGCTATTATATTACCCGTTGTGGATGTTTATAGGCTTTACTTTACACTTCTATATCATTTTTGGGACTAACCTATTAACCGGAGGCCCAGCCCATACTGCTGTTTTCTTACCTATTTCAGTGTTTCGAAGAAAAGGAATATCAAACGGAGTCCAAACAGAATGAAACCTTCGGGAGTGTTATTTTTGGAACGAACGTGATCCAGGAGACTTGGAGTTGAGGCCAAGGAAGCTTCAAGGTGGCCACAAGGATGGGGGGCGCGCTGCCCCTACTGGGTGCGCCCCCTGTCTCGTGGGCCCCTCGAGGCTCCGCCGACCAACTTCTTTCGCCTATATATTCCCATATACCCTAAAAACATCAAAGCAAACAATAGATCGGGAGTTCCGCCGTGCAAGCCTATGTAGCCACCAAAAACCTCTCGGGAGCCTGTTCCGGCACCCTGCCGGAGGGGGAATCCCTCACTGGTGGCCATCATCATCATCCCGGTGCTCTCCATGACGAGGAGGGAGTAGTTCACCCTCGGGGCTGAGGGTATGTACCAGTAGTTATGTGTTTGATCTCTCTCTAGTGTTCTCTCTATGGCACGATCTTGATGTATCGCGAGCTTTGCTATTATAGTTGGATCTTATGATGTTTCTCCCCCTCTACTCTCTTGTAATGGATTGAGTTTTCCCTTTGAAGTTACCTTATCAGATTGAGTCTTTAAGGATTTGAGAACACTTGATGTATGTCTTGCCGTGCTTATTTGTGTTGACAATGGGATATCACATGATCCACTTGATGTATGTTTTGGTGATCAACTTGCGGGTTCCGCCCATGAACCTATGCATAGGGGTTGGCACACGTTTTCGTCTTGACTCTCCGGTAGAAACTTTGGGGCTCTCTTTGAAGTACTTTGTGTTGGTTGGATAGATGAATCTGAGATTGTGTGATGCATATTGTATAATCATGCCCACAGATACTTGAGGTGACAATGGAGTATCTAGGTGACATTAGGGTTTTGGTTGATTTGTGTCTTAAGGTGTTATTCTAGTATGAACTATATGATAGATTGAACGGAAAGAATAGCTTCGTGTTATTTTACTACGGACTCTTGAATAGATCGAGCAGAAAGGGTAACTTTGAGGTGGTTTCGTACCCTACCATAATCTCTTTATTTGTTCTCCGCTATTAGTGGCTTTGGAGTGACTCTTTGTTGCATGTTGAGGGATAGTTATATGATCCAATTATGTTATTATTGTTGAGAGAACTTGCACTAGTGAAAGTATGAACCTTACTACCTTAGGCCTTGTTTCCTAGCATTGCAATATTGTTTAAGCTCACTTTTACCACTTGTTACCTTGCTGTTTTTATATTTTCAGATTACAAAAACCTATATCTACTATCCATATTGCACTTGTATCACCATCTCTTCGCCGAACTAGTGCACCTATACAATTTGCCATTGTATTGGCACTACAAAAAACACTTCCGTGATGATACGTATTTGTCGCAGTAGGTCGCGTTTTTTGTCATGCATGTACATCCATGACAAATTTATGACAGAATCAAGATAGTCATACCTGTGCTGTCGTAGAAGTGTTCCATGACATCACCAAAATTATCATCATGGAAGTGTCCACTTCCATGACGATAAATCGCGCGTCACAGAAGTGCTTTCATCAAGGGTGACCGACACGTGGCATCCACCGTAACGGAACGCCGTTAAGCTATGAGGTCGAGTTTTGGATCCGATAACCCGTTAACAGCCCCGACCAATGGGAAATTTCCACATGTAAAATTCTTATTGGCCGGACGAAACACGTGTCAGCTCGTCAGTGGGTCAGATAGGCGCCTATGATATGTCGACACGTGCCACGGCCCACAACTGGCCCATTTAGATTACAAAGCCGGCCCATTTGACTTGGTCAAAAGTTAACGGGCTGGCCCATGAAAAGCCTGTTAACGGTCTCCTCGCAAATAGCCCATTTTACGGTCTGTTAACTCACGACCCGTTAGGCACTAAAGGAAATCAGCCCAACAACGTCATGTGGGACGTCGAATATAACACCAGCCCATTTAACTTTTGGCCCATGTATGGCCCACGACGTCTTTCGGCCCATATGAGGCCTTCGTATCTTTCGGCCCTTTACAGGCCCACGGTGAATCTAGCCCATAATGAACAGTAATTTTCTTTGTACCCGTTAACGGCCCGTGATTTACATGGGCCGTTTCCAGCCAGTGTTAGCTTTCGGCCTATTGACGGCCCATACGTTCTTGGGCTCCTTTTCACCCTCGATTACTCCGCCCACATCGGCTCGTTCCCTAATGGGCCAAATTCGCCCATGGCAAGAGCCGCCACATCGGCATCTTCCCCAAATGGGCCAAATTCGGCCCATGGCAGGAGTCGGCCCGTTACTGGCATGTTACCCTAATGGGCCAAATTCAGCCCATGGCAAGAGTCGGCCCGTTTCTGGCTAGCCCGTCCTATATTCTGGCCCATTAACGACCCGTTATGCCTCTGACAGAATTAAGCTTTTGCAGTCCTACAGCCTGTTAACGGCCCGTTGCCGTGCTGGGCCGATACCAATTACGCCCGATTACGGCCCATGTAGACCCATTTATCCAACGGCCCGAGGCCCACCGATTACAGGCCTATTTATCGATGGCCCGAGGCCCACCGATTACTGGCCCATTTATCGACGGCCCATAGGAGACCCATGGATCCTACGGCCCGTATATGGCCCATGGGTTGTTGTGGCCACTAGCAAACCAGGGAAAAAGAAGACTAGGAAATAAATAAGGCCGAAGCTAATGCTAGGCTATTAAGGCGATTGCACAGATTACATCCCCTCGGCATCAAAGATCGCCACCAGTGCAAATATAGGGAACACCCTACACTTTACAAAAATGGTTTGCTGTTTTCTTCAGCCGCTGGCTGCACGTTAAGAATAAATTTTGTATCGCACCAAAACAAATTACAACTATATAACAAAAGGAAGGTTGGCATAAAACTTAATATCCTAGCGTATAAATGCACCACCGTAAGTTCGAAGCTCGGTTCATTTGACCTAATCTGTTATGTTTTCATGTCAGATGTCGATGCAGCACCATAACCCTCGCCTTCATTTCCCCTAGGCTCCTGAACAACATAGCAAATATCTGATAGTCTGGTTTCAAAACCATGCATATCTTGACGACATTGAGCAATGTTTCTCCTTGTTTCACAAAGGGCCTCTACTAGGGAATGGACTTGTGTCTGGAGCGCAGATACAACATTGCTTTGAGCTTGCATATCTTGGTCATGAGGCAGTTTGGACGATATTGCCTTAACAACCAACCCAGTATTATGCAGTAACGTGCTTTTGGCACTGTTAGTGGACAGGTACTGACCCACTGCAGCAAGAGCTGACATTGCGGTTATAGTTGCCTCGCCACCTTCAGAAGGTGGCGGTTCCACCATTTTTTCCATAGCTCACTGAAAAGTTGAGGTTTTACATTAGTAGTACCAGAACAGAAGATATTAAGGAGGCAGTAAAACCAAACAAAATAGCTTTGGTCTATATACAGAACTTATTCTGGTGAACCCATGTAAAATATTAGTTGTATTTTATTGCAAAGTACATAATAAAACCAGGTTCCAAACATATGACCATGTACCATCGCTAATGTATTGTCTATTTCTTCAAATTGTATTGAGGGCTAAGGATAAAGAGACGAAGTTTATAATACGTAAGCATAGTATGCCATCATTCATATCACAAAACAACTGAGAACAGACAAACATGCAATTGTAACGTTGTGTGGGTAAGTCCAGCACGGAACTAGATTACGGGTCAAGATCAAAGGAACATCACTCCTCCCTTTTAAACCTTGTAAGGTGCAATGATACGCTAAGACAATTGTGTATAAAATTGAAAAGAGTAATAGAAATTGGCTGCAAACCATGCAGTTCAAGGCACAAGTCAGAGTAAGTAGTAGTTAAAAGGCATGAGGATTAAGGACTTACAATAGCGGCTTTGACTGGTGTAGTCATGCCCTTCTTCTTGCTGGTGTGACAATCCTTGAAGATTTCCACAACATTTGGTTCAGGTACTTTTTGGTCCTTGCGGGCTTTCCTCTGCATCTCGAACAAGTCAATATAGATCTGATAATATGGTACAGCGAAAAGAGTGAAATAACAGCTAATTACAAGAGCCTCGCAGTGCGCAATATAGCTACGAGATCCTGTCGTCTGTTGGAATTTCACTTTCGTACGGTTGGCCTTGTTCTTTGAACAGTTCACCTACAAGAAGATAGATTTGTGTGGCACATGCGTCAATAGGAGTTCAACATGTGATCTGATCACATATGTATAATGTACCTGATACTTCGGATCAGACCAGTGTTTAACAAGGCCCCCCAGTCTTCATCCGATATATTTTCCACTGGAGATGTTTGGGAAAGTTCACTATTAGCCTTGCCTTCAAAGTGAGTTTTTCTCAAGTTGTACCAATATTGTCGCAGAGCAGACTTGAAAACATGGGTGCAAGCTTGTCTGGTTGCATCATCTTGGCTATCCAACTTGAACCTCATGTATTGAAAATTATGGGAGTCTCATTATCAGCCACCTAGAAAGTATGGGACAGAGCAAGACGATATTACTAGTTTCCATACATAACCATACTTACAGATAAATGGTCGAGGAAGGTGTTGAACTGGGTTTCGTCTTTGTCATTCCTGTACTGAATCCATGTTGGGAGGATACGTACATGACACCTAACGGCAACCGCTGCCTCGATACTAACTTGGTGACTCAGAGCATCACGTGGCCTTTTAAACCTGCCTCAAAACGGATCTCCATTCTTCCTCCTCTAGATTTAGTTAACCTATCGAGCATTATCCCCGATGTTTGTTTCCTCTTGCGCCTAGGTGCTAGTCCAACAATGAACATAGGAAGTGTTAGTGTACATCAAACTATGAGACTACATATAAAGAATCATGCAATCAGAACTTGACTCCAAAGAACTACCTTCTTGCTGTTGAAGCTCACAAGGTTCATCTCGATATTGCCAACTCGTCTTGTGTCAAGAGTGCTTGGGAAGTAGTGTCAGGTGGCAAGGGAGCTTGGGAACGTGCTGCTAGCTCAGTTAACGCACGAGTATGTCGTGCAGCTGGTAGTACTGTGGTAGGTGTTGCAAGAACTAGGGTTGTCTTTGCTTGTTTGGTTGCAGCTATTTGTTTCTGTTTGGCTTTTTTTGCAGCTCATGTAGCATGGGATGCCATGTTTGTAGAATTTTCCGCTGGACTTTCACCTTCTATTGCACCATCGCATCAAAGAGAATCTGCAAGATTCATCCGCTTCTCATTCCTTGCCATTCGTGTTTCTTCCTCTTTCTCTCGTGCCATGTTAAGTCAAGTTTACAAGAAAAAGCGAATAACAATTTAGTTCTTCGTAACAAATTGATGCGTGATGCATTTAACTGAACTTTGATGTTAGACAACCACATGATAGGAGGATGTATTATGTATGAAAAACAGGATGGAAGAGATAACCGAAACTATGATGTGTAAACTAAGAAGAAGACATTTCACCAAATTAGAAGCAATGCAATGGAAGGTAGACACCATATGAAAGATGCTACAAATATCGCTCGCCAAGTTAACAATGTCTCAAAGATAAATGGCGTTTAAACAAATGTGAAGCAGTACAAGAAATAAATCATATGCAAGATGCAAACAACATCACACTACCATGTTAGAGGTCTCTCGTCATTAGTGCCATTGCATATTCACAGCATTGCATATTCACAGCTTATGATGTGTAAACTAAGGAGAAGGCATTTCAACAAAATAGAAGCAATGAAAGCTAGACACCATATGAAAGATGCAACAAATATCAATCTACCAAGTTAAAACTATCTCGTCATAAGTGCCATTTCAACAAATTAGTAGTACAAGCTAGAAAAGAATGTGAGATGTAACCTATATCACACTCCGAAGTCAAATGTGTCTTATGATACGTGATTGTTGCAGGTTACACAACAGTAGTAATTTGATGTAAGAACATGGTGTGATAGACAGATATTGTATGTTCTAGAAACAGGAACACGTGTCTTATTCAAGTATAATGTGTAAAGTAAGCAGATGGAATTCAACAAAATTAGAAGTAATACAAGCTAGACATCACACATAACATGCAACCACATATAACAATTGCCAAGTTAGAGGGAGCACCAAGATGCTGCACTAGGGGAGACGTGCTCATCATAAACACAACTTTGTTGAGTGTCTATGCATGTGTTGTCTTGGAAATCATCTTGGGGTGTGGAGGAGTAGAAACTGAGAGGCCCTCCGCTTGGAAGGAGCACCTTTATCCGCTTCCTTGCTAACTTCCTTCCGCTTTATTGATTTTGAATTGTCAAGTAAAACCGACAAGAAAAAGCAATAAAATTCTCTCTTCGTAACTCATTCATGCATGATATCGACAATCACTACTTTGATGTAAGGCAAACACATTATACCAGGATGGAATATGTACGAAAAACAGGACGGCATGGCATGTTCACAACTGTTTGTGTAAACTAAGCAGAAACCATTCCAGCAAATAAGAAGCAATGCAAGCTAGACACCACAGGAAAGATGCAACCAATATGACTCTGCCAAGTTAAAAGCGTCCCATCATAAATGGAATTTCAACAAATTAGAAGCAGCGCATGCTATAAATCATATGAAAGATGCAACTAATATCGCACTGCATATACTAAAGGTGTCTCGTCATATCGATTGACGCGGGATACAAAAAAAACAATAGTTTTATGTAAGGACATGCTTAATAGATAGATGTACTATGTACTAAATACAGGAAGGCATGTCACATTAACAGGTATAATGTCACATTTACAGGAGTATAAGCTAAGCAGACTAGCACATGAAATTTAACCAGATTGGAAGAATTACAATCTAGACACCATATGCAACATGCAACCACATATCACGCTGCCAAGTTAGAGCAAGCACCTGCGATGTTAGTGTAGGGGAAATGCTGTAATCAACTACAGAGCTACGCTCACTATCTTCATCTAGCATTTCTGTTTCTTGAGAATCATGTTGGGAGGCTTACGTTGCATTCTTTAAATGAGGAGTAGTCCCCTTGCCTGCCTGCCTCGTCATAAGTGATTGATGAGGGATACTGTTGGTGTCAAAACCGGCGGATCTCGGGTAGGGGGTCCCAAACTGTGCGTCTAGGCGGATGGTAACAGGAGACAAGGGACACGATGTTTTTACCTAGGTTTGGGCCCTCTCGGTGGAGGTAAAACCCTACTCCTGCTTGATTAATATTGATGATATGGGTAGTACAAGAGTAGATCTACCACGAGATCAGAGAGGCTAAACCCTAGAAGCTAGCCTATGGTATGATCGTTGTTCGTCCTACGGACTAAAACCCTCCGGATTATATAGACACCGGAGAGGGCTAGGGTTACACAGAGTCGGTTACAATGGTAGGAGATCTACATATCCGTATCGCCAAGCTTGCCTTCCACGCCAAGGAAAGTCCCATTCGGACATGGGACGGAGTCTTCAATCTTGTATCTTCATAGTCCAGGAGTCCGGCCAAAGGTGATAGTTCAGCTATCCGGACACCCCCTAATCCGGGACTCCCTCAGTAGCCCCCGAACCAGGCTTGAATGATGACGAGTCTGGCGCATTGATTGTCTTCGGCATTGCAAGGCGGGTTCTTCTCCAAATTCCATATACTTGTCGAATAGTGTCCGACTGCTTATAAATGCCGCGCTCCTTGGCTTCCATGCCCAATAATGGCCATCTTCCATGTGTCGAACGAATGCGAAAAGCCAGGGTATCTTTAGATTTACCCCCCTAGCTACGCAAATGAGCCGCCTATAAAAGAGATGGGGATCTAGATCCGAATCACACCATCCTCCCTCCGCAAGCATTCATCGGAGCGCCTCTGACAAAAATCCATTCCATAATGGACAGTCGACGCGGCTCCTCCTCTCGTGCTCCCAGCCCTCAGCCTGGAGATTGGGAGAGATGCTAAGTCCCGCACAGTGAGTTAGTGACGCTCCAAGCCAAGAGATTTCTTCCCCCAGCCTTTATGGTTCCGGTTCGAGCCGGACTCGCCACCTATAAGGGTGGAAAGCAAGCGGAGAGCGTCCCCGATCCTTCCAAAGGAGAGCGGGTATGCTTTGTCTCTTATCTGATAAGACGACTCAGATTTCCAATACATCCGTTTCTCCGGGGGCTCCTGGAGTTCTACGGCCTCCAATTGCACAACCTTACGCCTGCCTCCATTCTGCATATTTCGGGCTTCGTGGCCCTTTGCGAGCTGTTTTTGGGCATTGTGGCTCATTTCATGCTGTGGAAGAGATTGTTTTGCCTTGTGCCCCGTTCTCATGAGGGGTCAATATATCAAGTGGGCGGAGCCGAACTATGGCGCATCGCTGGGACCGGATATCTATCCGGAACCCCAGCGAAGGCGTCCGAAGACTGGTCCTTGGAATGGTTTTACATGAAGGACGTCTCGCTGCCAGATCCTGTTCGGATCGGCCTCCCGGAGTTCAGTAATGCTCCTTTGAAGAAACGCCTAAGCTGGTGCCCGCGGAGCCCCCAGAGGGAAAGTGACAGGGATGTCCTCTACCTGATGAGCCGAATAAGGTTACTAGCTCATTCCGGACTGACCATGATCGGAGTCATGGCCACATGCATTATGCGGGGGGTGCAGCCGCTCCAGTATAGGGGCCACCCCATGTGGGATTTCAATGGGGAGGATGATGCCACCCGTCATGGCCGTAAGGGGCCGGGATCGGTCGCCGATCTGGTGAAGATCTTGTCCGACCTGTACAAAGGGGAAAAGGAGGATTTTCTCCGTGTTAGTCCACTGTGCGGATTTTCTATGAACAATCCTCGAAGCTGGGTAAGCGGACACTTCTTTTTGCCTATCCAATCCCTCCAATGGTTAAGTATCTCATTTTGTGATTTCGACGCAGGAACTGCGCCGGGCTGTAGAGGATATACACAGCCTGCCTCCACAACCCGAGGACCCAGAACGGTCCCTCGATCCGGCCTCCGAAGAGGATCTGGACATAAAGGTGGAGCTGATCGATGGGGTGTTCCACCAACTTAGCATCGACAATGCTTTGGTCGCCATTACGGCCGACTACCCCGGAATATTTCCAGCTTCCCAGGTAACTGTGACCGAAGTCCTGATACCATGACCCATCCATGCTTATTTCTGATCACCGCATACCAATGGTGTTCCGCAGGAGGTGCCTTTGAGGCAGGAAGCTGAGCCCGCGGCGGCTGGCCTACAAGGGGCAGCTCGGTCCAGCAGGCGGAAAATAAGTGCGGTGCGGATCGAGACGTCGCCGCAATGGTATGGCGTGCCACCGTGTTTCAAGGAAAGATTCCTGGAAGGCATACTAACGCTCGTGATCTTTTCAGGAAAAAGAGCACTCGCCGGACTGTGTCCGGAGAGGTTGCCAATCGAGCCTCCACCGGCCAGGCTTCAAAGCCAGGTCCGGAAGGGGAGGCGAACACAAGGCGCGCGTCGGATGCTCCTCCAACGGAGGATGCCGACAGATTGTCCGCCACCAAATCTGAGGTGGAGAGTGCCATGAATCACAGGCGCCACCGGACAATTCTACGTGACGCATGTTTCTCCCAAGAGGCATTGAATGCCTTTAATTCGGGAGATGCGCACCTCCGTGCCGCTCAAGATGGTCTAGCCAGAGCCACGGAGCAGTATGTGAAAGACATACGGGTGAGGGATTTTGACAGTTATATATGCCAGTAGCCCTCGAGACTTAAAATAGTTAGAATAACTGATTTAAGGATCATTTGTTATGCAGGATCTTACAGAAAAGAATACCCAACTGTCAAAGGAGCTTCAAGAGTGCAAGGCCCAACTTGAGGCCGCACTAGCCGCGATAGGGGAAGGCACAGAGACCCCCTCTGATAATATACGCTTTAAGAGAGAAGTAGTTTGCGAAGTGCGGCGTGTGTATAAGTCTGACAATAACATTGCAGATGGCGCCGGGGTAGATCCGGACAAGCAACAGCTCCTGCGCCAGTTAAAAGCCGGCGAGAATGTGCTTACAAGGGTGCGGCAAGAGAAAAATAACCTCCAAGATGCCAACACCCAGCTGGGTGAGGAACTAAAAGATGTCCGTGCGTAGCTGTCTGACTCTGTTAAGGAGAATCGGCGGCTTCATCGCGGCATTTATAGTAAGTGCTTGAGCGAACTTATGAAAAGAAGAGTTCGGCGAGGAAGTCGATTAACAGAAATATGTCTGTAGGTACGCTCACAGGTCGTCCTGCAGAGGAAATGCCCGGTTCAACGGGTGACCTACTTCCCGAGCTGCTGCAACTGCGCAAACGAGTTCGACAGGTGATGAGCAGCGTCGCCCAGGCCTTGTGGCCATCCATCTCCCTACCTGAAGGCCTTGGAGAGCTTGCTGAGAA
Organism: Aegilops speltoides; assembly: GCA_021437245.1. Lineage (NCBI taxonomy): Eukaryota > Viridiplantae > Streptophyta > Magnoliopsida > Poales > Poaceae > Aegilops > Aegilops speltoides. The sequence goes on from CM038141.1 coordinate 390,408,419, forward strand.
GCTTCAGGGAGCACGGCAGCGCTTCCGGCTATGGAAGATATCGGCCTGCCGTCAAGGCGCCAGGGAGGCCTGGGCCATGGTGAAGACGCGGTATACGAAGGCTGACCCAAACCACATGGCCGAGGTCGGACCTATGGGGCCTGATGGGAAGGAGATCCCTGTGAGCTTAGTGTACGACCAAGTAGAGTTGGCCGCAAAGTATTCCCAGCAGGACTGTAAACTAGACAGCCTATTAGATGGTATTGAAGAGGAATACGATCAGTCAATTTGACTATGTAATTTAAAATGACATGTAAAATGCCTTCTAGCCGGATTGTAGATCGTTTGTCGTAGCGGACCTTTTCGCTTCAACCTCGGGACCCGACAGTCTGGAGTGTGTACGAATACCCTCGCGGTTATGTAAGAACCGGGGCATGCGTGGAGACCAGGCGTAGGGGTCATAAGTGCTTTATCAGACAAGTGCCCAACTAGTTATGTTATATTACATGGTTAGTAAGAAACATCTTCCAGGAAAAATAGTTCCGTTAGGGGTTCCTTTCCCTGGGAGGCATGCCCTAAAGTGCATGTTCGGACTGCGAAAAAAGCAGAAAAACATCTGGGGGCAGATATATGAATTAGTAAGAATTCGTCTTTTAGTTCACCGACCGAATATTCCCTTAAGAACGCTAGTTTCAGCTTCACCCAGTCTGAGGTACACGTCCGGCTGACCCGGCGGTAACAATCGCAGAGGTGCTCCCTTTACCACCTAGCCGAGCAATCGGGAACGTAGGGGTAAGCACAGGAGCCAGGCAACCCAGCTTGGCCAAAACTTAAGTCATATCGATGCATATAATGGTGAATAAAAGGTACATGCGAAGTGTGACACATGTGTGGGGCATAAAGCCCGTATAAATAAGCTTCTGTTAAAGAAGCCCCCAGGTATACTGAGCGCAGATAACGCGTCAGATGTGTGTGAACAGTGCGCAAACGAGCCTTCAACGGCTTCAAAAAAAGGAGGGAGAAGGAGAGAAATAAAAGACAGTTAGAGTATAAAATATAGACGGAGGAAGGAGACGAACTCAGAGTCCGGCGCTAGGCGTAGAATCTTCGGAGACGGCTGCGTTCCATGGGTTTAGCTCGAGTCGGTTATCCAATGTGTTTCGCAGACGGTACGCTCCGCCGGTCAGGACTTGGTCGATGATGAAGGGACCTTCCCATTTGGGCTTGATTTTGTCCTTTTTGTTGTCCAGCAGGCGTAGAACTAGTTCGCCAACATTGTAAAATTTGGCCCGTACTTCTCTGCTTTGATATCTTCGAGCCTGCTGTTGATAGAATGCGGAACGAGCTTTTGCCACGTTGCGCTCCTCCTCTAGGGCGTCCAAACTGTCCTGCCGATCCAGCTCGGCTTCTCTTTCTTCGTACATGCGCACGCGAGGTGAGTCATGGATTATGTCGCAGGGCAAAACTGCCTCTGCGTCGTATACCATAAAAAATGGTGTGAATCCGGTAGTGTGATTCGGCGTGGTCCACAGCCCCTAGAGTACGGAGTCGAGCTCCTCTACCCAGTGCATGTTAGATTCCTTGAGGGACCGCACTAGTCTGGGTTTAATGGCGCTCATGATTAGACCATTTGCTCGTTCGACTTGTCCGTTAGTTTGAGGGTGATAGACTGAAGCGTAGTCGAGCTTGATGCCCATGTTTTTGCACCAGAGTTTAACCTCGTCGGCCATGAAGTTCGTGCCGTTATCAGTGATGATGCTATGCGGGACGCCGTAACGGTGTACTACCCCTGATATGAAGTCTATCACGGGTCCGGATTCGACAGTCTTAACTGGCTTGGCCTCCATCCATTTGGTGAATTTATCCTCCATGACCAATAGGTATTTTTGCTTGTGGGTTCCTCCTTTAAGGGGTCCAACCATGTCAAGCCCCTAGACCGCGAACGGCCAGGTGATGGGTATAGTTTTGAGGGTAGTGGGTGGCATGTGGCTTTGATTAGCAAAGAGCTGGCAACCGACGCATCGTTGGACTAAGTCCTGAGCATCTGCCCGAGCCGTCGGCCAATAAAACCCCGTACGGAAGGCCTTGCCTACAAGGGCCCGGGCTGCGGCATGGTGCCCATCGAGTCCGGCATGAATTTCAGCCAGAAGATTTCGCCCTTCCTCTTCGGAGATACACCTTTGAAGGACTCCAGTTGTGCTTTTCTTATAAAGCTCTCCCTCATGGACCTTATAGGCTTTAGATCGCCGTACTATGCAGCGGGCCTCATTTTGGTCCTCGGGAAGTTCCTGCCTAGTTAAGTAGGCTAGGAGTGGTTCCGTCCACGGGGCAATGACTGCCATTATTTCGTGGGCTGAATGTGTTATTTCATTGGCAGAACCACCGATTGTGTCAGAATGTTCGGTGTTGGGTGGTGCGGTTGGGTCCGGATTGTTGTTTCCGGACTCCCCTTCCCATAGTACGGATGGCTTGAACAACCGCTCTAGGAAGATATTGGGAGGGACAGCATCGCGCTTTGCGCCTATGCGTGCCAATACGTCCGCCGCCTGGTTATTATCCCGGGCTATATGGTGAAATTCAAGCCCTTTAAACCGAACTGACATTTTTAGGACGACGTTACGGTAAGCTGCCATTTTCGGATCCTTGGCGTCAAAGTCTCCATTTATTTGGGATATCGCGAGGTTCGAATCCCTGCGCACCTCTAGGCGTTTAATGCCCATGGAGACCGCCATCCGGAGGCCATGTTGAAGGGCCTCGTATTCGGCTGCGTTGTTGGAGTCCGTGTACATTATCTGGAGTACGTATTGAACTGTGTCTCCGGTTGGGGATGTCAGGATGACACCAGCCCCCAGGACGGCCAACATTTTGGAGCCGTCGAAGTGCATGATCCAATTGGAATATGCGCCGTACTCTTTAGGGAGTTCGGCTTTAGTCCATTCGGCGACGAAGTTGGCCAAAACTTGCGACTTAATAGCTCGCCGTGGCTTGTAGGTTATGTCGAACGGGAGGAGCTCGATGGCCCATTTTGCAATCCGGCCAGTCGCGTCGTGGTTGTTTATAATGTCACTAAGAGGTACTTCGGAGACTACTATTATTGAACACTCTTGAAAGTAGTGTTGCAGCTTCTGGGATGCCATGAACACCGCGTATGCTATCTTTTGATAATGTGGATTCCGGGACTTGCATGGAGTTAGGACAGTGGACACGTAGTAAACTGGTTTTTGAAGGGGGAACTTGTGTCCGTCTGTTTATCGTTCGACAACGAGCACCGCGCTTACAACTTGATGTGTTGCTGCGATATATAATAACATTGGTTCGCCCATATTGGGCGCGGCCAGGACCGGATTTGTTGCCAATATGGCTTTTATTTCTTCGAGTCCGGCCGTGGCGGCATCCGTCCACTCGAAGTGTTCGGTGCGCTGGAGGAGGCGATAAAGGGGTAATGCCTTTTCTCCCAAATGGGAGATAAAGCGGCTTAGAGCCGCCATGCATTCAGTCAATTTTTGTATTTGTTTGAGGTCTTTTGGGATATCCAATTGTGACAGAGCTCGGATCTTGGCTGGGTTTGCTTCAATTCCTCTACCGGATACAATGAAGCCCAAGAGCTTTCCGGCTGGTATGCCGAAGACGCTTCCGAATTCAGCTTAATGTCGTATGTTCGGAGATTGTCGAATGTGAGCCTCAAGTCGTCTACTAGAGTTTCGACATGCTTGGATTTGACGACCACATCGTCTATGTATGCCTCCACTGTTTTGCCGATCTGGTTTGCCAGACATGTCTGAATCATGCGCTGATATGTTGCACCGGCGTTTTTGAGCCCGAAGGGCATTGTGTTGAAGCAGAATGGGCCATATGGAGTGATGAATGCCGTTGCGGCTTGGTCTGGTTCCGCCATCTTGATTTGGTGGTAGCCGGAGTATGCGTCGAGGAAGCACAATGAATCGTGCCCTACGGTAGCGTCGATAATTTGATTGATGCGGGGGAGGGGGAAGGTATCCTTTGGGCAAGCCTTGGTAAGGCCCTTGAAGTCGACACACAGGCGCCAGGATTTATCCTTCTTTGGTACCATCACCAGGTTTGCTAGCCAGTCCGGATGTTTTATATCTCTGATGAATCCGGCTTCCAATAGTTTGGCTAGCTCCTCTCCCATTGCCTGTCTCTTGGGTTCGGAAAATCGCCGAAGAGCCTGTTTGATTGGCTTGAATCCTTTTAGGATATTTAGGCTATGCTCGGCCAGCCGGCGTGGGATTCCTGGCATGTCTAAAGGGTGCCAGGAAAAAATGTCCCAATTTTTCCCGTAGGAATTCTCGTAGTGCGGCGTCTACATCGGGGTTTAACTGTGCCCCAATGGATGCCGTCTTTGTAGGGTCCGTTGGATGGACTTGGAATTTGACTATTTCGTCCGCTGGCTTAAAAGAGGTGGACTTGGATCTCTTATCGAGTATCACATCGTCCCTGTTCACTATGGAGCGCAGTGCAGTGAGTTCCTCGGCCGCTAGGGCTTCGGATAGTGCCTCGAGGGCTAGTGCGGCTGTCTTATTTTCGGTGCGGAGTGCTATGTCCGGATCACTGGCAAGAGTGATGATTCCGTTGGGCCCAGGCATTTTGAGCTTTATGTACCCGTAATGGGGTATAGCTTGAAAAATTGTGAATGCCTCTCGCCCTAATAAAGCTTGATATCCGCTGCTGAACGGGGCCACTTGGAACGTGACCTCTTCGGACCTGTAATTGTCCGGCAAGCCGAACACCACATCCAGTGTAATTTTTCCTGTGCAGCGTGCTTCCCGACTAGGGATTATTCCTCTAAAGGTTGTGCTGCTTCGCTCAATGCGGCTCCAGCCTATTTCCATTTTTCAAGGGTTTCCTCCTAAATGAGGTTTAATCTGCTGCCGCCATCCATGAGTACCTTGGTAAGGCGAAGCCGCCCACTATTGGACCGAGGACCAATGCGGCCGGTGCTCGGGCTGTTCGAATTTAGGTTCAATCAACGGGCGTTAAAGGTAATAGCCGTGTCACTCCATGGATTTATTGTTGCTACTTGGTAGACTTCGGCAAGGTTGTAGAGTGTTCATTTCTGCATATTATTTGATGCGAAAGTCTCGAAGACTGTTAATACCATACGGGTATTGCTGGGCTGGTTCTCTGGAACTAGAAGCTCTTCGCCACTTTTGGCCACCTGCCGTAGTATCCAACATGCTCGAAGGCTATGAGTTGGAGTGGCGCCCTCTGTACTATGAATTTTGCAGGGTCCATTGAGCCATCCCTCCAGTACGGTTCCATGCCCTTTAGGGTTTTTTTGCTTTTTGGTATTTAACCCAGGTGCCTGGCAATGATGCACCCTTTTATTTTGGACTAGGGTAGTATTCGGAGCCGGATTATCCCAAAATTTGGTTTCGGTTTTCCAGGCGCTCTCCATCGCACTGTACTTTCGTACTATGGACGCCAAGTCGGCAAAGCGTGTAATTTCACGACGACTTATGGCATTTAGGATTCCTTTGTCCGTGCAATTATTGCAGAAAAGTCAAATTGCGTCTTCCTCACGGCAGTCCTTTATCCTGTCCATAACCAGGAGGAATCTGGCCCAGTAATGGTGTACTGTTTCAGCGGGCTCTTGCCGAATTCGGGATAGATCGCTTATGTTTGCGTGGGCGGGTGGAATTAAATTCAGAACCCCGTCTAATCTAAGACTCAAGGGCCGACAAGTTTCCGAACTTGGAAGCTTGGGTTTTTGGATATTGTCCAATGAATCCAGCCCGCTGCCTGACTTTAGGTTCAGGACTTGATCGATGTCCGTCCCTCCGCGGGAATCCGGCATGGAGGGGTAGGGAATCCGGACATATCTAGTCCTTAATATAGAAGAAGGGTCGCCGTACTGTTCCTCCACCACAGCAACGTGGTGGGTAGCCTGGGGAGAGTTGATCTCTCTCAGATCGGTTTTAGGCCCAATCTGATCGTAGTCTGTAGCGACTCCCAGGGCGGCGATGCGATCCAATAGCTCGTTTAAGGAGGAGAGCTCCATCGGATTTAGCTGCTCGGCAAGTTCCGAGTTAACGTGAAGGTTGCTTTCGATGACCCGAGAGGTCATCGTCGGCGCGGCGGCCGAACAGGCGGTCATAAGAAAAACGCCTAGCCGGAGAGTTTGGCCGATGGCCAAAGCTCCTTTAGCAACGGTGCCGCCTTTAAAGACGGGACGAGGCATCCTTCCTGATGACGAAGGCACAGAGGAACTCTCAATGAAAGCACCAATGTCGGTGTCAAAACCGGCGGATCTCGGGTAGGGTGTCCCGAACTGTGCATCTAGGCGGATGGTAACAGGAGACAAGGGACACGATGTTTTTACCCAGGTTCGGGCCCTCTCGGTGGAGGTAAAACCCTACTCCTGCTTGATTAATATTGATGATATGGGTAGTACAAGAGTAGATCTACCACGAGATCAGAGAGGCTAAACCCTAGAAGCTAGCCTGTGGTGTGATTGTTGTTCGTCCTACGGACTAAAACCCTCCGGTTTATATAGACAACGGAGAGGGCTAGGGTTACACAGAGTCGGTTACAATGGTAGGAGATCTACTTATCCGTATCGCGAAGCTTGCCTTCCACGCCAACGAAAGTCCCATCCGGACACGGGACGGAGTCTTCAATCTTGTATCTTCATAGTCCAGGAGTCCGGCCAAAGGTGATAGTTCGGCTATCCGGACACCCCCTAATCCGGGACTCCCTCAGATACACAAGAGCATTAGTTTGATGTAAGAACATGGTTAATACACAGATGTACTAGTATGTACCAAAAACAGAAAGGCATGTCATATTCAAAGGTATAATGTGTAAGCTAAGCAGATGCAATTTAACCAAATTGGAAGCAATACAAGCTAGACATCCGGCTGGAGTGGTGAACATGATCATCAAGGACATGAGAGCCTGGTGGGAGGCGGGCTGCTTTGCCACCATCGCGGCTTTTTAGTTGGCTTCCAGCTGATGCCTGTCTTTGCTGGGCTTGTCACTGGCTCCGCCAGTGCCCTGACTAGCTATTTGTCTTCTGGTGCTCACGGGATGGTGGTTCATGTAAAAAATATCTTTCCTTATCTTAATAAAGACCGACTTCGGACTTTAGAATACAAGCTAGACACCATATGGAACATGCAACCACATATGACATAGCGAAGTTAATCAAGCACCTAGGATGGTAGTTCATTGCGAGCGAGGTCATCAACTCCAGAGCAACGTTTACCGTCTCCATCTGCTGACACTGCACCCTTTAAAGCACTGTAACGCGCCGCGCCTAGCCGCGTAGAAAGCTGGCACGACTTGTCTCTTTTCTTTTTTGCTTCGCTTTTGGCAGACTCTGAAATACCCTTGCATAAAAACACAATAGTGAGAGTATGGATGAAGTGTGTGTAGAACTAGTGCAATGTAAAAGTAGCAGATAGCAGGTGGTTGAAAAATAAAGGACAGGAGACATATGATAGCTCTACAACATTGCATGGCAAACAAAATTAGATTCTACTCCGTATGATTTTGTAATATATATGAGCACAGGAAATGCAGGTACTCCTCTAGCACACCACCACATGTGGTCATATATAAGATAACAGTCGACTGAAAATAAATAGGTCAGTTGATTTTTTAATGAACCGTCCGATCTATAAGGAACGGGCAGATGGCCTTCGTCTACCTCCCGCCAGTCACTGTTGACGATCTTTCTCAAACCACCAGCGACCACCGGCCCAGACCCGTGCCTCCGCCGCCCCGCCCTCCCACTCACACCAGCGCCGTGCTTGGCAGCGCCCCCAAGACATCCCTTTAATCTCGGACGACCTCCAGATCGGGCGCTAGTAGCTCTAGGTCGCACACGCCCCTAAGATAAATACCAAGGCGCTGCTTCCCCGGCGTAATAGTCGTACTAGCGCCTGTTACGCCGGGGAATGCTTCTGTTAATTGGGAATCAACTGGCCAGAAATTGAAATTCAGGGGGGCGACGGACCTCTAGCTAAGGTGAAATAGTATATGAGGAGAAACCTTGTGCATCGCGAGTTGCTAGGAACATCTAGTATCAAGAAGAAGCGGTCAACTAGTGTCTTCTGTGGGATGAATACCGTGCAAGCAGAGACGTAAGATTTGCACGAATAAGGGAAGAGGAGTACCTTCTTCGGTTGCCGGTGTGGTCACCTCCACATGTCGCGTCGATCTTCTTCTTTTTACCAGGGAAACCGATGTTCTAGAGGGTGCAGGCTTGGACAAACCCATGGCCCAATTGTTGACTGTGTTGCCATGGCCAAATTGTTGACTGTGTTGCCGTGACAGTATAGAGCACAAATTCTACTCCCCTGTCCCTTCTATCACAAATCACAAAGCAGTGAGGCATCAAATCACAAAGCACGGACGAAGCAACTATCATTTCACTCTTCGCTGACTCCGCTTCTCCATCGTCTTCTTCGAGAAACCATCTCACCGCACTAGTACTCCTAGTAGTAGTACTAGTAAAGGACTTCCTGGATGCAAATAAGGCGGTTGTCTCGGCTTGCAGGCGGCACCTGCGAACGACTTACCGTGGTCTCCCTCAATGGTGTTCTCCATCGAACGCACTTCACCAAACCACCAAAAACAAAGTCGTCGACGTCACCGCAATGGGCAAGGAATTCAAATATAGTTACTACCTCCATTTTTTTGTACACAAGGCCAGTATATCAAAATTACAATTTGCAAAGGGCCACTAACACTAATCGAGGCAAAATTGATGGGGTTAGCAACCAAGGACATTAATGTCCCCTGCATGCATGCAGAAGTGAGAATGTTCGTTTGCATGGCGCTGCATTAATCAAGCGATGAGGAGTGAGATGGTTAGCTCTTTGGTCTTTCGAGAAAAAATATGCATTAATTGACACGTGAAACGAGGATTTGTATCGAAGGAAAACCCCACCTTTCTTTTTTAACACTAGTACTCCTAGTACGTACGTACTTATCCTGTTTGGGTCTAGGCCTTGCATTGCCAAACTTCGCCACACATTTTTGCCAAGCTTGCCTAAAGTTTTCAAAATGAGAAGGAGGTACACTTGCGCACGGCTATCGCGGTCGCACCGCACCATCACACTGCCGCCCCTGCTTGCGCCATGTGTCGCACCGCACCTCACCAGATCGCTCCCTGCACGCCGCAAACCCAACCAAGGGAACACACCCTCACTGACACGTGCTGTCGCATGTGAACAAACCAAGCTCATCCATCCTATCGCTGACACATAATTTTCGTTCATAGAGTATGTTTATCCAACCAGAGTATCCGTACGGCCCGTGCGGTGGTTTGTTGGGGAAGAAGAAGACGTGAGGAAGAAGGAAAGAAGGGTTAGGAGACGTAGGATATTCATCCAACCGCCTGAAATGGTAGACTGACCCAAGTCAGGCGACTTGCATAACAAATAGTATGTTTTTACACAGCAAAAGATCCATAAAAACAACAACATAAATAAAAACTAGCATTGCTCACAGAAAGAGACGGCCTTGTCGTCTTTGGCTGCCGGCGCGAACCAGCTGTCGCTCCCGACGTGTGTCTCCACACCGTGGTTGTCCTCGGCCTCCAGCTACTCGTTCAAGCGGAGCGTGCGGGCGCTCTGCACGGACGAGAGCACAGCCCCGTTCAAGTCGAGGACATCTGGTTCCGCCTGCAAGAGGGCGTCGATAACAGCGGCATCCGTGCGCTCCGCGTCGAGTCGAGCCTCCGCCGCCCGGTTCATGTCCAGGACTTCCGGTTCCGCCTGCAGGAGGGCATTGATGAGAGCGGCATCCGCGCGCTCTGCGTCGAGTCGAGCCTCTGCCGCCCGGTTCATGTCCAGGACGTCCGGTTCCGCCTGCAGGAGGGCCTCGATGGCAGCGGCATCCGCGCGCTCCGCCTCAAGTTGAGCCTCCGCCGCCCGGTTCACATCCACGACATCCGGTTCCGCCTGCAGGAGAGCCTCGATGGCAGCGGCATGCGCGCGCTCCATGTCGAGTTGAGCCTCTACCTCCCGGTCCTGCTTTAGTATCGCCATGTTGAACCGCTGGTCCGCCTGCACCATGGGGGACTCGGACGCCGACAAGAAGTCAACGTCCATCGTCTCATACCCATCGGGGGCCTTCTGCGCCGCGACCTCTGCAGTGAACATTGGATCGACTTCCTCCTCCTCGTAGCTTGGCTCCAGAGAACTCGAGGATTGGCCCGCCGCAAAGAGAGCTTGGGAACGGAGTTCTGTGGCGCAGACCGCCGCCGTGATTTCTGCGTGGCGCTCCGGCGTCAGCATCTTGTAGTAAGTGATCTTGCGGCGCACCATGGCTTTCCGGTGAACTAGGGGACGCTAGATGCGGGCTAGGGGATCGAAAGGTGGGGGAATGGGCTGGAGATTTGGTGTGGTTTTAGGGCAGTGGCTGGCGTAGGCCGAGCAGCAAAGGTTCTGGTGTGAATAGTGGTTCCGGTGACGACCGGTCAATCGGTTTTGACTGTACATCGCTCTTGTCGCATTCGCGTTGCAGCCCGGCACGCTGAACCCTCCACGTCGCTCACCAAATGGAACGCGCTTCGTCTTGCATTTTCGCCGCTTGGGACCGCAGCTTGAGAGCAAACCGACGTCCCCTCCCCTCCCCGCCCGCGTCATTTATTATACCACCACTCCCTCCGTTTTATGCGGAGTAAATGAAAACAGTGGGAGTATACTACGGATGAGGATCCCCTGACGTGGTCGAACACATTGAGTAACTGACATGTGGGGCCTAGCAAGCATGGGGTCCGCCAGTAAGTGACCGAAAGGGAGGGTAAGGCAGGGATACCTACGTCAGAGGATCCACTTCCACTATACTACTTTGACCAAATGTTAGAGTAATAATATATGACATGCAACTTACACAAATGTTAGAGTAATAATATATGACATGCAACTTACATAAAGCATACAGGGTCTAATGCGTTTTTTGAGGCTAACTTTGACCAAATGTTAGAGTAATAATATATGACATGCAACTTACACAAAGCATATGGTCAATTTCGTATGTGAAAGGAGTTTCCAATGATATAATTTTCACATTATACATCTCATGTACTCCCTCTGTCTAGGTGTGTAAGTCATCTTACGAAAACCAAATAATCCCAAAACACGTAGGCGTGGTGCATTAACTTCTACCTCGTTTCTTGTTTCTTGACATATGAACCAATAAGAGATGAGGGTGTGCATGCTTTTAATGACCTGAGACTATCAAACATGACATGCAAGGTTAGTTCATTGCATGCAATACTATTAATTAGCAAATAAACATTAATGTCTCTCGTTTCCCCTCCTCCTTGGTCACGGTGCACAGCCTAAGATGACTTACTCACCTATATGAAAGGAGTACTATTAATCTTGTCAATAGTCAAATTGGAAACCATCTCGAGTACAAATCTAGGAGTACGTCTTTAATCTAACAATATTGATCGGGCGTTGTTGAATGTTGATACCTTTTTTATCATAGTAGAGATACTTTGACTACACATAAAACTTATATGTAAAGTAGAAAGGATAGGAGGGAGTATATTATGCGTTCAAAAACGAAGCGAACATTCAATACCCTTTATATATGATTTATGGATGCTATGATCACGGTTCAAAATTTTGAATCCGCCTTAGGTATCACGTGCCCCACTCGCTCCTCTCGATTTCATCTCGGGTCCAAGATCTATTGAAAGAGGACTAGGGTGGGTACATGCGAATGATACTCGGCGGAATGTTCAAATGAGGCATGCGGGAGGATGGACTCATTCGGAGGCGACATGATCGATGGAGAAGAGGGTTGGAGAGGAATGAGAAATAAGCAAACGCCACATGATTACACTTGAACGGCTCAAATAAACAATAAGTTGTCTCGCTTGGCCTACATAGTGAAAGGCCTAATGCGCAACGCGGAGCACTGACGCTCAAATATGGCCGGGAAAACAAGGAAACCGACATGTGGGGCACACCCGTCGGGACGATGTAGCGCAGACTAGTCTAATGGAGGAGCTGGCCCATGACCTCCTCGCCACCAACAACCGTTCATATGGGTCGTTGGGGCCAACAACGGGGCGCAGCTCCAGCACCGCCTCTGGACACAGCGACCACGGTGAGCGGCACGCTCATATCGTTGATAGACACGGTCGGTTTCAGTGTGCCGAGGGTGGCGTTTGTGCTGTGGCACGACCAACGGTATGTTTGGTTTGTGCCCAAGGTTGCCCCATCAAAGCATTGGGTAGCCAAAATTTTGGTTGAGGTATTGGTTGCCCATGATATGGCCGACATTGGCAAGAAAAATGAACTAGAGTTGGCTAGAGTTCATTGGCATGCCAAAGAAATGGCAACCATCCAAACAAAGACTAATCTTTGGGTCATGACCAAAATTTTGGTAAGGTGCACTTTGGCCACAATCCAAACACACCCCAACACCCGGCTCATCGAGGATGCACAGGGCGCCGCGACGCGTCCACGGAGTGGTGTAGCGCGGCCAACTGCATCCTCTGGACCTGAGACCATGCCGGGTCGTCTTGCTTTTTCAATGACATGCGGGGATCGCATTTGAGCAAAGGGCATCTCCAACGTTGCCACGATCGCAGCTGACTACCCTGCCACACCAAAGCCCTCGTCCCTCGCGCCGTCGCGCGATGCATTCCCAGCTGGCGCCAGCTGCCCGCATTCATGCCGTCCGTTTGTATGTCGTCGTTAAGAGGCTCGGTGCCTGAGGAACCAACTCCGGCGACTTAATGACGCACCCGGACGCTTGGCCTCACCGAATGCGCTACTTAAAGTGGCAACGCCCAGCTAACCTCCACATCATAGCGCATCGTCCTCCTACCTGGCACCACATCCGCCATGACCGCAAGTGCGAACGCTCTGCGGGAGAGCTTGTCTTTGAGGATGAAGCTCGAGGTCGCCGCCCTCGCTCAAGTCGCCTCTCGCGACGCAATAGCGGCTTAGCCGGACGCGGACGCGACCGCACAAGCGGTGGCCACGCTGGCGGCTGACGACGGGAGCACCGTCAGCCACGCGTCCTACTTGCCGCCGTCCAACGTCCGGCACCGCCGAGGTCGGGGACTCCTCCGAGGATGAGTAGGGCATGGGAGGCGGTAGGGCATGGTGTGCCAACTGGCCGGTCCGTATCCCGTGTTCTACTCTTCCTCGCCGGAGACCGCACCTTCACTTCACGGGTCTTGAACCCCGCCCCCGTACATAGAGATCGCAGATGGAGGACGTCAGTCGCCGCTGTGGAATAGGTTTAGGGTCGGGTTTCTTTTATTTTTCTGTCCTATAAAAGTTCGAAATGTAATGAAAATCTGCCGTGTTTGCATTAATCTCGGCCGGTGTATATGAACTTTCACAACAATATACATATTGTAGGAGTACTAGCAAGATGCCCGTGCGTTGCACGGAAGATCAAGATCTTGTGGGAGAAAAGGATGAACGAGGGAAAGCCTTATCTGCAAATGTGGAGAGGAGTGCGGGTAAATTGTCATAGTTTCCTTCCTATCCGTTAGATATAGATCGGACGGCCTATATTGCAGGATGACAGGCACACCATCATCACCAACTCTGCTTTTTATTGAACCGAGACAAATCTAAAATACCCAACTAAGCTTTTAGTTGGGATTACCGGATTACTAGTAGTAGTATCGATGGATCGCGCGAAGCAACATTTTTTTTGAGGGGGTGAAGCACCTAGTTTAAAAGGAAAAAGGCGGTACACTCACAGCACTCTGTCGTGATCGCATTGCACCCCACACGTTCGGTCCTGCACACGGCTCATGCAAACGGGCAGCTTCGCTTGCCTCTTCACCGACACGTGGGACTGCACTTGGAGAAACCGACCATGCGCTAAACTCCCCGCCCATCGTAGCGAAAATCCTCCCCCACAAAAATTCCTCCAAATTGATTCAACCGCCTTCGCCAAATATTCCCCAAACCCCCTCCCCGTCCCCCGACTCCATTTGCTCCGCCAAAGCCGCCCTCCCTGCCAGCGCCGATACGTCGGCGCCGCGGTTCATCGAGGGGACGCACGACAATCCTCTCGCTCCCACAGTACGCTCTCATAGACTGCCGTCCTCTAGCCGCGCCACCACCTCTGGCTATGTTCTTGTGGAGGTGCACGGCGGTCAGCGCCGCCACTGCTGGCAACGTTGTGTGGAGACGCACGGCGGTCAGCTTCTCCCACAGTACGCACATTCTAGACTGAGGCCCCGTTCATGTCGGTGTAGCGTTGAATGTTAGCTGATAGACGCTGTTAATCTCATTGTTTGCCGAAGTAGTTTACTGTCAATATGCTCTGCTTAAGAAGCTTCCTTGCCCTGTTTTGCACTAAATCTACTTAGCTGAGATGGCATGCCAAGGCCGATTAGTTGCTAAAATATCCTGCCATATATTTATTGTGAAGTAGATTGCCATGGTCTAGTAGCCAATCTGTTAGGTGAAATAGCTCTACACTGTTTTATACTCGATCTTTGTTGCTGCAATGGACTTCGATAGTTCGATGGCTGTGTGCCCGGCCTCATTGACTGCTGAAACAGCCTGCCATAATTTAGCACTCAAATCTGTTTGCTGAATTAGCTTTACATATATTTCGTTACTTAGATCTGGTCGTCCAAATATGTTGCCACAGCTTTAGAAATCGACCTAGGTATTTTTTCTGGACTTCAAAAAAAGCATATATGTTTTTCCTGTAATATCTAGTAGAAGAACTAATTTGTATGTCTAATAGATGGACAGGACTTGGATAACTTCTGCTCGAAGATTCTCCGCTGCATATGTCGAGGGGGTTGAAAACTTCAGGAACTTTATCAGAGCTGAGTACGGTGGTCCGAAATCAGATGTGCTCTGCCCGTGTAGCAGTTGTATGAATTCAGTTACAAGACCCGACCAACTGTGCAAAATCATCTACACTTGTGCGGGATGTCGGTCACATATACTAGGTGGGTTCATCATGGTGAAGCTGTGAACGCCAATGTTATTGACTACGTGGAAGCAGCAGATCACCATCTTGATCTGCCTGATGCTCAGGTGGAAGAGGAGGAGGAGGTGGTGATGGCGGAGCCAGTGAGTTTGACCAACATTGAAACAATGCTAGGAAATGCTCGTGCATTCCGTGAACTTTCACCTGCAGAACAAAAAATGGTGGGCCCGCATGTTGGAACAATGCAACGTTGCTGTCACCCCAGGAAATAAGCTGTCAGTAATCTCAGCTATGGTCACCTTTCTTCAGGTGAAGACATCTGAGCGGATGACCAATAAATCATTCGATGCGTTGTTGGCTGCTTTCCGCAAATCTTTCCCAGATGCGTCTGAGCTGCCACACACCTACAGTAAAATGAAGAATTTCCTTCTTGCAGTTGGAATTGGATATGATATGATCCATGTCTGTAAGAATAATTGTGTTCTGTTCCGGAAGGATTATGCCAACTTAAGTGAATGCCCGAAATGCAAATCATCAAGATGGAAAGATGGCGATGTTGTGAAGAGGGTTCCTCGTAATGTTCTGATACATTTTCCAATTACACCAAGATTGCAGAGATTGTTTCATGATGCTAAAACAAGAGAGGATGTACTGTGGCATTCTAGGAACCAGGAGTACAGATATCAGAATGTAATGAGCCATCCATCTCATGGTAGTGAGTGGAAAAGCTTCAATGATAAACACAAAGAGTTTGTCACTGACCGAGAAACATTAGACTTGGCTTAGCTTCAGATGGATTTAACCCATTTGGCCACCAGAGCGCCACATATAGCATGTGGCCAATGCTTGTTATCCCTTACAACATGCCTCCAAATGTCTGCGCCAAAGAATCAAACTACATGATGGCCTTGCTCATCCCAGGTCCAAAAAGTTCTGGAAAGGATTTTGATTTGTTCATGGAGCCTCTTGTGGAGGAACTTCAACAGCTATGGAAGGGTGTTCTCACTCGAGACCTATATAGCAGCCCACTAGCTGATTTCTTTCTGCGTGCTGTTGTAATTTGGTGCATCCATGATTATCCGGCTTTGGGCACTATGTCAGGGCGAACGACACATGGTTACAATGAATGTGTTCGATGTGACAAGAATCTGCTGTCATACGCAATACTTAGCAAGATCTGTTACATTGGACACCGTCGTTTCCTTGCCAAGGACAAGCCGCATCCTAGAAAATACCGAAGACATGCGTTCAATGCAAAGCATGAAAACCGTGATGCACCAAAGAGGCTCACCGCCAATGAGTTGCAAGTGGAATTAGAGAAGGTCAGGCATACTACACCAGGAAACCATCCTGGTAATGGTAGCGGGAAAAGGAAGCGTGGCACGGTAGAAGAGAGATTATTGTTTACCCGCAGGTCCACTTTGTGGGACTTGGATTATTGGAAAGATTTGGATCTGTGGCATAATCTTGATTTGATGCACATCAAGAAAAATATATGTGACAGCATTATCGGCACACTTCTTAACATTGAAGGCAAGACGAAAGATACCTTAAAATCTAGGATTGATTTGACACACCTGGGTATCAGAAAGGATTTGCAGGTGCAAGATGAAGGTAAACCACGGGATATGGCACCAGCTGTGTACGTCTTGGACAAGGTAAGAAGAAAAGAATTCTGCGAGGTCCTATCACGTGTGAGATTCCCACATGGATTTGCTTCCAACCCTGAAAGGAGTCAGTGCAGATGGAAACAAGGTACAAGGGTTGAAAACTCATGAATGCCATGTCCTACTTCAAACGGTTTTACCTGTTATCCTTAGAGGATTGGGCCGCCCTGACTTATATAGAGCAGTTGCAAAGTTGGGAGAATTCTTTAGGGAACTCTGCAGTAGAAATATCAGGATATATGCTTTGGAGCGTCTTAGAGACAAGATACCAACAATCCTATGCGACCTTGAGAAGATATATCCTCCAGCCTTCTTTGATGTGATGGTGCATTTGGCTGTTCATCTACCTGATGAGGCACTACTTAGAGGTCCAGTACAGTATGGCTGGATGTACCCTATTGAAAGGCGGCTAAGCACTTTCAAGGGCTATGTTAGGAACAGAGCTAGACCCGAGGGTTCCATTGCAGAGGCCTACATTGGTACAGAAGCATTGACATTCTGCTCAAAATACATTGAAACAGTTGATCAGCTTAGCAAAGAGGTGGGTGAAGACAATCCCGGGCTCAATGTTTTCGATTATTCTGTTCGAGTTACAAGGAAGAGTCGACAAGAGGACAAACCTAAAGATTTGGACAAAATGGTTTGGTATGTCTTGAATAACTGTCCTGAGATACTACCTTATATCAAGTAAGTGCAGTACTGCAGCTTATACATCGTAATCTACTAAACTTGCAGCACATTCTTATATATTTTGATGTTTGACGCGATCACTATGTTGTGCAGCATCTACAAAGAGGAGTTACTGCCGCAAAATCCAAGAAACCTTGACAAACTGGTTATGGCAGGATTTGCGAAATGGTTCAAGAACCATGTAAGCTTTTGAAGTGCACTGTCAGTTTTTTTTAATATATTGAGTACATAAGATGATCAGCTTGTCTATTTTCTAACCATAGGTTAAGAAGACGCGGAGGATGGGCAGGCGTTGATGATGCCCTTTACTCACTAGCAATGGGTCCCGATACTCGGGTAAGACATTATGAATCTTGCGTTGTTGGAGATGTGCGCTACAACACCCTTGCATGAGATGAAGGCAGAAGACACAAAAGCAGTGCCATCATGAGCACGGATCACGATGACAAAGAGACAATCTGAAATGTATGCTAACATAATGTACATTGTTCGATTGCAGATATCTCGATTTGAGGATCATCGGTGTGTGGTTCATTGTCTTTGTCGTTGGTATAACCTGTTTTCTAGGATCGCAAAACCCAGAGCTGATGATTATTTCAAATCCATCAATGTCAAGGCGGCGTACCAGACCAACGAGCCTTTATTTTGGCAAATCAAGCAACACAGATATTTTTTTCTTGGAAGAAACATTTGCACGTAGCGATGGCTGGAGAGTATTGCAAAGGTTTGAGCAGAGGAATTCGTTTAATGAAGTTGCACAACAAGATGATGCTTACACTGCTCCTGATGTACAAGATAACATAGATGTTCCTAATATCTTTGAGAACCATCACGTCAATGATGCCGAAAAAGATTGTCTGTCGTGCTGTGGACATACAAGAGTTGATCAAGAAGAAGCCAACGTTCGAGGACGTTGAGGACGAAGAAGAAGATGACACCATGGGGAATTACGATTCAGACTGATACACATGGCGAAGATGTTGACGCTGCTGCTGCGGATGATGATTACATTGCATTTGTCGTATTTGCCTGTCAGAAGACGTTTTTTTATCTACTATGTGAAATTGTGTTTGCTATGAGAACTGAAACTTGATGAACATGTTGTTTAGTATTTTGCTGTGAGAACATCACTTGTTATGTATGCTGATTTGTGTTTGGTGATTGTATGACAACTAAAACATGATGACATTGTTGTTTGATTGTACTCATATTTGGCTATGAAACTTGAATTTGATGACATAGTTTGCTGTTGGACTGCAATTTGCTCGACGTCTTCGAATGAGAACAAAGCTGACCCGACAGGGCCTATGCTATTTATTTATTTATATGAGAAAAAGGGGATACCCCCTGATTTCCGTTAATAGAAATCATGAGATGTTCACAACACTACGCCCAGCATGCTACACAGGTTTCATTCATTACTAGTTTCAGCAAAGTGCTCATGTCGTAGCCACTGAATACATCACGAGTGCTACATACACTGCAAATAAAGAGACAATCATCCTACATAGCACATCAATTTTGCCCATTATCTTCACAAGCTCTTTCATCTCCTCATTGTTGTCAAGGTCGTTCAGTAGCTGTTGCTTGTCCATGATCAGAGGAACTGCATCTTTAACCTTCTACTCTGCATCTTCCTCTTCTGTCGTTCCTTCAGTTACTTGTCCAACACCCCAACCTGCTGGTATTGGGATTCCTCGGCTAACCAAATAATCAGCGTAGTTGCATTCCCGCACATTAGCAACTTCCCAGAAATACAAATCACATGAATCTTCCCTTTTCTGCACGAATCAAATTGGAAGATCATCAACCAAACTATTAAAAAATTAGCAACTGAAAGCAGCAGAACAACACTTAAACATATTATTACCCCATGATTCGGGCATTTGTAGAAGACTCGGCCAGGGTTGCGGATTGTGGTTGAGACGCGACGGATGACTCTGCGTGATTTGCAGCAGTGGCACCACACCAACGGCAGCGGATTGCGATGAGCAATCGGCTGCGGTGCGCGTGCCGGCGGGGGTGTGATGAGACCCACAGATGATGGTACGGGTGGCGACTTGGCGCATATCTGGTTGTTACTCGTCAAGAGCAGTGGACGAGCAGCCATGGGACATGGTTGCTTTGCGCCGAAAGCTTCGATGCTAGGCAGAGTAAGTAGAGAAGAAGAGAAGCGAACATTGGATATGTCAGTTTCATTACTTGCAGAGTAGGATAGCACCATATATAGTCATAGTCTAGGTTTGGATTCGAACCAGCTACAAGAGCATGTCTTTCTTTTTTCTAAAACTCGGCAACGTCTCTTTACTGGTACACTAGCTTGTTCTGTACGCCTTCCCAAGTCTTTGATTTTCTTTCCCTTTTTTGCGAGGAAGGAAGGAGGACAAAATTGAGAGTTCCTCGGACTCGAACCCAAGACCTCTCGGTTGAAAACCAAGGGTGCTAGTCAGTTATGTGGCGAACGTTTCCTGTGAGGAGGACGGCAGACGAACGCATTTTCCTCGCAGTTTTCTTCCTATATATAAAAAGGGATTATTAGATTTATGCCCCTAGTTGTGTCCCACTCGTTTGTTTTACCCCTAATTCCCAAAAGTCATCGGTTCTGTCCAAATCACTTTGCTCCTCTTATGCTTTTGCCCTTTGACCATTTGACCGTCAGTTTGAAAACTTCATAACTTATTCATACCAAATCAGAAAAATGCAAATAAGATAGCAAAATGTTCAGAAAAACATCACCTATATGTCAGTGTCATTTGCATTCATGAAAAAAGTGTTGGAAAGTGCCCATCCGAGTTTTAGCTCTTATGCTACCACCATGAATAGTAAAATCTAAAAAAGTTCAAAAAAATTCAAAAAAAAATTTGGTGGCAAAGAATGACAAATGTTTTAAGTGCCTGCCAAGTTTCATCAGGAAATAACATTCGTGGGTGCCGCGGCGAAAAAACAATTAACACTCAAAAATAGATTACTTTTTGCCACGACTTCCACGAATGTCGTTCCCTAATGAAACTTGGCAAGCACTTAGAACATTTGTCGTTCTTTGCCACCATATTTTTTTTGAATTTTTTTGAATTTTTTTAGAGCTTACTATTCATGGTGGTATCGAAAGAACTAAAACCCGGATGTGCACTTTCCAACACTTTTTTCATGAATGCAAATGACTCTGACATATAGGTGATGTTTTCTGGACATTTTGGTATCTTATTTGCATTTTTCTGATTTAGTATGAAGTAGTTATGAATTTTTCAAACTGACGGTCAAACGGTTAAAGGGCAAAAGCATAAGAGGAGCAAAGTGACTTGGACAGAACCGTTGACTTTTGGGAATTAGGGGTAAAACAGACGAGTGGGACACAACTAGGGGCATAAATCTAATTATCCCATATAAAAAAGTATGCTACTTGGTGTCCGCTTAGTCAAAAAACGATTGTGCCAACCTTGACCATTCGATTGACATTCAACGTCTGTCACGTTTCTTCAGTCTCTTCTTCCTCGAGCCGCCAAAGCCAAACCAGCGCCAAGCGGATCGCTCTGCTCCCGCCTCCCACGACCGGTTGTGATCTTCCCGGCTCTGCTCGTTCCGCTCGAGGCCTCACCATCGCCCTCCGCCTTGGTTCGCTCGCCCAGGGCGCGCCTCGGTGTTGTCAACATGGTCAACAACCGAGAGGAATAAGGAGATGACTGTACATGGTGAGGATGACAGTAGGGACCCAGTAGCGTGTGCAGTAATTTTGTTTTTTCGGGACGGAGAAGGGTATCAACTGGGTTGTGCGGGACCCGTGGCCCGTCTAGCCCAGGCTTTTATTTCATATGTTTAGCACATGACCAGCCCAGTTTGTTTTTTTCCTTTCTGAATAATGGCTAGCTAGCTATTTTGTTTTGCAGAATAACCACCATAGGCCTACTTGCTTTTCTACACCCTGCTGGGCCGGAAATCTTTCAAGACGAGGAGGGATGCATTTTGCCTAGAAAATGGGCTATAAGTAATAAGAAATGGGCTATAAGTAATAAGAAATGGGATATAAGTAATATAAATGGGCTGTAAAATTAAAAAAATACAGCAAACAGGCAATTAGTTCCCAAATACTGTTTTCTTTCGGATTTACTGGTCGTTGTAGAGGCGCGCACGTGTCTTAGTAGAGGCGCGCACGTAGCATGTATACGTACGTACATCGGCGAGGGTGCAAGAAAGATAATACGGTCACGTACGTACATACGGGCAGTGTCTCGAACGCCTACTCGCGCATACGTACGGCCATGGCTTGTGTACATGGCTAGGTCGGAACGGAGAAACAACGTCGTCGTCGTGTTCATGGGGAGGCAACAGAATGCGTCGTGTTCATGGGGAGGGAACAGAATGCGTCGTGTTCATCGGGAGGCAACAGAACACGTGGGAGCCAACCGGCTTGGACGGAACAGGCGATGGAAACGAGGCCTGGCTTACCGCACAATGGAGGAAACGGACCTCCTACGTTCGGAACAGGGTCCTGTTGATCGGGAGGGGTGTGGTGTATCGCAAAACGGAGGAAACGGACCTCCTACGGTCGAAACGGGGTCCTATTTATAGGGAAGGGTGTGGCGTACCGCAAAATGGACGAAACGGATCTCCTATGGTCGAAACGGGGGTCCTGTTGATCGGGAGGGGTGTGGCGTATCACAAAACGGATGAGACGTACCTCCTACAGTCAAAATGGGGGTCCTGTTAATCGGCAGGGGTGTGGCGTACCGCAAAACGGGACTCCACGAGATACTGTTCATCTCCACCGTCGACCTCCTCCAGCCTCCACGGGTTACCGTCGACCTCCTCCAGCCTCCACGGGCTCCTGTTCATCCAGCCTCCACCGCGCGCTACTCCACCGCCATCGCTCAACCACCCTCCACGGGCACCCTCCACCGCTCATCGCTCATCCAGCCCTCCACATCACGGGGTCCTGTTCAACCATCCCTCCATCATCTACTGTTCGTCCAACCCTCCACACGACGGGGTCCTGTTCATCCAGAGGCAATGCCACCGCTCACTGCTCATCCAACCCCCCGCAACGCCATCGCTCATCCAATCGATCGGCTTCATTAGCAGCAGAGCGGCGAATCGCTCCATCGGGTTCGCCAATAGCCATCGATCGATCGCTCGGGTTCAAGAACGCTTAGCTGCAGCAGTCGCTCGCCGGGTTCGATTAGAGCCCGACGCCTCGCTCGGGTTCGATTAGAGCCAACGCCGCACGTGTCTGAGAAAGCGCACATCGCCGCCCCGACCTCCCACCGTGAACCGCAACTCCCGAAATTTTCCTCCCCCTCGCTTCTACCATGGTTTTTTCCGTCATGGACGGCCCAAAGAATGTCATGCAGCTGCGTCTCCGGCCCGCCCAAGACAAAAAGCCCATTTTCTGTCATGATTTTTGGTCATAGAAGTAGGAGCCCACCACATCTATGATGATACCGGGTTTTGTCACAATTATCGTCATAGAAGTGTCATATGTATGACAGAAAAAAAATTCGTTCGGCCCAAAATGTCATGGATGTGTCTTTTTTTTGTAGTGTGGGTGTGTTGGGGACACAAGAGACTCTTTGTTATTTGGTTGCAGGGTTATTTGAGAGAGACCATCTTCATCCTTTGCCTCCCACGGATTGATAAACCTTAGGTCATCCACTTGATGGAAATTTGCTGCTGCCCTACAAACCTCTGCACTTGGAGGCCCAACAACATCTACAAGAAGAAGTTTGCATGGTAGACATCAATTCTCCAGCCATGCTTCCCTCTTTTTTTAGGTGATGACACGGTAATACCTAAGGAGTAGACTCAGTTACATATATGGTCCAGCCAATGACCCAGGCCAATCAAGAATGCGGTCCAAAAGACAATGGGCTAAGAGGCTACATGTCAGGCCCATTGGAGTTGTAGCGTAAGGTCAGATAAAAGGGGAGATACTCGCTACGGAGCCAATTGTCTACAGTCGGATTAGAGACCCCCTCACAGATGATACCTAGCAGTAGGTCATCAGGAACACCGGGGCAGTCGGATCAGGGGCATAGCTTTGTTGAGGCCAAACTAGGCAATGGCCCGTCCATGATTTTTGCTCTGGGCGCATTTGGTTACCTGCATCATTTTAAGCACTTTGCATACTTCCCACTTGGCCCTGGTTGAGCAA
This sequence comes from Aegilops speltoides, assembly GCA_021437245.1. Classification (NCBI taxonomy): domain Eukaryota; kingdom Viridiplantae; phylum Streptophyta; class Magnoliopsida; order Poales; family Poaceae; genus Aegilops; species Aegilops speltoides. The sequence continues at coordinate 390,431,807 of CM038141.1, forward strand.
ATGCATGCGAAAACCAACATCTGCATGTTGATTGGTTGTATGCATCTCCTCTAGCCTGCATGTGCCGAAAGGGAAGGCATGTTATTTGGTTGCGGACTTGTTTTGGGGGAAACACAAGTCTGGTTGTTTGGTTACAAGCAGGACAATTATGGTGAGGTTACCAAAGGCACACGTAGATAAATAACAACAAAATTAGAGCAAGTAGAATAAATAGAGGCGCACATAAAAGTCTTAACCATGCATTAGAACAAGTTTAACATAGTAGGATAAGTTTTACACGAAACCGTACCACATAATATAGTCTTAAACCTTAACAAGCAACACGGGCAACATGAGCTTTCTAGGCGGCGACGGCAAAGGCATCGTCATGCTTCTTGCACTTGGTAACCACCTCCACGCCACCGTCATTCAAGACGATCACCTTCAGGGTGTCGGGAATCGGCAACTTGAAGGTCACCATGTACCCGATCATTATCTAGTGAACGACGGCGAAGGGGGCCCAACCCTGATCAAGGGTGACCTTGTCATCAATCACCCTGACTATGACCCTCCATGCGCAGTCGGTGTACGTCTTGAGTTTGAACTTCGTAGGGACGGTGGGAAAGTGCTTCGTGAAGTCCAGAGGCATGACAGACTCTCCAACTTCGGAGCAAGGATCACCTTGCATAAGTGGGTTTGTCCTACCCCCTCGTGGTAGTGCACGTAGTTCCTCAGCTTGCCGTTTGGGGGATCCTACACCACCACATCGCCCTCCAACAACGACACGACCTCCTTACCCTGGTCCAATGGTGGCACGACCTCCTTGCCCTTGTCCAATGGAGGCACAACCTCTGTGTCGATCCGCCTTAGAAACAACACAAAGTTCAAAGATCGACATTCATTCCTATCGGCCTAACACTCCTATATTTACCCACACTACTTACCCAACACCGCACTCAAACCCTTTCTGTTTCACCACCTATCCTCTTCCACCTCTCCTCTTCCATCTCTCTGTTTCACCACCTATCCATCGCCATGAACTGAAACCCCAACCCCTTCCCCTGGGGCATTGGATGGAGGGCCTTATTCCTCGGGTGCTCGCTCAGTGACCGCGCGAAGTTTGAGAACATGATGGAAGTGTGCTCGAACTTCAATAGTATCAAAGACATGCACTCGGAGGCTGACGAGGAGCTAAAGACACTGATTCCTGACCCAGTGAAGGGCATAATGTCAGTGGACATCCTGTGTTGGGCCATGAATTAGGAAGACTCTAGAGACGCTGGATAGAGGGCAAGATGGGCTAAGTACAGGGAGGCTCCTCAATACCAGCATGTCGCGGCGTTCTGGACTAGGACGTTGGTGTCACTTGGGATGACCACAACATGGTACAGATGGTGGTTACGACACCAGCGATAGGCTATCATGCAAGTGATGTCTACTACACAACCTTCTTCTTGTAGACGTTGTTGGGCCTCCAAGTGCAGAGGTTTGTAGGACAGTAACAAATTTCCCTCAAGTGGATGACCTAAGGTTTGTCAATCCATGGGAGGTGTAGGATGAAGATGGTCTCTCTCAAACAACCCTGCAACCAAATAACAAAGAGTCTCTTGTGTCCCCAACACACCCAATACAATGGTAAATTGTATAGGTGCCCTAGTTCGGCGAAGAGATGGTGATACAAGTGCAATATGGATGGTAGCTATAGGTTTTTGTAATCTGAAATTATAAAAACAGCAAGGTAACTAATGATAAAACTGAGCATAAACGGTATTGCAATGCTAGGAAACAAGGCCTAGGGTTCATACTTTCACTAGTGCAAGTTCTCTCAACAATAATAACATAACTGGATCATATAACTATCCCTCAACATGCAACAAAGAGTCACTCCAAAGTCACTAATAGCAGAGAACAAACGAAGAGATTATGGTAGGGTATGAAACCACCTCAAAGTTATCCTTTCTGATCGATCTATTCAAGAGTCCGTAGTAAAAATAACATGAAGCTATTTTTTTGTTCGATCTATCATAGAGTTTGTACTAGAATAACACCTTAAGACACAAATCAACCAAAACCCTAATGTCACCTAGATACTCCAATGTCACCTCAAGTATCCGTGGGTATGGTTATATGATATGCACCACACAATCTCAGATTCATCTATTCAACCAACACAAAGTACTTCAAAGAGTGCCCCAAAGTTTCTACCGGAGAGTCAAGACGAAAACGTGTGCCAACCCCTATGCATAAGTTCACAATGTTACGGAACCCACATGTTGATCACCAAAACATACATCAAGTAGATCACGTGAATATCCCATTGTCACCACGGATAAGCACGACAAGACATACATCAAGTGTTCTCAAATCCTTAAAGACTCAATCTGACAAGATAACTTCAAGGGGAAAACTCAATTCATCACAAGAGAGTAGAGGGGGAGAAACATCATAAGATCCACCTATAATAGCAAAGCTCGTGATACATCAAGATCGTATCACCTCACGAACACGAGAGAGAGAGAGAGAGAGAGAGAGAGAGAGAGAGAGAGAGAGAGAGAGAGAGATCAAACACATAGGTACTGGTGCATACCCTCAGCCCCGAGGGTGAACTACTCCCTCCTCGTCATGGAGAGCGCCGGGATGATGAAGATGGCCAGTGGTGAGGGATCCCCCCTCCGGCAGGGTGCCGGAACAGGGTCCCGATTGGTTTTTGGTGGCTACAGAGGCTTATGGCGGCGTAACTCCCGATCTATTGTGCTCCCGGATGTTTTTGGGGTATATGGATATATATAGGCAAAAGAAGTCGGTCAGGGGAGCCACGAGGGGCCCACGAGGGTGGGGGGAGCCCCTGGACCATCGTGGCCACTTTGAAGCTTCCCTGATGTCTACTCCATGTCTCCTGGATTGCTTCCATTCCAAAAATAACTCTCCTGAAGGTTTCATTCCGTTTTGACTCTGTTTGATATTCCTTTTCTTCGAAACACTAAAATAGGCAAGAAAACAACAATTTGGGCTGGGCCTCCGGTTAATAGGTTAGTCCCAAAAATAATATAAAAGTGTATAATAAAGCCCATAAACATCCAAAACAGGTAATATAATAGCATGGAACAATCAAAAATTATAGATACGTTGGAGACGTATCAAGCATCGCCAAGCTTAATTCCTGCTTGTCCTCGAGTAGGTAAAAAATAGAATTTTTGATGTGGAATGCTACCTAGCATATTTCTCAATGTAATTTTCTTTATTGTGGCATGAATGTTCAGATCCATAAGATTCAAGACAAAAGTTCATTTTGACATGAAAACAATAATACTTAAAGCATACTAACAAAGCAATCATGTCTTCTCAAAATAACATGGCTAAAGAAAGCTATCCCTACAAAATCATATAGTTTGGCTATGCTCTATATTCATCACACAAAGTATTTAATCATGCACAACCCTGATGACAAGCCAAGCAATTGCTTCATACTTTTATGTTCTCAAACTTTTTCAACTTTCATGCAATACATGAGTGTGAGCCATGGACATAGCACTATATGTGGAATAGAATGGTGGTTGTGGAGAAGACAAAAAAGGAGAAGATAGTCTCACATCAACTAGGCGTATCAACGGGCTATGGAGATACCCATTAATAAATATCAATGTGAGTGAGTAGGGATTGCCATGCAACGGATGCACTAGAGCTATAAGTGTATGAAAGCTCAACAAAAGAAACTAGGTGGGTGTGCATCCAACTTGCTTGCTCATGAAGACCTAGGGCATTTTGAGGAAGCCCATCATTGGAATATACAAGCCAAGTTCTATAATAAAGAATTCCCACTAGTATATGAAAGTGATAACATAGGAGACTATCTATCATCAAGATAATGGTGCTACTTTGAAGCACAAGTGTGGAAAAGGATAGTAACATTGTCCCTTCTCTCATTTTCTCTCTCTATCTTTTTTTGGTGGGCTTCTTTGGCCTCCCTTTTTTTCATAAAGTCTGAAGTCTCATCCCGACTTGTGGGGGAATCATAGTCTCCATCATCCTTTCCTCACATGGGACAATGCTCTAATAATGAAGATCATCACACTTTTATTTACTTACAACTAAAGAATTACAACTCAATACTCAGAACAAAATATGACTCTTTGTGAATGCCTCCGGCGGTCTACCGGGATATGCAATGAATCAAGAGTGACATGTATGAAAGGATTATCAAGGTGGCTTTGCTACAAATACGATGTTAACTACATGATCATGTAAAAGCAATATGACAATGATGTAGCGTGTCATAATAAACTGAATGGTGGAAAGCTGCATGGCAATATATCTCGGAATGGCTATGGGAATGCCATAGTAGGTAGGTATGGTGGCTGTTTTGAGGAAGGTATATGGTGAGTGTATGGTACCGGCGAAAGTTGCGCGGCACAAGAGAGGCTAGAAATGGTGGAAGGGTGAGAGTGTGTATAATCCATGGACTCAACATTAGTCATAAAGAACTCATATACTTATTCCAAAAATCTACAAGTTATCAAAACAAAGTACTACACACATGCTCCTAGGGGGGTAGATTGGTAGGAAAAGACCATCGCTCGCCCCCGACCTCCACTCATAAGGAATACAATCAATAAATAATTCATGCTCCAACTTCATCACATAACGGTTCACCATATGTGCATGCTACGGGAATCACAAACTTCAACACAAGTATTCCTCAAATTCAAAACTACCCAACTAGAATGTCTCTAATATTGCCATCCTCATATCTCAAAACAATCATCAAGCATCAAATTGATCATAATATTCAATGCACTTTCTATGATAGTTTTAAGAAAATTACCATGCTGTTTAAGACTCTTAAAATAATATAAGTGAATCATGAGAGTTCATCTATTTATTCAAAATAAAACCATCGCCATGCTCTAAAAGGATATAAGTGAAGCACTAGAGCAAATGACAAACTACTCCGAAGGATATAAGTGAATATCAATGAGCAGTCGAATAATTATGCAATTGTGTGAAGACTCTCTAACATTTAAGAATTTAAGATCTTGGTATTTTATTCAAATAACAAGCAAAACAAAATAAAACAAAATGATGCTCCAAGCAAAACACATATCATGTGGTGAATAAAAATATAGCTCCAAGTAAAGTTACCGATGGACGAAGACGAAAGAGGGGATGCCATCCGGGGCATCCCCAAGCTTAGGCTCTTGGTTGTCCTTGAATATTACCTTGGGGTGCCTTGGGCATCCCCAAGCTTAGGCTCTTGCCACTCCTTATTCCATAGTTCATCGAATCTTTACCCAAAACTTGAAAACTTCACAACACAAAACTCAACAGAAAATTCGTAAGCTCTGTTAGTATAAGAAAATAAATCACCACTTAGGTACTGTTACGAAATCATTCTAAATTCATATTGGTGTAATATATACTGTATGCCAACTTATCTATGATTCATACCCTCCGATATTACTCATAGATTCATGAAAATAAGCAAACAACACAATGAAAACAGAATCTGTCAAAAACAGAACAGTCTGTAGTAATCTGTATCAAACGTATACTTATGGAACTCCAAAAATACTACCAAATTAGAAAAACGTTAGAAATTTGTGTGCCAATCTATATCAAAAAGAATAAGATCAAAATCACGTTTATGTGAATTATCAAAACCAATTTACTGGGTGCAAAAGTTTCTGATTTTTAGCAGGATCAACACAACCATCACCGTAAGCTATCCTAAAGGTCTTACTTGGCATTTTATTGAAACAAAAGCTATAAAACGTGATTACTACTGTACCATAATCATGTGGACACACAAAAACAGTAAGGGTAAATATTGGGTTGTCTCCCATTAAGCGCTTTTCTTTAATGCCTTTTTAGCGAGGCATGATGATGACAATGATGCTCACATAGAAGATAAGAATTGAAACACAATGGGAGCATCATGAAGCATATGACTAACACATTTAATTCTATCCCACTTCCTATGCATAGGGATTTTGTGAGCAAACAACTTATGGGAACAATAATCAACTAGCATAGGAAGGCAAAACAAGCATAACTTTAAAATTGTACGCACATAGAGAGGAAACTTGATATTATTGCAATTCCTACAAGCATATATTCCTCCCTCATAATAATTTTCAGTAGCATCATGAATGAATTCAACAATATAACCATCACATAAAGCATTCTTTTCATGATCTACAAGCATAGAAATTTTACTACTCTCCACATAAGCAAATTTATTCTCATCAATAGTAGTGGGGGCAAACTCAACAAAATAACTATCATGTGAAGCATAATCGAATTAAAAAATTAAAATCAAGATGACAAGTTTCATGGTTATCATTATTCTTAATAGCATACAAGTCATCACAATAATCATCATAGATCGCAACTTTCTTCTCATAATCAATTGGAACCTCTTCCGAAATAGTGGATTCATCACTAAATAAAGTCATGACCTCTCCAAATCCACTTTCATAATTATGACAATAATATTCAACATCTCCCAAAATAGTGGGATCATTACTTTCTAAAGTTGACACTCTTCCAAATCCACTTTCATCAATATAATCATCATAATAGGAGGCAAGTTTTCATCATAATAAATATTCTCATCAAAACTTGGGGGACTAAACATATCATCTACATCAAACATAGCATCCCCAAGCTTGTGGCTTTGCATATCATTAGCATCATGGGTATTCAAAGAATTCATACTAACAACATTGCAATCATGCTCATCATTAACATGTTTTATGCCAAGCATTCTATGTAATTCTTCTTCTAGTACTTGAGCACAATTTTCCTTCCCATCATTTTCACGAAAGATATTAAAAAGATGAAGCGTATGAGGCAAACTCAATTCCATTTTTTTGTAGTAGTTTTCTTTTATAGACTAAACTAGGGATAAAACAAGAAACTAAAAGATTCGATTTTACAAGATCTAATGATATACCTTCAAGAAATCACCTCCCCCCCAACAGCGCCAGAAAAGAGCTTGATGTCTACTACACAACCTTCTTCTTGTAGACGTTCTTAGGCCTCCAAGTGCAGAGGTTTCTAGGATAGTAGTAAATTTCCCTCAATTGTATGACCTAAGGTTCATCAATCCGTGGGAGGCGTAGGATGAAGATGGTCTCTCTCAAACAACCCTGCAACCAAATAACAAAGAGTCTCTTGTGTCCCCAACACACCCAATACAATGGTAAATTGTATAGGTGCACTAGTTCGGCGAAGAGATGGTGATACAAGTGCAACATGGATGGTAGATATAGGTTCTTGTAATCTGAAATTATAAAAATAGCAAGGTAACTAATGATAAAAGTGAGCGTAAACGGTATTGTAATGCTAGGAAACAAGGCCTAGGGTTCATACTTTCACTAGTGCAAGTTCTCTCAACAATAATAACATAACTGGATCATATAACTATCTCTCAACATGCAACAAAGAGTCACTCCAAAGTCACTAATAGCGGAGAACAAACGAAGAGATTATGGTAAGGTACGAAACCACCTCGAAGTTATCCTTTCTGGTTGATCTATTCAAGAGTCCGTAGTAAAATAACATGAAGCTATTCTTTCCGTTCTATCTATCATAGAGTTCTTACTAGAATAACACCTTAAGACACAAATCAACCAAAACCCCAATGTCACCTAGATACTCCAATCTCACCTCAAGTATCCGTGGGTATGGTTATACGATATGCATCACACAATCTCAGATTCATCTATTCAACCAACACAAAGAACTTCAAAGAGTGCCCCAAAGTTACTACCGGAGAGTCAAGACGAAAATATGTGCCAACCCCTATGCATAAGTTCAGAATGTTACGGAACCCACAAGTTGATCACCAAAACATACATCAAGTAGATCACGTGAATATCCCATTTTCACCATAGATAAGCACGGCAAGACATACATCAAGTGTTCTCAAATCCTTAAAGACTCAATCTGACAAGATAACTTCAAGGGGAAAACTCAATTCATCACAAGAGATTAGAGGGGGAGAAATATCATAAGATCCAACTATAATAGCAAAGCTCGCGATACATCAAGATCGTATCACCTCAAGAACACGAGAGATAGAGATCAAACACATAGGTACTGGTACATACCCTCAGCCCCGAGGGTGAACTACTCCCTCCTGGTCATGGACAGCGCCGGGATGATGAAGATGGCCACCGGTGAGGGATCCCCCTAAGGCAGGGTGCCGGAACAGGGTCCGGATTGGTTTTTTCTGGCTACAGAGGCTTGCAGCAGCGGAACTCCCGATCTGTTGTGCTCCCGGATGTTTTTGGGGTATATGGATATATATAGGCAAAATAAGTCGGCCAGGGGAGCCACGAGGGGCCCACGAGGGTGGGGGCGCGCCCTGGACCCTCGTGGACACCTTGAAGCTTCCCAGACGTCTACTCCAAGTCGCCTGGATTGCTTCCGTTCCAAAAATAACTCTCCCGAAGGTTTCATTCCGTTTGGACTCCGTTTGATATTCCTTTTCTTCGAAACACTGAAATAGGCAAGAAAACAACAATTTGGGTTGGGCCTCCGGTTAATAGGTTAGTCCCAAAACTAATATAGAAATGTATAATAAAGCCCATAAACATCCAAAATGGGTAATATAATAGCATGGAACAATCAAAAATTATAGATTCGTTGGAGACGTATCAGCAAGACCCATCATTCTTGATGAAGACGATGAGGAAGAGACTGCAGGTGTTGCGGTGGACTAAGAAAAGAAGATGGGTATGGCCACTGAGGGAGTCCTGGGTTAGGGGGTATCCGGACAGCCAGACTATATACTTTGTCCGGACTATTGGAGCGTGAAGATACAAGACTCAAGACTTCGTCCCGTGTCCGGATGGGACTCTCCTTTGCGTGGAAGACAACTTGGTGATCCGGATATTATGATTCCTTCTTTGCAACCGACTCCATGTAAACCCTAGTCCTCTCCGGTGTCTATATAAACCGGAGAGTTTAGTCCTTAGAGACAGAGTCATAATCATCACAGGCTAGCTTCTAGGGTTTAGCCTCTACGATCTCGTGGTAGATCAACTCTTGTAATACTCATATCATCAATTTCAATCAAGCAGGAAGTAGGGTTTTACCTCCATAGAGAGGTCCCGAACCTGGGTAAACATCGTGTCCCTTGCCTCCTGTTACCATCAGCCTTAGACGCACAGATCGGGACCCCCTACCCGAGATCCGCCGGTTTTGACACCGACATTGGTGCTTTCATTGAGAGTTCCTCTGTGTCGTCGCTGCGAGGCTTGATGGCTCCTTCAATCATCAACAACAACGCGGTCCAGGGTGAGACTTTTCTCCCCGGACAGATCTTCGTGTTCGGTGGCTTTGCACCGTTTGCCAATTCGCTTGGCCATCTGGAGCAGATCGACAGCTACGCCCCTGGCCACCAGGTCAGGTTCGGAAACTACTACCCGGCCAATATCCGCGGATACTTGATCTTCAACGGATTCGGGCCTGCGCCATGAGCGCCGGACAGTCACGACGAGCACGGCTTAGACCTGCTATCAGACTATGCTCGGGATATCGCCCCTGCTGGAGCTCCCGACCTAAATCCGGAGTAGATTGCGTCGCCCAAGGACGGATGGATGGACCCCGCCCCAGAGGCCGCACACTCATCGGTGGTAGAGCCGAACACAGGCCTCACCCCCAAGGAAGCCTGTGACACCGGACCCCCGGACTCGTATCCGGCTGTAGGTTCCAGTCCGCGCACTGCCGAGCCTGCCGAATCTAGTTGGGCTCCGGTAATGGAGTTCACCGCTGCAGATATCTTCCAGCACTCGCCCTTTGGCGATGTGCTGAACTCGTTAAAGTCTCTCTCTTTGTCAGGAGACTCTTGGCCGAACTATGTCCGGTTCGAGTGGGAAGCAGGCGACGAACGAATTCGTTGCCCACCGACCACCCACTTCATTGCCACGGTCGATGATTTAACCGACGTGCTTGACTTCGACTCTGAAGACATCGACGGTGTGGACGGTGATGCAGGAGAAGAACAGGAACCACCGCCCATGGGGCGGTGGACAGCCACCTCCTCATACGATATATATATGGTGGACACTCCAAAAGAAACCAATGGCGATGAGGCAATGGAGGATAACCCCTCAAGGAAGAAAACAAAGCTTGGGCGTCGTCGGTGCCACTCCAAGCCCCGTCCCGGCAATACCGGCACAGGTGACGAAAATAGTCCGGATGGTGCTGAAGATGAATACAACCCCGATCAGCCTGCCTTCAAGCAGGCCGAACAAAAAGATGGGCAGGACAGCCCATACGAACAGGCGACGGATGGACATCCGGAGGAGGACAACTACATGCCCCCCCTCCGAGAACGAGATTAGCCTCGGCGACGACGAGTTCGGCGTGCGTGAGGCCCCGTGGAGTAGGAGTGCTTCAAGCGCCGACTTATGGCCACTGCGAGAAGCCTGAAAAAGAAGCAGCAGCAGCTCCAAGCTGATCAAGACCTGCTCACAAATAGATGGACTGAAGTTCTGGCAGCTGCGGAATACGGACTCGAGCACCAGACGGCTGACCGGCCACCTCGTGGCCGGGATAAAACAGAATACCAGCCCGAATACCAGCCTGCACCCCCACGCCAATACACTACGGCCCAGGGCAATAGGCAGGACCTGCAAGATATACTGGAAAACAAGGCAGGACAGCCAAGATGGATCTACGGATCGCGGGGGCACACCCCAACACGTGACAATGATTGTCACGCCGAATACACTATGAACAAGTCCGGCCGGGCCGAATACAGCCAACCAGACTCATTCGAACTGCGTATCCACATAGCCCGGCATAGTGGCGTCGCACACCCCCTCTGCTTCACTGACGAAAGTGACGGATCATGAATTCCCAGAAGGGTTTAAACCCATAAACATCAAATCATACGATGGCACAACAGACCCCGCTGTATGGATCAAAGATTTCCTTCTCCACATCCAAAGGCTCGCGGAGACGATCTACACACCATCAAGTATCTCCCCCTTAAACTCAAAGGACCGGCCCGGCATTGGCTAAACAGCCTGCCAGCAAATTCCATTGGCAGTTGGGAAAACCTGGAGGACGCGTTCCTCGACAACTTACAGGGCACATATGTGCGACCACCGGATGCCGATGACCTGAGTCACATTACCCAACAACCCTGAGAGTCAGCCAGGAAATTCTGGACTCGGTTCCTAACCAAAAAGAACCAAACAGTTGACTGCCCGGACGCCGAAGCCCTGGCGGCCTTTAAGCATAATATCCATGACGAGTGGCTCGCCCAACATCTCGGCCAGGAAAAACCCAAGTCCATGGCGGCCCTAACGACACTCATGACCTGCTTTTGCACGGGCGAGGACAGCTGGTTGGCTCGCAGTAGCACCGCGCCACATTCCGACACCTCGGATGTCCGCGACAATAACGGCAAACCACGGCGCAACAGACATAAGCGACGGAACAATGGCGATAACACTGAAGACACGGCAGTCAACGCCGGATTCAGTGGTTCGAAATCCAGTCAGTGGAAAAATCCGTTCAAAATAAACAATCAGGGACCATCCAGTCTGGACCGCATACTTGATCGCTCGTGCCAAATTCATGGCACCCCGGATAAGCCAGCAAACCACACTAATAGAGACTGCTGGGTGTTCAAATAGGCCGGTAAAATAAACGCCGAAAACAAGGACAAGGGGTTGCACAACAATGATGACGAGGAGCCCCGGCGTCCGAACATAGGAGGACAGAAGAAATTTCCTCCCCAGGTGAAAACGGTCAACATGATCTACACCACCCATATTCCCAAACGGGAACAGAAGCGAGCACTACGGGATGTTTATGCGATGGAGCCAGTCGCCCCAAAATTCAAACCATGGTCGGCCTGTCTGATCACCTTCGATCGTAGGGATCACCCTACCAGCATCCGTCACGGCGGTTCAGCCGCATTGGTCCTAGACCCAATCATCGACGGATTCCACCTCACACGAGCCCTTATGGATGGCAGTAGTAGCCTGAACCTGCTTTATCAGGACACAGTGCGCAAAATGGGCATCGACCCTTCGAGGATCAAGCCCACCAAAACCACCTTCAAAGGTGTAATTCCAGGAGTAGAGGCCCGTTGCACGGGCTCCATAACACTGGAAGTGGTCTTCGGATCTCCGGACAACTTCCAAAGCGAGGAGTTAATCTTCGATATCGTCCCTTTCCGCAGTGGTTATCACGCACTGCTGGGACGAACCGCATTCGCTCGATTCAATGTAGTACCACACTACGCATACCTCAAGCTCAAGATGCCAGGACCTTGCGGGTCATAAATACCAATGTAAACATGGACCGCTTCTCCGCATGTAAGAGCATACTACAGCCCTCGCGGCAGAAGTACAATGCAACCTTCTCCGGCAAACCACCAATCCGGTGACAACAACCCCGAACACCGTCAAGCGAGTCTGGAGCACCCCGCAACAGGATCGCCAGGCACACCAAGAGTACGACTAGAAGTCCGGCCTCCGCTCAAGCCCCATCAAAGCAGCATTCATGCCGGCCGTGCGTACACAATTACGCACTCAAAATACCATGGGCATAGGCGGAGGTGCAATAGTGACTCAGTCAACAGTGCGGTATAACCGCAACATACCTTAATAACCCCCCTTTGTCTTTCAGGACACTGATTTCGGGCAGCCTCTTCAGAATAGGCGGATTGTCGGACTTACACAGGAGAGAAAACCAAGGAGGCAACACGCTTTGCGCACAAAGGAAATACCCAGGTGGAATCTGTTCACGATCGTTATACCTGTTTTATATACCTACATGCAGCCCGCCCTTGGATAGGCCATGTTAAATAGTCCTATTTACTTCTGCTTAAACGCATTCATTGTAAACATACGCTTAAAAATATTATTCATCAATGGGAGATAAAATATAGCATCAGCTTATTATTCCTATTTGCACATTTTTTCTATAAATGTTTATTTAATATTGAATCCGTACACCTTGGTACGTTCAGTTTGCCAGGGGCTTCTTATGGCGCCCCACAATACGGCAAGACAAGTCCAAATACTTTAAACAGTGCGGCACCCCGAACTTATAGCATTATATGCATCAGCTCCGAATCATGTCTTGGGTCAATAGTTGGGTTTGCCTGACTCCCTTGTTTTGGTACCTTACGTTCTGTTATATCGGCTAAGATAGTGTAGGGAGAAGTACTACGATTGTGTCCCGGTTTTTTTGGACGAGCACCTCAGTAGAGAAAGCCGAAAACTAACCGACATGATGCGGCGAGAGCTGGTCGCTGTTCGAGAGGTCTTAAAATCCTTAAAGATTTTTTCCGCTTTAGGCGAGGAATCTGCTTCGTCCGATTTAGGCATATATAGCGCCCCAATTCGGCTTTCCGAATTCTAGGGGCTTCGCCGAAGTTTAAAATTGTATACTTGTATGGCTAAGTGAAAGTTATAAAGTCAAGATAGTCTGATTCGTTGTTAGCTCTGCCAAACACCTCCTTCAGGGACCAAAAATTTGGATAAAGAGTGTTTGGGTTTTTCCAGGAACACCCTGGTACTAGTTATGTGGGGGCGGAAGCCGACGACTGGCCTACTTTCAGAAATTTATAAACAGCCACACAGAAGGTAATATTTTAAATCAAAAAGCGCTATATAGCGCAAGTAACTTCGTCTTTATATTACAACAAATGACATAAGTAAATTTACTCAAGGATCGTGTCCTTGGTACATTCATCGGCCACGAGATGAGCGCCTTTCATAACGCCATGATAATACTTTTCGGGACAACGATGCGCCTTGCCCTCCGGCGGTCTGTCCTTCACCAGCTTCTCCGCATCCAGCATGCCCCAATGCACCTTCGCACGGGCAAAAGCCCGGCGGGCACCCTCAATGCAAACGGATCGCTTGATCACCTCAAGCCACGGACAGGCGTTTGCATCAACTTTATCAGGCCGAAGTAGCTGGCAGGTAAGGGCTCACCAGGCCACATCCGAACTATGAAATCTTTCATAGCCACTTCGGCCGCCCTGTGGAGTTCAACCAATTGCTTCAATTGGTCACTCAGAGGCATCGGGTGTTTGGCTCCAGCATATTTGGACCAGAACAGCTTCTCCGTTGAGCTCCCCTCCTCAGCACGGTAGAACTTCGCAGCATCAGATATGCTGCATGGTAGATCTGCGAATGCCCCTGGAGAGCTCCGAATCCGGGTAAGTAAAAGAAATGTCTCCTGCACATGCTTGCTTTGCATAAAGAATGTCTTACCCGCCGCTATCTTCTTGGCCGCCTGGATTTCCTGTTGTGCCTTTTTGGCTTCGGCCTTGGCGTCTTTCATACTCGCAAGGGCCTTCGCAAGCTCAGACTCTTTTATCTTGAGATCGTGCTCCAAGGACTCGAACTTCTTGCGGAGCTCCTGGAGCTCTTGTTGTACCTCGCCCACTCTAGCATCTTGCTTTTCGTGCTCTTTGTGCTCCATGGCCGCCTTGTCTTCGGCCTCGGACAACACTTTCTTCAGGGATGCCACTTCGGTTGTGGCCCCTATTTAAAAGTCATGACGCTTTGTCGTTAGAATCACCAATTTTATCTATTCTTTATGATATGCGAACAGGGAATCAGAAACCTTTGTTCTCTTCGAGCTGCCTCTTCGTGAGGCCGAGCTCTCCCTGTGCCTGCTCCAGGTCTCGTTTGAGTCCGGCGACCTCGGTCGTGCGTGCAGCAGCGGCAAGCAACACTGCCTGCTTATTCACATGCACACCTACTATTAGACTCCTACGGATTTTAATTGACCCTCCATTTGGCTTTTCTTTCCGAACACCAAACAGAGTATCAGGTGCTACTACCTATCGGGTGATAATTTCACACATTTTGGATTACTTACCTCAAAGCCTGTCAGGAGGCTGGTGCAGGCTTCGATTAGTCCGCTCTTGGCAGACAAAACCTTCTGAATCACCGCACTCATAAGAGTACGATGCTCATCATCCATGGAAGCGTCGCGAAGCGCTTCCAGCAGACTATCCGACGCCTCTGGCGGAACGGAAGTCATCAACACAGATGGCTCATCCTCCCTAGCGAGGGGCCGCCTGCCCAAATTCGGAACTATTGGATGTTCCGGCACAGTATCCGGCTGAGAGTCCGGCTTGCTGCGGCTCTCGTCGGCACAATCCGCGGGGATCTTATACCCCGTGTGCCCGGCATCTGGAATTTCGCCTTGGGGTGTCTCCAGAGTCACCTCCCCCTGCTCTGGGAGCCTTTGGGACAACACCTCCATGTCATTCGCAGGCCGAGGAGTAGTGGCCGTCGAGAGCGAGTTCATCGTTAAATCACTCAAGGACCCATCCGAAGATGATACCTCGGGATGGACTCTGGCCAGACTGCATATATGTGTTCGGCGTTATAACAAACTATGAAGCGAAGTCGCACTAAAGTATAACGGAGTGCGGATACTTACGATCTCACTAGGGGCTTTCCCCTGGGCAGCCACTCCTCCTCGCTATAGGCGGTCGTGGTGGAGTAATCCAGAAGGGACGCCTTTCCCTTCTTGGGCGTTCTGGCCTCCCCCTGCGGAGCGGCTTTCCTCTTCTTCTCCTTCCCGGTACGGGGAGGCGGAGCATCTTAGTGTTTCCCCCCACCTCCGCGGGAGGAATCTGCCTTGTCGTCTTCGGACGACGAGGGTATGACAGCCTTGCGCCGGGGACCCTTCCCGGTCCCCTGGGCCGCCTTCTTAGGCTCCTCGTCCTCTCCGGATGGGGCAGCCCTTTCCTCTTCCTCCTCCCCTTCGGGGGAAGAGTGTGCCTCGTCGTGTTTGGATGAGGCGTCCGGTACGACCTTACGCCGGGGATCCTTCCTGGTCCCCGGGGCCTTCTTTTTGGCCTTCTTCTCCGATGCTTTGTAGGGCACCGGGACCAGCAATTCCATCCGGAGAGCATATACTGGACCTTCTGGCAGTGGAGCTGGACAGTCAATCCGCTCCGCCGTCTCCACATACTCCTGATCAAATGCACACAATGACTTAAGATTCCCCCATGAGTACATTGGAAAAAACTGCATCCGGTGGTAGTCAGAAAACTCACCGGACGGGGGAGCCGCGTGGCGTGAAGTTCGCGGTCCTCGAATGTGGGAGGAGGTATTTCGGAGGCCTTGAACAGCGCATTCCATGCGCCCTTGTGCGTCATGCCGTAGAGCTTTTGAACCGTCTGGTGTTCGGCCGGGACGAACTCCCACAGATTAAAAGCCCGCTGTCGGTGTCAAAACCGGCGGATCTCGGGTAGGGGGTCCCGAACTGTGCGTCTAGGCGGATGGTAATAGGAGACGAGGGACACAATGTTTTTACCCAGGTTCAGGCCCTCTCGATGGAGGTAATACCCTACGTCCTGCTTGATTAATATTGATGATATGGGTAGTACAAGAGTAGATCTACCACGAGATCAATGAGGCTAAACCCTAGAAGCTAGCCTATGGTATGATGGTTGAGATGTAATGTTGTGTCCTACGGACTACAGCCCTCCGGTTTATATAGACACCGGAGGGGCTAGGGTTACACAGAGTCGGTTACAATGGTAGGAGATCTACATATCCGTATTGCCAAGCTTGCCTTCCACGCCAAGTAAAGTACCTTCCGGACACGAGCCGAGTCTTCAATCTTCTATCTTCGTAGTCCGGGAGTCCGGCGGATATTGATAGTCCGCTGTCCGACACCCCTAGTCCAGACTCCTCAAGAGCCCCGAACCAGGCTTCAATGACGATAAGTCCGGCGTGCTTGTAGTCTTGGCGTTGCAAGGCGGGTTCTCCTTCAATTCCATGTTCCTGCCGAACAGTGTCCGGCTGTACCTCGAGTACTGTGCTTCTTGGCTTCTACGCCAAATTATGGCCCTCTTCCACGCGTCGCACGAATGCGAAAAGCCAGGGAGTCTTTTACATTTTACCCCCTAATTGTGCGGGTCGCCTGCCTATTAAAGGGGCAGGGATCCAGATCCAAACCACACCATCTTCCTCCCACGTATACTCCATCGAAGCGCCTCTGACCTTGAAATCCATTCCACCATGGATCGTCAACACGACTCTTCCTCACGCGCTCCTAGCCCATTGCCGGGGGACTGGAGGAGGTGCTCTATTTCGCACAATGAGCTGGTAAAGCTCCAAACGGAGGGATTTCTTCCTCCGGCCTTCATGGTTCCAGTCCGAGCCGGACTGGTCACTTATCGAGGTGGGAGGCAGGCGGAGGACACCCCGAGCCCCAACAAGGGGGAGCGGGTGTGCTTCATCCCCTATCTAATAAGGGGGCTCGGATTTCCAATACATCCGTTCCTCCGCGGGCTCCTGAAGTTCTACGGACTCCAGCTCCATCACCTCACGCCCGCGTCTGTGCTGCACATCGCGGGCTATGTAGCTCTTTGTGAGCTATTCCTGGGCATCGAGCCCCATTTCGCATTGTCGAAGAGGATGTTCTGCCTCGTACCCCGTTCTCACCAGGGGTCCACATATCAAGTGGGCGGCGCCGAAATATGGCGCATCGCTGGGACCGGATACCTATCCGGCACCCCCAAGAGGGCGTCCGAGGACTGGCCCTCGGAGTGGTTTTATATTGTAGACGCTCCATTGCCCGAACCTGTCCGGATCGGCCTCCCGGAGTTTGATGCTGCTCCCTTGAAGAAACGCCTCAGCTGGCGCCCGCGGAGCCCCCATTTGGAGGAAGACAAGAGCGTCCATTACTTGATGGGCCGGATAAGATTAATGGCTCATTCCGGTTTGACCATGATCGGAGTCATGGCGACGTGCATCAAGCGGGGGGTGCAGCCGCTGCAATACAGAGGGCACCCCATGTGGGATTTCAACGGGGAAGACGATGCTACCCGGCACGGCCGCAAAGGGCCGGATTCGACCGAGGATCTGGTGAAGATCCTATCCGGCCTGTACAAGGGGGAGAAGGAGGACTTCCTTCGTCCGAACCCCGTGAATGGGTTTTCTATGGTCAATCCCAGAGGATGGGTAAGCGAATGCCTCAAAAGGGCCTTTCCCCTTATTTTCGAAGTTTAAGCTTCTTATATTACGTCTTCGGCGCAGAGTCTCGCCGGACGGTGGAGGACATGGTGAGTCCGCCCACAGCCCGAGGACCCGAAGGATCCACAGGTCCGCCTCCAAGAGGATCCGGACCTTGGGGTGGAGCTAATCGACGGGTGTATCACCAACTAAGCATTGATGATGCGCTGGTCGCCATTACGGCGGACTACCCCGGCTGAGTTCGCATCCTGTGACCAAGACCGAAGTCCGGACACCGTTATTTTATCCTTGCCTATTCTGACCTTCGCGAACGATGGTATTTTGCAGGAAGCGCCAATCCGGCCGGGAGCCGAGCCTGCGGCGGCCGATTTACAGAGGTCAGGCCGAACCAGCAGGAGAAAAAGGAGTGCCATGCGGGCGGAAACGTCACCGCAGAGGTATAGCTCGCATTTGATCTTTCTAAGCAATGTTCCGAGGAAACTTCTAAGTGCTCATGATCTTTATAGGAGAAAAGCGCCGCCAGATCATGCGGCGCAGAATTGCCGACCAACCAACACCAGCCGGGCTCCAGCGCCCGTCTTCGGAGGGGGAGGCAAGCGCAAGACGCGAGCCGGATCCTACTCCAACGGAGGATACCGGCTGCATCGTCGCCACAAAATCAGAGGTGGAGAGCGCTATGAATCATAGACGCCACGGACAGTTTTTCAAGAGGCGTGCCTTTCCCGAGGCATTGGATGCCTTTAAAGCGGGGACGCGATCTCCGGCTGCCCAAAATGGTTTTACCAGAGCCACGGGCGCAATGTTAAAGACATACGGGTAAGGGAATTTTAATGGTTGTATACACCAAGAGCCCCCGAGACTTAAATTAGTTATGTTAACTGATTTAAGGATCATGTAAACTTTCGTGCTCTTAACGAGAAGAACGCCCGGCTGTCCCGGGAGCTGCAAGATTGCAAGGCCCAACTTGAGGTCAAGACTTGCTGCCGCAGGAGGAGACGGAAAGACCCTCCCGGTAACACATTTGTATAAATGAATATAAGCGGCTGTGCGGCGTGCGCAAGTCTAATAACGACATCAGAGGTGCTGCCAACAAGATCCGGACAGTATCGCCACTACGCCAGCTAAAAGCCGGCGAAAATGTGCTGAACAGAGTTCAGCAGGAAAGGAACAAGCTTCAAGATGCCAATGCCAAGCTCGGAGAAGAGCTGAAAGGCGCACAGGCCGAGCTGTCCGGCTCCGTTAAGGAGAATCAACCGCTTCATCGCAGCATCTATAGTAAGTGCTTGAGCGAACTCTCTTAGGAAGAAGAGTTCGGCGAGGAAGCGATTTGACATGATATGTCTTGTAGGTATACTCACGGGCCGTCCCGCGGAGGAGATGCCCGTATCAATGGGTGATCAACTTCCCGAACTGTTGCGGCTGTGCGAATGAGTTCGGCAGGCAATGAGTGGCGTCGTACAGGCTTTATGGCCATCCCTCGTCCCGCCCGAGGGTCTCGGGGAGCTTGCAGAGAAGCTACAGGGAGTGCGGCAGCGCTTCCATTTGTGGAAGGTTTCGGCCTGCCGTCAAGGTGCCAGGGAGGCTTGGGCCATGGTGAAGACGCGGTACAAGAAGGCGGATCCCAACCATATGGCCGAAGTTGGACCGGTGGGGCCCGACGGGAAGGAGATCCCTGTGAGTTTAGTGTACAGCCAGGTAGAACTGGCTGCTAAATTTTCCCAACGGGACTATAAGCTAGACAGCCTGTTAGACGGGATTGAGGAGGAATACAATCAATAAACTTGACAATGTATGTTATCCTTAAAAATGACATGTGAAATGCCTTCTAGCTGGATTGTAGATCGTTTGCCGTTGCCGACCTTTTAAGCTTCGACCTCGGGACCCTAGAGTCCTGAGTGTGTCCGAATACCTTTTGGTTAATAAATAACCGTGGTATGCATGGAGACTAGGCGAGGGGTCATTAGTGCTTTATCGTGCAAGTGCCCGACTAGTTATGTTATATTACATGGTTAGTAAGAAACATCTTCCAGGAGAATAGTTCCGCTAAGGGTTCCTTTCGCTGGGTGGCATGCCCTAAAGTGCATGTCCGAACTGCCAATGGAGCGAAGAAACATCCGGGGCAGATGGAAACAATAGGTAAAAAGTCATCTTTTAAATCACCGACCGAATATTCCCTTAAGAACGCTTAGCTTTCGGCTTCACCCACCGAGGTACACATCCGGTGACCAGCAAGAATAATCGCAGAGGTGCTCCTTTACCACCTAGCCGAACAATCGGGAACGTAGGGTAAGCACAGGAGCCAGGCAACCCAGCTTGGCCAAAACTTAAGTCATATCGATGCATATAATGGCGAGTAAAAGGTACATGTGGAAGCATGACACATGTGTTGGGTATAAACTCAGATAGTTGAGCTTCTGTAAAAGAAGCCCCCAGGAATAACGAGTGCGGGTGGCACGTCGTATGTATGCAAAAAATGCGAAAATAGGCCCCGAAGGGATTTGTTAATTTTTAAAAAGGATAAAAAGAGAGATAAAAGACAGCCGAAGTATAAAAGATTGGACGGGGGAAGGGGACGAACTCTTAGTCCGGCGCTAGGCATAGAATCGTCGGAGGCGGGCTGCGTTCCATGGGTTCGGCTCGAGTCGGTTGTCCAACGCATTTCGTAGACGGTACGCCCCACCGGTCAGTACTTGGTCAATGATGAAGGGGCCTTCCCATCTGGGTTTGAGCTTGTCCTTTTTCTTGTCCGGCAGGCGTAGAACTAGTTCACCAACGTTATAGGTCTTGGCCCGTACTTCTCTGCTTTGATATCTTCGAGCCTGCTGCTGGTAAAATGCGGAACGAGCCTTCGCGACGTCACGTTCTTCCTCCAATATGTCCAGCTGTCCCGCCGATCAAGCTCGGCTTCTCTTTCCTCGTATATGCGCACTCGAGGTGAGTCATGAATAATGTCGCAGGCGATCGCCTCTGCGCCGTATACCATAAAAAATGGTGTGAATCCGTAGTACGGTTAGGCTTTGTCCGCAGCCCCAGTACTGAAGTCGAGCTCCTCGACCCATTGGGTGTCTGATTTAGTGAGTGACCTCACTAGTCCGGGCTTAATGCCGCCATTATTAGACCGCTTGCTCTTTCCACTTGACCGTTGGTTTGAGGGTGATAGATCGACGATAGTCGAGCTTGATGCCCATATTTTTGCACCATGCCTTGACCTCATCGGCTGTGAAGTTCGTGCCGTATCGGTGATGATGCTATGGGGACTCAGAACGGTGTACCACCTCGATATAAAGTCTATCACTGGTCCGGACTCTGCCGCTTTTGACCGGTTTGGCCTCTATCCATTTGGTGAATTTATCCACCATGACCAATGTGTATTTTTTCTTGTGGGTTCCCTTTAAGGGGTCCCACCATGTCAAGCCCCTGCATCGTGAACGGCCAGGTAATGGGTATGGTTTTGAGGGCGGTGGGTGGCATATGGCTCTGATTAGCGAAGAGCTGGCAACCGACGCATCGCTGGACCAAGTCCTGTGCATCTGCCCGAGCTGTTGGCCAATAAAATCCGGTACGGAACGCCTTTCCTACCAGGGCCCAGGCTGCTGCGTGGTGTCCACCTAGTCCGGCGTGGATTTCTGCCAGGAGGTTTCACCCTTCTTCTTCGGAGATACACCTTTGAAGGACTCCGGTAGTACTTTTCTTATAAAGTTCTCCCTCGTGAACCTTATAGGCCTTCAATCGCCAGACTATGCAGCGGGCCTCGTTTTGGTCTTTGGGGAGTTCCTGCCCAAGTAAGTAGGCCAGGAAAGGTTCTGTCCACGCGGCGATTACTGCCATTATGTCGTGGGCGGATTGTGTTGCGTTGTCTGCTGAATCACCAATTGGTGCGGCTTTCTCCGGTTTGTCGCTACCGGACTCCTCTTCCCACAAAGACGGATGGCTTGAAGAGTCGTTCTAGGAAGATATTTGAGGGACAACATCACGCTTTCGCACCGATCGCGCTGTAATGTCGGCCGCCGGTTGTTATCTCGGCTATGTGATGGAATTCGAGTCCTTCAAACCGAGTGACATTTTCGTGACAGCATTACGATATGCTGCCATTTTCGGATCCTTGGCGCCAAAGTCTCCATTTATTTGGGATA
This sequence comes from Aegilops speltoides, assembly GCA_021437245.1. NCBI lineage: Eukaryota > Viridiplantae > Streptophyta > Magnoliopsida > Poales > Poaceae > Aegilops > Aegilops speltoides. Next base: position 390,453,903 of record CM038141.1, read on the forward strand.
TTGCGAGGTTTGAATCTCGCACCTCTAGGCGTTGAATGCCCATGGATACGCCATCCGGAGACCATGTAACAAGGCCTCGATTCGCTGCGTTGTTGGAGTCCGTGTACATTATTTGAAGTACATATTGGATCAGATCTCCGGTGGGCGATTTCAAGACGACGCCAAATTTCATCCGCCAACATTTTGGAGCCGTCGAGTGCATAGTCCAATTGGGTATGCGTCGTACTTTTAGGTAGTTCGGTTTCGTCCATTCGGCGACGAAGTCAGCCAAGACTTGCGACTTTATGGCTCGTCGAGGTTTGTAAGTTATGTCGAATGGCAAGAGCTCAATGGCCCATTTTGCAATCCTGCCAGTTGCGTCGCGGTTATGTATAATGTCATTCAGTGGTACTTCAGAGGCCACTGTTATCGAACACTCTTGAAAGTAGTGCCGGAGCTTCCGGGACGCCATGAACACTGCATATGCTATCTTTTGATAGTGCGGGTAACGGGATTTGCAAGGGGTTAACACAGTGGATACGTAATACACTGGTTTTTGGAGAGGGAATTTATGCCCTTCTGTTGCTCGTTCGACGACGAGGACAGCGCTCACAACTTGATGTGTTGCAGCGATGTATAACAACATTGGTTTGCCTTGAGTGGGCGCAGCCAGGATCGGATTTGTTGCCAATATGGCCTTTATTTCTTTGAGTCCGCGAAGGCGCATCCGCCCACTGGTGTTCGGTGCGCCTTAGGAGGCGATAAAGGGGCAACGCCTTCTCTCCTAAACGGGAGATAAAACGGCTTAGGGCTGCCACGCATCCTGTTAATTTTTGTATTTGCTTGAGGTCCTTTGGGATATCCAACTGTGACAGAGCTCGGATCTTGGCCGGATTTGCTTCGATTCCTTTACCGGATACAATGAAGCCCAAAGCAGCTTCCGGCTGGTACGCCAAAACACATTTCTTCGGATTCACTTAATGTCATATGCTCGAGGTTGTCGAATGTGAGCCTCAAATCGCCTACTAAAGTTTCGACGTGTTTTGTTTTGACGACTCGCCGCTCACGTGATGCCTCGATTGTTTTGCCGATCCGGGTAGCCGACATGTTTGGATCATGCGCTGATATGTTGCGCCGGCGTTTTGAGTCCGAAGGGCATCGTGTTGAAGCGAAATGGCCCGTATGGAGTAATGAATGCCGCTGCGGCTTGATTCGCTTCCGCCATCTTGATTTGATGATAGCTAGAGTATGCATCCGTGAAGCACAACGAATCGTGTCTCGCTGTGGCATCGATAATTTGATCGATGCGGGGGAGGGGAAAGGATCCTTTAGGCAAGCCTTATTGAGGTCTTTGAAGTCGACCGCAGGCGCCAAGATTTATCTTTCTTTGGTACCATCACCAAATTTGCTAGCCACCTGGATGTTTAATGTCTCTAATGAATCCGGCTTCCAAAGAATTTGGCTAGCTCTTCTCCCATTGCCTGCCTCTTGGGCTCGGAAAATCGTCAAGAGCCTGTTTGATAGCTTGAATCCTTTAGGATGTTTAGGCTGTGCTCGCCAACCTATGAGGGATGCCGGCATGTCTGAAGGGTGCCAGCGAAGATGTCCCAATTTTCCGAAGGAAATCGCGTAGTCGGCGTTAACTTCGGGTTCAACTGCGCTCTTGATGGAGGCCGCTCTTCTTTGGGTCCGTTGGGTGGACTTGAAATTTAACTATCTCATCTGCTGGTTTGAAGGAGGTGGACTTGGATCTTTTATCAAGTATCACATCGTCCCTGTTTACCGTAGAGCGCAGCGTGGTTAGTTCCTCTGCCGCTAAGGCTTTGGATAGTGCTTCGAGAGCTAGTGCGGCTGTCTTATTTTCGGCGCGGAGTGCTGTTTCCGGATCACTAACGAGAGTGATTATTCCGCTGGGCCCAGGCATTTTGAGCTTCATGTACCCGTAATGGGGTATTGCTTGAAAAATTGTGAATGCCTCTTGTCCTAGTATGGCGTGATATCCGCTGCTGAACGGGGCCACCTGGAACGTAACTTCTTCGGATCTGTAATTGTCCGGAGAGCCGAACACCACATCGAGTGTGATTTTTCCGGTGAAGCGTGCTTCCCGGCTAGGGATAATTCCTCTGAAGGTTGTGCTGCTTCGCTCAATACGGCTCCAATCGATTTCCATTTTCCACAGGGTTTCCTCGTAAATGAGGTTTAGTCCGCTGCCGCCGTCCATGAGAACCTTTGTCAGTCGAAAGCCGTCCACTATGGGACTGAGTACCAGTGCGGCTGGGGCTCTGGTAGTTCGAGATGTGGGCTCGTCGTTAGCGCTGAAGGTGATAGCTGTGTCGCTCCATGGATTTGCTGTTGCTACTTGGTAGACTTCGGCAAGTTCGCGGATTGTTCGTTTTCGCATATTATTTGATGCGAAAGTCTCGAAGACTGTTGAGACCATGCTGGTATTGTTGGAGTGGTTTCCCGGAGCCAGAAGCTCTTCGCCACTTTTGGCCACCTGCCGTAATATCCAACATGCTCGAAGGCTATGCGTTGGGACAGCTCCCCCCGTGTTGTGAAGTCTACAGGGTCCATTGAGCCATCCCTCCAGTACGGTTCCGTTTCCCTTGCTGGGTTTTTGCTTTTTGATTTTTGCATCTGGGGCCTGATTATGAGGCGCCCTTTTACCGCGGACTGGGTTTGGGGCCGGATTATCCCAAAATTGATTTTCAGTTTTCCGGAAACTTTCCATCGCACAGTACTTTCGTACTATGGACGCCAGATTGGTAAAACGCGTAATCTTGCAACGATCAATGGCGTTCAGGATTCCCCTGTCCGTGCAGTTGTTGCAGAAGATTGAAATTGCGTTTTCCTCTCGGCAGTCCTTTATCCTGTCCATAACCAGGAGGAATCTGGCCCAGTAATGATGTACTGTTTCTGAGGGCTCTTGCCGAATTAGAGATAGGTCGCATATGTCTGGGCGGGTGGGTGGAATAAAATCCGGATCCCTGCCCATCTCTGGGCTCAAAGGCCAAGGGTCTTCCGAACTTGGAAGCTTAATTTGCTGGGAATAGACCAGCGAGTCCAGGGCGACGCATGATTTTAGGTTCAATGCTCGATCAGGGTCCGCTCCTCCGCGGGAATCCGGCATGGAGGGTTCGGGAATCCGGACACAGATTGTTTTCAACAATGGCAACGAATTGCCGAGTTGTTCTTCTACCACCTCGACGTGGTGGGTAGCCTGGGGAGAGTTAATCTCTCTCAGATCGGTTTTAAGCCCGATCTGATCGTAGTCCGCTAGACTCCCGTAGGCGGCGATGCGATCCAAGAGCTCGTTAATGAGCGAGACCTCGATTGATCTAACTGCTCGGCAGCTTTAGGGCTGACTCGAAGATTGCTTCCAACGACTTGAGAAGTCATCGTCGAAGCGACGTCCGGGCAGGCGGTCATAAGGAAACCGCCGAGCCGGATTGTCTGACCGGCGGCCAAGGCCCCGCCAGTGAGAACACCGTCTTTGAAGACGGGTAAAGGCATCCGCTCTATCGGCGATGACACAGAGGAACTCTCAATGAAAGCACCAATGTCGGTGTCAAAACCGGCGGATCTCGGGTAGGGGGTCCCGAACTGTGCGTCTAGGCGGATGGTAACAGGAGACGAGGGACACAATGTTTTTACCTGTGTTCAGCCCTCTCGATGGCGGTAATACCCTACGTCCTGCTTGATTAATATTGATGATATGGGTAGTACAAGAGTAGATCTACCACGAGATCAATGAGGCTAAACCCTAGAAGCTAGCCTATGGTATGATGGTTGAGATGTAATGTTGTGTCCTACAGACTACAGCCCTCCGGTTTATATAGACACCGGAGGGGCTAGGGTTACACAGAGTCGGTTACAATGGTAGGAGATCTACATATCCGTATTGCCAAGCTTGCCTTCCACGCCAAGTAAAGTACCTTCCGGACACGAGCCGGAGTCTTCAATCTTCTATCTTCGTAGTCTGGGAGTCCGGCGGATATTGATAGTCCGGCTGTCCGGACACCCCCTAGTCCAGGACTCACTCACCCGCCTTTGGCACGGAAGAATCCGGCGGACAAGCATGACTTGGACCACGTTGACAAGCTTGATTTTCTTGTCTTTCATATTCTTGATGCAGTTCTGGAGTCCGGTCAGCTCCGCAGGCTCGCCCCAGGCCAGGCCCTTCTTTTCCCAGGAGGTGAGCTGCATGGGGATTCCGGATCGGAATTCGGAGGCCGCCGCCCAGTTGGCGTCGCGCGGCTCGGTGATGTAGAACCACCCCGATTGCCACCCTTTCACAGGCTCCGTGAAGGAGCCGTCAAGCCAGGTGACGTTGGGCATCTTGCCCACCATGGCACCTCCGCACTCCGCTTGCTGGCCGCTCACGATCTTCGGCTTCACGCAGAAGATTCGTAGCCACAAGCCAAAGTGAGCTTGATGCGGAGGAAGGCCTCGCACACGACGATAAACGCCGAGATGTTGAGGACGAAATTTGGGGCTAGATCATGGAAATATAGCTCGTAGTAGAACATGAGCCCACGGACTAAGGGATGAAGTGGAAATCCCAGTCCACGGACGAAGTGGGCGAGAAACATGACCCTCTCATGGGGTTCCGGAGTTGGAATGATCTGCCCTTCGTCCGGTAGCCGGTGCGCGATGTTTGCGGCCAAGTATCTGGCCGCCCGGAGCTTCGCAATATGCTCCTCCTTCACGGTGGAGGCCACCCACTTGCCTCCTGCTCCGGACATGTTTGGCTATGCGGAGAAGGCGTGGACTAGGGCGTTGGAGCTCGAGGAGGCAAGGATGGATAAGCAAAGGAGAAGGAAGGCGTGGGTGAAAATGGGGAACCCTTATCCCTTTATAGAGGCGATGAAAGCGGTGTGTCTCCCCACTTGCCCGTTGAGAATCGCTTATTTCCCAGGCGCCACGATTGGTGGCGTGGTTGGATTACCCATACCCGTATTGATGAGAATCCCGTGATAAGGGGACATGATCTATGCTTCGACAAGACGTGTCAAGGAAACCGCCTCGCAATATGCGTTGTGGCTGGTTGTGGGAAAATGGTTCAAATAACGACCCGACCGTTGTGTCATGTCACGTTGTCTAAAGTTGTCAGCGGATCGCATTTGTGAAATATCGTTCTCTCTACGGTGGTATGTGAAGATCATCTTGCAGATCTGGACACGGTTTAAGTGTTCGGTAATTATTTTGGAATATTCAGAAATGGAACCCGCCTTGCAATGCCGAAGATAAACTGCGCGCCGGACTCGTTGTCATTGAAGCCTGGTTCAGGGGCTACTGAGGGAGTCCTGGATTAGGGGGTATCCAGACAGCCAGACTATATACTTTGTCCGGACTATTGGAGCGTGAAGATACAAGACTCAAGACTTTGTCCCGTGTCCGGATGGAACTCTCCTATGCGTGGAAGACAAGCTTGGTGATCCGGATATTATATTTCCTTCTTTGTAACCGACTCCATGTAAACCCTAGCCCTCTCCAGTGTCTATATAAACCGGAGAGTTTAGTCCTTAGAGACAGAGTCATAATCATCATAGGCTAGCTTCTAGGGCTTAGCCTCTACGATCTCGTGGTGGAGCAACTCTTGTAATACTCATATCATCAATATCAGTCAAGCAGGAAGTAGGTTTTTACCTCCATTGAGAGGGCCTGAACCTGGGTAAAACATCGTGTCCCTTGCCTCCTGTTACCATCAGCCTTAGATGCACAGATCGGGACCCCCTACCTGAGATCCGCCGGTTTTGACACCGACAGCCACTGCCGCTCGAAGCAGCTCCAAGGTCGTCGTGGCTAGGATTAGGTGTGTCTAGACTAGTTTGTACCCTAGATTCCATCCCGGATGTAATCAAAAAAATGACCGTAAGAACCCTAGAATCCATCGGTGCAGAACTAATGGATTTGAGGGTTCATCGACAGTGTTTCCCCTAAACCAATCCCCCACCCCTAATGTGTTCCATCCTCTCCCTAGCGCTCCAATCTTGTATGGAAATCGAATCTACCGCGACTTGAAAGCAATAAGTCGAGAGACAAGGTAAGAGCTTACCACTATGGCCGATGTGCTAGTCAATCTGGTTCTCGTCACCGTGTAGGATTGTCTTGCAGTCGCTCCGTCTCATCGTGGCTAGTGTGAGTAGGGAAGAGATGAGAGAGAACCGTGAGGGAAGGGGGTTAGAGTAATTTATGATGCGGCATCGGGAATCAACTGGATGTCTTGAGAATGCATCTGCAAATGCAACCGACCACGCACACGTGCCTCGGGTAGCATCGCTTGGGCCTGGCTTTGGAAAAACGACTGATTCAGACGTTCCTATGGATGCAGGGAACATGTGTTTTAAGTTTTGTGCGGGCAACTTTTTGATGTGACCAGAGCAACCAAACGAACCAAAAAAATTCTGCACGGGTCTGAGTGGGTTTATTGCAGGCAACCAAAGGCCCCTTATAGTTATTTGACCTATGGGTCAGAGCACAACCCGACTGCAGCCCAGTAAGCATATGATCCATCCCAAGAGCGCCAGGTACGTTCGCCAGTTGCTACTCTCTCGCACACAATCAGCAGGAGCATGTATCAGCCTTGCAGTTTCTCCTAGCATCGGTCACCCACGACCTCTCATGCAGGTCTGCCATTCCACCACCACTCAATTACTGCACTCAATTATTCTTTACATATTACAGACCACGGTATATTTGGTATCCATAAGCAATGTATAGTAAGAGCATCTACAGTCGGGCACCTTAAATCTGCCTCAAACGCCCTGATAGACGGCCCAGTCATTGTCCGGTCAAAAAATGTGACTCAGACGGGTGCCTTAAACGCCCGGGCTGATCAGCACCCCTCATATCCAACCCAAATCTAGGGCGGATATGGGGGCGCCCAGGTGCGTATATCACATCGTCCCCGACCCATGTTGGCCACCCAACCTCACATATATTCCTCCACATATGCTCGCCTAACCAAACCCTATCCACTTCACTCTACTCACCTCCACTCCCCTCCACCACCCAAGCTCCTTTCCAGTGATTTCCGGTCTTCTCTGGTATGGCGGGCAGCAGATCCGAGTCCTACACCTCCAGATTTGTCGACCCCGAGCTCCTCCCGCATGACCCCGAGGAGGAGATGGCCGTCCGAGTTGCGCTCCACCACTCCTGGGATGAGGCCCATGTTGGGTAGCACTCGGACTTCTTCCCTCGGGAATCCATTACGTCCGCACAAACGGCGCATGGATCCGACGCTAGGTGTGGCTGCAAATGAGTCGAGTTTGAGGAGTTGGTCTAGGCTCAGCTCAACTCATACTAAAATCCAAGGGAGCTCAAAATGTGCGAAGCTGAAGGTCGAGATGTAGAAAGTGGCTCGTGCTCAGCTTGTAACGATCTCGAGTCGATCTCGAGCTAGTTTCGAGCTAAATAATTTGATTGTTAAAATTATTTTAAGGCAATTTTTAAAGCAAGATAGGCCACAAAAAAATCACTATAAATCGACTAATTCTTTTTCAACTAAAGACTAGTATTTAATAATAAAAAATCTTGGATAGAAGACAACGAAGGTGTGTCTACGCTCAAACTTTGGCCAAAATAACAAGATATTGAACATGCGGTTGGCCACGTGGCACATTGAGGCCTAATTTTGTCCATGCTTATTTCCATGTTTGCTAGTAGGTAAAATAAAGAAAAAAATCACACAAAACATAATGGCAATGGATAATCTAATTCTTTGTAATAGACATGAAGATTATTTCATACACTTATGTGATATCGAGCTATCAAGATAAAACCAAGCGAGCCAATGCCGACTCAAGATCGGCTCGTTTCTCGATCGAGCCACATAATGTGCTCACACTCGGCTCATTTCTTTTCGAGTCGAGCTAAAATATGAGTCGATCTCAAGCGGCTCACGAGCGTTGAGCCTTTCTTGCAGCCCTGGCCATCTATGCCTCACCGGCGGTGGTTGATACGTCCCAACGTATCTATAATTTACGAACTATTCATGCCATGTTTGCAATAATTTTATATGGTTTTGGTTCAGTTTTATATGATTTAAGTGGAACTAACCCGAACTGGCGTTGTTTTGAGCAGAACTACCATGGTGTTGTTTTTTATGCAAAAATAAAAGTTCTCCAATTGGGCTGAATATTTACGGAGATTTTTTATGGACAAAAAGAGACCCCCAAAGCTTTGAGGAAGGAGCCACAAAGACATGGCAAGCTCAAGGGGCGCGGGTCCCCCCAGGGCGTGCCTACCGAGCTTGTTGCTTCCTCGTGGGCACCCCTGACGTGTGACCAACGCCAAAAATTCCTATAAATATAGAAAACCCTAGAAAGAAACCAAGAACTTCTGCTCCACCGCTGCAAGCCTCTATACCAAAGTGATCACATCCAGAGCCCTTTTTCGGCACCCTGCTGGAGAGGGAAATCATCACAGGAGGCCATCTTCATTATCCCGTCGGTCTCCATGATGAGGAGGGAGTAGTTCACCCTCGGGGCTGAGAGTATGTGCATGTAGCTATGTGTTTGATCTCTCTCTCCCTATCTATCTATCTATATATCTATATCTTGTTCTTGATTTGGCACGATCTTGCTGTACCAGGAGATTTGTAAATATAGTCGGATCATATGGTGTCTTCCCTCTCTATCTTGTTGTGATGAATTGAGTCTTTCCCTTTGAGGTTTCACTATTATCAGAATTAATACTTTGGATTTGAGAACACTTGATGTATGCCTTGCATGTGGATACCCTTGGTGACAATGGGGTATACTATCGAGACACTTGATGTATGTTTTGGTAATCAACTTGCAGATTTCTGAGGTGACAATGGGGTAATCTAGGCATGTGGGTTGATACACGTTTTCGTCCTTTCTCGATAGAAACTTTGGGGTACTCTTTGAAGTTCTTTGTGTTTGATTGAATATTATGAATGTGAAGATGTTTGATGAATATCGTATAACTAACTCGTGCATACTTGTGGTGACATTGTAGTATCTAGGTCACATTAGATTTGATTGATGCGTATCATATGTTGTTATTATATTACAAACTCTAGGGATGTTTGTGACACTTGTGGGAATAGCTCAATAGATTGATCGGAAAGGATAACTTTGAGGTGGTTTGTGATACATCTCCAACGTATCTATAATTTTTTATTGTTCCATGCTATTACATTATCCATCTTGGATGTTTTATATGCGTTAATATGCTATTTTATATCATTTTTGGGACTAACCTATTAACCTAGTGCCCAGTGCTAGTTGCTGGTTTTTCCTTGTTTTTGTCTTTTACAGAAAATCAATACCAAATGGAATGATACTTTTTGAGGATTTTTCTTGGACCAGAAGACAACCACGAAGCTTTGGGAGGAGGCCAGAGGAGCCACGAGAGACCATAAGCCCTAGAGGCGTGGCTCCCCCTAGGATTGTGGGCCCCTCGGGACCCCCCTAACCCTAACTCCAGCTCTATAAATACCCAAATATTCCCCTTACACCAGGGGGCACACCAAAAATACTTTTCTGCCACCGCAAGCTTCTGCTTTCGTGAGATCCCATCTTGGGGCATTTTCAGTACTCTTCTGGAGGGGGATTCGATCACGGAGGGCCTCTACACCAACCTTGCCGCCCTTCTGATGATGTGTGAGTAGTCTACCATAGACCTACGGGTCCATAGCTAGTAGCTAAATGGCTTCTTCTCTCTCTTTGATCTTCAATACAATGTTGTTGATGTTCTTGGAGATCTATTTGATGTAATCTTCCTTTGGTGTGTGTTTGTTGAGATCCAATGAATTGTGGATTTATGATCAGATTATCAATAAATATTATTTGAGTATTCGCTGAACTCTTTTATGCATGATTAAGATAGCTTTGTATTTCTCCCCCATCTATTGATTTGGTTTGGCCAACTAGATTGTTTTTTCTTGCAATGGGAGAGGTGCTTTGTGATGGGTTCAATCTTACGGTGTCCTCACCTGTGATAGTAGGGGTAGCAAGGCACATATTTGTATGGTTGCCATTAAGGATAAAAAGATGGGGGTTTTACCATATTGCTTGGATCTATCCCTCTACATCATGTCATCTTGCTTAAGGCGTTACTCTATTCTTGTTAACTTAATACACTAGATGCATGCTAGATAGCGGTCGATCTGTGGAGTAACAGTGGTAGATACAGGCAGGAGTCGGTCTACTTGTGACGGATGTGATTCCTATATTCATGATCATTGCCTTAGATATCATCATAACTATGCGCTTTTCTAACAGTTGCTCAACAGTAATTTGTTTACCCACCGTATGCTTTCTTTAAGAGAGAAGCCTTTAGTGAAACCTATGGCTCCTGGGTCTACTTTTTACAATATTATTTTCAGATCTATAAAATCAAAACCACTAAATTACCTCGCCGAGTTTTATTTACTTTTATTTGTTAAATACCTATCTCTATCGTATCTCACTTTTGCTCATGACAGTGAAGGGATTGACAACCCCTTTTTCGCGTTGTGTGCAAGTGTTTGTTAGTTTGTGCAGGTGCATCTATTGGGGACTTGTGTGTTCCTCTTAGTGGATTGATACCTTGGTTCTTAACTGAGGGAAATATTTATCTCTACTTTGTTGCGTCACCCTTTCCTCTTCAAGGAAAAAAATCAATGGAAGCTCAAGAAGTAGCACGAATAATTTCTGGTGCCGTTGCCAGGGAGGATATACATCAAGCCTACCAAGTACATAGCATAAACTCTCATCTCTTGCACTTACATTATTTGCCATTTGCCTCTCATTATTCTCTCCCCCACTTCTAATTTTTTTCAGGAAAACACAAAAATATTTGCCTTTTTATTCGCCTTCTTTCGATTTGCTTTTTCATTTTTCTTTTGTTTGCTAGTGCGCTAGATCGCTTTCTTTATTTTCATAGCTAGTCCTTCTACCGTAGTGAGTACCCAAGTGAGGTTCTGATACGTCTTCAATGTATCTATAATTTTTGATTGTTCCATGTTGTTATATTATCATTCTTGGATGTTTTACAATCATTTTCTAGCAACTTTATATCATTTTTTGGGACTAACCTATTGACATAGTGCCCAGTGCCAGTTGTTGTTTTTTGCTTGTTTTTTACTTTGCAGGAAATCAATATCAAACGAAGTCCAAACTCAGCAAAACTTTTTGGAGAATTTTTATGGACCATAACACCCAGGATGGGTCAAAAAAGTACCAGAGGGGTGCTCCGAGGGGGGAACAACCCACCCGGGCGCGCCTGGGGGCCCAGGCGCGCCCTGGTGGGTTTATATCCACCTCGGTGGCCTCCCGCACCGCCTCTTCGCCCTATAAATTATCAAATATTCCAAAAACCCTGGGGGTAACCCTAGATTGGAAGTTTCACCACCGCAAGCCTCTGTATCCATGAAAACCAATCTGGACCCTGTTCCGGCACCCTGCGGGAGGGAGAGATCATCACCGGAGGCCATCTTCATCATCCCTATGGTCTCCATGATGAGGAGGGAGCAGTCCACCCTCGGGGCTGAGGGTTTGTACCAGTAGCTACATGTTATCATTATGATGAATTGAGTTTTCCCTTTGAGATTTCGTTTTATCAGATTGAATACTTTTATGGATTTGAGAGTGCTTGATGTATGTTTTTCATATGAATACCCGTGGTGACAATGAGGTATTATATTGATTCACTTGATATATGTTTTGGCACTCAACTCGCGGATTCCTGCAGGTGACATTGGGGTAATCTATGCATAGGGGTTGATGCACGTTCTTGTCTTTGTTTCTCTGGTAGAAACCTTGGGGCACTCTTTGAGGTTATTTGTGTTGGATCGAGTATTATGAATCTGAAATTATTTGATGTGTATCATATAATTAACTCATGGATACTTGTGGTGACATTGGAGTATCTAGGTGACATTAGAGTTGGTTGATGTGTATCATATGGTGTTATTTTAGTATGAACCCTTGGATAGATCGAACGGAAAGAATAACTTTGTGTTATTTTAGTATGAACTCTTGAATCGATCGAATGGAAAGAATAACTTTGAGGTGGTTTCATACCCTACAAACAATTTCTTCTTATGTTCTCCAGTAGATAAGAACTTTGGAGTGATTCTTCATCGCACGTTGAGGGATGGTTATATGATCCAATTAGATTAGCATTGTTGAGAGATTGTACTAGTGAAAGTATGGACCCTAGGCCTTGTTTTCAAGCATTGCAATACCGTTTGTGCTCTATTTTATCAATTGCTACCTTGCTGTTTTTTATTGTTCCTATTACAAAAATCAATATCTACTATCATTAGTATGCTTGTATCACCATCTCTTCGCCGAACTAGTGCACCTATACAAATTACCATTGTATTTGGTGTGGGGGGACACAAGAGACTTTTTATTATTTGGTTGCAGGGTTGTTTGAGAGAGACAATCTTCATCCTACGCCTCCCGCAGATTGATAAACCTTAGGTCATCCACTTGAGGGAAAATTGCTACTGTCCTACAAAACTCTGCACTTGGAGGCCCAACACAAGTCTACAAGAACAACTGTTGTAGTAGACATCAGGTTCTTAATTTTAAACAAAGGGGGCGGGGAATTTAAAAGATTCTTGGTATAGAATATGTGATGCTCAAAATAGATCTACTCGTAAATAGTCCACTATCGTTCTTCTTTGAAATTTTTATGTGGGTGTTACTACTAGGTATAGGTATGTGTTAGACATTATTACCGGGGATAACTTCTTGGGTAGTCACCCTATGGATGCTTTTAATGCTATGGGAAACTTGGTAGGATCCCCACCCATCATGATTAATGAAATGGCTTTAACTTTGGAACATATGATGCAAAGGCTTGATATTATTGAGAATAAGATTTCCACCGTAGAACATATTGAAAATTTGGATAAAAAGATTCATAATCATATTACTCAAATTGTATCAAAGGTAGGAACTACCTTTAAAACCCTAAAGGATAAGGAACCTATAATTAATGAGAGGGTAGAACAAGGTTCCGCTAGAATCGATAAGTTAGAAGATATTATTACCAATTTGGGTTTGGCTTTTGCCGGTGTTAATATTACTCCAGATTTTCCTCCTACTAAAACTACCAAGTTTATCTATGTTCCTAAAAGGGGTGAGTTATCTAGTAAAGGAAACAAGGATCTTAAGATGATAGGTATTTTCCCTAATTTTATCAATATTATTAAGGAACCGATCCCTACGAACGAATTTATTAATTTTTTTACCTAGGAGTGTGTTCATCAACAAATCTAATGAAATCCCTAGAAAATATGGATTTGTAATTAAAGAATTAAATACCAAAGATGACAATACCTAGATCTATGCAATATGCCTATCTAGGGGCGTTAAACAATAGTGCTTGTTTGGAGGCAACCCAATTTTATTTTGTGTTTTTTGTTTTTGCTTCTGTTATTGAATAAATATGCAATATTACTTCTGTAATAATTGTGCTTTAGTGTTTCAATTAGTGTTTGTGCCAAGTAAGACCTCTGGAATGATCTATGGTGATAGTTGATTTGATTTTGCTGAAAAATAGAAACTTTTGTGCTCAGTTCTGGAATTTTGAAAAATCTGAATGTGTTACACAGTATTTATATACAAATTTCCCAGGCTGTCCTAATTTTTCAGAACTTTTGGAGTTACATAAGTATACGAAATTTCCAGATTGCTACGGACTGTTCTGTTCTAGACATATTCTATTTTTATGTGTTGTTTGATTATTTTGATGAATCTATGGGTAGTATCGATGAATATGAACCATGGAGAAGTTAGAATACACTAGGTATTACACCAATATAAACTAGACCATGATGGCACGCGTTGCTGGGCCCGCCAATTTTATGATAGAATGATGAAATATCATGTAATTTTTTTAAAATTTAAAATATAGAAATTAAACTTGCATGAACTAACCCGTATATTAGACAATGGTAAAAATGTAATATTGCGATTGTCTCGGGAAATAGAATTAGTCAAATGATTGCTCTAGCTTTTAAATGAATAGTGTCTATGAAAGATATCTTGGAAACAAAAATATGAATAAGTAACATAGGTTTAGAGAACATACATGATAGTCAATGGCACAATTGGTAAGATAAATTTACCGGGCAATCTTTTCTGTTTAATTAATCGATGAGACAAATCTTTTATCGTTGTTTAAAAAATAGTGTCACTTCCCCTAAAAAAGAATTAGCGATGCTTGATTGCCATATTGGTAGACCTTCTCATTGTTGCCACGCGCACGTGAGGGAGTTAGGCAGTGGGGTGTCAATGTTGTGTGGCGCTGCGACGCCAACACGAGCAACAATTTTTTTTTAAAACCACCGTCCATTGCAAAATGTTTTGGGGAATACAGATAATAGATGGTGGAGATGTTAGCCAGACAAGATGGCCCGCCCACAAAGAAGACACGACTTTCACAAGATTGTGAGCCTCAACATTACTATCAAAGGCAGAAGATAATGCCCCGCTCACACGCAGCTACCTAATTTTTTATTTGAGAAACAACTTTTTTTAGCAAAATTTAGGAAACAGCTACTTACGTTTGTGTTTCATATACACTTTGTCTGCTTAAGCTAGTCCACCGGCCCAAGAAACAATCCAGGCCCAATCAACCACAGGTGAAGTAGATAGTTCCATGGAGCAGCAGCCCAAGAGATATCCAGGCAGGCGATCGTACAGCTAGCAACGCCAAAGCTTTGTGGAGGCTCCCAGCTCGCCCTGTTATACTGGTTAGTAATTTAGAATGAGTTCACAATAGTACCTAAGTGGTGATTTGCTTTTATTATGCTAACGGAGCTCACGAGTATTTTGTTGAGTTTTGTGTTGTGAAGTTTTCAAGTTTTCGATAAAGTTTTGATGGATTACGGAATAAGGAGTGGCAAGATCCTAAGCTAGGGGATGCCCAAGGCACCCCAAGGTAATATTGAAGGGCAACCAAGCATCTAAGCTTGGGGATGCCCCGGATGTCATCCCCTCTTTTGTCTTCAATCCATCGGTGAAATTACTTGAGGCTATATTTTTATTCACTACATGATATGTGTTTTGCTTGGAGCGTCTTGTACTATATGAATCTTTCATTTTTAGTTTGCCACAATCATTCTTGCTTTACACACCTTTTGAGAGGGACACACATTAACCATGAATATATTAGAATATTCTATGTGCTCAACTTATATCATTTGAGCTAGGTAGTTGCTCTAGTGCTTCACTTATATTTTTTAGAGCACGGCGGTGGTTTTATTTTGACAAAATTGAGGAACTCTCATGCTTCACTTATATTATATTGAGTCTTAAAAATAGTATTGCAATTTTCTTAGGTTATAAATTTGGTCCTAATATGATGGGTATTCAAGAGGGGTATAATAAAAACATTCATGTAGATCATTGAATATATGAGAAGTTTGATTACTTTCAATTGTTTTGAGATATAAAGATGGGGATAGTAGAGTCATGCTAGTTGGTAATTGTGGGTTAATATAAATACTTGTGTTAAGGTTTCTGATTCCCAAAGCATGCACGTATGGTCTCTCGTTATGTGATGAAGTTAGAGCATGATTTATTTTTGATTGTCTTCCTTATGAGTGGCGGTCGGGCATGAGTGATGACCCACAAGTATAGGGGATCTATCGTAGTCCTTTCGACAAGTAAGAGTGTCGAACCCAACGAGGAGTAGAAGGAAATGATAAGCGGTTTTCAGTAAGGTTTTCTCTGCAAGCACTGAAATAGTAGGTGATAGATAGTTTTGTGATAAGATAAATAGTAGCGAGCAAGAAGTAAATAAAGTAAATAAAGTGCAGCAAGGTGGCCCAATCCTTTATGTATCAAAGGATAAGCCTGGACAAATTCTAATGATGAAGAAGGAGCTCCCGAGGACACATTGGGAATTATCGTCAAGCTAGTTTTCATCACGTTCATATGATTCGCGTTCGGTACTTTGATAATTTGATATGTGGGTGGACTGGCACTTGGGTACTGCCCTAACATGGACAAGCATCCCACTTATGATTAACCCCTATTGCAAGCATCCGCAACTACAAAAAGGAGTATTAAGGTAAACCTAACCACAGCATTAAACATATGGGTCCATATCAACCCCTAACGAAGCAACGCATAAACTAGGGTTTAAGCTTCTGTCACTCTAGCAACCCATCATCTACTTATTACTTCCCTGTGCCTTCCTCTAGGCCCAAATAATGGTGAAGTGTCATGTAGTCGACATTCACATAACACCACTAGAGGAGAGACAACATACATCTCATCAAAATATCGAAGGAATACCAAATTCACATGACTACTAATAGCAAGACTTCACCCATGTCCTCAGGAACAAACGTAACTACTCACAAAGCATATTCATGTTCATAATCAGAGGGGTAATAATATGCTTAAAGGATCTGAACATATGATCTTCCACCAAGTAAACCAAATAGCATCAACTACAAGGAGTAATCAACACTACTAGCAACCCACAGGTACCAATTTGTGGTTTTGATACAAGATTGGATACAAGAGATGAACTAGGGTTTTGAGATGAGATGGTGCTGGTGAAGATGTTGATGGAGATTGACCCCCTTCCGATGGGAGGATCGTTGGTGATGACGTTGGTGATGATTTCCCCCTCCCAGGGGGAAGTGTCCCCGGCAGAACAGCTCCGCTAGAGCCCTAGATTGATTCCGCCAAGGTTCCGCATCGTGGCGGCAGAGTTTCGTCCTGTAAGCTTGCCCACAATTTTTTCCAGGTGAAAACCCTTCATATAGCAGAAGATGGACGTCGGAGGCCCACCAGGGAGCCCAGGAGATAGGGGGTGCGCCCTACAGGGG
Organism: Aegilops speltoides; assembly: GCA_021437245.1. Taxonomy (NCBI): domain Eukaryota; kingdom Viridiplantae; phylum Streptophyta; class Magnoliopsida; order Poales; family Poaceae; genus Aegilops; species Aegilops speltoides. Next base: position 390,470,695 of record CM038141.1, read on the forward strand.
GGGCGCGCCCCCTGTCTCCTAGACAGGGTGTGGGCCCCCTGGCCTATTTCTTTTGCCCAAAAGTTCTTATTAAATCTGAAAAGTTGTTTCGTGGAGTCTCAGGTCTTTTGGAGTTGTGCAGAATAGGTTTCCAACGTTTGCTCCTTTTCCAGCCAGAATTCTAGCTGCCGGCATCCCCCCTTCATGGTAAACCTTGTAAAATAAGGGAGAATGGCCATAAGTATTGAGATATAATGTGTAATAACAGCCCATAATGCAATAAATATTGACATAAAAGCATGATGCAAAATGGACGTATCAAATCCCCCAAGCTTAGACCTCGCTTGTCCTGAAGCGGAAGCTGAAATCGAAAAATATGTCCACATGTTTAGAGATAGAGGTGTCGATAAAAATAAAATACGGACATGAGGGCATCATGATCATTCTAATAACAACAATATATATGGATTTTGTCATATGATTTCCTATGTTCAAGTAATAAGCAATTCACAATGTCAAGTATGGTTCAAAAACTTCATTGGGAACTAACAAACTATAATCTCAGTCATTGAAGCAATTGCAATTTATCGTAACATCAAAAAGAGTCAATAATAGAGCTTTTAAGCAAGCTCACATACTCAACTATCTCATAGTCCCCTATAATTGTTAACACTCATGCAATACTTGTGGTTATAGAGTTTCAGCCGGACACTGAGAAATATAGGGGCTTATTGTGTTGCCTCCCAACGTATTCACCTTTAGGTGATGTCAACAATAATAGCCTATGCCAACTTACATCCAATTGGATATATGTATCATGATCTTTCAAACACGAGGAGCTTGCCAAAGGATAAAATGAAAAAGGGAAAGGTGAAGATCACCTTGACTCAAGCATAAAGTGAAACATAAAGTAAAAGATAGGCCCTTCGCAGAGGGAAGCAGAGGTTGTCATGTGCGTTTAGGGTTGATGCATGAAATCTTAATGCAAAAGAACGTCACTTTATATTGCCCCTTGTATGTGGACCTTTATTATGCAATTCGTCGCTTTTATTACTTCCACAACAAGTTCATACAAAGTTTATTTTCTCTGCACTAATAAGTCATACATATTTAGAGAGCAATTTTTATTGCTTGCACCGATGACAACTTACTTGAAGGATCTTACTCAATCCATAGGTAGGTATGGTGGACTCTCATGGCAAAACTGGGTTTAAGGATATTTGGAAGCACAAGTAGTATCTCTACTTGGTGCAAGGAATTTGGCTAGCATGAGGGGGAAAGGCAAGCTCAACATGTTTGGAAGGTCAATGACAATATAGTTTAACTGAGATGTCGGAAAACATAAACCATTACGTTCTCTTCCTTGTCCAACGTCAACTCTTTTAGCATGTCATACTTAATGAGTGTTTCACAATCATAAAAGATGTCCAAGATAATATATTTATATGTGAACCCCTCTTTCCTTATCACTTCCTATTAATTGCAACGATGACCAAGGCGACGTTCATCAACTCTCAACAATTTTTATGCCTCATACTTTCTATGTGAAGTTATCACTATCCATAAGATCAATATGAACTCTTTTGTTCTTTCTACTTTTTCAAGATCATAGCAACATAGCAAAGCCCTTGACTCAACACTAATCTTTATTATAGATGGCACACGGACTCGATTACAAAAAGAGATCGCAAAGCAAAACTCAAAACTACTTGATATCAAAACTTCAACTACTAATAGATCAAGATACTACTAAAAGGATCAAACTAAATAAAGCGGTAAAGGTAGGAGTGTGATGGTGATACGATACCGGGGCACCTCCCCCAAGCTTGGCAGTTGCCAAGGGGAGTGCCCATACCCATGTGATTATTTCTCCTACTTCACAGTCGGTGTTGTGATCTTCTTGGCGATTATGCCCTTCAGGTTACGGTTCCCCTCCTCGAGCTTATTGGCTTGTTGTTTGAGGTCCATATTTTCTTTACGGAGCTTGCCCCTGACAGACAAAGCTCCTTTTACCCAAGGATGCTGCATAGCTTCTGGAGAACAAGTGAAACTCTTTTTCATATTTTCATAAGAAAGAAATCGGGAGTTGAAAGGGGTGACCGAAGTAGGGACAGCCAGGCTAGGTAGTTCCCCCATTGTGAATTCTGCTTGAAGGCGAGAGGTAACTTCTTGATCTTCCTCCATGGCATCTACCCTTTTCAAATCAGCCTCCATCTCGTCCTCCGTTGATGGTCCAAAGTGATGGGCATCGCTATTTGCTCCTGGACCTAGCGTTGGGTGAGACACCCGGCTCTCCCCAACTGATTCCCAAGAAGACATCTTGCTTTATTCTGCAACACGAACAGCTCGAAACAAAAACAGAGAATATTTGCATGATACGGTGGTCAAAACCTTTGGGAGTATATATAATGAATTTTTACCGACTAAAATACGTAACATACAAGAAAATGGAGTCCCGGAGGCACACGAGGTGCCCACGAGATAGGGGGCGCGCCCTACAGGGCCTCCTCTCTCGTGGGAGCCTCGTGCCCCTTTTGGACTACTTCTTTCTTCCTAAAATCCTTAAATAATCCAAAACTGATAAAAATTGCCATTAGAGTTGTTTTGGAGTCGGTTTACTTACCGTACCACGTACCTATGCCTTTTCGGAGTCTGGAACGTTCTGTAAAGTGTCTCTTATGTATTCCTCATGGGTTATGGTTTCAACAATATTAGTTTCAACATTGATAGGATTACCTGAAATATAATGTTTAATTCTTTGACCATTTACCACCCTCGGGTTTGTGCCTTCGAAGTTGTTGATTTTTATAGCACCAGAACGATAGACCTCCTCGATAACGTAGGGACCTTCCCATTTTGAGAGAAGTTTTCCTGCAAGAAATCTTAAACGAGAGCTGAACAATAACACATAATCTCCTACGTTAAACTCACGCTTCTGTATCCTCTTATCATGCCAGCGTTTGACTTTTTCTTTGAAAAGCTTAGCATTCTTATATGCTTGGGTTCTCCATTCATCAAGTGAGCTAATATCAAATAACCTTTTCTCACCAACAAGTTTGAAGTCATAATTGAGCTCTTTAATAGCCCAATATGCTTTATGTTCAAGTTCAAGAGGTAAATGACATGCTTTTCCATAAACCATCTTATATGGAGACATACCCATAGGATTTTTGTATGCATTTCTATAGGCCCATAATGCATCATCAAGTTTTTGGACCAATTCTCTAGACCTATTCACAGTCTTTTGCAAAATCAATTTGAGCTCTCTATTGCTCAAATCTACTTGACCACTAGACTGCTGGTGACAAGGAGATGCGATTCTATGATTGACATCATACTTAGCAAGCATCTTACGGAAAGCACCATGAATAAAGTGTGAACCACCATCAGTCATAAGATATCTAGGGACTCCAAACCTCGGAAAATTAACTTCTTTAGGCATTTTAATAGAGGTGTTATGATCAGCACTACTAGTTGGAATAGCTTCTACCCACTTAGTAACGTAATCAACAGCAACTAAAATATGTGTATAACCATTGGAGGCAGGAAAAGGTCCCATATAATCAAAGCCCCATACATCAAACGGTTCAATAACAAGAGAATAATTCATAGGCATTTCTTGACGTCTACTAATGTTACCTATTCCTTGACATTCATCACAAGATATGACAAACTTACGAGCATCTTTGAAAAGAGTAGGCCAATAAAAACCAGATTGTAGTACCTTGTGTGCAGTTCTGTCTCCAGCGTGGTGTCCTCCATAAGATTTGGAGTGACACTTGCGTAGGATTTGTTCCTGTTCATGCTCAGGCACACAACGTCTAATAATACCATCTACTCCTTCTTTATAAAGGTGTGGATCATCCCCGAAGTAAAGTCTTAAATCATAAAAGAACTTTTTCTTTTGCTGGTATGTGAAACTAGGAGGTATATATTTAGCAACAATGTAATTAGCATAATCAGCATACCAAGGAGCAGTACGAGAAGCATTGACAACCGCTAATTGTTCATCAGGAAAACTATCATTAATAGGCGTGGGTCATCAAGAACATTCTCTAGCCTAGACAAGTTGTGCAGAACGGGTTCTCAGCTCCTTTCTATCAATAATATGCAAGTCAAATTCTTGGAGCAAGAGAACCCATCTAATGAGTCTAGGCTTAGCATCTTTCTTTTCCATAAGATATTTAATAGCAGCATGATCGGTGTGAATAGTAACTTTGGAATCAACAATATAAGGTCTAAACTTATCACATGCAAACACAACTGCCAAGAATTCTTTTTCAGTGGTGGCATAATTTCTCTAGGCAGTATCAAGAGTCTTGCTAGCATAATGGCTAACATTCAATTTCTTATCGACTCTTTGCCCTAAAACAGCCCCTACAGCATAATTACTAGCATCGCACATAATTTCAAAAGGTAAATTCCAATCAGGTGGCTGAACAATAGGTGCAGTGATCAAAGCCTTCTTAAGTGTTTCAAATGCTTCTACACAATCATCAACAAAGACAAAAGGAATATCTTTTTGCAATAAATTAGTCATAGGCCTAGAGATTTTAGAAAAGTCCTTAATGAACCTCCTATAAAAACCGGCATGAGCAAGGAAACTTCTTATACCTTTTATGTCCTTGGGACATGGCATCTTTTCAATAGCATCAACTTTGGCTTTATCAACTTGAATACCTCTCTCGGAGATCTTGTGCCCCAAGACAATGCCTTCATTAACCATAAAGTGACACTTTTCCCAATTCAGGATGAGACTAGTGTCTTCGCATCTCTGCAAAACTCGATCAAGATTGCTCAAACAATCATCAAAAGAGCATCCATAGACGGAGAATTCACCCATGAATACCTCACAAATCATTTCACAAAAATCAGAAAATATAGCCATCATGCATCTTTGAAAGGTAGCAGGTGCATTACATAAACCGAAAGGCATACGTCTATAAGAAAAAGTACCAAAAGGGCAAGTAAAAGTAGTTTTAGATTGATCCCCTGCTGAAACAGGTATCTGAGAGAAGCCAGAATAACCATCTAGAAAGCAAAAATGTGTGTGTTTGGATAGCCTTTCTAGCATTTGATCAATAAAAGGTAAAGGGTAATGATCTTTGTTAGTGGATTTATTTAACTTACGGAAATCAATTACCATCCTATAACCTGTAATAATTCTTTGATCAATTCATCTTTATCATTAGGAACAACGGTGATACCTCCCTTTTTGGGGACACAATGGACAGGGCTTACCCATTCACTATTAGCAATGGGATAAATAATACCTTCCTCAAGGAGTTTTAGTATCTCCTTTCTTACCACTTCCTTCATTTTGGGATTTAATCGTCTTTGAGAATCTCTAACTGGTTTGGCATCTTTCTCCACTGAGATTTTGTGTTGACATAATGTGGGACTAATGCCCTTAAGATCATCCAGAGTATATCCAATAGCAGCTTGGTGCTTCTTCAGAGTTTTCAATAATCTTTCTTCTTCTTTCTCTGAAAGGTTAGCACTAATAATAACAGGATATATTTCTTTTTCATCCAGATAAGCATACTTAAGATTATCAGGTAATGGTTCGAGTTCAAACACGGGATCACCCTTGGGTGGAGGGGGATCCCCAAGAATTTCAACAGGAAGATTATGTTTCAGCATAGGTTCTTGTTTAAGGAACACTTCATCTATTTCTTCCCTTTCCTTCATAAACATATCATTTTCATGGTCTAGCAAATATTGTTCTAATGGATCAGTTGGAGGAACAGCAATGGAAGCAAGACCAATAATTTCATCCTTACTAGATGGTTCCTCTTCACGGTGTTGTCTACGAAATTTAGAAAAGTTGAACTCATGAGACATATCACCTAGACCAATAGTAATTACATCCTTTTCGCAATCTATTCTAGCATTAACGGTGTTCAAGAAGGGTCTACCAAATATAATGGGACAAAAGCTATCTTGTGGGGAGCCAAGAACAAGAAATCAGCAGGATATTTAGTTTTCCCACACAAGACTTCAACATCTCTAACAATTCCCATTGATGAAGTAGTATCTCTATTGGCAAGTTTAATTGTGACATCAATATCTTCTAACTCAGCAGGTGCAATATCGTGCTTAATTTCGTTATATAAGTCAATAGGTATTGCACTAGAACTAGCACCCATATCACATAAGCCATGATAACAATGATCTCTATTTTAACAGAAATAACAGGCATGCCTACCATAGGTCTATGTTTATCTTTAGCACAAGGTTTGGCAATTCTAGCAGTTTCATCACAGAAATAAATAACATGCCCATCAATATTATCAGACAAGAGATCTTTAACAATAGCAACATTAGGTTCAACCTAGATTTGCTCAGGAGGTGTATAAGTTCTAACATTGCTCTTACGAACAACAGTTGAAGCTTTAGCATGATCTTTTATCCTAACAGGAAAAGGAAGTTTTTCAACATAAGCAGTAGGAATAATAGGATCATTATATGTAATAATCTTCTCTTCGACTGTAATAGGTGCAACTACTTTCACTTCAACAGGAGGATTATATTTAAACCACTTATCTTTAGGGAGATCAACGTGAGTAGCAAAAGTTTCACAAAAAGTAGCTACTATCTCCAAGTCGAGTCCATACTTAGAGCTAAATCCATGGAAAGCATGGGTATCCATAAAAGATTTAACACAATCAAACTTAGGTGTCATACCTGACTCCTTACCATCGTCGGAACCCCAATCTTCAGAGTTGCGTTTAATTCTTTCCAATAAATCCCACTTGAAATCAATATTCTTCAGCATATAGGAACCAACACATGAAGTATCAAGCAGGTTGCGATTATCAAGAGAAAGCCGAGCATAAAAATTCTGAATAATCATTTCCTGAGAGAGCTCATGATTGGGGCATGAATACAACATTGACTTAAGCCTCCCCCAAGCTTGAGCGATGCTTTCTCCTTTGCGAGGCCAGAAATTATATATGTAATTACGATCACTATGAACAAGATGCATAGGATAGAACTTCTGGTGAAATTCCAACTTCAATCGCTTATAATTCCAATATCTCGTATCATCACATAGCCTATACCATGTTATTGCATCTCCCTTCAAAGATAAAGGGAAGACCTTCCTTTTGACAACATCATCGGGAATACTTGCAAGCTTAAATAATCCACAAACTTCATCCACAAAGATGAGGTGTAAGTCGGGATGCAATGTTCCGTCTCCTGCAAAAGGATTAGCTAGCAGTTTCTCTATCATACCCGAAGGAATCTCAAAGTGAATATTTTCATCAGGTTCAGTAGGTTGAGGAGCATCTCTTTGCTCTTCTGGTTGGGGTGAATATACCCCAAACAAGCCCCTCAAAGGATTAGTTTCCATAGTAACAAGTAACAAAAAAATTCAGCACACTATATAAATGTTTCCTTACCAAGTTCCACTCACCAAGAGCGTTACGCTCCCCGGCAACGATGCCAGAAAAGAGTCTTGATGACCCACAAGTATAGGGGATCTACCTTAGTCCTTTCATAAGTAAGAGTGTCGAACCCAACGAGGAGCAAAAGGAAATGATAAGCGGTTTTCAGTAAGGTTTTCTCTGCAAGCACTGAAATAGTTGGTGATAGATAGTTTTGTGATAAGATAAATAGTAGCGAGAAAGAAGTAAATAAAGTAAATAAAGTGCAGCAAGGTGGCCCAATCCTTTATGTAGCAAAGGATAAGCCTGGAAAAATTCTAATAATGAAGAAGGAGCTCCCGAGGACACATTGGGAATTATCGTCAAGCTAGTTTTCATCACGTTCATATGATTCGCGTTCGGTACTTTGATAATTTGATATGTGGGTGGACCGGCACTTGGGTACTGCCCTAACATGGACAAGCATCCCACTTATGATTAACCCCTATTGCAAGCATCCGCAACTACAAAAAGGAGTATTAAGGTAAACCTAACCACAGCATTAAACATATGGGTCCATATCAACCCCTAATGAAGCAACGCATAAACTAGGGTTTAAGCTTCTGTCACTCTAGCAACCCATCATCTACTTATTACTTCCCTATGCCTTCCTCTAGGCCCAAATAATGGTGAAGTGTCATGTAGTCAACGTTCACATAACACCACTAGAGGAGAGACAACATACATCTCATCAAAATATCGAACGAATACCAAATTCACATGACTACTAATAGCAAGACTTCACCCATGTCCTCAGGAACAAACGTAACTACTCACAAAGCATATTCATGTTCATAATCAGAGGGGTAATAATATGCTTAAAGGATCTGAAACATATGATCTTCCACCAAGTAAACCAAATAGCATCAACTACAAGGAGTAATCAACACTACTAGCAACCCACAGGTACCAATTTGTGGTTTTGATACAAGATTGAATACAAGAGATGAACTAGGGTTTTGAGATGAGATGGTGCTGGTGAAGATGTTGATGGAGATTGACCCCCTCCCGATGAGAGGATCGTTGGTGATGACGTTGGTGATGATTTCCCCCTCCCGGAGGGAAGTGTCCCCGGCAGAACAGCTTCGCCAGAGCCCTAGATTGATTCTGCCAAGGTTCCGCCTCGTGGCGACGGAGTTTCGTCCCGTAAGCTTGCCCATGATTTTTTCCAGGTGAAACCCTTCATATAGCAGAAGATGGACGCCGGAGGCCCACCAGGGAGCCCAGGAGATAGGGGTGCACCCTCTGGGGCGCGCCTGCCTCTCTGGACGAGTGTGGGCCCCTGCCTATTTATTTTGCCCAAAAATTCTTATTAAATCTGAAAAGTTGTTTCGTGGAGTCTCGTGTCTTTTGGAGTTGTGCGAATATGTTTCAATGTTTGCTCCTTTTCCACCGAATTCCAGTGCTGCCAAGATCCCCCTCTTCATGGTAAACCTTGTAAAATAAGGGAGAATAGCCATAAGTATTGAGATATAATGTGTAATAACATCCCATAATGCAATAAATATTGACATAAAAGCATGATGCAAAATGGACGTATCAATGAGCGATGGTCTTTTCCTACCAATCTTTCCCCCTAGGAGCATGTGTATTACTACTTTGTTTCAAGGGCTGATAAATTTTTGCAATAATTATGAGTGTTATTTATGACTAATTTGAGTCCATGGATTATACACACACTCACCCTTCCACCATTGTTAGCCTCTCTAGTACCACACAACTTTCGCCGGTGCATTAAACCCACCATATACCTTCCTCAAAACAGCCACCATACCTACCAATTATGGCATTTTCTTATCCATTCCGAGATATATTGCCATGCAACTTCCACCGTTCCGTTTATTATGACACATACCATCATTGTCATATTGCTTTGCATGATCACATAGTTGACATAGCATTTGTGGCTTGTCCACCATTCATAATTTTTATACATGTCACACTAGATCATTGCACATCCCGGTACACCGCCGGAGGCATTCATATAGGGTTATAGTTTTGTTCTAGTATCGAGTTGTAAGTAAATAAAAGTGCGATGATCATCATTATTAGAGCATTGTCCCATGTGAGGAAAGGATGATGGAGGCTATGATTCCCCCACAAGTCGGGATGAGACTCCAGACTTAGGATTAAAAAACAGAGGCCAAAGAGCCCAAAAAGAAGAAGAAAAATTGAGAGAAAAAGAGAGAAGGGACAATGTTACTATCCTTTTTCCACACTTGTGCTTCAAAATAGCACCATGTTCTTCATGATAGAGAGTCTCCTATGTTCCCACTGTCATATATTACTAGTGGGAATTTTTCATTATAGAATTTGGCTTGTATATTCCAATGATGGCTTCCTCAAATTTCCCTAGGTCTTCGTGAGCAAGCGAGTTGGATGCACACCCACTTAGTTTTCTTTTGAGCTTTCATACACTTATAGCTCTAGTGCATCCGTTGCATGGCAATCCCTACTCACTTGCACCAATATCAATTAGTGGGCCTCTCCATAGATTACTAATTTGCCTAGTTGGTGTGGGAATTTCTTCCTCCTTTTTGTCTATTACCACCTTATATTCCATCCATGGTGCTATATCCATGGCTCACACTCATGTATTGCGTGAAAATTGAAAAGGCTTTAGAATATCAAAAGTATGAAACAATTGTTTGGCTTGTCATCGGGGTTGTGCATGATAAATACTTTTTGTGATGAAGATAGGGCATGACAAGACTATATGATTTTGTAGGGATAACTTTCTTTAGCCATGATATTTTGAAAAGCCATGATTGCTTTATTGGTATGCTTCAAGTATTACTGTTTTTATGTCCATATTAAACTTTTGTTTTGAATCTTATGGATCTGAATATTCATGCCACAATAAGAAAGGTTACTTTATAAACATGTTAGGTAGCATTCCACATCAAAAATTATGTTTTTATCATTTACCTACTCGAGGACGAGCATGAATTAAGCTTGGGGATGCTTGATACGTCTCCAATGTATCTATAATTTTTATTGTTCCATGCTATTATATTATCCATCTTGGGCATTTTATATGCATTAATATGCTATTTTATATCTTTTTTGGGGACTAGGGTATTAATCTAGTGCCCAGTGCCAGTTGCTGTTTTTCCTTGTTTTTGTCTTCTACAGAAAAATCAATACCAAATGGAGTCCAAACGGAGCGAAAGTTTTTGAGGATTTTTCTTGGACCAGCGGACAACCACGAAACTTCGGGACGAGGCCAGAGGAGCCACGAGAGGGCCACAAGCCCTAGAGGCGCGCCCCAAGGGGGGCGCCCCAGGCTTGTGGGCCCCTCAGCACCCCCCTAACCCCATCTCCAGCTCTATAAATACCCAAATATTCCCCTTATACCAGGGGGGAATACCAAAAATACTTTTCCGCCGCCGCAAGCTTCTTTTCTCATGAGATCCCATCTTGGGGCCTTTTCCGGTACTCTGCTGGAGGGCGATTCAATCACGGAGGGCCTCTACACCAATCTTGCTACTCTTCCGATGATGTGTGAGTAGTTTACCACAGACCTACGGGTCCATATCTAGTAGCTAGATGGCTTCTTCTCTCTCTTTGATCTTCAATACAATGTTGTCCTCAATGTTCTTGGAGATCAATTCAATGTAATCATCTTTTGCAGTGTGTTTGTTGAGATCCGATGAATTGTGGATTTATGATCAGATTATCTATGAATATTATTTGAGTCTTCTCTGAACTCTTTTATGCATGATTAAGATAGCTTTGTATTTCTCCCCGATCTATTGGTTTGGTTTGGCCAACTAGATTGATTTTTCTTGCAATGGGAGAGGTGCCTTGTGATGGGCTCAATCTTGCGGTGTCCTCACCGAGTGACAGTAGGGGTAGCGAGGCACGTATTTGTTTTGTTGCCATTAAGGATAAAAAGATGGTTTTTTACCATATTGCTTGGATATATCCCTCTACATCATGTCATCTTGCTTAAGGCGTTACTCCGTTCTTATTAACTTAATAAACTAGATGCATGGTGGATAGCGGTCCATGTGTGGAGTAATAGTGGTAGATGCAGGCAGGAGTCGGTCTACTTGTCACGGACGTGATGCCTATATTCATGATCATTGCCTTAGATATTGTCATAACTATGCGCTTTTCTATCAATTGCTCAACAGTAATTTGTTTACCCACCGTATGCTTTCTTTAAGAGATAAGCCTCTAATGAAACCTATGGCCTTGGGGTCTACTTTTACCATATTATTTTCAGATCTATAAAATCAAAAACACAAAAATACCTCACTGAGTTTTATTTGTTTTATACCTATCTCTATCAGATCTCACTTTTGCTTGTGACCGTGAAGGGATTGACAACCCCTTTTTCGCGTTGTGTGCAAGTGTTTGTTAGTTTGTGCAGGTGCATCTATTGGGGACTTGTGCATTCCTCCTACTGGATTGATACCTTGGTTCTTAACTAGGGGAAATACTTATCTCCACTTTGCTGCATCACCCTTTCCTCTTCAAGGAAAAAATCAACGCAAGCTCAAGAAGTAGCGGTTTGCTGCATACAATAATTTCTTTGTATGTTTGATACGTCTCCAACGTATCTATAATTTATGAAGTATTCATGCTATTATATTATCTGTTTTGGATGTTTATGGGCTTTACTAAGCACTTTTATATTATTTTTTGGGACTAACCTATTAACCAGAGGCCCAACCCAAATTGCTATTTTCTTGCCTATTTCAGTGTTTCGAAGAAAAGGAATATCAAATGGAGTCCAAACGGAATGAAACCTTCGGGAGAGTTATTTTTGGAACGGAAGCAATCCAGGAGACTTGGAGTGGACGTCAGGGAAGCTTCGAGGTGGCCACGAGGGTCAGGGGCGCGCCCTACCCCCCTAGGCGCGCCCCCCACCCTCGTGGGCCCCTCGTGGCTCCCCTGACCGACTTCTTTTGCCTATATATGTCCATATACCCTAAAAACATCGAGGAGCACAATAGATCGGGAGTTCCGCCGCAAGCCTCAGAGCCACTAAAACCAATCGGGACCTGTTCCACCTCGCCGAGGGGGGATCCTCAGCGGTGGACATCTTCATCATCCCGGCGCTCTCCATGATGAGGAGGGAGTAGTTCACCCTTGGGGCTGAGGGTATGTACCAGTAGCTATGTGTTTGATCTCTCTCTCTCTCGTGTACTTGATTTGGCACGATCTTGACATATCGCGAGCTTTGCTATTATAGTTGGATCTTATGATGTTTCTCCCCCTCTACTCTCTAGTTTTCCCTTTGAAGTTATCTTATCGGATTGAGTTTTTAAGGATTTGAGAACACTTGATGTATGTCTTGCATGTGCTTATCTGTGGTGACAATGGGATATTCACGTGATCTACTTCACATACGTTTTGGTGATCAACTTGCGGGTTCAGTGACCTTGTGAACTTATGCATAGGGGTTGGCACACGTTTTCATCTTGACTCTCCATTCAAGTTAAAGATTTTAGGAAGTTCAGTGATTGGCATGGCAAGGACTAGTGATTGTGGACCCCTCAAAATGCTAAGGACATGGATTGAAAAAAGCTCAAGACTCTACATTTTTGGTTAAGTGATGCAAGATCATATTGAGTCCATAGGAAAGACAATACTATTAAAAGGGGATGAGGTTTTGATGGTGATCTGGTTGCTCAAGTGCTTAGTGATATTGCTCCAAAACCCTCAACCACTTTCTCTATCCAAATTTTTCCTAAACCCTAAATCCAACTTGGCCCCACCGAAACTTCCCTATCCAGACCCACCGAGTTCATCTGGACACAGCCCCAGCCAAACCCTAACAAATCAGAGTCACCGATATGGTTCTCGGTCACACCGGTTTGGCTTGCCCAACTCTCAATAACTTGTTGTAATTATTTCGGTCCCACCAAGTTTTGCAATCGGTGCTACCGAGACGGCTTGCCAACCTTTCTGTTGCCTTATTGCTTCACTTCAGGTTCTACCGAGCTGATGCAATTGCCACCAAAAGGAGGTCTACCTTTGCCATTGCACATCGGTCCCTCCGAGTTGTTTCTAGTTGGTCCCGTTGAGACCTCCAACGTTCATATATTTTACATAGGTCGGTGCCACTGAGATTTCTGATCGGTGCCACCGAGTTGGGTCAAAATTGTGTAGCGGTTGGATTTCGTGTGGAGGCTATATATACCCTTCCACCCCCTCTTACTAAGTAAGGGATCCATCAGAACGTGCCTACACTTCCAATACTCATTTTCTGAGAGAGAACCACCTACTCATATGCTGAGATCAAGAGATTCCATCCCTACCATTTGAACCTTGATTTCTAGCCTTCCCAAAGTTGCTTTCCACTCAAATCCTTCTTCCACCGTAGCCAAATCTGTGAGAGAGAGAGAGAGAGAGAGAGAGAGATAGAGAAAGAGTTGAGTGTTGGGGAGACTATCATTTGAAGAACAAGAGCAAGGAATTCATCATCAACACACTGTCTATTACCTTTTGGAGAGTGGTGTCTCTTAGATTGGTTAGGTGTTGCTTGGGACCCTCCGACATGATGTGGAGTTTAACCAAGAAGTTTGTAATGGCACAGAGATCGCCTACTTCATGAAGATATACCCGAGTGAGGCAAGTCCTTCGTGGATGATGGCCATGGTGGGATAGACAAGGTTGCTTCTTCGTGGACCCTTCATGGGTGGAACCCTCCGTGTACTCGCGTATTCGCTACCTTCATGGGTTGAAGTCTCCATCAATGTGGACGTACGATAGCACCACCTATCGGAACCACGCCAAAAATCACCGTGTCCCCATTGCGTTCGCCTTCTCCAAACCCATCCTTTACTAACATGTGTGATGTCTTACTTTACACAGCTATACTATTAGAATTTCATGTGTAGGTGTTGCTTGACTTGTCATAATTGCTAAAATATGCCTACAACTAAAATTGGGAAAATGATAGATTTATATTTGGTCAAGTAGTCTAATCACCCCCCCCCCTCTAGACATACTTTTGATCCTACAAGTGGTATTAGAGCTTTTGTCTCTATAATGCTTGGTTTCCATTGCTTTTGTCACCATAGCATTGGTTTCACAACCTAGGAGAGTATGGAGTCTAGTGAGGGTAATTATCACCGTAGAGGTCCTTCCTTTGATGGTACAAATTTGCTAGTTGGAAGCATAAGATGAAAATGCATATTCTTGGTCATAACCCCGCCGTCTGGGCTGTTGGTCATATTGGCTTGCAAGGTGAATTCTTTGAGGATGGTAGAGAACCGGATCATGAAGCAACCGCAAAAGAATTGAAGATGTTTCCATACAATGCTCAAGCTTGTGATATTCTCTTCAATGGTTTGTGCCCCTAGGAGTTCAAAAAAATTAGCCGCCTTGAGAACGCAAAGGAAATTTGGGATACTTTGGTTGATATGCACGAAGGTACAGAGTCCGTTAAGGAATCCAAGTTGGATGTGCTTCAAATCAACTTGACAAGTTCAAGATGAAGGATGGTGAAGGAGTTGCTGAAATGTACTCTAGGCTTGCTCTCATAAAAATGAGATTGCCAGCATAGGAAGTGAAGAGATGACTGACATGTTCATCTTCAAGAAGATCCTTAGATCCTTGGATGGAAAATATGATATTGTGTGCACATTGATCCAAATGATGCCCAATTATAAAGATCTCAAGCCCGCGGAAGTCATTAAAAGAATTTTTGCTCATGAGATGTCACTCAATGATAAGGAGGAGCTCCACAACAAGTCAAGTGGTGCATACAAAGCTTCAAGTGATGCTCCTACAACATCAAGTGACAAGCTAGTCTCCATTGAGAAAATAATTCTAATGGTGAAGAACTTCAACAAATTCTGCAAGAGTCGAAGCAAAGATAGAAGCCCAATGTTAAGATCCTACAATGAGAAAAGATCTTCTAGTCATGACCATAATTGCTACAATTGTGGAAGACCCGGACACTATTCCAATGAGTATATGGCACCCGCAAGAAAATAGAAGACTCATCCAAAGGAGAAGTAGAAGAGATGAATCACCTCATAGAGAGAGAAGGGGTAGAGATGATTGTTATGAATGAAGACCCTCTCGAAGAAGCAAGGATTTGGAAAGGAAAGACAAATCATGAAAGAGATACACATGACAAAGACATCAAGCTCATGTTAGTGAATGGGTTTCTGGCTCAGACTCTGACACCCACTCCGAGAGAAACTATGACTCCGACTACGACTATAGTCAATATGAAGGTGTTGTCGGACTTGCTCTAGTGTCGTCCAACTCCTATGACATATTTGATTCACCAAAGAAGGAATTGGAGGATGCTTCATGGCTAAAGGCCGCAAGGTATCAAACCCCGAGTATCTTGATCTCAATAGTGATGAAGATGATTTGCAAGGTGATGATGATTTACTTGTTGATTGTCGGGGGTTGGATGCGACATATGCCAACGGGTGGCTTATCATGGTGGGGGCGAGTAGAACGTCGCCGGTGCCTGGAAACGGGATGAGGCGCAAACATGCACGCCGACGAATCTTACCCAGCTTCGGGGCTCTCCGGGGAGATAACACCCCTACTGCTGCTCTGCGGGGTCTCCGCATGATCACTATGGTATGATAGTACAGAGGTGCTCCTTGCTGTTTTGGGAAGCAGGAAGGAGCAAGGCTAGCTCTTTCCTCTCTTGCTATGTGTCTAAGACCTATCAGGGCCGAACCCTTTGCATGGGTGCCCCGGGGGGTTTATATAGGCCTACCCCCCGGGGGTACAACGGTAATCCGACTGGGCGTGGCCCCCAGCCGTCAGTCTCTCTTGCAGCCGTCCTCCCTGCCGGCTTCTGGGGCCCGCCGACTGGCGGGCCCCGCGGACAGGCAGAACACTGTGCAGCTCTCCTAATGACGCAGGCTTGGTCATGGGGTCGTGGGAACAGTGCCGCTGTCTGTCAGGCGATCACTGCCGCCACTCCCGTCAATCTGGTTTATGGCTTGTGGGGCCTGGTCGGAGGCGGCCGACTGGGAGGCCGACTCCCTTGAGGCCGCCTTCGACTCTCCGCCATCTTCTTCTCTCTCACTGACGGGGGGGCCGGCGATCTTCAAGCCGTACAGGCCGCCGTCGTGGGCACATTGCCGTGCACTATGGCTGAAGTCAGGGGAGGCATGGCAACAGTGCCGCGCCTCACCGGAGATCTCCTGGTGATGCGGCTCACTGTAGCCATGCCTTCCTCCCGTGGGTTTGAGGGGACGGCCACGTCGGGGATGTACCCCGCATCGGTCTTCGTGTAAGGTCGCGGGCCGACTCTCATAGTCGGCCCCTTGAAAGGTTGCAAGCCCGGAGTCGGCTTGATTCAGAGTCGCCGTTTAAGGACTCGGCTTCTCCAAAGGTCGCCAGCGGGGACTCGGCCTTCCCGAAGGTCGCCAGCGGGACTCGGTGAGGGCGCGCCTGCCCGATGTCTTGAAAGATCTTGGGTCCCGGTCACCTACCGTGGCCCATTACTCCGACAAGATTCCCGGTGGCGAAGCCAGTGGTGCCGCCTTGTGGGGCTTCGGCAGTTTCAATCTCCCTAGCGCCGACTCTGAGACTTGGCCGCTGTTTCTCCAGGCCGCCTCGCCGAAGTCGGACTGGTTCCGCGAGGGGCCGCCGCTTCGCAAGTTGTGGCGGGAAATTTGCGGCGTATCGGTTACGCTTCCCTGCCATTATTGAGGTGGTCCTATCGCACGATGCCACGTGGAGGCGATAGTCTGCCTACCCATGCGCGCGACGGGACGGGCCGTCAGGTGGGGCCCGCCACTACCGCGCCTCGGCTCCTGAGAGGATCCGCTGTGGCCGAGGGCGGTTGGCATCCCCACATCGTTATTGCGCGCAGTAACTTCGTGGGGGTTAATCGTGGGCGGCGTGGGGCCGCGGGCACAGTTAATCCCCACGCCGCCCCCTCGGCTTCTCAGCCCGCTGGGCTATAAGTAGGCGGGAGGGAGCGGGCGGCAATGTACGCGCACCCTTTGCCCCGCTCCCCTGCCCTTCCTTCCTCCTTCGCCGCGAGCCGCGGCTTTCTTCCTCCGTCGCGAGCCAGAGTGTCCCTTCTCGCCGGCGATGAGCTCTTCTTCCGTTGCGCCCCCCACCTCGCGCTCCGGCGTATGGGACGGCTCGGACGTGGGGGTGGAGGACATCGAGTTCCTTCGCCAGACCCGCCGCCTCCCGAGCGCGGACTTGGTGCAGGCCCGTCCCGCGCCGGCGGCAGAGATCCGGCCCGCGCCGGCGGAGGGCGAGCGGGTCATCTTCCGCTCGCACCTCATGTGCGGGCTGGGGCTCAATGAGCGGATTCTTCCGCTCTTTCCTCGAAGTTTCATAGCTTATACCGCACCACCTCACCCCAAACGGTGGTGCTTCTCTCGCCGCCCACCTGTGCGAAGGCTAATCGCGTTCTCCCCACCCTCGAGCTGTGGGGAGTTCTTCTCTTGGCTCGGCACTCAGGCCGCCGCACGCCGGCCAAGGCGGCACCTACATCGCGGTCGCGGCGACGATGGCCGACAACCCCTTTCCGCCCATCCGCCGGTGAAATCGGTGAAGATGTGGCGAAGACCTACTTCTACGTGAAGAACGTCTCCACCGACGGCGCATCGAGTCAATCTGCCGCCTTTCAATCCCGAGCCACTGACTGGCCGGCCGTCCAGTTGGTCCCATCACTCGAAGTCGCTTCGACCTCCGGTCGGCACCGTGGCGCGACTCCGAGTCATGCCGCGATCGGAGGGGCTGCCGCCTCGATCTCTGGCGCCGCCGTGGCGCGCCGGGTTCTTCGCTCAAGGCGGCCTCACCTCATCTGCCGATGAGCGGCCGGCGCGATCAAGCCGGTGTGCACCAAGGACATGCCGCCGGAGAGGTGGCGAACTTGGTGAACCACATCGCCCATCGCGGGTTCACGGAGGAGGGCAGTTCGGCAAGGAGCCGTGCTCGCGACAACCCCCCGATGGTAAGTTGCTTCCGTCGTGCTTCGATCCTGTTTGCGCCCGACTTCGCTCGATCTTTGTCGGTGTCTTCGAGCGAACCCTCTCACGGCGCCCACAGCGGCACTATAAGAGAGTTACGACTCGTCCCCGACCGCGAGGTCGGCGACGCTAACGACCCGATTGGGGGCAGCGGCGCTGAGGCCGACGCCGAAAGTGGCGGAGAGGGGGCAGACGGCGGCCTTAAGCCGTCGGCGACCTTCGCCGACTGGCCCGAGGACGACGTTGACACGGAAGTCGTCCCGCGCCGCCAGCCGAAGGTCGGCTCCTCCAGCCAAGCCGGCGCGAAGAGGCATCACGCCGGGCCGAGTGCGCCCGGCGGCAAGTCGAAGAAGTTCAAGGGAGCCGCCGCCGCGACCAAGCGGGAGGAGGCGGCCGTGAAGGCCAACCGCTTCCGGAAGGAAGTGAGAAGGCCGCCACTAGTTTCTTCGTAAGTCCCTTACTCATTCATTTCTTTTCTGGATCTCGCTTGAGTCTTTCTGATCTCCCTCCAATCTTCTCCAGTGCTCCCCTTTCCCTTGAGAGAGTCGCCGTCCCCTCCGTCATGGGGTCGGTGGAGACGTCCGCCAATACGCGGCGGATTGATCCCGCCGCCGACCTTCGGGAGGCGACGGCACGGAATGCGCGAGAGAAGCGCGAGGAGGAGGAGGCCGACCGCCTGGAGAAGGCGGAGGCCGAGAAGGCGGCGGCCAATGCCCAGCGGCACCTGGAGGAGGCCGTGGCTGCGGCCGCGACGAAGCGGCATACAGAGGAGGCCGTTCGTCGCCGAGCGGTGATGCTCGTCCCCCCGCTGTCATCGGTGCCGCCGGCTCATGAGTTCACGGGGCAGATCGGGGAGGTCGGCACCGCGAACCCTCTCGCGGAGGAAGGCGGTGACGTCTCCGGCTCGGACACTCATGCACCGCCTCCGCCACCTCCGCCGCCTCCGTCGAGGTCAAGATGGCAAGCAGCCGGTGGACCCGCAGATCCCCGATCGTGGATTTACGCCGACGCGCAGCTGCTTCTTCAGGTCGTCGTGCCAACGCGCCGCCGGATTGAGAGGACGAGCTCGGCGCCGCGAGCTCGGGAGACTGGCACTGCCAGCATAGCGAACCTGGACGCCGAAGCCTCAAGTGTCGCGCCCACCGGCTGGCTGCGCGAAGGCGGCACCGGCCCGCTGAACCAGGCCCTTATGGACGTCCAGTCCAAGTTGCGCAAAGAGGGTGACGCCCTCCAACTCTACACCAA
Organism: Aegilops speltoides; assembly: GCA_021437245.1. NCBI lineage: Eukaryota > Viridiplantae > Streptophyta > Magnoliopsida > Poales > Poaceae > Aegilops > Aegilops speltoides. The sequence goes on from CM038141.1 coordinate 390,490,277, forward strand.
GGCGCATCTGGCCCTGCGGACCTCCGTCCGGGTATGTTTCGTTTTTCCTTTCTTAGTTTCTTGTCCTTTTTTCGTGGGGGCGCGCCAGCGCACCCACTGGGTGTAGTCCCCGAGTTCGGGGCCGGCTGCTGAGCAGGCGGCTCGGAACTCCTTCTAGCGAGCTCCGAAGACTAACTTTTACTTTGCCGGCCTTGCAGGAATACCACAATCTCCGCGCTACTGCCTTCAACCGCAATGTTGAAGAGCTGAGGAAGCGGACCGCCGATCTGACGGAAAGTCGAGGTGAGCCAATTCTTCCTTCTTCGCGGGGGCGCGCTGGCGCACCCGCGGGCTGTAGTCCCCGAGATTCGGGCCGACTGCTGAGCAGTCGGGCCGGATCTCCCCGGCGACCTTCCTTCTTTCTTCTCCATGGGCGCTACTAGGCCTACCATGGCTGTAGTCCCCGAGATTCGGGCCGACTGCTGAGCAGTCGGGCCGGATCTCCCCGGCGACCTTCCTTCTTGATGACGCTCTTGTCTTTTCTTCGAGCTTCAGGTGCCAACGCCGCCCTCCAGGAGTAGCTGGGCGAGGCCAACACCGCCCGTCGCGCCAAGGAGGAGGAGTGCGACAAGCTCGTCCGAGAGCGCGACCTGCTGGCGACGCAGCTGGCCGAGCAGAAGGAACTGCTCCGGAAGGCGCAGGAGGACGCCAAGTCGCGGGAGGATGCCCTCATAGCCGAGTTCGAGGTCGAGCGCTCCGCTTGGACCGATCGGGAGGCGATGCTGACCTCCGGCTACAACGAGCTCGAGGACATCGTCGACGGTAATTCTTTTTTCTCTTTTTCGGCCTTCTGACTCTATGTCGGGCTGATTTTGGGTTTTCTGACTGTCTTCTTTTCTTGTCTTGGCAGACTTCTTTCTCGGCCACTCGCAGCCGCTCCTCACCATCGAGGCGGCTCGGGAGGAGCGGCGGGCGGCGGGCGGCGGATTGCCGCCAATGCCCCGAACCATCGACGAGCAGCTTCGAGCATCGGGCTCGCCGTCCCGCTCATCGCTCTGCTGCGCCGTCTTCAACGCTAGCGCTCAAGTCGTTGCCGCCTCAGGGCGGAGGTGCCGCTCTTCGCGACCGCCAGCGGACGGCCGACCGGTGGAGGTCGCCGCTGGTCGCCGAGGCTTGAGGGCTCTCGGCCCGTCGAGCGCGCCGGGCCTTGAGTTCGCCAAAGGTGGTACCACAGGCTGGACTGACCGCGCTGGCCGCTGTTCCGTCCGAGGCCCAGGCTGAGCTGGAGGCCGTGGAAGGCGCCCTCGTCGAGCGCGCGGCGGCCATCGCCGAGTACACGGACACCAGTGTCTTTGTGCCCGAGCGGACCGACGGCGGCGAGGAGGTGCCGCCGGAGTGGTTCGGGATGCACCCGGAGTACGAGGAGGACTCGGCGGAGGTAATCGGCTCCAGCACCGAGGAGGAGGATGAGTCGGAGGACGGAGGCAAGGAGGAGGCGCCAGAGGACAAAGCAGGCGGCCAGCCTCAGCCTGATCGTGCATCCAGCAACGAGCCTCAGAAGGACAAGGCGGCCGTCGCTGGAGGCGACCAAGCCGAGACCGCCCAGCCGACTGCCCCGACGTCCGACACCGCCGCCACCTCCGGCCCTCCGGCTCCGGAGGCCGCCCCCTAGAGCGCTTCAGTTCTACCTGTCTCTTTTGTTCTTTAAAAAACTTGTCAGTTTCGAACAATTCCACCCACGGGGTGTATTCGGCCAAGGGCCTTATGTAAATATTTATCAAGTTTCCGCCTTTCCTTGCTTCGATTCTTTAGACGTTTTCCTTTGCCGCCTTCCTTCAGTCGCCGCCTTGCCGACTGGGCAGCCGCTCTGCGGACTGCCGCCGGGTCAAGTGCTCAGCTTCTTTTAGGGAGGCAAGTACTTAGTCGTTTAGAATATCCTAGCAAGTTGGCTGAAAATCGACAGGCCGACTCTCGAGAGTCGGCTATCCTTGATGAAAATTGAGACTGCGAGCCGACTACTCACGAGTCGGCTCGTGAGGGGGAGGCTGGAAGCCGGCTTGGGCTATGCGTAGCTCTTAGGTCCTTAGCCGTTTTTTACGTGTCTTGGCTTTCTTTCCGTCCCTGCGTGCAAACGATCGCTCTGCGAGCTGCGGCTTTTAGCAGGAGGCGGCTTTGAGCGCGGCACATTACTTGTCTGACTTCAGGGAGCATTTCATAGCGCAAAACGGCGAGTCCCGGGCGACTAGCCGACCGGTGCGAAAGATGATAAAAGGAAAAAGCAATTCGGAAGCGTAATCCATATCATACAGATAATCAAAAAGGCAGTCCCCGAGCTCGTCCCGGGGGGCCTAAGGTCTTTAGTACTTAATACAAAGAGGGTAGCGTGATACATCTGCATCAATCGTAAAATCTTGAAGAAGATTCGCGTTCCACGGGCGCCTGTTCCTTTGCCGAGTCGTCCCTCTTGCGTGCTCGAGGCTTCGGCGTCGACGGATAGTAGGCGCTGCTCCTAGCACCTTGTCGATGATGAAGGACCTTCCCAAGGTGCCGACAACTTAGGCTTGGCGGCTGTTCTCGAATCAGCGGAGCACAAGGTCGCCTCTTGGAATGATCTTGGCTTGACCTTGCGATTGTAGTATCGGCGCAGACTCTGCTGGTAGATGCCGGACCGACTGAGTGCCAACAGTCGGCCCTCTTCCAGCAGATTGACGCCGTCTTGGCGTGCTTCTTCAGCCTCCTCCTCGGTGTACATGGAGACCGGTGGAGTGTCGAATCAGATATCCGTCGGAATGACGGCTTCGCACCGTGAGACGAGGAAGAAGGGCGTGAAGCCGGTTGACTTGTTTGGGGTCGTCGCGAGACTCGAGAGGATGGCGGCAGCTCTTCCACCCAACAGCCGCCGAAGCGCCGAGTGGTTCGACCAATCGAGGCTTGATGCCGACGAATGAGGCCGTTGGTTCGCTCCACCGGCCGTTTGATGCGGATGGGCAACGGACGCTAAGTCCATCGGATGCCTGTGTTGCGCAGAACGAGCCAAAGCGCCTTTGGCGAAATTGGTGCCGTTATGCGTGATGATGTTTGTGCGGTATGCCGCATCGCCTTTGTGATATCGGCAATGAAGGTCACCGCTAGGGCCCGTTTAATTTCTTGATGGGCTTTGCTTCTACCCACTTGGTGAACTTGTCTACTGCGACGAGCAAATGAGTTAGGCCGCCTCGGGCCGTCTTGAATGGTCCTACCATGTCCAAGCCCCAAACTGCGAAGGGCCAGGCAATGGGGATTGTCTTCGCCATGAGGTCGGTGAAGGGGCTTGGAGCGGAACACCTGGCACCCCTTGCATTTTTTGACTAGCTCTTTAGCTTCTTCCAGGGCAGTCGGCCAAAAGAAACCGTGCCGAAAGGCTTTGGCCATGAGCGCCCTCGAAGCCGCATGGTGGCCACACTCGCCTTGATGGATGTCTCTGAGGATTGCTTGGCCTTGCTCTGACTCTACGCAGCGCTGGTGGACACCAGTGACGATGCGCCTGACTAACTCTCTGTTGACTATGGTGTAGGCTGCTGCTCGGCGTTGTACTTGCCGAGCCAGGGTCTCGTCTGCTGGTAACTCCTTGTTTACTATAAACTTGAGGATGGGTTGCGCCCATGAAGGTGCTGCTATCTCTTCAATTGCTACCACAGCGACTTGGACAAGGGTGGCTGGGCTGGGAGGCGGCGGGTTGGACTCTGCTGCCGCTTGTTGGACTGAGGGAATCTCTAGGCCGACTGACGCAGCTCCCGGCCGATCGGGCGCAGATCCCTGGCGGGCTTGAAGTCCCAGAAGCCGATCGGCGCATCCCCGGCCGACCGGGCGCAGTCCCCGGGCCGACTGTGGCTTTCTTGAGGTCGCTTGCTAGGGCCTTGGGGTCGGATCCGACTATTTCTGGCGGAGCCGGCATGAAGATGGAGTCGGATTCTGGTGAAGGCTTGATAGACGGCTTGAGGAGGCGCTGAAGGGCGACGCCAGAAGGTATTGCCTGGCGAGTGGAGCCGACTCGTGCCAGGGCGTCTGCTTGATCGTTGTCGTTTCTTGGCACGTGGAGGAATTCGCACCCCTCAAAATATCCGCTGAGTTGCTGCACCAGGAAGCGGTAGCTCGCCATGTTTGCGTCTTTGGCGTCCCAGTTGCCGGATGACTGCTGAACGACCAAGTCGGAGTCGCCGTAGCACAGGATCCGGCGAATGCCGAGTTCTTTGGCCAGCCGGAGTCCGTGGACGAGCGCTTCATATTCCGCGACGTTGTTGGAGGCAGCGAAGTGGATTTGCAGCACGTATTTGAGCTTGTCACCGTTGGGGGAGGTGAGGACGACGCCGGCTCCGAGGCCGGTGCGCATCTTGGAACCGTTGAAGTGCAGCCGCCAATGAGTAGAGTCGGGCGCTGGTGGCAGGTACTGAGTCTCGGCCCAGTCAACGAGGAAGTCGGCCAGCGCCTGCGACTTGATGGCGGTGCGAGGTTGGTAGTAGATGGTGTAAGGAGCTAGATCGATAGCCCACTTGGCCACTCGGCGGGCGCCTCGACTTCGATGATCTCGGCGAGTGGGCGGTGCAGACCCTGATGATTGGATGCTCTTGAAAGTAGGGCTTGACTTCTTGGCGGCAAAATGCACGCCAGTAGCACATCTTCGATAGTGAGGGTAGTTACGCTTGGAGGTCGATAAGACTCGCTCGGGTGTAATACACCGTCTTCGGACGGGCGCCTTTGCCTTCCTCCTTGCGCTCAACTACAATAACTGTGCTGACCACCCGGCTGGTAGCGGCAATGTACAAGAGCATGGGCTCTTTGGGAGTCGGAGCCGCCAACACAGGGGGAGTCGCCAGCATCTTCTTTAGTTGGAGAAATGCCTCATCTGCCTTGTGGTTCCACTCGAAAAAGGTGGTTTTCTTCATCAATTGATACAACGGCAGAGCTTTCTCGCCCAGCCGACTGATGAATCGGCTGATTGAAGCCAAGCAGCCGGTGAACTTCTGCACATCCAGCAGTCGGCTGGGTCCCTCCATTCTCTCAATGGCCTTGATCTTCACGGGGTTGCACTCTATGCCGCGCTCGGAGACTAAAAAGCCGAGGAGCTCGCCGGCTGGGACTCCGAATACGCACTTCTCGGGATTGAGCTTGATCTGGAAACGGCGATTTTCAAAGGTCTCTTTGAGGTCTTCCAGCAGCGTCCCATGCTTCTCCGTCTTCACCACATCATCTACATAAACGTGGGCGTTTCTGCCGAGTTGCTTGAGGAGGCACTTCTGCATGCAATGCTGAAAGGTGGCGCCGGCATTCCTCAAGCCAAACGTCATTGTCGCAGCGTAGGCCCCAAGCGGCGTGATGAATGCGGTCTTGATCTGTCTGCTGGATTCACTTGATCCGGTGATATCCCGAGTATCGTCTAAGAAACTCAACAGCTCGCATCCGGCTGTGGAGTCTATCACTTGATCGATCCTTGGCAGAGCAAATGGGTCCTTCGGGCAGGCTTTATTGAGGCTGGTGTAGTCGATGCACTTCCGCCACTGCTTATTCTTCTTCAATACCAGCACTGGGTTTGCTAACCACTCCGGAAAAAACACTTCCATGATGAATCCGGCTGCCAGGAGCCGGGCCATCTCTTCTCCGACGACTCTTCTCTTCTCTTCGACAGGGCGCAAGGGCTGCTGATGGGCTTCACATCCGCCTGACGTAGCTTGTGCTCGGCGAATTCGTCGGCACTCCGGCATGTCCTTGGGGACCATGCAAAGATGTCCCGATTCTCACGGAGGAAATCGACGAGCTCGCCTTCCTATTTGCTGTCGAGGCCTGTGCCTATGACAACGTACTTCTCTGGGTGCTCCGGGTCCAAGGGTATCTTCTTGGTTTCTTTAGCCGGCTTGAATGATCCTTCTGCCTCCGACTCCTTGGGGTCAGGCGACATCTCCGGCTGCTTCCCAGCCATCGCCACAACACGATCAAGGAGCCGCTTCTCGGCTGCGATCACCAAAGACTCGGCCAGCCGACTGCTCTCGGCCGCACAGGCGGACGACTTCTTGTAGTCGCCGGCAATGGTCAGGATCCCCTTGGAACTCGGCATCTTCATCTTGAGGTAGGCGTAGTGGGGAACCGCCATGAACTTGGCCAAAGCCGGCCGGCCTAGCAGCGCGTGGTACGGGCTCTCCAAGTCCACCACCTCGAACCAGACCGGCTCTCGGCGGAAGTGATCTTTGTCTCCAAAGAGGACGTCTATCAGAATCTTGCCGATTGGTGAGCAGGAGAGGCCGGGTACAATTCCATGGAATCTTGTCTTGGCTGCTCTGGAGCTGCCTTCGCCGATTCAAAGCTTCTCCATGGTGTCCTTGTACAGGATGTTTATGCTACTGCCTCCGTCTATCAGGACCCGTGAGAAACGGGCGGCCCGCCTATCAGTGGCCAAGGTCGCACCTAGAACCAAGGCGTAGGAGCCCGGACTCGGCATCACCTCTGGGTGATCTGCCCGACTCCAGCTGATAGGCTTCTCGGACCAATGCATGAACTCAGGAGCCTCTGTTGCCACTGCGTTGACTTCTTGCTGTTGTTGGCGCCTGCTGCGCCGATCATCTGCGGATGGTGAACACTACGTATGCTCCGTGCTCTTCGGGAACTCGTCTTGGATCGCGCCGACCGCCGAGCCGCCCTTGAGGCGGCGGCCTGCAGCGGCGGAGGGCAAGGCCGTCTCCTTGGCGATCTGGCGAGCCAGTGGCACTTCGGTGGTGTGGTTCGACGGCGCCGCGCTGTGGAACTTGCAAGGACCATCGAGTGTCGCTCATAGGAGAAAGCCGACAACCAGTTGGACTTGCCGCCTTTACGCGCTTGGCGGGCTGCCCCTCCGATTCTTGATCTTCCACTGCTGCGACCGCCGATGTTGGAAGTCGGTGTGGGCTTTACGCTTGTTGTCGTTCTGCTGCTGTCGCCGGCTGGCATCTCCAGCCGGGGTTCTGGGAGCCTGGGGAGTCACTTTGCCTGCCGCGTTGACTTGGATCTCCGTCTTCATAGAGGAGTCGGCCGTGGCGTACTTGTCTGCTATGACTAGTAGTTAAATCGAGGGTTTCGGGCTCGTCGCGGAGGAGCTTGTGCTTGAGGAGGGTGCCCTCTTGGCACCCGGCCGTGAAATACTCAATGGCTGCACCTCGTGCGCCCTCGCAGGAGTTTTGGAGTTCGCCCGGTAGCGTGAGGTAGTCGCGTGTTGATTCTTGAGGCCTTGCACGCACAAGGAGAGGCTGGCGGCTTGGGAGGTCGCTTATGCGTGCTAGTGAAGTTGCGAATGAAAGCTTCAAAGGAAGTCGACCCAGCTGTTGATCTTTGCGGGGCTTGAGGCTGTTCAGCCACGTCCGGGCCGTGCCTCGAGCATGAGAGGAACATACTTTACGGCGACTTCGCTTGTTGCCGTTGGCGATGTTGACGGTTGTGGAGTAGTCTATCAGCCAATCCTCCGGCTTCACGGGGCCGGTGTACTTGGGCGATCTCGAGGGAGCGTGAACCCTTTGGGGAAGGGCTCGTCTCTAATGCGGGGCCCGAAGCAAGGCGGACCCAACTCATCTTCTTCTTCTAACGCCAGGGATCTGTGGAGTCGGTCGATCCGGTGGCGGGCATCATTCTCTCCGACTCCTTCTCGGCGGCTTAAGGCGACCTCAGAGTCGGATGCTCGGCAGCGGCGGAGAAATTCGCCGTTCTCTTGAGGTGGGGAGGCAGATAATCATCTCGCCGTTCCATTTGCTCTGGGCGCCCGTCTTGGTCGCGCCGATGGTGATCGAGTCCGGCTGTGGCGGCAGCGGCTCCTTCTCTTTCCTTCCGCGAGCTCCGCCCGGTCGGCGTCCGGAGGTCGCGCCTTGATCTCGGCGAGGGTAAGTCGTCGTTAAATTGCTTCTTCTTGCGTCTGCTGCGCCGCTGCCGCGTTCTGCGCAGCAACCGCATCGAGGAGCTGCTGGACTCGCTCCGTTATCACACGGCGCTCTTCGCCTTCGAGGTTCCTCAGCTCTTCGGTCGCCGCTTGGGCGGCGCGGATGTTCTCCGCAGGGGTGGCGTACACGGGGCGTTTCGCCCCGAACAAATCGGCGATGGCTGCGTCGCGCTCACGGACCGCACCTAGACGGCTCGGCCCAGTCGGAGCCGGCGAGCCGCCTACAGCACGATCCATCTCGCGCTGGTATGCTTCGGACAAGCGTCTCATGCTTGCCATCTTCTTGGCGCCTTCGATGAGCTGAAGGCGGCGTTCTTCCAGCGTCTCGGCGTCCGCGTCCTCTGGAATAGGCGTGGTCAGGTCTTGCAGGGCCGCTGGCAGCGGGTCCTGGGCATTTTCGCCAGAGTGCTCGCCGTGGCCGATGACGAGCACCTCCGTGACGGTGCTTCCGCCACTCTCCTCGTGCGGAAACGGCTCGTCGTAGACCACCACGTTGGTGGGGAAGATATCAAGCGATACGGCGTCGGAGTCGACCAGCATCGGGTCGGAGGAGACTACGGACTCCAAATCTACGGCGGGATCGCCGGCGACGTGGAGTTGGTCGAGGAGGCCCGCGAGAAGGTTCTCGGGGCCACCCGCGCCTGCGCTCGGCGCGCTGGCTCGTCGGAGAGCGACTCACCGATGAGTTGGCGAGGCCGCTCGCGGCGCTTGGCGGCGCGCCAGCAAGCGTCGATCTGAACTCCATCTGGCGAAGCCGGGCTGGCTGCGCCGCCCGAGGAGGAAGAGGGTTCCGTCCGAGCAGATCTCCGGACGGCGGTGCACTGGCCCCATGGTGGGCGCCAAATGTCGGGGTTGGATCGACATATGCCAACGGTGGCTTATCATGGTGGGGCGAGTAGAATGTCGCCGTGCACAGAAACGGGATGAGGCGCAAACATGCACGCCGACGAATCTTACCCGGCTTCGGGCTCTCCGGGAGATAACACCTCTGCTGCTCCGCTGGGTCTCCGCATGATCACTATGGTATGATAGTACAGAGGTGCTCCTTGCTGTTTTGGGAAGCAGGAAGGAGCAAGGCTAGCTCTTTCCTCTCTTGCTATGTGTCTAAGACCTATCAGGGCCGAACCCTTTGCATGGGTGCCCAGGGGTTTATATAGGCCAACCCGGGTACAACGATATCTGATCTGGCGTGGCCCCAGCCGTCGATCTCTCTTGCAGCCGTCCTCCTCCTGGCTTACAGGGCCCGCCGGGCGGGCCTCATGACAGCAGAGCTCTTGTGCAGCTCTCGATGACGCAGCTCGGTCATGGGGTCGTGGGAACAGTGCCGCCGTCTGTCAGGCGATCACTGTCGCCACTCCCCGTCCAATCTGGTTTATGGCTTGTGGGGCCCTGGTCGGGAGGCGGCCGACTGGGAGGCCGACTCCGTGAAGCCGCCTTGAACTCTCCGCCATCTTTTTCTCTCTCACTGACAGGGGGCCCGGCGATCTTCGAGTCGTACAGGCCGCCGTCGTGGGCACAGTGCCGTGCACTGTGGCTGAAGTCAGGGGAGGCATGGCAACAGTGTCGCGCCTCACCGGAGATCTCCTGGTGATGCGGCTCACTATGGCCATGCCTTCCTCCCGTGGGTTTGAGGGGACGGCCACGTCGGGGCTGTACCCCGCATCGGTCTTCGTGTAAGGTCGCGGGCAAACTCTCATAGTCGGCCCCTTGAAAGGTCGCAAGCCCGGAGTCGGCTTGATTCAGAGTCGCCGTTTAAGGACTCGGCTTCTCCAAAGGTCGCCAGCGGGGACTCGGCCTTCCCGAAGGTCGCCAGCGGGGACTCGGCTGAGGGGCGTGGCCTGCCCCGATGTCTTGAAAGATCTTGGGTCCCGGGTCAGCCTACCCGTGGCCCATTACTCCGACATTGATAAAACTTGATGTGAGCTATAATGAACTTGCTAGTAATCATGATAATCAAGATGAAATGAATGAAAATGATAACAAGGAGATTGAGCATCTAACTAAATAACTAAACACTCTTAAGTTAGCTCATAAAACAACTCAAGAAGATCATAGAGAACTCCTAAGAACTCATGAGAAGTTGCGCTTCGAGATGCTAAATTTAGAGCAAGAGCATGAGTTTTTAAAAGAAATCAATGATGATCTTTGAAAGAAGAGTTCTTCTTACATTGTCAAGCGTCTCCTCTTGTCTACTTACATGCCAGAAGTTAAACCTAGTAACAAGAGTAAGAAAGGTTCTTCTTCTAGTAGTAACAATAACAATGCTAAATCCAATATTGTTGCTTCTAGCAATTCTCTTGATTCCACTAATGATTCTCTTAGCCAAGTTACACTTGATCAAGAAAATATCTTATTGAATGGAATTATAGAGAAAGGTGTTTACAAGATCCTTGCCGAGAGTAAGCAATTAGAGAAGATTGTACACAAGCAAGGAAGGCACCAGAAGAATCAAGGTGTTGGTTTTGAACAAAAGTTCAATGCAAATGGAGTTGAATGGGAAGAAGATCAATACCCCAAGATGAATTTTGTTCCTCAACAAGAGAAGTATGACCCCATATCTGTTGAGGGAACACAAGCTCAAGATGATCTTCCACCACAAGACCCACAAGCTAAAAGGCAAGGACAAGCTTCAAGAAGAGAATGACTCATTTGAAGAAGCGCCTCAAGCCATGGTCAAGTGGGTTCCCAAGACTTCATCAAGTTCAACTACAACTCCAAGGATTCCCATCAAATTGATGTGGGTCCCAAATAAGAAGAACTAGAGTGTTCTTGGGGGTGACTCCGCCAACGTACTTCACTCATATTCATTATGGCAAGAACTTGTGCAACCAACTTCCACATCTTGCACTAGTTCATGGAGTCACAAACCCTCTTGTTGGTAAGGCAAGGGACAAGATAACTCAATGAATTCATGCACATCATCATATGTGCAATTCACTCTATGTCTGTTGATATCCTTGTATGTTTCTTGTAGGACTAACCCATGTAGGTATTGAAAGTGCAAAATTCCAAAGGATTGCTCCCAACTCTTGATGAACTACATCAACATTTAGCATCCACATCTTCACGATCTACATGAAGTCATCATTGACAAAACCCAAGGTTAGTTCAACCCTCTTTGGGGGGATATCACATCTAGGGGGAGCTTTGCTCTAAAAGTTGAGCTAAAACAACTCTAATGGTCTGAACACATTAATGCTTTATGTAAAAGTGGTAACCCCACTTGTACTTAACGATGAGTATGACCTATGATCAAATGTTCTCATTTGGATCCTAAGTCAACATGCTCATATATAGATTACCCAGTCATCGTCAATTGCTTGATAGATGCTAGAATTGGTTGTGCATGTTTGACACATATTTCATTTGCTATCTTATTGTGTGAGCATGTTGGTATGCATATTTCTTCATTCGAGGAAATCCATTTGTTATTTTGCTTGTCTTAGTTTTTCTGGCCAAGTGGATGTACAAGAATGCCTAAGAACCTCCCCTAGCTATATATTCTTTCTTGTCTCAAATTCTATTCTTGCTACATCGCAAAAAATTGAACAAGTCATTTTCGGACCCTCTGGGTGAGGCGCACTTGGAGTCACCGACCTGAGAAGGACTGAGCTCCAAAACCTTCTATGTGCATTTTGGTTGGACCAATTCACTCAAACTCGGTCAAACCAAAATCATGTAGATTGATCTAATTTTCCTTCTCGGTGTCACCAGTTGAATCGCTTCAGCATCATCGATGTGATATACTGCTTGGAGTCACACATATAGGTGCCACCGAGTTGTTCCACTCGGAGCCACCGACAGCACACGGGTCTATATATCCAGCGAGACCGTACATTGAAAATTTCTTCAGACATCACGCTCCCGCACCCCGTTGCTGTCGTCGCCCTGGTCTTTTGATCATGGCCCTCATCTCCTGCGCGCCCTCACTGCCGGATTCCGTCGTCGTCAACGGGAATCTTCCCCTCCGTTGTAGCCGTAGAGAATCTCCACCAAGTTAGGGTGAGATTCGACCCCCTCAGTGTTCTAAATTCTGATTCAATGCATGGATGAATTGCCATTATTCTTGCCACAGATTGAAATCTTCCTATACACTACAAATTCCGTAGATTAGTTTGGAACAAAAAAACTTAGGTCTAGGTTTCCGCAGAATGCATCTCAGACCGACCGACTTGAGATTTTTGGAGTCACCGATTTGGCCTAGGCCATTGCACTAGTACGTCTCGGTGCCACCGAGTTATACTAATCGGTAAGCCCGAAAGTAAAGTTTCAGTGAAACCCTAGCATATCGGAGACACCGAGCCACATATCGGTCTGGCCGAAATTGTGTGCCGTGTTTCTATTAAGTGCTTTGGTATCACCGAGATGATCAACTCGGTGGATCCGAAATGCCTTATGTGAAAACTAGAAGCTAAGATTTGAACTCAATTTCTTCAAAACTATCCGCTTTTTGAGATGACTCATCTACTCTGCCCATACCCATCTATTCACAGGATCAGTTTGCAACATGTCTGAAGCAAGTGACAGCCAGAATGTCTGAGAGGCCAATGATGATCTTAGTGCAGGCTCTAGTCCTGAGGGCAGCTATCATGAGGGAGAAAGGAGTTCTCTAGAATTTCCCAAAGCTGCTACAAGAGCAAGAAAGAAGAGAACCTCGGACGATGAGGATGAGGAATTTGTTGCAAGTGAAGCAACTTCAACAAAGAAGAAGAGTGAACTTTCAAAAGAATATGGTATAGTTGCTAGCTCCAGATCTTCTGCCAAGGACATAATTGTTGTAAGGAAGGTTCCCTTGTCCAAGAATGACAAGATTTCTGAGGAGGAGCCACCAAAGAAAAAGCTAGTGATTAATGAGTCAGTAAAAGTGGTCTTCAAACCTACCTGATACGTCTTCATTGTATCTATATTTTTTATTGTTCCATGCCAATATTATACAACTTTCATACACTTTTGGAAAATTTTATATTTTTTTGGGACTAACATATTGATCGAGTGCCCAGTGCCAGTTCCTGTTTGTTGCATGTTTTTTGTTTCGTGGAATATCCATATCAAACAAAGTCCAAACATGATAAAAAATTATGAGATTGATTTTGGAATCTATGTGAATTTTTGGAAGAAGAATCAATGCAAGACGATGCTCAAGGGGGCCACTAGGCACCAGGGCACGCCAGGGGGGTCCAGACGCGCCCTGGTGGGTAGTGGGCGCCTCGTAAGGCGGTGCTTCCCTTCTTTCGCTGCAAGAAAAATAATTTATGGATAAAATCGTGTTAAAATCTGAGCCCAGTCGGAGTTACGGATCTCCGGGAATTTAAGAAACGGTGAAGGGCCAAAAAACATGGTCGCATAATAGAAGAGAAACAGAGAGACAAATCAAATCTAGGAGGGGCTCTCGCCCCTTCGCTGCCTTGAGGTCAAGGACTAGAGGGGAAATCCTCCTCCCGTCTAGGGAGGAGACCAAGGAAGAAGAAGGCGGGGCTCTCTCCGCCTCTCTCCTGGTGGCGTCGGAGTGCCGCCGGGGCAAGGATCGTGATGGCGATCTATGAAGCGGTCTAACTTCTCTATCCCATGGTAATTCTCTACTTAAACATGGTGCTCAACACTATATATTATTATCCAATGATATGTGGCTATCTATTATCCAGTGATATGTGGCTATCCTATGATGTTAGAGTAGATCTGTTTTGTCCTATGGGTTAATCGACGATCATGGTGGGTATGAGTTGTGTATTTTATTTTGGTGTTGTCCTATGGTGCCCTCAGTGTCACGCAAACGTGTGGGATCCCCGCTGTAGGGTGTTGCAATACGTTCATGATTCTCTTATGGTGGGTGGCTAGTGTGATAGAATCTTATGCCCGAGTAAGGGGGTTGTTGCGTATGGGAGTAAAGAGGACTTGATACTTAATTAGGTTTACCTACTAAACCAATGGTTGAAGAACCACCCAAAATCTATCACACTGCTGAAGCTTTCTAGTTGGATCATCTTTGATCCCTATGTGCTCTTGCTGGAACTCCAACTAGCTTAGTTGAGGGAAAATCATTAGATGAGCGACACAGCTTATCTCAAAAAGGGAAACTTTTATCGCATCATATTAATACTATGTATTGCTATGCTGGGAATTTATGCAAAATACATGATCTTACTTGTTGTTATGAAGACCCAAAGGAACACCTTCCCTATCAATGTGAGTTTAGTGATAATGGAGTCTTATCTTCTTATGCTAAATGTCTTTATAGTTATTATTATGTTGAAAAAATTGAAGAATCTGTTGCTTTTAAGGGTGCTTATGAAATTGCTTCTTTGATTGAAAAGTATGATATTACTCTTTACAAATCTAGAAATTTTGCCATACTTAAATATTGCTACGAAAATTATGCTTCTAATGCTTATGTTAAAGAGTTTATTGAGAAAGTCTCCCTTGTCCAAGAAGAGAGTAATATTTTGCAGGAAACTATGGAGGAAGAAACTACTGACAATGTGAGCTCATTAGATGAAAAAGATGAGGAGGAGAGCGAAGAACAAAAGGAGGAAGAGCAGATTGATCACCCGTGCCCACCTTCTAATGAGAGTAACTCTTCAACCAATACATTGTTTAATTTCCCTTCGTGCTTACCAAAGGATGAATGCTATGATGATTGCTATGATTGTTGGGGAACGTTGCATGGAAAACAAAAAAAAAATCTATGCACACACAATGATCTATCCTTGGAGATGCATAGCAACGAGGGGGGAGTGTGTCTACGTACCCTCATAGACCGTATGCAGAAGCGTTTCACAACGTGGTTGATGTAGTCGAACTTCTTCGCGTTTCAACCGATCAAGTACCGAACGTACGACACCTCCGCGTTCTGCACACGTTCAACTCGGTGGCGTCCCTCGCCTTCTTGATCCAGCAAGACATCGAGGTAGTAGATGAGTTCAGTCAGCACGACGGCGTGGTAACAGTGATGGTGAAGTGATCTCTGTAGGGTTCGCCTAAGCACTATGGAAATATGACCGGGGGTGTAAACGGTGGAGGGGGCGCCGCACACAACTAACAATTGATCTAGGGTGTGCTAGGCACCCTCTCCCACATATATATAGGTGGGAGTGGGAGGGGAGGCAGCCTGGCGCACCACACAGGTGGCTGGCCGGCCCTAGGACTCCTGCCCTGGCCGCGCCCCCTGCCATGTATTCCCAAGGAGGAAGCAAAGAGGGGGGAGAGGAAGGAAGTAGGAATCTTTGATTGGCATGGCAAGATCTCATTGAATTAATATCCATTCAAGTTAAAGATTTTAGGAAGTTCAATGATTGACCTGGCAAGGACTAGTGATTGTGGACCCCTCAAAATGCTAAGGACCTGGATTGGAAAAAGCTCAAGACTCTACATTTTTGGTTAAGTGATACAAGATCACATTGAGTCCATAGGAAAGCCAATACTATTAAAAGGTGATGAGGTATTGATGTTGATCTGGTTGCTCAAGGGCTTAGTTTTTTTTTGACAGAAAGACTTTAAGGGAACCCCCTACAGTATAATTGTGCAACAAACCCAAATTGCAAGTGCCATGCCTTGAACCTGGGTGGGTGGGAAGGCATCAGCCCCTTCCCACCACTAGGCTATACCTTAGTCTGCGACCTCAAGGGCTCAGTGATATTGCTCCAAAACCCTCAGCCACTTTCTCTATGCAGTCCTAAACCCTAAATCCAACTCGGCCCCACCAAAACTTCCCTATCCGGACCCACCGAGTTCATCTGGACACAACCACATCCAAACCCTAACAAATCGGAGTCACCAATATGGTTCTCGATCACATCGGTTTGGTTGCCCAACTCTCTATAACTTGTTGCAATTATTTCGGTCCCATCGAGTTCATCTGGACACAACCGCAGCCAAACCCTAACAAATCGGAGTCACTAATATGGTTCTCAGTCACACCGGTTTGGCTTGCCCAACTCTCTATAACTTGTTGCAATTATTTCATTCGCACCGAGTTTTGCAATCGATTACACCGAGATGGCTTGCCAAACCTTCTGTAACCAGCTGCAATTATGCCGGTCCCACCGAGTTTTGCAATCGGTGCTACCGAGATGGCTTGCCAACCTTTTTGTTTCCTTATTGCTTCACTTCGGTTCTACCGAGTTGATGCAATCGGTGCCACCGAAATGAGGCGTACATTTTCCATTGCACACCGGTCCCTCCGAGTTGTTTCCAGTCGGTCCCACCAAGACCTCCAACGTTCATATCTTTTACACAGGTCGGTCCACCGAGTTGGGTCAAAAGTTTCTAACAGTTGGATTTCATGTGGAGGCTACATATACCCCTCCACCCCCTCTTACTAAGAGAGCTATCAGAATGTGCCTACACTTCCACTACTCATTTTCTGAGATAGAACCACCTACTCATGTGTTGAGATCAAGAGATTCCATTTGAACCTTGATTTCTAGTCTTCCCCAAGTTGCTTTCCACTCAAATCATTCTTCCACCATAGACAAATCTGTGTGAGAGAGAGTTGAGTGTTGGGAAGACTATCATTTCAAGCACAAGAGCAACGAGTTCGTCATCAACACACCGTTTGATATCTTTCAGAGAGTGGTGTCTCCTAGATTGGTTAGGTGTTGATTGGGAGCCTCCGACATGATGTGGAGTTGAACCAAGAAGTTTGTAAGGGCAAGGAGATCGCCTACTTCGTGAAGATCTACCCGACTGAGGCAAGTCCTTCATGGACGATGGCCATGGTGGGATAGACAAGGTTGCTTCTTCGTGGACCCTTCGTGGGTGGAGACCTCGTGGACTCACGCATCCTTCGTGGGTGGAGACCCTTCTCCACTTATAGGACCCACGCAAAAAATCATCGTGTCCTCATTGTGTTCGCCTTCTCCAAACCCCTCCTTTACTTACATGTGCAATGCCTTACTTTCCGCTGCTACACTCTTAGAATTGCATGTGTAGGGTGTTGCTTGACTTGTCATAATTGCTAAAATCTGCCTACGACTAAAATTGAGAAAATGGTAGATTTTTATATGGTCAAGTAGTCTAATAACCCCCCTAGACATATTTTTTATCCTACGGAGTACGACTTCAAGGAGGAAGATAATTGCGTGACTCTGGATTACCTAGCGAAAGTTTTCATGGATGGCGCACCCCCTCCTGAGTCTAGCCTTCATGGGGTGCACCAGTCGATCCATCTTCTGGGGCCAACAATACCACGGCAGGTGACGGGTAGCACGGCGGTCGGCAACTCGCTCGAGGGAGCGGGAGGCCACAGAGCAGCTTCTTAAGGGCATCTCCAGCCGCCTCCCCGAGCGCCCCCCAGGAGCCCTTTTTCTTCGCCGGCGACGTAAAAAGGCCAAAAATCGGCCCAGCCGAGCCCCCCAAGCACCCCCAGGACCTCAAAAAAGCGCCGGGGAACCCAGGCCAAACCCAGCGCATCGGGGGGCTGTTGGGGGCGCCGGCGGAAGCGACGACCAATCCTATTCCCCCACGCGTCCTTTTTTCTCGGCGATTGTCTGGGGAAGCCACAGCGATTGTCTCGGGGCACCCACGATCGAAAAACGTGCTTGCCCTCCCCGTGAAGCATTTGCCCCCAGACGTGCTTTTTTGGTCCGGCGATTGTCCTGGGGGGCTCCAACGGCTGGAGATGCCCTAACACCCTTAGTTTGGGGGACTCGACTGCTGACAAAGCCCTAGAGCTGACACACCAGACCACCTTGGTTGTGCATCCCGATCTGGCGCAAATCGAGCATAATCTGATTGTTCGTAGCAACCACTGGCAGTGAACATTCGACAATATCAGCAACTGACCCGGTCTTTTGTTTAGGTAAGTACTCCTGTCTTTCTTATTTATTCTTCTTTCTACGTGTACACTGCATATATCCACAACACACACACACACACTCCCTCGTTTTGCATTTTAGCCCTTACTGTACCTAACAATAGCACACAACCCTCCAACATGCACTCCACTTTTTTTAGGGCAATTCCAACGCTTACCCCAAAATCAAACACCATATCCGTCTGCCGACCGGTGGGGACTAGTCCACGAACAGTGATGAGGGAGCCGGCCATCCAAACTCTTTCCCTAGACGTCTGCCCAGGTCCGACCACTTTGAAGTTCAGATGCATAGCACCCGATCATGAGATCATGACGAAAAAGAGGCAAGTATGCATAGTTTTCACATGCCTGGTCACACAAAATCTCAGTCTCGCAGTCCGTGCAAAAATAGATTTTTTGCCCTGTTGGACCGGCTATCGCAGCCTTCAAGCTCACTCTGCCGCCTTCGCATCCTTGCCATCTGCTTCCGTCTCAGCCACCTCCTTCTCGGTTGCCTCCTTCTTCGTCGTCTCCAGCTGATTCTTCGAGCACTTCAACATCCTAAGATGGCCGGATTTGCACGATCATCCTTGCATCGTCATCTATATTATCCATCTTTAAGGTCAACATCTCTGAATCCGAAACGGTTGCGATCTCAATCTTCTCGTCTTCAAGCTTAAGCTTCTTCTCGGTCGCCACCATAAAGATGTTAAACCTCTCGGCCTTACACATCAACACCCTCGCCGCTCTTCTACTTCGAGCGGTGCCACCTTTGCCTTTGCTTTGAGGCGACGGTTTTGCCATGTCATCGAGTCGATCTTTTAGGTGGTCGCTATGGCCAGATCCACCGCCGCCGCCCTCTCTGTCAGATTTTCATACCATGTGGCGTCGTCATCACTGTTGAAAAAGGGCGGGAATTTGGGTGGAGAGAAATGGGATGGTAGAGGAAAGGGTTGAGAAAGGAGGATTTTGCCGCGGGAACAGTGCGGCCAGCTCCAAATGCGTGGGCTCCGCCTCATTTTTGGTTGGGCCTAGGGTGTCGAAGACCTACCTGGCTGGTGTCCGAACCCTCATAAAGCCCCTGGCTTGCGGGAAAATGGACACTCGGACTGATCCACGGACCGATGCGGGATGCCGTTGGATGGCTTGTGGGATCCGGATCATTCTGTCTAGACGGTTGCGATAGGTTTGAGGATCGGGAGATCCCCTTATATCATAGAAAATTGTGTGGGTCTTCTGAGCTCTATAATTCGTGAAGAATCTAACATTGAAGGTCAAGACAAGGAGCATATAAAGAGAAAGATCACAGAAACTTTATTACCAACAAGAGATTAGAGCAGAGCTGACTGTTCTCGGTAATCTTCAAAGGATTAATACAAGAAAAAGGATAATGGGTCTGTCTAGGGCATATCTGGATGTGTCCTAAACATTGCACATCTAAATGACCCAATCAAGTATAAAAAGGAAAAAGAAAAGAAAAAAAGAAAATACCCCATGAATCTCATGTAAGATCAATGTCATAGGACTTAGCTATGCAATACTTATGACACATCTGGATGTACTTTAGCAAAATTGATAACTTATTTATCCACGTCAGCAAGACACTATCAAAAGTGACCGTTGCCATTTTGTACTCCCTGCATTCCTAAGTAATGTACAAGTCTTTTTTAGAGATTGCAATATGGACTACATACGAAGCAAAATGAGCGAATCTACACCCTAAAATACGTCCATATACATTCGTATGTAGTCCGTATTGATTTATTTTTTAACTTATAGGAGTATTTAGGAACATAGGGTGTATATCATTTGCCACACCAGTCTGACGGAATACAAGTCAGCTCAGTTCACACGACGGATTCGAAGCCTACTTGAATCCAATCCAATCATCATGAACGAGCTCTAGTAACCGAAAAGAAAAAGAGAAAATTCCTTATTTGACACTATCTTAAAATCTGCTTCCTTATTTGACACTAAAAAAGTTTTTCTTCCCTATTTGACACAAGTGCTAAATTTTATTCCCTATATGACATTTCCGTCCATTTTGAGCCTAAATGACACCTGAAAAGACTCTTTTGCCCCTCATGTGGTATGTGTGTGTGCGGGGCAGAAACACACACACGCAGCATCAATGCGAGGGCAGGAGCACACACGCACGCGCACACACAGGCAGCAACACACACACGCGCGCGCACACACACACGCAGCAACACACATGCACGCACACACATACGCAGCAACACGCGCGCGCGCACACACACACACGCATGCAGCACATAGGCACGCAACAGCACACACACACACGCGCGCACGTGCACACGCAGTAGCAAACACACATGCAGCAGCACACACAGTGGCGGAGGACGGATTTTTTTAGGTGGGGCGAACTCTTAAGCATATACTTCATCCGTATGCAAATACAAGATGTTCTGGTAGCTTTTTTTTGGATTAGATGTATATAGACAGATTTTAATTTGTTTGTTCACGCATTACGGTCCGTATATAGTCTATATTAAAAAAAATCCGATATCTTATACATTTATGAACGCAGGAATATAGTTTAGGCTCAAAATGGTCTTTTCACGTGTCATTTTCACGTGTCATTTAGGCTCAAAATGAACGGAAGTGTCGTATAGGGAATAAAATTTAGGATCGATGTCAAATAGGGAAGAAAAACCTTTTTAGTGTCAAATAAGGAACCAGATTTTAAGATAGTGTCAAATAAGGAATTTTCTCAAAGAAAAATCAGCGGCAGCGCAGATGACCACATGAGCATATCAACGTGGAAAAGGACGGCTCATTTCAGATCACAAATGCTTTTCCAAGATGCACGTGATCGCCACGTACGGCTGCACAGTCCTATCCACAGAGCAGTGTACCCATCGATACAGGTCAGGTATTTGTCCCGTTCCCCATCACATTGCCCACGGGGATCCATCCCCCTTTGTCCCGGACTCCCGGTCCTCGCCGCTGATCAGAGCCCTCCAAATTGCTCTTCTCAAGACGTCAGAGCCCTACAAATCGATAGTGGTACACAGAATGCAACCTGCAAGAGAGGCAATTCGACTATAAGTGAAGCAATCCGGCTATAGGAGGATGGCTATGAACATACACTCAGTTATACTCCCTCCGTTCTTAAATATAAGTCTTTTTATTTAAAGATTTCACTATAGAGACTACATTCGGATGTATATAGACGTCTTTTAAAGTATACGTTCACTCATTTTTCTTCGTATGTGGTCTATGATGGAATCTCTAAAAAGACTTGTATTTAGGAATGGGGCAGTATATACGTCTTCAGGGAGTTATTAATTGCTAATGCACAAAAGCAGCAAATAATCGGCATGACCGTCACACGACATTTACCTTTGGCAAAATGTATAATTTCGAGATGCAGAGAGCTGTCATCCCATTAATTCCCGTCCCTTCCAGTGACGGTTTTCGACGAAACCGTGTGCTTCTGAGGTGGACAATGACATTGCACCGGCCACCTACATGGATGGGGGTACACAGACAAGATTTCATTATCCACAAGTAATGAAATTAGGTCCACGGCAAAGAGTAAGAGACAAGATTGATTATGCATAATGAATCCAAGGGATTCAACAGGTGATGCGGTTTAAGAGGGCAATCACATGTTACCATGTGCATAAGAATAGTGTTTCCCAGCGGCCGGTGGCATGCTGCTGTGGAACCAAGGATAACTACTACAGTACGTTTTGGGGACTGCTGAGTCATAAAGCTGAAGAGCACATGCTCCGTCCTTCCATGGTTGGGGCTATACTCGGAACAAAAAGGTTCCTTGCAAGCAACTTTTTCATCCATATAGCCATAAGAAGAAGGCGTTGCTCTACCACTCCATTTCATTCCGCACCGGCGAGAGAGATAGAGGGAGGGAGGGAGGGCGAGGGATAGCTGAAGGCATGGAGGGCAAGCACGCCGACCAGGTATGTTCTGGTACCCAGCCCCTCCAGTTCCTCAAGATTTGAACCAGGATTTAGGATTTGTAGATAGAGGCTAGAACCGGCAGAGTGCGAAAAACCCAGGTTATTCAGCCATATGTGAACTTCCAAAACCTGCTAATTTCAAGGATCTGCGAGGAATGAGCCAGAACTAGTTGATTTCTGCTGTATCCGGGTCGATTGTGCAATCAGATATTCAGATACATGTACTAGATACTAGGAATTAAGCCACCCAGTACTATTTCAAAGAAGAAGAAGAAAATTTGAAATCTCAGTTTATCCTCACCTGAATTTGTACCTTGTTCATCTTCTCCAAAGGCAAACGTGAAGGCGAAGCTCAGCACGATGCACTCGAAGGTGATCTGCTGCAAGCTCTACATCTCTGAAAGCCAAAATGCAGCGGTTGTCGATGCCATCAGCCGCATAGGCCAGAAAGACCCTGAGGTGGCTTTGCTCAGCAAGTTTCAGGATGAGTACTACAACCGTGTCCGCTACACGCTTGTCTCCTACATCACCAGCGAAAGCTCGGCCGGTGAAGCTGTATTCAGCCCAATCAGGAAGGTACTGCTGGCCATGATTGAGGCTGCATTTTCAGCCATAAATCTCGAAGTGCACTGTGGGACTCATCCAAGGATCGGCGTCGTCGATGACATGTCGTTCCACCCCCTGAGTCAAGCAGCCACCATGGAGGATGCTGCACAGCTGGCTAAGCTGGTGGCCTCTGACATTGGAAATGGCTTGCAAGGTAGTGTTCTTCACCAAGATTTTCTTCTGTCAGTAACAAATGAGATGATACACTGTATAAATATTCTGATCCTCTTCCCTCCCTGTTCTGTATGCAGTTCCGGTGTTCCTCTACGCGGCAGCACACCCCACCAGCAAGAGCGTCAGTGCAATACGGCGTGAGCTCGGCTACTACCGGCCAAATCACAAGGGCGTCCAATGGACAGGACAAGTGCTCCCTGATACTCTACCAGTGAAGCCAGATGTGGGCCCAGCTCATGTTTCCAGTAAAAGAGGCGCCACCATGGTCGGAGCAAAACCTTTCGTCGAGAGCTACAATGTGCCGATATTCTGCAAGGATGTCCCGACCGTGAGAAGGATCACCCGAAGGGTGACCGGACGGAGCGGAGGGTTCCCGACGGTGCAGGCGCTCGCTCTCTTCCATGGCGACAACTGCACGGAGATCGCGTGCTTGCTGGATCCAGACCATGTTGGCGCCGATCAGGTTCAGTGGCTGGTGGAGCAGATTGCAGAAGAGCAAGGGCTTGAGGTTGACAAGGGCTATTTCACCGACCTGTCCAAGGACATGATGCTGGAAAGGTACTTCGAGATGGTTTCTGCAGCTGACTGACATGTGCATAATTTTCTTATTGTGATCAGGCATGTTTGCACTTCCGTGTATGCTGCTGTTTAAACTGTGGCACCAACTGGACCCCAGACCGACCAATTCCAACATTTTGTATATACTTAATAAAATCGGCACTGGAGATGGTCTATGGAAACTTCACCACAGTAATTGGCGCATAACAGGTCTGATCACTGAATGAGAATGTTGTTTTCAGTAATTAAAATCTGGCAACTTGGCAAGGCAGCATTGCTTAATGCCAACTGACAAGATACTTTTTGGGGGATGGAGGGGGTGGGGGCACACATTTTTTCGTAAAAATTTGGAACAGAAAATATTAGAGGGTAAAAGATTAATATATAAATATATGCGAAAATATGAATAATTTAATTTATGCTGTCTCAGTTTGTACCATGCACTATAATATATACTACTATTTAGAATACCGCTGTAGAAGGGGGCACTTCAAAGTTCAAATAGCCGTCAAGTATCTTTGTGTAAGTCAGCTTGCAGGAGATTTACAAATCCTTTTGCAGATTCCATAAGATTGAAGGAAGATAAGGAAAACATTAAAAAGATGATGAGAGAAAATTATGGACTATGAAGGTAGGCAACTGAACGAGTTGGGTACCATATATGGTAGGAAAGACGGGAGGTGGAGGAAAGAACCGTCACACTTTAGATAGACCTTTTGCAGCAGCATGTACCTGTCAAATGGGTAATTGAGCATTCTCACATGATCATCTAAATTCATATAATGAGCAATTGTGGAAGTTCCACTAGCAACATCAACAGCAATGGCAGCAGTAGATTCAACAAATACCCCACTAGAAATCTAAGCATGAAAAAGAATGGCGTGCCAAAAACTCCAAAGTTTCTGAAGATAGACCAGGTAAGTAGATAGATTCAATATCTTTTTCGGAAAAAAAGTAGATTCAATATACTGAGAAAGGAATAATACAAATATATGGGCGATTAATTGTTATAGCTGCTAATCAATGTTCAATGTTGGAATAACAGGCCAGAAAAAAACACTTGGACTATAAGCCAGCAAGCAGTACTCTTGCATTGTTCAGTGTTCATGTACCACATTCTTCTACATTTTAGTTGAAATTCGAGACAATGTTAGCACGGATTTCAGCGGGCAGAATAGTGCAGTATGGTTGCAACTATAACAAGCAGGATGACAAACAATCTATCATCAACCCCATACTCCTAACAAGCAGGATGACAAACAATCTATCATCAACCCCATACTCCAAAGTAGCTAACTGATCTTGCGGATTGTGATCTGGGAGGAAGCCCATCAGATCTCGAACCCAGCAGGGCATTTGGATCCAGGCATCAGACGAAATGGCCAGAGCTTGGATACAAGAAGAGGCCGGCGTAACAAATCTTGGTCCAAACGTGAAATTTAGAGCAGGGGGAGAAAACAGCGCTGGGATTTACCAGCAGATCGGAACCGCGCGCGGCATGGGGAGGCGCTTTTCTTCCCCTGTTCGGCATCGCCGGTAAACCCTAGGACACGGCGGTCGCCAAATCAGTGAAGAATGAACAGCGAGACGGTGTATGGCATCAGTTTGAAACGGGGTTCAGGTTGAAACCAAGCTGGAAGAGACAGAGGCTCCTCTCGCTCCTCGGCACACGCCCGGTTGTTTTTTCTTTCATGGGAAGTGCCAGGTGAGCCAAAGCGCTTCCGCCGCTGGTGGAGGTGGAGGTGGAGGTGGAGGCGGAGTGCGCGCCGCTGGAGGTCAGCGGCATGCTCAATGGCCGATGGCGTCCGTGCGCCGAACGGCGGCGAGGAGCACGGGAAGGCAGACAGAGACACAGAGTGGGCACCGCGAAAGGAAAGGCCCCAAAACGTACGGTGGGCCGGCGGCCGGCCCACATAGCGTTTCTGCACCTCCGGAAACGTGGTGGGAATCCCTCAAAAAAAACGTAGTGGGACGAATGGTTTTCTGGTTCCGTTTCTTTTATTTCCGAAATTTTTTCCATATATTCATAAATTTTTATTTTTATATAAAATGTTGATGGTATTTTTAAATTTTTCATGAATTTTTAAAAGTAAAAGAAGAAAAAAAAGATAAGAAAAAACATAAAGTAGAAACCTCCCCAAAACCAGAGAAGAATGCCCAAGAAAACATAATAAAATTGTTCTTCAGCTCGCGTCTAGTGGTCCGGCGAAGAATTGGAGATTCTACACAAGAGGTTGCGAGAGTTGGTTTTTATGTTTTTTAGAAAGGCCACACTTTATTATTCAAAGTTTACAAAAAATGGAATGCATAATGGGTTATGGGAATGGCCCAGCCAAATATGGTGTCCTTGATCTAATGAATGAGTGGATTTTACTAGTAAATGTGCTTCATAGCTCTTCCCTCAAAAATTCAAAATGGAATATGCAATTGTGTTATATGCTCTTCGTTTGATCTCAGCTATGATTTTACCATAGTTTCCACAAATCCCCTTGAGGATGCCATCCGAAACTTGCTTCAAGTCTGTAGCAATCACAATATATTGTGGATGAGAAGATCACCTGCAAGGCACATACCTTCCCTACATGCAATCGCTTCTAGGGATGCGTCACGCCGCTTGGCTCGTAAAACTATATAGACAAATTATTTGCACCAACTAAACCAAACATCATTTATGCATGATTCTTCTGCTTACTTAAAGCATGAAGCTGGTTTCTGTCGGCAGCGCCCCCCCTAAACACTTCAATCAAGTCTATAGTAAGACAGAGTACCCAGTACTTGTGCGAGATAAAGTCCCTCCGAAAAATTGGATGGCTTGGTGGAAGATGTGTGTTTCAAAAGATCAAGGAGGTATGGGCTTTTGAGATATACATTGTTTCAACTTGGCATTGTTAGCCAAACAAGCGTGGCGCCTTCTTGATAATCCTGAGTCCTTATGTGCCACTATATTGAGAGCAAAGTATTTTCCTGATGGTGATCTGATGAATGCAAGTCTAAAAAAGGGCTCTACTTTTACTTGGCAAAGCATCATGGCGGGAGTAAACTCTTTGAAAAATGGTTATATATGGCGCGTTGGAAATGGACAGAATATCGATATTTGGAAAGATGCATGCATTCCAAATTGTGCAAATAGGAAAATTATTACCCCTAGAAGAGGGCACCTTCTATCAAAGGTTTCAGATCGTATTGATCCAGTCACGAATGTTTGGGATGATGACTTGGTGAGACAAACATTGTGGCCAATTGACGCCCAACGGGTCCTAACCATCCACCTATCCATGCATAATATGTCGGATTTTATTGCTTGGAGTTACACAAGAAATGGGTTGTTCACTGTGCGATCAGCTTACTTGGCGGAATGGAATAAGCAACATGGGATGAAATTGCAACATACTGATGGTATGGGAAGAACTAATGCCAATCCCATCTGGTGTAAGATTTGGAAGTTATCGTGTCCGGCAAAGGTAAAAATCTTTATTTGGCGTATGTTGCATGGAACTCTGTCGTGTCGTGTTACACTTGCCAACAGACACATGAAAGTCTTCCCTATATGCCCTTCCTGTTCTAGGGGGGCAGAAGACACAAAACACGTGTTATTTCTTATTTTCTTTGCCATAAAGCAAAGGAGGTTTGGAAAAATTTAGGGATGTATGAGATGATTAACACGGCGTGTGCTATAGATCGTGCGGGGGAGGCGGTTCCTGAATTCTTACTCCTTATGCCAGACCAGAACTTATCTAGTTTGCGCCTCTAGAACGCACGTGAAATGATTGCTATTACCGCTTGGTACGTATGGTGGGATAGACGTTTGCTGGTTCATGGCGGAAAACTAAAATATGCACAACAGACTTCCATGGGTGTCCGGGCAATAACGACTCACTATGTGAAAGCTCACTCCTATAATGCAAGTAGGAAAAGAGGGGGTTGGAGTATACCGCCTATGGGTTTTGTTAAACTGAATGTAGGTGCATCTTTTGATCATGATCTGCTGAGGGGCACAACTGGTGCAGTACTCAGAGATGACAAAGGAAAATTTATTGTTGGCGGGAGCAGGAAGATTGAATGGTGTGATGATGCTCTGACAGCAGAAGCTCTAGCTTTGAGATTCGGATTATCTCTTGCACAAAAGGCAGGATGCAATCATCTTGTTATTAACTTTGATAATACGGAAGTGATCGAGACAATGAAGAATGGAGGACGGTCAGCGGGAGCGGCCACGATAGTGTTTGATGATTGCTATTTTTTGGCATGTGACCTTCCTCTCACTATTTTCGAACATTGTAATAGAGAAGCGAACATGGTTGCTCATGAAATTGCTAGGCTAGCAAAATTTTCTGCACCACATTTTTGGTTTGAGGAGCCGGTGGACAATATTGTAGAACTTTTAATAGACGATGTAACCGTTATTTCCAATTAATAAAGTTGTTTCTTTTTGTCAAAAAAAAGTCCCTCCAAAAAATGGTATGCGCGAGTGGAATTCAGTTTAATTATATGTGATCTATATATCATTATCTCTACTATCAAAGAGGAGTATGTAGGCTATTTCGTTCGCTTCCCTTCCTTCCAATCATTTCGTTCGTTTCATCTCCACCTTCCCACCTCGCACGCACAGTTTTTTTTTCTATTCCGGTTTGATCCGTCCTCACAAGCTGCTCATGTCCTCTTCTCTCGCCGTTATGTCTTGGACTCCCCTCGCGCGTAGGGTTCCTCTACTGTGGAGGTCGCCACAAATTTCCTCCTCCCATGCTTGACCCATCGTCCCTTTCATGACGGTGGTGGAGCGACACGAACACAGGGGGAGGGGATTAGGGCTGAGAGCGGGGCGATTGGCGGGGGGCTCTTCCTTGGCGGTCCGTGGGAAACTACGGTATGAAGGAGAGAGGGCACCATGGCAAACGTGAGCTGGGTGTCAACCGGTTTTAGATGAGAGGGCTCTAGTGAGAAATGTCTCGTTACGATGGGAAACCGAGTGGAAAGGCGTGGGTCTGATAGAAAAAGAGAAGGGTGTGTCGTAGGGTGGGGTTTTGTGTTGGGACCACATGTTTGACGCTAACATGACGGATAGTCCAGAAATACATTTCTCCCCGACACATGGGCTGAATATAGGGGAGCCCGGACTATCCAAAAGGTTGGATTTTGAGGAGCCCATTAGATGCATGTTTGATGTCAAAGCACGCTCAGACATATAAGGAAGAAATGAGTTGAATTTTGAGGAGCCCATTAGATGCATGTTTGATGTCCGAATACGCTCGAACATATAAGAAAGAAATGGGCTTCGACTTTGGTCACGACCTTTAATTATTTGTTTGATTTATTTATATGTATTATAGCCCATAGTAACGCTCAGGCGTTCTACTAGTAATTAGTCTCTTCTTTAGGAATATTCATTTCTCCGACAAGCATTTCAGGACAGAGGGAGTAGCAGAGGTGAGATATAATGGCACCGATTAGAGAAGTCGTGCAATGCGAACCAACCTGTGGTTGCATGGTTAGAGGGACTGTGATATCTTCAAATCATGTTGCTCGCATTTATTTTTGGATTTATTTCAAGATTTCCGGTGATGCGCATTCAGTGGGAGGAGACGTTCCCGTCGACGACGAGGCACCTACGATGACTTCGTAAATCTCAAGATGATATGTCGGCTAAGTCTTTCGGAGGTGCTCGTAGGGGGTAGGGTGTGTGTGTGCACGTTCAAATAGATGAGTGTATGCGCGTGTATATGAGCGCTTGTGTTCGTACTAATGTTAAAAAAAAAAGTCATGCAATATAATGGCACCGATAAGAGAATTCGTGCACGCGCAAGGAATTTGGTGGGCGAAACGGACGTGCAGCTCGGCTCGGGGCACCAGCGGAGACCACGTACCGAACCGCAAAGCCAAACGATACCAGTCAGTCAGTCGCGCCGCTGATCCAGCCGCGCGCCCCACAGAAAATCATGCCCACGCCCACGGTAACACACACCCATCGCTGTCCCACCAAACACCAACCATGGAGGCAGCCAAAGGGGGCACGAGAAAATGGCCACCTACACACCGGATCAGAGGAAGATACAATCTGAATCTATGCACGCGTGTTACGGTCTGAATATACGCTTTTACACAGTGTGTATGCGACCTGAATGGCTGAATCAGAATCACAGTACCAGCACATGCACTAGCTAGAGGGAAGTGGTTTGGCAATGCTTGACATCTCCGGCTGCTTTTAGTCAACCAGGCCACCGAAGTTTCCAGGGGCCTTGAAACGAAAATCAGCAGCAGCACCTGGTATACCCCTCCTAGCAGCTGGTTGGTGAACCCTCTGCAAAAACAGAGTAATTTAGACACCAGCTGTTTTTCCTCTTTGCAAATGAACATCACAACTCTTTGCAAATGATTTCTTATAGCAACTCCAACGGGGCGACTCATTTCGTCCGCCGCCGTTCGTTTGGATCGGCGCAGACAAAAGTGGAGGCCCAATGCGCTGACCCAAACCCAAAACGCGTCCGTTTCGCGTCCGCGTTGACGCATTTGCGGCCCAAATTTGCACCCCAAATGCGTCGGCGCGGACGCGGAACAGACGCCACGCGCGCCTTCTCGATGTCCGCCGCGGCCGTACAGGCGATCACCCAACTACCTTTCTCGCCGGTCGACAATTTATGACCCCGGGCCCACACGTCAACGACGGCGGTCGTCCTTTTTTAAGCCGACCGTGTGGCAGGGTCGTCCTCATCCACTTCTCATCCCCATCTAGGCCACACTCGCTCCCCCGTCGCCGGCAAGCAAACCCTAGCCACCCCAGCCGCCCAAATGGGGCTCTTCTCCGGCAGCAGCAGCAAAGAAGTCGAAGGCAAGGCCCCGCCGTCCCCTTCCCCGCGAGTTCGCCACCTCACTTCTACGCCCGCCAATGAGAGGCGAAGAAACGTGCCGTGCACCGGAGGAGTGTAACCGGCGCCACCGCGTCTGCTTCCGTACCGACGTGATTGCCAGACGATCGCATCTGATCCGGAAAGGATCCCATCTGCGGCGCGCCATGATCGGCTAAAGCGCGCGCGGAGGATTCGTCGCCGCGGGCGCTCGACGCCGAGCGGCCGCCCATGACGAGGCGTCGCCGACTTCGCCAATTAGGCGCCTGGTTCGCCGAGCACGAGAAGCGGCGGTGCGGCGTCTTGCGAGTTGACCGCAGCGTGCCGCCGCCGCCGCTCATCGTCAAGGAGGAAGACCAGGCGGCAGAGGACGCCTACCAGGCGGCCCTTGCGGCCGTCTACCGGGAGAGCAAGGAGGACGAGCGGCGCAGGGCGGAGACGGCAGAAGAAGAAGAAGCTTGGTACGAGGCGGTCATGGCCTTCTCCGCGGCCGGCGACTGCATGGTACCGCCGGTGGCCTCGCCGTCCC
Organism: Aegilops speltoides; assembly: GCA_021437245.1. Classification (NCBI taxonomy): domain Eukaryota; kingdom Viridiplantae; phylum Streptophyta; class Magnoliopsida; order Poales; family Poaceae; genus Aegilops; species Aegilops speltoides. The sequence continues at coordinate 390,520,629 of CM038141.1, forward strand.
CTCCACGACGCCTCGTCAAGGCCGACCCGAAGCCGCAGGCGGAGCCGGAGCCCATCACGAGCTTCTCCTGGACGGGAGTGGTGCGCGAGTGGGTGTCCGCGCCACCGGTTTGGATGGGACGACCCCGGCGCAGGAGGCGGCGTACCTCGAGATGTGGCGCCAGCAACGGCTGGCCGAGGAGCTGTGTCGCGGCGAGTACGAGGAGATGCTCAAGCGCGACCTCGAGGAGGAGGCGCGCGAGGATGAGGAGGAGGAGCGCGCGCCGCGGCCGACAGTGGCCGCATGACCCACGCCACGGAACGACCCCGTCGCAGATCGCCCCGCCTACATCGCCGCCGCATGGGCCACGACGTTCCCCAGGCGGCCTGCTGCAAGACGCTCATCGACCTCACCGACCAGGAGACGACGACGCGCCTTCTCCTAGGCGCTACTGGTAGCGGCCGTCTCGTAGTTAGGTTGTTTTAATTTCTTTTTAATGCTAATGTGGTCGCGTGGACTCTCGCCGGCTTTCCTGGCCGGGTTTAATGTTTAATTAAGTTGTTTTCATTTGAAATATACATGCATAGTTTTTTTTGTCGGCGCCGTCAAAATAGGTCAGCCGAGTGTTGGGCGCATACGCCGACCCAAACGCGGAAGCGGACGTCCGCGTCCGCCTGCCCGGCCCAAACGGACAAAAAGCGGACGAAATCGCCGTCCGTTTGGGTCGGTCCGTTGGAGTTGCTCCTACGAAGGTTAACACAAATGAACACCGGCATGGTGATAATCCCATGGATGCCACCACTACTAATCCACTACACCAGTGGCAGTACTGTACAATTTAGAACTCGGAAGAAGCAGCCGAAGAAGTTCAGTCTGCCTGCCCCCTGCGTCTCCGACCCCACTCACCTACCACCAACCGCTCCCATCGGCTTTCTTCCGTTCCTCCACCGTATAAAGTCACCGAGGTCCGAGAGCACCACCAGCTCCACCACCGTCTCCACCAACCCCACAACCGAGCGGCCACAATGGACGTGGCGTCGCTGCTCCCGTTCGTGCTGGCGCTGGTGGCGATCCCGATCTCGCTGGCGCTGCTGGACCGGCTGCGGCTGGGGCGGCTGCCGCCGGGCCCGCGCCCGTGGCCGGTGGTGGGCAACCTGCGGCAGATCAAGCCGGTGCGGTGCCGCTGCTTCCAGGAGTGGGCGGAGCGGTACGGGCCCATCATCTCCGTCTGGTTCGGCTCCTCGCTCACCGTCGTCGTCTCCACCTCCGAGCTGGCCAAGGAGGTGCTCAAGGAGCACGACCAGCAGCTCGCCGACCGGCCCCGCAACCGCTCCACCCAGCGATTCAGCCGCAACGGCCAGGACCTCATCTGGGCCGACTACGGCCCGCACTACATCAAGGTGCGCAAGCTCTGCAACCTCGAGCTCTTCACCCAGAAGCGCCTCGAGGCGCTGCGCCCCATCCGCGAGGACGAGGTCACCGCCATGGTCGAGTCCGTCCACCGCGCCGCCGCCGGCCCCGGTAAGCCGCCAACCCAGATCGCACGCCCCTCTTCCTTTCCTTTTTCTTTTTCCCCTTTTTCGCCCACCGCACATTTCGGAGACAGACAGTGTGGGCACGTGCGTGCCATTTCGGAGAAAGCGGGGGTGGTTGCTGCAAAACAAACGGAGGGATCTTCTGTCTGAAGAAATGTTAGGCGAGTGGAGGTGGTGTCCTCGTGTTTGGTGGGTTTGGTCGACCGTCGTGTTGCCGGTGCCGACGGTGCCGACGATGCGTAGCTGTTCCAAAATGCCATGCCTTCGGTCATTTCGTACTAATCTTGATTGTTTTCGGTGCCAAATTTGCAACGGATCGCAGGAACAATGTCTAACTCTTGACCGATTTGGTGGTACAGTAAACGGAGCTGGTCTGTTGAAATGCCTCCATGGGGTGCATTCCTGTTGAGTGGCCACATGTCAAGCACGTTGCTAGAGTACTGAATCGTTAAGATATCGATTAAATAAACGTAAAATGTAGTGCCACCAATCAATCACCATTTGTCAGCTCTAATGTTTTGGGGAGCCTTGAGTTTATTTTATTAGTCCGCAGACTGGATCTCAACACGATCATGGTGGTTGCAAGTTATACAAGTAGGCTGCCCTTCACATGAGGCTTAGTACACATGGGGTAGTAATAGTAATCTTGATTCTACATGCCATTTAAGCTTCAGGCTAAGACAGTTTGCTGCTTTCTGCATTACTGTAAGTTCAGATAATTCGATGCCACAAATAGACCATGACTGCTACTCGATCCCCTTATTGGTAGAACAGTTTTTCTTATTGTGTACTAGAGCCGAGCTGAGGATCTGGTACCTGAAAAACTGTATGACATTTTGGCCTTCCAGTGAGTCAGTGCTATGATAAGCACACTCTTTGTGGTAATGAGCCATTTTTAATGACACTATGCTTTTTGAGGCTCAAGCATTGTCTTATAGCATAATACCTGTTTTGCCATGCCGGAAATCTTGACTTGACTATCATGGACACACAAATCATATATAGAATTGTAGAGTGCTATTTTTATCTTATCTTGAAATTTCACCCATTCAACGGTTGTATATCTCTATATTGGCACAGAACTGATGTAGTTCTGGTGTACAATTTGGGATAAATTTGTATGTTGTGAGTTTAGGAGCAGCTTACCTTGTACCGCTTGGCAACAATACCCATGTTTTATCTGCCCAAAAATCTTATCTTGATGTCCGACAGACACAGCTTTTATTAATAGCAATGGACGTATACTGGTATACGTACTAGAACGGATCAGGTTGATGATAGCTTCAGGTGTGAGTTTGACTGCAATCAGTATAGGCTTTAGTCCTTAGGCAGTCTTACTATAGCATTTAGGTTATTGGTATTTGATTGAGAGCAGTTAGTCCTGAACATTAGTTCATTGAGTTAACTGGTATCACAAGTCCAAAAGATGGGAGTCCAAGTATGTGAAATGATTTATCATGGTACTAGTGCGACGACATGGCAAGGAATCTTTGTTCAGTACACAAAGTGGAATGCTTGGTATGCATTAGACATAAAGAAGTGGCAACACATCCGTCCTATTACATCTCATTGATGGTCTCTGGTCCGTGGTCAGTGGCACGCACACAAATTACAACTTGCCTTCACTTATTGCACTGTGCATTATGCTCCAAATGCATGGTCTCATGAGGAATATGCTAGACTAATTAAATGTCATTTGATGCTTCCCTCTGCTTCAACCCTGTTATTTCAACCTTTTGAGGAATATTTCAACTTATTTTTCACCCTTCTCTTTCTTCCAAATACATCTGGCATCGCGTTTAATTTCATATTCAATGTGTGTTTCAGTATTAATGTAGCATATACGCATAGCCTTCTCTCTGGTAATATGTTAGTTTACTCTAGGAATATAAGCTAGCAGATATCCACAAGAAGAAGAAAATACAAGTTTAGCTTTATTTTCTTGGGACATTTTTTGTCAGTGAACGCCAACATTTGTGCCTGGTGTGTGTGTTTGCTTGTGTTAAACTGGATATCCACATGGATCCTTTGCGCCAATGTTTAGGTTTTTGCAGTTGTTGAAAACACTAACCAACAGTATTGACTATTGAGTTTTAAATTAACTATTAATATGTTTTTTCAGGTAATGAAGGAAAGCCATTGGTAGTGAGGAATCACCTTGCTATGGTGTCCTTCAACAATATAACAAGGCTAGCTTTTGGGAAGCGGTTCATGAATGCAAATGGTGACATTGATGAAGAAGGGCAGGAATTCAAGATTATTGTGAACAACGGAATCAAAATTGGTGCATCTCTCTCTGTTGCTGAATACATTTGGTACTTGAGATGGCTGTGTCCACTTAATGAGGAGCTTTACAAGACCCACAATGAGAGGAGGGATCGTCTGACCAAGAAGATCATTGAAGAGCATGCACAGGCCCTCCAGGAGAGAGGTGCCAAACAGCACTTTGTGGATGCACTGTTTACTCTCAGAGAGAAGTATGACCTTAGTGATGATACAGTTTTCGGACTTCTATGGGTATGTATGATGCCCCTTTATAACTACGTAATTTATCTTCTTATATTCCATTCTCCTTTTGGTTTCAAATGAGATGCCCTGCTAATTTTTAATATGGAATGAGATAGCAATGCCTTCGTAGTTCTTCCATTCTTGGCACAAATGCTATATGGCTTTTATTAAATTGATTGATTTATGGATCAGGAGAAATCTCATTAAGTTTAGTAAGATTCGGTAGATCAATTTAGGTGATATGCCACTATCTCAAGGTTGGTGTAAGATGCTGGGATTGGAAAATGTATGTTTACCTTCGAGTTGGGAATTAGGTAGTGCTTTATCATTACAATTATATAACTACCAAAAATGCTTTGCAAGAGTTTGCAGGCTACTCAGCTATTTATTAATTTTTGTCATTGGACGCCTCTTCATATTTCTATCTTGCACATGCCAAACTTAGTAAACTTGTTCATGCCGGCAAATCAATACCATGGAAGTCCTGATAGAAGTACACAATATATGCTACATATTTACTGAACTTCAAGCCTGGTGATCTCATTTGGCTTTTTATACGTTCTTAGCTCTTACCAATTACCATCCCTTTCTTATGTTCAGGACATGATCACCGCCGGAATGGACACGACAGTCATATCAGTCGAGTGGGCCATGGCAGAGCTGGTGAGGAACCCCAGGGTGCAGAAGAAGCTGCAAGAGGAGCTGGACAGCGTGGTCGGCCGCGACCGCGTCATGTCCGAGACCGACTTCCAGAACCTGCCCTACCTGATGGCCGTCGTCAAGGAGTCCCTCCGGCTGCACCCGCCGACGCCGCTCATGCTGCCCCACAAGGCCAGCGCGAGCGTCAAGGTGGGCGGCTACAGCATCCCCAAGGGCGCCAACGTGATGGTGAACGTGTGGGCGGTGGCCCGGGACCCCAAGGTGTGGAGCAGCCCGCTGGAGTTCCGGCCGGAGCGGTTCATGGAGGAGAGCATCGACATCAAGGGCAGCGACTTCAGGGTGCTGCCCTTCGGCGCGGGCCGGAGGGTGTGCCCCGGCGCGCAGCTGGGCATCAACCTCGTCGCCTCCATGATCGGCCACATGCTGCACCACTTCGAGTGGTCTCTGCCGGAGGGCGCCAGGCCGGAGGACATCAGCATGATGGAGTCCCCCGGGCTCGTCACCTTCATGGGCACGCCGCTGCAGGCCGTCGCCACGCCGCGCCTGGAGAATGAGGAGCTGTACAAGAGGGTCCCGGTCGAGATCTGAGCGGCGGCCTGTGCTGCTCTGCTTGGAGTGTTGCCTTGCCCCGCTCGCTGCTTTCGGCTAGGTGCTGGATGGAGGATGGAGCTCGTGTTGTTGTAAATCGTGAGGTGTTTGACTGCCTTTTGAATGGATCTCATAAAGCGACGACGGCAGATCGCAGATCGTTTCTCCGTTTGTTAGGTTTTCGTTCGATATAGTTTTGCTTTTCTGTTGATAACAGTTTAACACAGCAAATCATTCTAGACAATGTATTTCTCCACATGATATATCTCTTCTGGACTGAAATTCGGCGCTGATTGCACATTTTAGGCCCTGTTAAGAAGCTTTGGAAACCTGAGGTTTGTTTTGTTGTTCATGAGCCCATTCCATTTCAGTTTCGTTTTCTTCTCTCACGGCAATGTTTATCGTTATCCTCTTACGGATGTGTTTGGTTTGGGAACCAAGGGTAATGTATCCTCTGTGCTGCGTTTGGATGTCTGTATTGAGGTCCCGAATTGGACTTGGTATTTTCCCACTAATTCAAACGAACACACGCACATCTCCTTGCCGGCCTTCATGTCTCCTCCTGTTAGGCCAACTCTAACCGATCCCCTATAACTTAGTGGAGTATATATACTCCACTAAGTTTTGGTCGGACCTAGTCGATCCTCTAAATATAACGGAGTAACTTTTTGTTTTTCTAAACTTTGCATTTTAGTATAAATTGCAACTACGTATTAGCACACATATAGAAACTAAACATAAATTTGAATGTTCAACCAAATTATGAATATAGTTTATAAACCGAATTATTCAAATTTAGACACGCCGAATGGTTCAAATGTAGCAAATATCATTTCAGAGAACAACTAGGACTCGCTTAGACGTTGCCAATGATGCTCAACAAGATCTTGTTGGAGCTGAGTATGAACTTGACGGTTCTCGATCTTGCGATGCTCCTCAAGGAATATCAAGATCCTATTTGTATCATACTCCGGTTCAGTCGGAGTCCAGTTGGTGATGTACCAAAAGTTCTCAGGCATATCTCTCTCGTCTTCAATGATCATGTTATGCAATATGATGCAACAAGTCATGATTCGTCATAGAACCTTGGAATCCCAGTACTTGGCAGGGCCACGAACAATTGCAAAATGCTTCTGAAGCACACTGAAGGCTCTTTCCACATCTTTCCTTGCAGCTTCTTGTTGTTGCGCAAAGTGAGTGTTTTTGTTATCTTTGAGACGCGGAATTGTTTTGACCAAGGTGGCCCATGATGAATGGATGCCATCCGCAAGGTAATAACTCATCGAGTAGCTGTGCCCGTTGACCGAGTAGTCGCAAGCGGGAGCTTCACCTTGTATAAGCCTGGAAAACAGAGATGATCCCGATAGCATATTCAAGTCATTGTGAGAGCCAGCAGACCAAAGAATGAAAGCCGTATCCAAAGATCCTTCGATGCAATTGCTTCAAGAATGATCGTTGGATTGTTGACGTGGCCTTTGTACTGACCCTTCCAACATGCAGGACAATTCTTCCATCTCTAGTGCATACAGTCAAGTGATCCAAGTATCCCAGGCCATCCTCTTGCTTCACTCTCAGTCATCAACCTCTGATGTCTTCATCGGTTGGTGCTCTCAAGTACTCCGGGCCAAAGACAGCGATCACTGCTTTGGTGAACCTTCGAACAGCCTGTAAGATTGTGGCTTCGCCAGTGCGTACATAGTCATCAATTGCATTGGCAGAACACCCATATGCCAAGACTTGAACAGCTGCAATGCATTTCATCAGAGGGCTTGCACTGATCTCTCTAGATGCATTTATCCGGAGCTCCAGTCATCATATCTCTCAACGGTTTTTGCAATGGTCAGAATAAGACTTGTGTGCATCCGTATAAGCGTCGGCGAAAGTACTTCTCCGGATAGGTTGGGTTTGGATCAAAGTAATCTTTCATGATCTTGGCATGGCCCTCCACTCTATCACGGTTGATGATGTGTATGCAGCCAAATTGTGATCCTATCCTCGGCCGTCGAACATCATCACTGAAAATCATGCCTAAAACGGTGTCAAAGTCATCGTCGTCTTCTTCCTCCTCTTCAGATGACAACGAGTCCTCCAACGCCATCTCCCTCAACCTCTTCATCGCAATCCAAACGGTTTGGTTCAATTCAAACGGCTCGGTTCAAAGAGAAACAAACAAAAAAACTCACCTAGGCAATTCTTCGAACACTTGGGGTGCGATGGTGGTGCAAAAGTTGGCCGGCATGGTTTAGACCGAACCGACAAGCGGCAGGTGACCTGCAGTGGTGTGCAAGCAAGGTGAGATGTGGCGGCCTCTAGAAAAAGAAGAAACTCAAAAGAAATCACACGAATCAACAATGGCGACGGCGGCAACGTTTCACCTTGATTCCAACGACAGCAACGGGGGCCGAACGGGCTGGCTAACGGGCAGAACGGCGACAGAGGGCAAGGGATGGAACGAGGTAGCGGCGGGGCCGACGAGGGACTGGTGGGAGGCGCGCCGGTGAAGATTCAGCGGCGGCGCGGACGCACGAGAGAGGCGTAGCGTTTCACTCGACCGCCAATCGGTGGAGTAAAAATAGGGAAACTTTTTAGGCTGGAGTAAAAATATACTCCACTAACCGAGGATAGGGGATCGGCAAGGTGCCGGTTAGTGGAGTAAAATCAAATTTTTACTTGAAATTTTACTCCACTAACCGGTTATAGGGGATCGGTTAGAAATGCACTGAGGGAAGTGAAAATCGAACGTCTATTTATCGCCATGTTATGTGGATCTCATATGGGTCTTACGACATAGTAATACATAGTTTCAAAGGCGTTATACCATTGTGTTGTCGAATACGTGACACAAAGATGACAGATCAGAAACGAATCACTTGCACCATATCCATATACATATCACGCCTCCAACAATGTTTTGGCACGCATGCAACGTACCAGGCACAAACAAAGGACTGATACACAAGCACAGCCAACTCAACACGCACGTACAGTGCACAAAATACAGAAACTTGCATTGTCTCTTGGCTATCTAATACCAAGGCGAGTCAGGGACTGCGGTGATGACGCTCTTGACCTGCATGTACTTGTCGATGGCCATCATCCCCTGGTCCCGGCCGAAGCCGCTCATCTTGTACCCGCCGAAGGGCGCCTCGGGGTCGAAGGCGAAGTAGCAGTTCACCCACACGGTCCCTGCGCGAACCGACCTCGACACCCGGTTGGCGATGTCCAGGTTCTTGGTGATTATCCCGGCGGCCAGCCCGTACTTGGTGCAGTTGGCCTTCTCTATCGCCTCATCGACCGTCCTGCAGAGTGCAGACACAGCCAGCCAAAATGGCACTTGGTCAGACAGACACTAGAAGTTCATGATTCAAGAACCAGTTTAATTTTCGTCAGGTGACATTGTAAAAACTTTGGCGTACTTGAACTTCATGAGGGACATCACAGGGCCGAAGATCTCGTCTTGGGCGATCTTCATGTCCTCCTGTGGAAGCCACGTACGTTAGCATGTGTTAGTGTCAAACTGTCAATCCGTGTAAATGCAGGTGATGCACAATTGTTTTCCTCTGAAGTAATACTGATGTGCATCTATCCATCTAGAAGTTAAAATTACCTTGACATCTGCAAATATGGTTGGCTCGATGTAGTATCCTTTGTCGCCGGCTGGTTTGCCGCCGGTGAGCAGAGTCGCCCCCTCGCTCTTGCCATGCTCAATGTACCTCAGGACCCTCTCAAATTGCTCCTTATCAACCTAGATTCAAGAAAAGCAACGGTTGGAATATTTTTGTTTGCCACTTCCTTTCCGGCCATGAACCCGACTAGTTTTGGCGCGTCTTCCTCGAAGTTGAGCATGGCTGACGAAAATTTAAGGCGTAATGTACCTGGGGACCCATGTTGGTGGCGACATCGAACGGGTCTCCGACTTTCCAGTTCTGGGCGGCCACCACGGCCTTCTTCACGAACTCGTCGTAGATCCCTTCCTGAACATAAACACGAGAGCCCGCAACGCAAACCTCTCCCTGAAAGTTCAGATTCAGATAGCAGTATATATATGGTCAGTGTCTGTCTTTTGCTCTGTGGGATTGTTTACTAGTATTTCTTCATTTTATCCTCTGTGGAGAGAATGCTATCTATTACTACCTTGTTGAAGAAGATGGCAAGCCTCGAGAGCTCGACCGCCATGTCGACGTCGGCGTCGTCGAAGATTATCAGAGGCGACTTGCCGCCGAGCTCAAGCGACACCGTCTTCAGGTTGCTCCGTGCAGATGCCTCCATGATGAGGCGGCCTACTTCACCAGAGCCAGTGAAGGCAACCTGATCAATGTGGTGGTAGAATTACCTTTCATTAGGATGGTGTAAACAGAGCAGAAATGCATGGCACAGAACAAGTAATGATCATTCGTGCTCACGCTGTCAACGTCCATGTGGGAGGCGATGGCAGCGCCGGCCGTCGGGCCGAAGCCAGGGACGACATTGATCACTCCATCCGGAATGCCAGCCTGAAGCAAGCACGTATACACACGTGAGGACAGGCTGAGTTTTGCGAGTTCACATCAACGGTGTTTGGAATGGAAGGGCGTTCAGTTGCAGAGTTATCCATTAATTACCAGCTTTGCAAGGTGCGCATAGTAGAGGGCGGAGAGGGGCGTCTGCTCGGCGGGCTTGACGACGACGGTGCATCCGGCGGCGAGCGCCGGGCTGATCTTGAGGAAGAACATGAGGCTGGGGAAGTTCCACGGGATGATGATGCCGACCACCCCGATGGGCTCCTTGAGGGTGTAGCCCTGGTACTTGCCGGACACGCGCAGCGAGTCGCCGTGGATCTTGTCGGCGGCGCCGGCGTAGTAGCGCAGCATCTGCACCGCGGCCGGGATGTCGATGATCTTGCCCAGCAGCAGCAGCTTGCCGGCGTCGGCGCCGTCCAGCGCCGCCAGCTCCTCGGTGTGCTGCTCCATCAGGTCGGCCAGCTTGCTCATGGCCCTGCCCCTCTCCTGCATGCATGCATGGACGCCGGCGACGAGTGAGTTGCCACGCAATTTGTCGGATGAGCTACAACGACATGGCCGGATTACGTACGTAGCCTGACATGCGGGGCCACTTGCCGTGCTCGAAGGCCTCCCTGGCGGCGCCGACGGCGAGGTCCACGTCGGCTTTGTCCGCCTCTGCGATGTGGGCCAGCACATCGCCTGTCCGTGGGTCCCGCGTCTCGAACGTCTTCCCTGTAAAACGTCGAAATCCACCAGCAAATCACGTCGGCATTTCGTTTGAGTAAAAAGTTGATCATGACGATACTGGTTGCTAGAACTCAAACGAATAGACGATACGTCGATCTTATCTACATCCACATCTTTGGAGCTTATACAGCCAGTATAACACATATGAATCCTTTCACATGCACAAGCTAATTGATCATGACGACGTACCCGAGGCGGCATCGACGAACTCGCCGTTGATGAAGAGCTTGGTGTGCTTGATCTCCGGCACCACCACCATCTCGTTGCTCCCCATTGCGATGCGTGTCTCAGCTCAGCAACACAACCTTGGGTGGGTTGGCTCCGCCGGTCAATCTTTCTGCTCCTCTCTAGCTACCGGAAGGTCCTGTGAGAACTTGAGTTTCTTATATAGATAGAGAGGGCTAGCTATGGTGTCCGGCTACAGCGATTTTGTCCTTCGTTTTAGAACAGTCTGGCTACAGCTTGGAGAAGTACGGGTGGGACTTGAAAACTCTCTTCTCCTCCACCTTGTATGTCAGCTAGCGCGTGCGGCGGAGACAGGGGGCGGCGAGCAGGGGAAGACTTTTTTCTTTTGATGAGATAGCAGGGGAAGACTTTCTTTCTTTTTTATCAGGCAGGGGAAGACTTTCTGGTATACGTTAGTTTTTTTTTGAGCGAATGGTATACGTTTGTGTACTGTACATGTGCTAATGGCCGGAAAAAAATGATAGCCTTTTTTTAGACAAGATTAATGATAGCCCAGCTTGATTTTTGGTGGAATCAGTTAGCCCATGTGCCGTCGTGGGCTGCCGCATGTACCCTAGCTTTCTCGGTCAATTGAGGCCAACCAACTAAAAAAAGATTTCTCAAAAAAAAAAAAAATCTGAGGCCAACCAATTTGGATGTGTCTCCCGATTTTGATTCTGACTCTAGGCTTGGATGCTCGCTGGGACCCATTGTCAGTCGGTGTGGAATCAGTTTTCACCATATCTTTGTCTCAAGAAAATAAGGTCATCACCTGCTCAAATATAATGCACTATACTAGACACAATATAATACTCCCTCCGTTCCTAAATATTTGTCTTTCTAGAGATTTCAACAAGTGACTACATACGGAGCAAAATGAGTGAATCTACACTCTAAAATATGTCTATATATATCCATATGTGATAGTCCATTTAAAATTTCTAAAAGACAAATATTTAGGAACGGAGGGAGTATATTGTATGGGAAATGCTTAAAAACAGTCGGATGATTTTTAGGCGTTGCCAGCCGGGTCCGGCGCCATCCGATCCCACCCGATCGTGTGGCGCAGCGCCTCTGTGTCTGGCACGTGAAGGTAGTGCATCTATCTTACTCTTTGCCACGCGCATGAAGCTGAATGGTCCTCGTGACAGCATTAGGTCCTTTTTTACACCTGTACTTTACAGGTAGTGCTTGCACGTACCTATACATGTAATGGCACAAATAATCTCAAGAGGAGCGCGTAGCAAGCACCAAACGAGGATTATAGAAGCCATCTTCACAGGTGTTGGTTTGACCTGATACTAGCAAGCTCATGTAGTAAAGGTTGTTTGGATATAGCGCTACCACAATTCCGCATAAATTCGCGGCTCCTTTTCTACATCTACACCCCTCTAGCAATACTCAGAGCAGCGTCCTAACGCCACCGCCCGCCGCCCCTCTTCGAAGCATGCCATCGCAACATCACTAGAGGCAGGCGGGCCGTCATTGCCACATCGTCACGGCTGTCGAAGAATGGCGTCACAACATCGTCGAAACAGCCATGTCGTCGTCGCAACACTGTCGTGATCACGAAGAATGCCATCTCAACACCGCGGAAGTAGTCGGGCCTCCGTCGCAGCATCGCCAAGGTCGTCGAAGCACTACATCACAGCATCGCCACGATTGTTGACCGTCAGAGCATGACATCGTAGCATTCATCAGTCGTCGAAGCACAACATGGGCATTCGAACATGCCACCGTGCCGTCATCGCGGCCATCACAACACGCATCATAGCATCGCCGCGGCCATCGAAGCATGTCGTCACTGCATCGTCACGATCGTCGAAGTAGACCACGGGTATACAAAGCATGTCACCATGGCGTTGTTGCGACCTCACAACACGCATCGTACCATCACCGCGGCCATCGAAGCATGTCATCACTGCATCGCCAAGGCTGTCGAAGCACACCACAGGCGTTCAAAGCATGTCGTCGTGCCCGTAGCATCACTGCAGTCGTCAAAGCATGTCATCGTAGAATCATCAAAGCAGCCAGGATACTGTCGCGGTGGCGGTGTGAGGATGGCCCGACGTTGATGCGATGGCACCGCCGGGTCGTAAACTAGTGCTGCGACGGCGGGGCTCAACTGCACGACTGATGCTGCGACGGTGACTTTGGCAGCGACGGAGATGTTTGCAATGGCGGCTCAGGCTGCTTCGACGATGTTGTGACAGAGCCGCCGTGTTGCGAACCAGTGCTACGACGGCGACCCAACAAACAGCACGGCGGTGCTGCGACGGTGGCTCGGGATACTCCAGCGATGTTGTGACCGGACGTGGTGCTGCGACGACCGGCGATGTGCTGCAACAACGCTGCCGTGCTTCAAGCCGATGTTGCGAACCTTCTACAACCGGCAGCGTGTTGTGCGGCAGTGCTGCGACGGTGCCGCCGTGCCGCAAGGCCGATGCTGCAAACCATGCGGCGACACTCCGGTGAGGCTCCGACGAAGCTTCGATCTGGTGCCGCTGGGATGTTGTCGTGCTGTTTGTTGTGAACAAACTTAGCTAGAGAAAAGACGACTGACTGACTGAGTCATGGGCTCGTGGGTGTGGGAGCTTGAACGGATGGCTGAGATGGCGTGCATGCAACGGCTGACTAGGCGGATGTTGTTTCGCTGCATGGCATCCGGATGACGCCCAGCGGCCGCCATATTGTATCTGCCATGTTTGGGTGGTTTTATATACTACTACTTGAATCCAGGATCCCTAAAAAAGCGACCTTTGACTTGAAATCAAATTTGTGCTAGTGGTAACTCTGCACCTTTAAGACTACTATGTCTGATCAAAACCTTGTGGGAAGTTGAAGTGGGCCTAATGGTAGTGGTAGGTCAACATAGAATGGTTTTGGGTGAAATAGGAGGATGAGTTGGCAATGTTCGTTTAGTTGGAGGAAACGTCCCGTCAACTACATTTCATTCTTTTTTGAGTTCTCTTAGGGTTTGTGTCCTGTTTAGGGAGGCGACACAACATCGAGTCTTAGAAGATGGAATAAATTTCTCCCCGCCTAGTCCCTGTCCCGATGGTGTTTGTAGCATCGTCGGAGAGGGTGTGGAGGTTTGTCTCCGGCGGATCTCATAGGATTTGGTCGGTGTTTGCCTTCGGTGGATCTATGTGGATCATGTCTTTGTTCATCTGTGTTCATGTGTCTATAGGTTGGATCCTTCCAATTTATGCATCTCTTCATCAGCGGCGGTTGTTGATCTGATGCACTGGTGCTATGAGGTGATGGAGAGTCGTGGCGGGATGTCTACTACACAACCTTCTTTTTGTAGACGTTGTTGGGCCTCCAAGTGCAGAGGTTTGTAGGACAGTAGCAAATTTCCCTCAAGTGGATGACCTAAGGTTTATCAATGTTTATCAATCTGTGGGAGGCATAGGATGAAGATGGTCTCTCTCAAACAATCCTGCAACCAAATAACAAAGAGTCTCTTGTGTCCCCAACACACCCAATACAATGACAAATTGTATAGATGCACTAGTTCGGCGAAGAGATGGTGATACAAGTGCAATATGGATGATAGATATGAGTATTTGTAATCTGAAAATATAACAACAGCAAGGTAGCTAATGATAAAAGTGAGCGTACACGGTATTGCAATGGTAGGAAACAAGGCCTAGGGTTCATACTTTCACTAGTGTAAGTTCTCTAAACAATAATAACATAATTGGATCATATAACTATCCCTCAACACGCAACAAAGAGTCACTCCAAGGTCACTAATAGTGGAGAACAAATGAAGAGATTATGGTAGGGTACGAAACCACCTCAAAGTTATCCTTTCTGATCGATCTATTCAAGAGTCCGTAGTAAAATAACACGAAGCTATTCTTTCCGTTCGATCTATCATAGAGTTTGTACTAGAATAACACCTTAGGATACAAATCAACCAAAACCCTAATGTCACCTAGATACTCCAATGTCACCTCAAGTATCCGTGGGCATGATTATACGATATGCATCACACAATCTCAGATTCATCTATTCAACCAACACAAAGTATTCAAAGAGTGCCCCAAAGTTTCTACCGGAGAGTCAAGACGAAAACGTGTGCCAACCCCTATGCATAGGTTCGTGGGAGGAACCCGCAAGTTGATCACCAAAACATACATCAAGTGGATCACGTGAATATCCCATTGTCACCACAGGTAAGCACGGCAAGACATACATCAAGTGTTCTCAAATCCTTAAAGACTCAATCCGACAAGATAACTTCAAAGGGAAAACTCAATTCATCACAAGAGAGTAGAGGGGAGTGAAGGAAATATGCCCTAGAGGCAATAATAAAGTTATTATATATTTCCTCATATCATGATAAATGTTTATTATTCATGCTAGAATTGTATTAACCGGAAACATAATACATGTGTGAATATATAGACAAACAGAGTGTCACTAGTATGCCTCTACTTGACTAGCTTGTTAATCAAAGATGGTTATGTTTCCTAACCATGAACAAAGAGTTGTTATTTGATTAACGAGATCACATCATTAGTTGAATGATCTGATTGACATGACCCATTCCGTTAGCTTAGCACCCGATCGTTTAGTATGTTGCTATTGCTTTCTTCATGACTTATACATGTTCCTATGACTATGAGATTATGCAACTCCGTTTGCGGAGGAACACTTTGGGTACTACCAAGCGTCGCCACAACGAATCGGGTGATTATAAAGGAGTACTACAGGTGTCTCCAAAGGCGGATGTTGGGTTGGCGTATTTGAGATTAGGATTTGTCACTCCGATTGTCGGAGAGGTATCTCTGGGCCCTCTCGGTAATGCACATCACTTAAGCCTTGCAAGCATTACAACTAATGAGTTAGTTGCGAGATGATGTATTACGGAACGAGTAAAGAGACTTGCGGTAACAAGATTGAACTAGGTATTGGATACCGACGATCGAATCTCGGACAAGTAACATACCGATGACAAAGGAACAACGTATGTTGTTATGCGGTTTGACCGATAAAGATCTTCGTAGAATATGTAGGAGCCAATATGGGCATCCAGGTCCCGCTATTGGTTATTGACCAAGAATAGTTCTAGGTCATGTCTACATAGTTCTCGAACCCGTAGGGTCCGCACGCTTAAGGTTTCGATGATGGTTATATTATGAGTTTATGAGTTTTGATGTACCGAGGAGTTCGAGTCCGGATGAGATCGGGGACATGACGAGGAGTCTCGAAATGGTCGAGACGTAAAGATCGATATATTGGACGACTATATTCGGAGTTCGGAAAGATTCCGAGTGATTGGGTATTTTTGAGTCTGGGGAGTTACGGAATACGGGGAAGAGTATTGGGCCTTAATGGGCTTTAGTGGGAAGGAGCCGGGGAGGAGGCACGCGCCCTCCCAAGCCTTGTCCGAATTGGACAAAGGGTTTGGGGCGCCCCCTCTTCCTTCCTTCTCCACTTCCCTCTTCCCCCTTGACCTAGTTGGACTAGGAAAGAAGGAATCCTACTCCCGGTGGGAGTAGGACTCCTGGCGCGCCTCCTCCTAGGGCTGGCCTCCTCCTCCCTCCTTTATATCTGAGGGCAGGGGCACCCCATAGACACACAAGTTGATCTACGGATCATTCCTTAGCCGTGTCGGTGCCCCTTCCACCATATTCCACCTCGGTCATATCGTCGCAAAGCTTAGGCGAAGCCTGCGCCGATAGAACATCAAGATCGTCACCACGCCGTCGTCTTGTGGAACTCTCCCTCGACACTCGGCTGGATCGGAGTTCGAGGGACGTCATCGAGCTGAGCGTGTGCTGAACTCGGAGGTGCCGTGACGTTCGGTACTTGGATCGGTCGGATCGTGAAGACGTCGACTACATCAACCGCGTTGTGCTAACGCGCTTCGCTTACGGTCTCACGAGGGTGCGTTGACAACACTCTCCCTCTCGTTGCTATGCATCACCATGATCTTGCGTGTGCGTAGGAATTTTTGAAATTACTCGTTCCCCAACAATGGCATCGAGCCTAGGTTTTTATGGTTTGATGTTTTGCACGAGTAGAACACAAGTGAGTTGTGGGCGATACAAGTCATACTACCTACCAGCATGTCATACTTTGGTTCAGCGGTATTGTGAGATGAAGCGGCCGGACCGACATTACGCGTGCGCTTCTGCGAGACTGGTTTCACCGCTTCACGAGCACTCGTTGCTTAAAGGTGACCGGCGGGTGTCTGTCTCTCTCACTTTAGTTGAACCGAGTGTGGCTCGCCGGTCCTTGTGAAGGTTAAAGCGGAGTCTATTTGACAAACTATCGTTGTGGTTTTGATGCGTAGGTAAGAACGGTTCTTGCTAAGCCCGTAGCAGCCACGTAAAATTTGCAACAACAAAGTAGAGGACGTCTAACTTGTTTTTGCAGGGCATGTTATGATGTGATATGGTCAAGACGTGATGCTATATTTTATTGTATGAGATGATCATGTTTTGTAACCGAAGTTATCGGCAACTGGCTGGAGCCATATGGTTGTCGCTTTATTGTATGAAATGCAATCGCTTCGTAATGCTTTACTTTATCACTAAGCGGTAGCGATAGTCGTAGAAGCATAAGATTGGCGAGGCGACAACGATGCTACGATGGAGATCAAGGTGTCGCGCGGTGGCGATGGTGATCATGATGGTGCTTTGCGAGATGGAGATCACGAAGCACAAGATGATGATGACCATATCATATCACTTATATTGATTTGCATGTGATGTTTATCTTTTATGCATCTTATCTTGCTTTGATTGACGGTAGCATTTTAAGATGATCTCTCACTAAAAATTATCAAGTAGTGTTCTCCCTGAGTATGCACCGTTGCCAAAGTTCGTCGTGCGAGACACCACGTGATGATCGGGTGTGATAAGCTCTCGTCCATCTACAGCGGGTGCAAGCCAGTTTTGCACACGCGAAATACTCAGGTTATACTTGACGAGCCTAGCATATGCAGATATGGCCTCGGAACACGGAGACCGAAAGGTCGAGCGTGAATCATATAGTAGATATGATCAACATAAGATGTTCACCATTGAAAACTACTCCATCTCACGTGATGATCGGTTATGGTTTAGTTGATTTGGATCACGTGATCACTTAGATGACTAGAGAGATGTCTGTCTAAGTGGGAGTTCTTAAGTAATATGATTAATTGAACTTAAATTTATCATGAACTTAGTCTGGTAGTATTTTGCAAATTATGTTGTAAGATCAATAGCTTGCATTGTTGCTTTCATATGTTTATTTTGATATGTTCCTAGAAAATTGTGTTGTAAAATGTTAGTAGCAATGATGCGGATTCGATCCGTGATCGGAGGTTTATCCTCATTGCTGCACGTAAGAATTATGTCCTTAATGCACCGCTAGGTGACGGACCTATTGCGGAAGCGGATGCAAACGTTATGAGCGTTTGGCTAGCTCAATATGATGACTACTTGATAGTTTAAGTGCACCATGCTTAACAGCTTAGAATCGGGACTTCAAAGATGTTTTGAACATCATGGACCATATGAGATGTTCCAGGAATTGAAGTTAATATTTCAAGCAAATACCCGAGTTGAGAGATATGGCGTCTCCAACAAGTTCTATAGCTAAAAGATGGAGGAGAATCGCTCAACTAGTGAGCATGTACTCAGATTATGCAGGTACTACAATCGCTTGAATCAAGTGGGAGTTAATCTTCCGGATAAGATAGTGATTGACGAATTCTCTAGTCACCATCACCAAGTTAGTAGAACTTCGTGATGAACTATAGTATGCAAGGGATGATGAAAATGATTCCCGAGTTTTTCATGATGATGAAATCGATGAAGGTAGAAATCAAGAAAGAGCATCAAGTGTTGATGGTTGACAAGATCATAGTTTCAAGAGAAGGGCAAAGGGAAAGAAAGGGAACTTCAAGTAGATTGACAAGCAAGTTGTCACTCCCACGAAGAAACCCAAAGCTGAACCAAAGCACAAAACGAGTGCTTACACCGCAAAAAGGAAATGGTCCTTTGGAGCGGAACTGCCCTAAATATTTGGTGGATAAGAAGGATGGCAAAGTGAAAAAGGGTATATTTGATATCTGGTGTTTTATGTGTGCTTTACTAGTGTTTATAGCAACCCCTCGGTATTTGGTACTGGTTCGGTTGCTAAGAGTAGTAACTCGAAATGGGAGTTGCGAATAAGCGAAACTAGTTAAGAGAGAAGTGATGATGTGTGTTGAAAGTAGTTTCAAGATTGATATGATCATCATCGCACTCCTATACTTTCGGGATTAGTGTTGAACCTAAATAAATGTTATTTGGTGTTTGCGTTGAGCATGAATATGATTTGATCGTGTTTATTGCAATACGGTTATTCATTTAAGTAAGAGAATAAACTGTTGTTACATTTACATGAATAAAACCTTATATGGTTACACACCCAATGAAAATGGTTCATTGGATCTCGATCGTAGTGATACACATATTCATAATATTGAAACCAAAAGATGCAAAGTTAATAATGATAGTGCAACTTATTTGTGGCAATCGCCGTTTATGTCATATTGGTGTAAAGCGCATGAAGAAACTCCATCTTGATGGGATTTTGGAATCACTTGATTATGAATCACTTGATGCTTGCGAACCATGCCTCATGGGCAAGTTGACTAAGACTCCGTTCTCGGAATAATGGAGCGAGCAACCGACTTATTGGAAATAATACATCTTGATGTATGCGATCCAATGAGTGTTAAGGCTCATGGCGGGTATCGTTATTTTCGACCTTCACAGATGATTTGAGCGAGATATGGGTATATCTACTTGATGAAACATAAGTCTGAAATAGTTGAAAGGTTCAAAGAATTTCAGAGTGAAGTGGAAAAATCATCGTGACAAGAAAATAAGGTTTCTACGATCTGATCGCGGAGACAAATATTAGAGTTACAAGTTTGGTCTTCAATCAAAACAATGTGGAATAGTTTCACAAATTCATGCCACCTGGAACACCACATCATAATGGTGTGTCCGAACGTCATAACCGTACTTTATTGGATATAGTACAATCTATGATGTTTCTTCTTGATTTACCAATATCGTTTTGGGATCATGCATTAGAGACAGCTACATTCACGTTAAATTGGGCACCATCTAAATCCGTTGAGGCGACACTATATGAGCGTGGTTTAGCAAGAAACCCAAGTTGTCGTTTCTTAAAGTTTGGAGTTTCGATGCTTATGTGAAAAAGTTTCATCTTGATAAGCTCGAACCCAAATCGAGAAGTGCGTCTTCATAGAATACCCAAAGGAAATTGTTGGGTACACCTTCTATCACAGATCCGAAGGCAAGATATTCGTTGCTTAAGATGGATCCTTTCTAGAAAGGAGTTTCTCTCGAAAGAAGTGAGTGGGAGGAAAGTAGAACTTGATGAGGTAATGATACTAGCTCCCTTATTGGAAAGTAGTTCATCACGTAAATTGGTTCTGTGACACCTACACCAATTAGTGAGGAAGTTAATGATGATGATCATTAAACTTGAGATCAAGTTACTACCGAACCTCGTAGGTAAAAGCAGTGAGATCCGCACGAGTGATGCGGTAATCCTGTTTACGGAGGTCGTGTTACTTGACCATGACAAACCTACGAACTATGAGGAAGCGATGATGAGCCCAGATTCCGCAAAATGGTTTAAGGCCATGAAATCGAGATATGATCCATGTATGAGAACAAAGTATGGACTTTGATGGATTTGCCGATGATCGGCAAGCCATATTGTATAAATGGATCTTCAAGAGGAAGACGGACGTTGATAGTAGTGTTACTATCTACAAAGCTCGACTTATGCAAAAAGGTTTTGACAAGTTCAAGGTGTTGACTACAATGAGATTTTCTCAAGCTGTGGCGATGCTTGAGTCTGTCCAAATCATGTTAGCAATTGCCACAATTTATGAAATTTGGCAAATGGATGTAAAACTGCATTCTGAATGGTTTTACGGAGGAAGAGTTGTATATGATGCAACCGAAGGTTTTTTCGATCCAAAGGAGCTAACAAAGTGTGCAAGCTCCAATGATCCATCTATGGACTGGTGCAAGCATCTCGGAGTTGGAATATACGCTTTGATAAGTTGATCAAAGCATATAGTTTTATCTGCACTTATGGTGAAGCTGTATTTACTAGAAAGTGAGTGGGAGCACTACAACATTTCGATAAGTATATGTGAATGACATATTGTAGATCGGAAATAATGTAGAATTATTCTGCAAAGCATAAAGGAGTGTTTGAAAGATGTTTTTCAAAGAAAGACATCGGTGAAACTGCTTACATATTGAGCATCAAGATCTATAGAGGTAGATCAAGATGCTTGATAAGTTTTTTCAATGAGTACATACCTTGACAAGATTTTGAAGTAGTTCAAAATGGAACAGTCAAAGAAAGAGTTCTTGCCTGTGTTACAAGGTGTGAAATTGAGTAAGACTCAAAACCCGACCACGGCAGAAGATAGAAAGAGAATGAAAGTCATTCCCTATGCCTTGCCATAGGTTCTATAAAGTATGCCATGTTGTGTACCAGATCTATTGTATACCTGCCTTTGAGTTTGGCAAGGAGTACAATAGTGATCTAGGAGTAGATCATCGACAACGGTCAAAATTATCCTTAGTGGAATAAGGATATGTTTCTCGATTATGGAAGTGACAAAAGGTTAAATAAGTAAAGGGTTACGTCGATGCAAGTTTTGACACTGATCTAGATGACTCTAAGTCTCGATCTAGATACATATTGAAAGTGGGAGCAATTAGCTAGAGTAGCTTCGTGCAGAGCATTGTAGACATAGAAAAATTGCAAAATACATAACGGATCTGAATGTGAAAGACCCGTTGACTAAGACTCTCTCACAAGCAAAACATGATCACACCTTAGTACTCTTTGGGTGTTAATCACATAGCGATGTGAACTAGATTACTGAATCTAGTAAACCCTTTGGGTGTTGGTTACATGGCGATATGAACTATGGCTGTTAATCACATGATGATGTGAACTATCGATGTTAATCACATGGTGATGTGATCTAGCTTATTGACTCTAGTGCAAGTGGGAGACTGAAGGAAATATGCCCTAGAGGCAATAATAAAGTTATTATATATTTCCTCATATCATGATAAATGTTTATTATTCATGCTAGAATTGTATTAACCGGAAACATAATACATGTGTGAATATATAGACAAACAGTGTCACTAGTATGCCTCTACTTGACTAGCTTGTTAATCAAAGATGGTTATGTTTCCTAACCATGAACAAAGAGTTGTTATTTGATTAACGAGATCACATCATTAGTTGAATGATCGATTGACATGACCCATTCCATTAGCTTAGCACCCGATCGTTTAGTATGTTGCTATTGCTTTCTTCATGACTTATACATGTTCCTATGACTATGAGATTATGCAACTCCCGTTTGCGGAGGAACACTTTGGTACTACCAAACGTCACAACGTAATCGGGTGATTATAAAGGAGTACTACAGGTGTCTCCAAAGGCAGATGTTGGGTTGGCGTATTTGAGATTAGGATTTGTCACTCCGATTGTCGGAGAGGTATCTCTGGCCCTCTCGGTAATGCACATCACTTAAGCCTTGCAAGCATTACAACTAATGAGTTAGTTGCGAGATGATGTATTACGGAACGAGTAAAGAGACTTGCGGTAACAAGATTGAACTAGGTATTGGATACCGACGATCGAATCTCGGACAAGTAACATACCGATGACAAAGGGAACAACGATGTTGTTATGCGGTTTGACCGATAAAGATCTTCGTAGAATATGTAGGAGCCAATATGGGCATCCAGGTCCCGCTATTGGTTATTGACCAAGAATAGTTCTAGGTCATGTCTACATAGTTCTCGAACCGTAGGGTCCGCACGCTTAAGGTTTCGATGACAGTTATATTATGAGTTTATGAGTTTTGATGTACCGAAGGAGTTCGGAGTCCCGGATGAGATCGGGGACATGACGAGGAGTCTCGAAATGGTCGAGACGTAAAGATCGATATATTGGACGACTATATTCGGAGTTCGGAAAGGTTCCGAGTGATTCGGTATTTTTCGAGTACCGGGAGTTACGGGAATACGGGAAGAGTATTGGGCCTTAATGGGCTTTAGTGGGAAGGAGCCGGAGGAGGCACGCGCCCTCCCAAGCCTTGTCCGAATGGACAAAGGGTTTGGGGCGCGGCCCCCTCTTCCTTCCTTCTCCACTTCCCTCTTTCCCCCTTGACCTAGTTGGACTAGGAAAGAAGGAATCCTACTCCCGTGGGAGTAGGACTCCTGGCGCGCCTCCTCCTAGGGCCTGCCTCCTCCTCCCTCCCTCCTTTATATCACGGGCAGGGGCACCCCATAGACACACAAGTTGATCTACGGATCGTTCCTTAGCCGTGTCGGTGCCCCTTCCACCATATTCCACCTCGGTCATATCGTCGCAAAGCTTAGGCGAAGCCTGCGCGATAGAACATCAAGATCGTCCCACGCCGTCGTCTTGTGGAACTCTCCCTCGACACTCGGCTGGATCGGAGTTCGAGGGATGTCATCGAGCTGAGCGTGTGCTGAACTCGGAGGTGCCGTGCGTTCGGTACTTGGATCGGTCGGATCGTGAAGGCGTCGACTACATCAACCGCGTTGTGCTAACGCTTCGCTTACGGTCTCACGAGTGCGTGGACAACACTCTCCCCTCTCGTTGCTATGCATCACCATGATCTTGCGTGTGCGTAGGAAATTTTTTGAAATTACTACGTTCCCCAACAGGGAGAAACATCATAAGATCCAACTATAATAGCAAAGCTCGCGATACATCAAGATCGTGCCATAGAGAGAACACGAGAGAGAGAGAGAGAGAGAGAGAGAGATCAAACACATAGCTACTAGTACATACCCTCAGCCCCGAGGGTGAACTACTCCCTCCTCGTCATGGAGAGCGCCGGGATGATGAAGATGGCCACCGGTGAGGGATCCCCCCTCGTGGTGCTTGAACGGGCTCCCGAGAGGTTTTGGTGGCTCTGAGAGGCTTGCGGCGGCCGAACTCCCGATCTATTGTGTTCTTCGATGGTTTTAGGGTATATGGGAATATATAGGCGAAAGAAGTCGGTCGGGGGAGCCTCGAGGGGCCCACGAGACAGGGGCGCGCCCAGGGGGGTGGGCGCGCCCCCCACCCTCGTGGCCACCTCGAAGCTTCCTTGCCTTCAACGCCAAGTCTCCTGGATCATGTTCATTCCAAAAATCACGCTCCCGAAGGTTTCATTCCGTTTGGACTCCATTTGATATTCCTTTCCTTCGAAATACTGAAATAGGCAATAAAACAGCAATATGGGCTGGGCCTCCGGTTAATAGGTTAGTCCCAAAAGTAATATAAAAGTGTATAATAAAGCCCGTAATCATTCAAAACAGATAATAAAATATCATGAATGCTTCATAAATTATAGATACGTTGGAGACATATCATGGCGCAGGACTGGCCACTCCCGGACATGGACGAAGTGTGCAACACAGGGCCGGAATGGCTCCTTGGGGTGCTTGATCAGCTATCGGAGCTCAGTCGCATGGTTCTATTGATGGTCTTCTGGCGTACGTGGCCATCTTTATCATCAATTTCTGGTGTACTGAAGGGAGTAGCTCTCCATGAAGATGGCCTCGTCATGGAGAGCGCTGGGATGATGAAGATGGAGGTCCGAAACAAAATCACCCATGACAAACTGGCACCGCTACTGAAGCTTCCTGTCGATTTCTTTAGAGTTACATAAACTCATTGTTGTGCCTACAACAATTTCCACATCATGATCAAGCTAAAGGAAAAATGGTGTTGTATCCTGGCAGTGTACGTCCAGCTCCTGATCAGCGGCCGGCCGGGAATGCATGCATGGAGCTCAAGTGGAGCAAGCCGGTTGTTGGCTGGGCCAAGCTCAATACTGATGGCAGTTATGTGGCAAGCAACAACACCGGCGGCTGCGGCATGGTACTGCAGGACACACAAGGTCAGATCATATACTCGGCTTGCAGACAGTTATCTGCATGCGATGACGTTCTTGTAGCCGAGTTGGAGGCGTGCAAGGAGGGCCTAGCTATTGCCCTACACCGCACCAACTGCCCCATACAGTTGGAACTTGGTAACGCCGAGGCGGTGATGCTGCTGCAAGGTACAATGCCTGACCGTTCGAGGCATATGGTGCTAGTCAGAGAGATCCAGGAGATGATGAAAGATGATAGGGAGATCTTCGTTACTAAGATTAGTCGTTCTCAGAATAAAGTTAGTCACTATCTCGCTACCTATGGACGGTGCACTCCTCGCACTTCGGTGTGGTTAGGAGGAGGCACTAATGAAGTTGTTAGTCTTTGTTAGAATGATGCACCACCTTAAGTAATGAAAGATCTCCTTCCCCCCGCAAAAAAAAAGCTTGTGGGAAGTTGAAGTCGGCCTAATGGTAGTTGTAGGTCAACATAGAATGGTTTGGTGAAATAGGAGGATGAGTCGGCGATGTTCGTTTAGTTGGAGGAAACGTCCCGTCAACTACATTTCATGCTTTTTTGAATTTTCTTAGGGTTTGTGTCCTGCTTAGGGAGGCGACACAACGTCGAGTCTCAGAAGATGGAATAAATTTCTCCCCGCCTAGTCCATGTCCCGATGGTGTTTGTAGCATCGTCGGAGGGGGTGTGGAGGTTTGTCTCCGCCGGATCTCATAGGATTTGGTTGGATGGTTAGAGAGACTGTGGTATCCCCACCCCACCAGGGTTCAAGTCCCGGTGTTTGCATTTATTCCTGAATTTATTTTAGGATTCCCGACAATGCGCATTCAGTGGAAGGAGACGTTCCCGTCGACGATGAGGTGCCTACGGCGACTTCATAAATTTCAAGATGATATGTTGTCGGCTCAGTCTTTCGGAGGTACTCATAGGGGTAGGGTGTGCGTGTTGGGGAACGCAGTAATTTCAAAAAAATCATACGATCATGCAAGATCTATCTAGGTGATGCATAGCAACGAGAGGGGAGAGTGTGTCCACGTACCCTTGTAGACCAAAAGCGGAAGCGTTTCAATAACGCGGTTGATGTAGTCGAACGTCTTCACGATCCAATCGATCCAAGTAGCGAAAGCACGGCACCTCCGCGATCTGCATACGTTCAGCTCGGGGACGTCCCTCGAACTCTAGATCCAGCTGAGGCCGAGGGAGAGTTTCGTCAACACGACGCCGTGGTGACGGTGATGATGAAGTTACAGGCGCAGGGCTTCGCCTAAGCACTGTCGGGGAACGTAGCAGAAATTCAAAATTTTCCTACGAGTCACCAAGATCTATCCATAGAGAGACTAGCAACGAGGGGAAGGAGAGTGCATCTACATACCCTTGTATATCGCTAAGCGGAAGCGTTCAAGAGAACGGGGTTGAAGGAGTCGTACTCGTCGTGATACAAATCACCGGAGATCCTAGTGCCGAACGGACGGCACCTCCGCGTTCAACACATGTACAGCCCGGTGACGTCTCCCACGCCTTGATCCAGCAAGAAGAGAGGGAGAGGTTGAAGAAGACTCCATCCAGCAGCAGCACAACGGCGTGGTGGTGGTGGAGGAGCGTGGCAATCCTGCAGGGCTTCGCCAAGCACCGCGGGAGAGGAGGAGGACTTGGGAGAGGGGGAGGGCTGCGCCAGAACTTCGTGTTCAAGCTCCCATGCGTCTCCCCACTTTATATAGGGGTGGAGGGGCTGGTTTCTTGCCCTCCAAGTCCATTGGGGCGTTGGCCAAGGTGGGAGGAAAAAAATCCCATCATTTCCTTCCCCACCGATTGTTATCCCCCCTTTTTAGGGATCTTGATCTTATCCCTTCGGGATATGATCTTATTCCTTCTAAGGGGGATCTTGGTGCGCCTTGACCAGGGGTGTGGGCCTTTTCCGCACTACCCACGTTCATGTGGGTCCCCCATGCAGGTGGGCCCCACTCCGAACCTTCTAGAACCTTCCGGTACAATACCGAAAAATCCCGAACATTTTCCGGTGGCCAAAATAGGACTTCCCATATATAAATCTTTACCTCCGGACCATTCCGGAACTCCTCGTGACGTCCGGGATCTCATCCGGGACTCCGAACAACATTCGGTAACCACATACAAACTTTCTTTATAACCCTAGCGTCATCGAACCTTAAGTGTGTAGACCCTACAGGTTCGGGAACCATGCAGACATGACCGAGATGTTCTCCGGTCAATAACCAACAGCAGGATCTGGATACCCATGTTGGCTCCCACATGTTCCACGATGATCTCATCGGATGAACCACGATGTCAAGGACTCAATCGATCCTGTATACAATTCCCTTTGTCTAACGGTATTGTACTTGCCCGAGATTCGATCGTCGGTATACCGATACCTTGTTCAATCTTGTTACCGGCAAGTCTCTTTACTCGTTCCGTAACACATCATCCCATGATCAACCCCTTGGTCACATTGTGCACGTTATGATGATGTCCTACCGAGTGGGCCCAGAGATACCTCTCCGTTTACACGGAGTGACAAATCCCAGTCTCGATCCGTGTCAACCCAACAAACACTTTCAGAGATACCGTAGTGCACCTTTATAGTCACCCGATTCGTTGTGACGTTTGATACACCCAAAGCACTCCTACGGTGTCCGGAGTTACACGATCTCATGGTCTAAGGAAGAGATACTTGACATTGGAAAAGCTCTAGCAAACGAACTACACGATCTTTGTGCTATGCTTAGGATTGGGTATTGTCCATCACATAATTCTCCTAATGATGTGATCCCATTATCAACAACATCCAATGTCCATAGCCAGGAAACCATGACTATCTGTTGATCACAACGAGCTAGTCAACTAGAGGCTCACTAGGGACATATTGTGGTCTATGTATTCACACGTGTATTACGATTTCCGGATAATACAGTTATAGCATGAATAAAAGACAATTATCATGAACAAGGAAATATAATAATACTTTTATTATTGCCTCTAGGGCATATTTCCAATAGTCTCCCACTTGCACTAGAGTCAATAATCTAGTTCACATCGCCATGTGATTAACATTCACAGGTCACATCACCATGTGACCAACATCCAAAGAGTTTACTAGTTCACATCATCATGTGATTAAGACTCAATGAGTTCTGGGGTTTGATCATGTTTTGCTTGTGAGAGAGGTTTTAGTCAACGGGTCTGCAACTTTCAGATCCGTATGTACTTCTCAAATCTCTAGGTCATTCTGTAAATGCTGCTTCCATGCTCCACTTGGAGCTATTCCAAATGGTTACTCCACTATACGTATCCGGTTTGCTACTCAGAGTCACTCGGATAGGTGTTAAAGCTTGCATCGACGTAACCCTTTACGCTGAACTCTTTATCACCTCCATAATCGAGAAACATGTCCTTATTTACTCCAAGGACAATTTTGATCACTGTCCAATGATCCATTCTGGATCATTCTTGTACCCCTTGACCGACTCATGGCAAGGCACACTTCGATCGCGGTACACAACATAGCATACTATAGAGCCTACGTCTCAAGTATAGGGGCGACCTTCGTCCTTTCTCTCTATTCTGCCGTGGTCGAGCTTTTAAGTCTTAACTTCATACCTTACATCTCGTGCAAGAACTCCTTCTTTGATGATCCATCTTGAACTCCTTCAAGATCATGTCAAAATGCGTGCTCATTTGAAAGTACTATTAAGCATTTTGATCTATCTTATAGATCTTGATGCTTATTATTCAAGTAGCCTAATTCAGGTTTTCCATTGAAAACACCTTTCAAATAACCCTATATGTTTCGAGAAATTCTACATCATTTCGATCAACAATATGTCAACAACATATACTCATCGAAATTCTATAGTGCTCCCACTCACTTCTTTGGAAATACAAGTTTCTCATAAACTTTGTATAAACCTAAAATCTTTGATCATCTTATCAAAGTGCACATTCCAACTCCGAGATGCTTACTCCAATCCATGGAAGGATCATTGAGCTAGCATACCTTTTAGCATCCTTAGGATCGACAAAACCTTTCGATTGTATCGCATACAACCTTTCCTTAAGACCGGTAAGGAAACTCGTTTTGACATCCATCGCCAGATTTCATAAATGCAGCTAATGCTAACATGATTCCGACGGACTTAAGCATCGCTACGGATGAGAAAATCTCATCGTAGTCAACTCCTTGAACTTGTGAAAAACTCTTCGCCACAAGTCGAGCTTCATAGACGGTGACATTACCGTCCACGTCCGTCTTCTTCTCAAAGATCCATTTATCTCAATGGCTTGCCGATCATCGGCAAGTCCACCAAAGTCCATGCTTTGTTACGATACATGGATTCTATCTCGGATTTCATGGCTTCTAACCATTTGTCGGAATTTGGGCCCACCATTGCTTCTCCATAGCTCGTGGGTTCATTGTTGTCTAGCAACATGACCTTCAAGACAGGATTACTACCACTCACTCAAGCGATCGCATCCTTGTCACCCTACGAGGTATGGTAGTGACTTGATCCGAAGTTTCATGATCACTATCATAAGCTTCTACTTCAATTGGTGTAGGTGCCACAGGAACAACTTCCTGTGCCCTGCTACACACTAGTTGTAGTGACGGTTCAATAACCATATCAAGTCTCCACCATCCTCCCACTCAACTTTTTGAGACAAACTTTTCCTCGAGAAAGGACCCGATTCAAGAAACAATCCCTATTGCTTTCGGATCTGAATTAGGAGGTATACCCAACTGTTTTGGGTGTCCTATGAAGATGCATTTTATCCGCTTTGGGTTCGAGCTTATCAACCTGAATTTTTTTTCACATAAGCGTCGCAGCCCCAAACCTTTAAGAAATGATAGCTTAGGTTTCTCTAAACCATAGTTCATACGGTGTCATCTCAACGGAATTACGTGGTGCCCTATTTAAAGTGAATGTGGTTGTCTCTAATGCCTAACCCATAAACGATAGTGGTAATTCGATAAGAGACATCATGGTACGCACCATATCCAATAGGGTGCAACTATGATGTTCGGACACACCATCAAACTATGGTGTTCGGTGGTATTAATTGTGAAACAATTTCCACAATGTCTTAATTGCGTGCAAAGCTCAGAACTCAGATACTCATCTCTATGATCATATCATAGACATTTCATCCTCTTGTCACGATGATCTTCAACTTCACTCTGAAATTACTTGAACCATTCAATAATTCAGACTTGTGTTTCATCAAGTAAATATACTCTACATCTACTCGAATCATCTCGTGAAGTAAGAACATAACAATATTCATCAGATGCCTCGGCACTCATTGGACTGCACACATCAAAATGTGTTACTTCCAACAAGTTGCTATCTTGTTCCATTTCTTTGAAAAACGAGGCTTTTTAGTCATCTTGCCCATGTGGTATGATTTGCATATCTCAAGTGATTCAAAATCAAGTGAGTCCAAACGATCCATCTGCATGGAGTTTCTTCATGCGTATACACCAATAGACATGGTTCGCATGTCTCAAACTTTTCAAAACGAGTGAGTCCAAAGATCCATCAACATGGAGCTTCTTCATGCGTTTACACCAATATGACTTACATGGCGATTACCACAAGTAAGTGGTACTATCATTACTATCTTATATCTTTTGGCATGAAAATGTGTATCACTACAATCGAGATTCAATAAACCATTCCTTTAGGTGCAAGACCATTGAAGGTATTATTCAAATAAATAGAGTAACCATTATTCTCCTTAAATGAATAACAGTATTGCGATAGACATAATCCAATCATGTCTATGCTCAGCGCAAACACCAAATCTCGATGGTAGAGGGAGCGTGCGATGCTTGATCACATCAACCTTGGAAACACTTCCAACACATATCGTCAGCTCACCTTTAGCTAGTCTCCGTTTATTCCGTAGCTTTTATTTCGAGTTACTAACACTTAGCAACCGAACCGGTATCTAATACACTGGTGCTACTAGGAGTACTAGTAAAGTACACATTAACATAATGTATATCAATATACTTCTATCGACCTTGCCACCTTCTCATCTACCAAGTATCTAGGGTAATTCCGCTCCAGTGGTTGTTCCCCTTATTACAGAAGCACTTAGTCTCGGGTTTGGGTTCAACCTTGGGTTTCTTCACTAGAGCAGCAGTTGATTTGCCGTTTCATGAAGTATCCCTTCTTGCCCTTGCCCTTCTTGAAACTAGTGGTCTCACCAACCATCAACAATTGATGCTCCTTCTTGATTTCTACTTTCACGGTGTCAAACATCGCGAATACCTCGAGGATCATCATATCTATCCCTGATATGTTATAGCTCATCACGAAGCTCTAGCAGCTTGGTGGCAATGACTTTGAAGAAACATCACTATCTCATCTGGAAGATCAACTCCCACTCAATTCAAGTGATTGTTGCACTCAGACAATCTGAGCACAAGCTCAACGATTGAGCTTTTCTCCCTTAGTTTGCAGGCTAAGAAAATCGTTGGAGGTCTCATACCTCTTAACGTGGGCACGAGCCTAAAATCTCAATTTCAGCCCTCGAAACATCTCATGTTCCGCGACGTTTCGAAAACGTCTTTGGTGCCTCAACTCTTAAACCGTTTAACTGAACTATCACGTAGTTATCAAAACGTGTATGTCTGATGTTCGCAACATCCACAAACGATGTTTGGGGTTCAGCACACTGAGCGGTGCATTAAGGACATAAGCTTTCTCTCGTCGCATAATCGCCATCACAACTTTCAACTATATTTTCTCTAGGAACATATCTAAACAAGGGAACTAAAGCGCGAGCTTCGACATAATTTGCAAAGATCTTTTGACTATGTTCGGGATAATTAAGTTCATCTTATGAACTCCCACTCGATAGACATCCCTCGGTCATCTAAGTGTTGGGGAACGCTGCGAGAAAATTAAAATTTTTCCTACGGTTTCACCAAGATCCATCTATGAGTTCATCTAAGCAACGAGTAACGGAGAGAGTTTGCATCTACATACCACTTGTAGATCGCGCTGAAGCTTGCAAGGTGATGATGGAGTCGTATCAGTCGTGATTCAGATCACCGATGCCAAGTGTTGAACGGACAGCACCTCCGCGTTCAACACACGTGACGGACGACGATCGACGTCTCCTCCTTCTTGATCCAGCAAGGGGAAGAAGAGGTTGAGGAAGACAGCTCCACCGGCAAAGACGACGGCGTGATGATGGTGGAGAAGCGATCTCAGCAGGGCTTCACGAGCTCTACGGAGGAGGAGATGTGTTGGGAGGGAGGGCTGCGCCTTGGGAGTTGTGTACAGCAGCCCCCTCCCTCCCCCTTTATATAGGCCCCAGTGGCGGCCCCGAGATCCAATCTCCGTGGGGGGCGGCCAAGGGGTGGAGTGCCCCCAAGCCAAAGGGCGCCCCACCCCTAGGGTTTCAACCCTAGGCGCGGGGTGGGTCTGAGGGCGCACCAGCCCCTGTGGGCTGGTTCCTTCCCCTCTCGCCCATGGGGCCCTCCGGATAGGTGGCCCCACCGGTGGACCCCGGGACCCTTCCGGTGGTCCCAGATTTTACCGAAACCCCAAACTTTCCCGATGGCGAAACACCACTTCCTATATATTATTCTTTACCTCCGGACCCTTCCGAACTCCTCGTGACGTCCGGGATCTCATCCGGACTCGAACAACATTCGGTGGTCACATACTTGACTTCCTACAAACCCTAGCGTCCACCGAACCTTAAGTGTGTAGACCCTACGGGTTCGGGAGACACGCAGACATGACCGAGACGACTCTCGGGCAATAACCAACAGCGGGTCTGGATATCCATGTTGGCTCCTACATGCTCCTCGATGATTTCATCGGTTGAACCACGATGTCGAGGATTGATCAAACCTCATATACAATTCCTTTGTCAATCGATGCGTTACTTGCCCGAGACTCGATCGTCGGTATCCCAATACCTTGTTCAGTCTCGTTACCTGGCAAGTCACTTTACTCGTACCGTAATGCATGATCCCGTGGCCAACACCTTGGTCACATTGAGCTCATTATGATGATGCATTACCGAGTGGGCCCAGAGATACCTCTCCGTCATGCGGAGTGACAAATCCCGCCTCGATCCGTGTCAACCCAACAGATACTTTCGGAGATACCGTAATGCACCTTTATAGTCACCCGATTCGTTGTGACGTTTGATACACCAAAGGCACTCCTACGGTAACCGGAGTTACGATCTCATGGTCGAAGGAATAGATACTTGACATTGGCAAAGCTTCTAGCAAACGAACTATCCGATCTTTTATGCTATGCTTATGATTGGGTCTTGTCCATCACATCATTCTCCTAATGATGTGATCCCGTTATCAACGACATCCAATGTCCATAGTCGAAACCATGACTATCTATTGATCTGTGAGCTAGTCAACTAGAGGCTCACTAGGGACTCATTGGGTCTAAGTGTTCACACGTATTACGATTTCCTGATAATACATTTATAGCATGAACAAAAGACAATTATCATGAACATTGAAATATAATAATCCTTTTATTATTGCCTCTAGGGCATATTTCCAACAGCCTCCCACTTGCACTAGAGTCACCAATCTAGTTACATTGTGATGAATCGAACACCCATAGAGTTCGTGTTGATCATGTTTTGCACGCGAGAGAGGTTTAGTCAGCGGATCTGCGACATTCAGATCCGTGTGCACTTTGCAAATCTCTATGTCTCCATCTTGAACATTTTCGCGGATGGAGTTGAAACGACGCTTGATGTGCTCGGTCTTCTTGTGAAACACAGGCTCCTTGGCTAGGGCAATAGCTCCAGTGTTGTCACAGAAGAGTTTGATCGGCCCCGACGCATTGGGTATGACTCCTAGGTCGGTGATGAACTCCTTCATCCAAATCGCTTCATCGCTGCCTCCGAGGCCGCCATGTACTCCGCTTCACACGTAGATCCCGCCACGACGCTCTCGCTTGCGGTACCGCACCAGCTCTCGCTCCACCATTCAACATATACACGATCCGGTTTGTGACTTAGAGTCATCGGATCTGAGTCGAAGCTAGCGTCGGCGTAACCCTTCTGACAGCTCTTCGTCTCCCCCATAAACGAAAACATGTCCTTTGTCCTTTTCGGTACTTCAGATATTCTTGACCGCTGTCCGGTGTTCCTTGCGGGTTACTTTGGTATCTTGCAACCAAACTTACGGCAAGGTTTACATCGGTCCAGTACACAACATGGCATACATAATAGATCCTATGGTGAAGCATAGGGATGACACTCATCTCTTCTTTATCTTTTGTCGTGGTCGGTGGTCGAGCTGAGCTCAGCCACACCTTGTAACATAGGCAAGAACCCTTCTTGGACTGATCCATTTTGAACCTCTTCAAAATCTTATCAAGGTATGTGCTTTGTGAAAGACCTATGAGGCGTCTCGATCTATCTCTATAGATCTTAATGCCTAATATATAAGCAGCTTCTCCAAGGTCCTTCATTGAAAAACACTTGTTCAAATAGGCCTTAATGCTGTCCAGAGTGTCGTATCATTTCCCATCAAGAGTATGTCATCTACATATAACAGAGAAATGCTACGGAGCTCCCACTCACTTTCTTGTAAACGCAGCTTCTCCATAAGTCTCATAAACTAAACGCTTTGATCATCTCATCAAAGCGAATGTTCCAACTCCGAGATGCTTGCACCAGTCCATAAATGGATCATTGGAGCTTGCATACTTTGTTAGCGTTCGAGGATCGACAAAACCTTCCGGCTGCATCATATACAGCTCTTCCTTAAGATGCCCGTTAAGGAATGCCGTTTTGACGTCCATCGCCATATCTCATAATCATAGTATGCGGCAATTGCTAACATGATTGGACGGACTTAAGCTTCGCTACGGAGAGAATGTCTCGTCGTAGTCAATCCCTTGAACTTGTCGATAACCCTTAGCGACAAGTCGAGCCTTATAGATGGTAACATTACCATCCGCGTCCGTCTTCTTCTTAAAAATCCATTTATTTTCTATCGCTCGCCGATCATCGGGCAAGTCTGTCAAAGTCCATACTTTGTTTTCATACATGGATTCTATCTCGGTTTCATGGCCTCAAGCCATTTGTTGGAATCCGGGCCCGCCATTGCTTCTTCATAGTTCAAGGTTCATTGTTGTCTAGCAACATGATTTCCATGACAGGTTGCCGTACCATTCAGTGCGGAACGTGTCCTTGTGGACCTTCGGTTTAGTAGTAACTTGATCCGAAGTACCTTGATCATCATCAACGTTTTCCTCTTGGTTGGTGTGGGCATCACAGAACGGTTTCTGCGCTGCACCACTTTCCCGTTCGAGAGGTAGTACCTCATCGAGTTCTACTTTCCTCCCACTTACTTCTTTCGAGAGAAACTCTTTCTCTAGAAAGCATCCGTTCTTAACAACAAAGATCTTGCCTTCGGATCTTAAGTAGAAGGTATACCCGACAGCTTTCCTTAGGGTATCCTATGAATACGCATTTTTCCGACTTAGGTTCGAGCTTTTCAGGTTGAAGTTTCTTGACATAAGCATCGCATCCCCAAACTTTTAGAAACGATACTTAGGTTTCTTCCCAAACCATAATTCATACGGTGTCGTCTCAGCGGATTTAGGCGGTGCCCTATTTAAAGTGAATGTAATCGTCTCTAGGCGTATCCCCAAAATGATAGCGGTAAATCGGTAAGAGA
Organism: Aegilops speltoides; assembly: GCA_021437245.1. NCBI lineage: Eukaryota > Viridiplantae > Streptophyta > Magnoliopsida > Poales > Poaceae > Aegilops > Aegilops speltoides. The sequence goes on from CM038141.1 coordinate 390,556,036, forward strand.
CATCATAGACCCCACCATATCCAATAGAGTGCGATTCGACGTTCGGACACACCGTTTATTTGAGGTGTTCCAGGTGGCGTGAGTTGTGAAACGATTCCACATTTTCTTAAGTGTGTGCCAAATTCGTGACTTAAATATTCTCCTCCACGATCTGATCGTAGGAACTTTATCTTTCTGTCACATTGATTCTCCACCTCACTCTGAAATTCCTTGAACTTTTCAAAGGTCTCAGACTTGTGTTTCATTAAGTAGACATACCCATATCTACTTAAGTCATCAGTGAGAGTGAGAACATAACGATATCCTCCGCGAGCCTCAACACTCATTGGACCGCACACATCGGTATGTATGATTTCCAACAAGTTGGTTGCTCGCTCCATTGTTCCGGAGAACGGAGTCTTGGTCATTTTGCCTAAGAGGCAAGGTTTGCATGTGTCAAACGATTCATAATCAAGAGACTCTAAAGTCCATCAAGATGGAGCTTCTTCATGCGCTTGACACCAATGTGACCAAGGCGGCGATGCCACAAGTATGTGGGACTATCGTTATCAACTTTACATCTTTTGGCATCCACACTATGAACATGTGTAATATTACGCTCGAGATTCATCAAGAATAAACCATTGACCATCGGAGCATGACCATAAAACATATCTCTCATATAAATCGAACAACCATTATTCTCGGACTTAAATGAGTAGCCATCTCGTATCAAACGAGATCCGGATACAATGTTCATGCTCAAACTTGGCACTAAATAACAATTATTGAGGTTTAAAACTAATCCCGTAGGTAAATGTAGAGGCAGCGTGCGACGGCGATCACATCGACCACGAACCATTCCCGACGCGCAAGATCGTCACCTCGCCCTTCGCCAGTCTCCGTTTATTCCGCAGCTCTGCTTGTGAGTTACATATGTGAGCAACGGCACCGTATCAAATACCGGGAGTTACTACGAGTCTTGGTAAGGTACACATCAATTACATGTATATCAAATATACCTTGGGTGTTGCCGGCCTTCTTATCCGCTAAGTATTTGGGGCGCTTTACTTCGGTGCCCTTTCCCTTGCAATAAAAGCACTCGGTCTCGTGCTTGGGTCCATTCTTTGACTTCTTCCCGCAGCGAGGCTTACGGGCGCGCAACATCCTTGCCGTCCTTCTTGAAGTTCTTCTTACCCTTGCCCTTCTTGAACTTAGTGGTCTTATTGACCATCAACACTTGATGTTCTTTCTTGATTTCAGCCTCTGCGACTTCAAAGATTGAGAACACTTCAGAATGGTCTTTACCATCCCTGCATGTTGTAGTTCATCACAAAGCTCTTGTAGCTTGGTGGGAGCGATCGAGGATTCTGTCGATGACCGCCTCATCTGGAGGTTAATGTTCAACTGGGTCATACGTGCGTGCAACCCGGACATCTTGAGGATGTGTTCATTGACGTAACTGTTCTCCTCCATCTTACAACTGTAGAACTTATCGGAGACATCATATCTCTCGACCGGGCATGAGCTTGGAAAACTAGTTTCAGCTCTTGAACATCTCATATGCTCCGTGATGCTCAAAACGCTTTTGGAGCCCGATTCTAAGTCAGAGAGCATGCCGCCTTGAACGAGGGAGTAATCATCGGACGAGTTTGCCAAGCATTCATAACGTCTTGGTTCTTCGGGGCGGAGCGGCACCTAGCGGTCCTTCTAGGACATATTGCTTCTGGCAGCTATGAGGATGATCCTCGTGTTCCGACCCGATCCGTATAGTTCTTGCCATCATCTTTCAACTTGGTTTTCTCTAGGGACGCGTTGAAGTTCATGTTGACATTAGCGTTGGCCATTGATCTACAAGACATATTTGCAAAGGTTTTAGACTAAGTTCATGATAATAAAGTTCTTAATCAAAATTATGAACTCCCACTTAGATTAGACATCCTCTAGTCATCTAAGTGTTACACGATCCGAGTCGACTAGCCCGTGTCCGATCATCACGTGAGACGGACTAGTCATCGTCGGTGAACATCTTCATGTTGATCGTATCTTCCATACGACTCGTGTTCGACCTTTCGGTCTCCGTGTTCCGAGGCCATGTCCGCACATGCTAGGCTCGTCAAGTTAACCCTAAGTGTTTTCGCTTGTGTAAAACTGTCTTACACCGTTGTATGTGAGCGTAAGGATCCATCACACCCGATCATCACGTGGTGCTTAGAAACGACGAACCGTGTAGCAACGGTGCACGCTTAGGGAGAACACTTCTTGAAATTTTGTAAGGGATCATCTTATTTACTACCGTCGTTCTAAGTAAACAAGATGCATAAACATAATAAACATCACATGCAATTATATAGTTGTGACATGATATGGCCAATATCATCAAGCTCCATTGATCTCCATCTTCGGGGCTCCATGATCACCTTGTCACCGGCTTGACACCATGATCTCCATCATCATGATCTCCATCATCGTGTCTTCATGAAGTTGTCACGCCAACGACTACTTCTACTTCTATGACTAACGCATTTAGTAATGAAGTAAAGTGGTTTACATGGCGTTCTTCAATGACACGCAGGTCATACAAAAAATAAAGACAACTCCTATGGCTCCTGCCGGTTGTCATACTCATCGACATGCAAGTCGTGAATCCTATTACAAGAACATGATCTCATACATCACAATTCATCATTCATCACAACTTCTGGCCATATCACATCACATGATCAATCGCTGCAAAACAAGTTAGACGTCCTCTAATTGTTGTTTGCATCTTTTACGTGGCTGCGATTGGGTTCTAGCAAGAACGTTTTCTTACCTACGAATCACCACAACGTGATTTTGTCAACTTCTATTTACCCTTCATAAGGGCCCTGTTCATCGATTCCGCTCCAACTAAAGTGGGAGAGCAGACACCCGCCACCACCTTATGCAACTAGTGCATGTCGATCGGTGGAACCGGTCTCACGTAAGAGCACGTGTAAGGTTGGTCCGGCCGCTTCATCCCACAATACCGTTGAGCAAGAAAAGACTAGTAGAGGCAAGTAAGATGACAAGATCAACGCCCACAACAAATTTGTGTTCTACTCGTGCATTAGAGAACTACGCATAGACCTAGCTCATGATGCCATTTGTTGGGGAACGTTGCGAAAATTAAAATTTTTCCTACGATTTCACCAAGATCCATCTATGAGTTCATCTAAGCAACGAGTAACGGAGAGAGTTTGCATCTACATACCACTTGTAGATCGCGCATGAAGCTTGCAAGGTGATGATGGAGTCGTGCTCAGACGTGATTCAGATCACCGATGCCAAGTGCCGAACGGACAGCACCTCCGCGTTCAACACACGTGCGGGACGATCGACGTCTCCTCCTTCTTGATCCAGCAAGGGGAAGAAGAGGTTGAGGAAGACAGCTCCACCGGCAAAGACGACGGCGTGATGATGGTGGAGAAGCAAGATCTCGGCTGTGGCTTCACGAGCTCTACGGAGGAGGAGATGTGTTGGGGAGGGAGGGCTGCGCCTTGGGAGTTGTGTACAGCAGCCCCCTCCCTCCCCCTTTATATAGGCCCCTGTGGCGGCCCCTGAGATCCAATCTCCGGGGGGCGGCGGCAAGGGGTGGAGTGCCCCCAAGCCGGGGCGCTTCACCCCTAGGGTTTCAACCCTAGGCGCGGGGTGGGTCTAGGGGCGCACCAGCCCCCGTGGGCTGGTTCCTTCCCCTCGGCCCATGGGGCCCTCCGGATAGGTGGCCCCACCGGTGGACCCAGGACCCTTCCGGTGGTCCCAGATTTTACCGAAACCCCCAAACTTTCCCGATGGTCAAACACCACTTCCTATATATTATTCTTTACCTCCGACCCTTCCGAACTCCTCGTGACGTCCCGGATCTCATCCGGACTCGAACAACATTCGTGGTCACATACTTGACTTCCTACAAACCCTAGCGCCACCGAACCTTAAGTGTGTAGACCCTACGGGTTCGGAGACACGCAGACATGACCGAGACGACTCTCGGGCAATAACCAACAGCGGGTCCGATATCCATGTTGGCTCCCACATGCTCCTCGATGATTTCATCGGTTGAACCACGATGTCGAGGATTCGATCAAACCACAGATACAATTCCCTTTGTCAATCGATGCGTTACTTGCCCGAGACTCGATCGTCGGTATCCCAATACCTTGTTCAGTCTCGTTACGGCAAGTCACTTTACTCGCATCAGTAATGCATGATCCCGTGGCCAACACCTTGGTCACATTGAGCTCATTATGATGATGCATTACCGAGTGGGCCCAGAGATACCTCTCCGTCATACGGAGTGACAAATCCCGCCTCGATCCGTGTCAACCCAACAGATACTTTCGGAGATACCGTAATGCACCTTTATAGTCACCCGATTCGTTGTGACGTTTGATACACCCAAGGCACTCCTACGGTAACCGGAGTTACACGATCTCATGGTCGAAGGAATAGATACTTGACATTGGCAAAGCTTCTAGCAAACGAACTATCCGATCTTTTATGCTATGCTTATGATTGGGTCTTGTCCATCACATCATTCTCCTAATGATGTGATCCCGTTATCAACGACATCCAATGTCCATAGTCAGGAAACCATGACTATCTATTGATCACAACGAGCTAGTCAACTAGAGGCTCACTAGGGACTCATTGGGTCTAAGTGTTCACACGTGTATTACGATTTCCGGATAATACATTTATAGCATGAACAAAAGACAATTATCATGAACATTGAAATATAATAATCCTTTTATTATTGCCTCTAGGGCATATTTCCAACACTAAGTGATTACATGATCCGAGTCAACTAGGCCGTGTCCGATCATCACGTGAGACGGACTAGTCATCATCGGTGAACATCTTCATGTTGATCGTATCTACTATACGACTCATGCTCAACCTTTCGGTCTCTGTGTTCCGAGGCCATGTCTGTACATGCTAGGCTCGTCAAGTTAACCCTAAGTGTTTCACGTGTGTAAATCTGTCTTACACCCGTTGTATGTGAACGTAAGAATCCATCACACCCGATCATCACGTGGTGCTTAGAAGCTTACGAACTTTAGCAACGGTGCACGCTTAGGGAGAACACTTCTTGAATTTTTTTTGTAAGGGATCATCTTATTTACTACCGTCGTTCTAAGTAAACAAGATGCATAAACATGATAAACATCACATGCAATCAAATAGTGACATGATATGGCCAATATCATTTTGCTCCTTTTGATCTCCATCTTGAGGGCTCCATGATCATCATCGTCACCGGCATGACACCATGATCTCCATCATCATGATCTCCATCATCGTGTCTCCATGAAGTTGTCTCGCCAACTTATTACTTCTACTACTATGGCTATCGGTTAGCAATAAAGTAAAGTAATTACATGGCGTTGTTCAATGATACGCAGGCATACAATAAATTAAGACAACTCCTATGGCTCCTGCCGGTTGTCATATTCATCGACATGCAAGTCGTGATTCCTATTACAAGAACATGATCAATCTCATACATCACATATCATTCATCACATTCTTCTTGGCCTTATCACATCACATAGCATACCCTGCAAAAACAAGTTAGACGTCCTCTAATTGTTGTTGCATGTTTTACGTGGCTGCTATGGGTTTCTAGCAAGAACGTTTCTTACCAACGCAAAACCACAACATGATATGCCAATTGCTATTTACCCTTCATAAGGACCCTTTTCATCGAATCCGTTCGACTAAAGTGGGAGATCGCACCGCTAGCCACCTTATGCACCAAGTGCATGTCAATCGGTGGAACCTGTCTCACATAAGAGTACGTGTAAGGTCGGTCCGGGCCGCTTCATCCCACAATACCGTCGAAACAAGATTGGACTAGTAACGGTAAGCATATTGAACAAAATCAACGCCCACAACTACTTTGTGTTCTACTCGTGCAAAGAATCTACGCAATAGACCTAGCTCATGATGCCACTATCGGGGAACGTAGCAGAAATTCAAAATTTTCCTACGAGTCACCAAGATCTATCCATGGAGAGACTAGCAACGAGGGGAAGGAGAGTGCATCTACATACCCTTGTATATCGCTAAGCGGAAGCGTTCAAGAGAACGGGGTTGAAGGAGTCGTACTCGTCGTGATCCAAATCACCGGAGATCCTAGTGCCGAACGGACGGCACCTCCGCGTTCAACACACGTACAGCCCGGTGACGTCTCCCACGCCTTGATCCAGCAAGAAGAGAGGGATAGGTTGAAGAAGACTCCATCCAGCAGCAGCACAACGGCGTGGTGGTGGTGGAGGAGCGTGGCAATCCTGCAGGGCTTCACCAAGCACCGCGGGAGAGGAGGAGGACTTGGGAGAGGGGGAGGGCTGCGCCAGAACTTCGTGTTCAAGCTCCCATGCATCTCCCCACTTTATATAGGGGTGGAGGGGCTGGTTTCTTGCCCTCCAAGTCCATTGGGGCGTTGGCCAAGGTGGGAGGAAAAAAATCCCATCATTTCCTTCCCCACCGATTGTTATCCCCCCTTTTTAGGGATCTTGATCTTATCCCTTCGGGATATGATCTTATTCCTTCTAAGGGGGGATCTTGGTGCGCCTTGACCAGGGGTGTGGGGCCTTTCCCCCACTACCCACGTTCATGTGGGTCCCCCCATGCAGGTGGGCCCCACTCCGAACCTTCTAGAACCTTCCGGTACAATACCGAAAAATCCCAACATTTTCCGGTGGCCAAAATAGGACTTCCCATATATAAATCTTTACCTCCGGACCATTCCGGAACTCCTCGTGACGTCCGGGATCTCATCCGGACTCAACAACATTCGGTAACCACATACAAACTTCCTTTATAACCCTAGCGTCATCGAACCTTAAGTGTAGACCCCTACGGGTTCGAACGATGCGATATGACCGAGACGTTCTCCGGTCAATAACCAACAGCGGATCTGGATACTCATGTTGGCTCCCACATGTTCCACGATGATCTCATCGGATGAACCACGATGTCAAGGACTCAATCGATCCCGTATACAATTCCCTTTGTCTAACGGTATTGTACTTGCCCGAGATTCGATCGTCGGTATCTCGATACCTTGTTCAATCTCGTTACCGGCAAGTCTCTTTACTCGTTCCGTACATCATCCCGTGATCAACCCCTTGGTCACATTGTGCACGTTATGATGATGTCCTACCGAGTGGGCCCAGAGATACCTCTCCGTTTACACGGAGTGACAAATCCCAGTCTCGATCCGTGTCAACCCAACAAACACTTTCAGAGATACCTTTAGTGCACCTTTATAGTCACCCGATTCGCCAGTGACGTTTGATACACCCAAAGCACTCCTACGGTATCCGGGAGTTACACGATCTCATGGTCTAAGGAAGAGATACTTGACATTGGAAAAGCTCTAGCAAACGAACTACACGATCTTTGTGCTATGCTTAGGATTGGGTCTTGTCCATCACATCATTCTCCTAATGATGTGATCCCATTATCAACAACATCCAATGTCCATAGCCAGGAAACCATGACTATCTGTTGATCACAACGAGCTAGTCAACTAGAGGCTCACTAGGGACATATTGTGGTCTATGTATTCACACGTGTATTACGATTTCCGGATAATACAGTTATAGCATGAATAAAAGACAATTATCATGAACAAGGAAATATAATAATACTTTTATTATTGCCTCTAGGGCATATTTCCAACAAGCACTACGACGATATGACCGAGGTGGAGTATTGTGGAGAGGGGCACCGCACACGGCTAAAGATCAAGTTGTGTTGTTGTGCTATTGGGGTGCCCCCTAGGCACGTATATAAAGGAGGGAGGGAGAGAGGAGGCTGGCCAGGTTGGGCGCGCCAGGGGGGAGTCCTACTTGGACTCCTAGTCCAAGTAGGATTCAGCCTCCCCCTTTTCCTTTCTTCCACCGGAGGGAAAGGGAAGGGAGAGAGACGGAGAAGGAAAGAGGGGGGCCGGCCCCCTCCCCTAGTCCAATTCGTTTTGGGCAAGGGGAGGGTGCGCCCCTCTGAAAGAACATGTGGTGCCCCCATGTTTGGTTTTGGTAATTGATGACAATCTCTATGGACTAATGCTTGTCTTGAGTTATATTTTAAGGATTTGTCCATAGGCTTTTCTTGAAATCCATGTGTTGGTTTCAAGGAGTTTATGAGTTGACCAAGGTGCTATTAAGGAATTATCCAAAGATTGGTCATGTGAGTGTTGAGCTTATTGCAAGCATGTCTTGAAGAAGAAGATTGTGTGATCAGTCATGTTTACCTTCAAGACATCATCCAAATGAAGATAGTTAGAAAGATTCAAGGTTGATCAAGACTAAGTCAAGAGTGAATCAAGTTGATCAACTCACAAAGCTTAGAAGATGCACCGAGAGGGATCAAGTGATCCCATGGTATGGTAAGCCACTTTGTGTACTAACCCATGGTCTATGTGAGAGTTCTATGTGGGGTTAGGTACGTGTCCATGGGCTTGTGTCAAGAGGAAGATATCATACAACCCATGGAAAGGATGGCATCAAGTGGTGATCGTCATCAAGATTGCCATGTGCAAGTTCAAGTGGAACATCACGAAGAGATCAAGTGCTTGAATCTTGACATCCATTGTGGTGTCAATGGACTTGTGAAGATGTGTCGAAGAGTGTCTCACCCATAGTGGACTATGGGGGAGCAATCATTTAGTCTTCATCGAGCCAACGCAATCAAGAAAGGTGGTCCAACTTGAGGGAGTCAAGATTGTCATCATCTAGCTCAAGTGGACCATGTGCAAGGCAAAGGTTTTCCCTTGATAGGTTTTCTATTTTACCGGTCTCATGGTGGTAGTTGGGAGACCGGGTTATAGGATCGTTTGCCGTACTATCAAGGGGGGCTCTCAAGTTGGTAGCTTGATCGTATCGTTAGTAGAGATCTCAAACCATTGCATCCTTGCATCATGTTTCTTGGTTCTTGTTTGGTTCTCTTTGTGAGTCTCAGAGCTTATGGTCATCTTGACGACAAGCTTGAGTTCATCGAAAACGGAGTTCGCATGCGTCTACTATAATGTTTTCGGTGTTGGAGGTTTTGCCGGTCTTATCCGAGGAAGGGTTCTCACCATTTTATTATGGGCCTTTTCTAATTTGCTTCTTATTAATATTTCTTTCAGGATTGTGTTAGCCCTTGTCGCTAGCTTTCCACCAAACTTGGTTTCATCGAATTCGGAGTCCGTTTGCAAAAGTTGTGGCAGTTTTGGTGTTCTGAAAAGGCTGCAGAGGAACTACCACGAATTGGAGCGGATGTAATTTTTTACTACCGCTCCAGAGCGGTACTACCGTGGCTCCTACAATGGTAGTACCGCTCCGGACAAAAAACTCTTCCCAAGTCCTGCGGTGGTAGGCCCGGATGTAATTTTTTAGTACGCTCGCAAGCAGTAGTACCGCTACCCCTAGCGGTAGTACCGTGAGGTCAAGCGGTACTACCGCTCCGACAGTTCTTCTGGCCTTTTTGCCTCCTCGCTGTTGTGTTACAAAGGGGTACTACCGCCCTAGCGGTAGTACCGCTCCTTGGAGCGGTAGTACCGCTCTGTGCAGGCTGTGAGCATAACGGTTGGATTTTCCCCCACCTATAAAAGGGGGTCTTCTTCCCCATTGAACCTTATCCTTTGAGCTTGTGTTCTTCCTCCATTGTTGACCTTCTTCGAGCTTGCTAACTCTCAATCCCTCCTATGATTCTTGCTAGTTCTTGAGGGAAAAGAGAGAGGAGATCTAGATCCATGTTTCCACCAATCACTTTCTCCTCTAAGTGAAGGGAACCCCTTGGATCTAGATCTTGGAGTTCTTCGTGTTCTTCTTTCGTTCTTCCTCTCATTTTCCTCCCTAGCATTAGTTGCTTTAGTGGGATTTGGGAGAGAAGTACTTGGGCACTCCGTGTTCCCTTGCCATTACATTTGGTGCATCGGTTTGAGTTCTCCACGGTGATACGTGGAAGTGAAGTTTGAGAAGCTTATTACTCTTGGGTGTTTGAGCACCCTAGAGCTTGTTCCCCTTGGGTGCCTTGGCATCCTAGACGGTTGGTGGTGTTTGGAGCTCAATCATTGTGGTGTAAAGCTCCGGGCAAGCGTCGGGGTCTCCAATTAGGTTGTGGAGATCGCCCCGAGCAATTTGACGGGTTCCGGTGACCGCCCCCAAGGGTTGCCAAAGTGTACGGGTTCGGTGACCGCCCCCAAGGGTTGCCATTTGTACGGGTTCGGTGACCGCCCTCAAGGGTCCCTTAGTGGAATCACGACATCTTGCATTGTGCGAGGGCGTGAGGAGATTACGGTGGCCCTAGTGGCTTCTTGGGGAGCATTGTGCCTCCACACCGCTCCAAATGGAGATTAGCATCCGCAAGAGTGTGAACTTCAGGATACATCGTCGTCTCCGCGTGCCTCGGTTATCTCTTACCCGAGCCCTTTACTTATGCACTTTACTTTGTGTCAGCCATATTGTTCTTTGTTATATATCTTGCTATCACATAGTTGCTTATCTTGCTTAGCATAAGTTGTTGGTGCACTTAGGTGAGCCTAGTTGTTTTAGGTTTTGTGCTTGACAAATTATCCGCTAGGTTTATTCCGCATTTGTTCAAGCCTTAACCGTAATTATTTTAAAGCGCCTACTCACCCCCCCCTCTAGGCGACATCCTCGATCTTTCAATTGGTATCAGAGCCTCGTCTCTCTTTTTTGGGCTTAACTGCCTAGAGAGTAAAGATGTCGACTAGGGGATTAGGATTCTCTGACACTCTTAGTTTCGATGGCACAAATTTTTATGTTTGGGTAATTCGCATGCTTAATCTCTTTAGGGTCATGGACCCAAATTTAGAGCGAATTGTAGATATGGGTTTTTCTCCTCCAAAGGATCCCCAAAGATTATCTTTAGAGGATGAGAAAAACTCTTATCTCAATGCTCAAGCTTCTAATGTACTTTTCGATGCTTTGAGCAATGTAGTTATATTTCAACTCATGCCGTTCTGGGATGCTCATGAGTTGTGGACAAAGCTTCAAGATAAATATGGCGTGTCCAAGATTTATGGGGATGATTGTTCTCCCTCCACCTCTGGTCGTATAGTCTTCTCAACTTCTTCTACTTCACCTACATGTGGTTTTCCACAAGGTAATGATATGGTGAGTAGTGTTGGTCATTGCAATGATGATAGTATGCTTATTGTTGATAATCCTTCATCACTTTCTTATTACAATGCTTCGTCTTTGGGCTTTAACACTTCTAGCACTCCAAATGTTTCACATGCTTGTGTTGATAGTCCTTGCATATCATGTAGAAATTGCTTGACTAAATCTCATGATGATATGCTTGCTATGTCTTGTTGCCATGATAAAAATGCATCTATTTCCTCGAATTGTTGTGCTAACAATGTAGAGGAAACCGAACACTCCATGGAACAAGATGTGGTGTTTAATGGTGCCTCAAGGGATCCTACATCATCATCTATTGCTTTTTTCCTTATGGCTAAGGCGTCAAAGGTATCTCCTACTTTGTACCCCAATATGTCTCTTGATGATGATGATGATGCTAATGATGATGAGGATAATGATGAAGAGAATGATAATGTTGCCTCCTTAAAAACTAAGGGGGAAATGATTTTTAAAGCTCTTCATAAAAATAAAATTGCTCGTTCCAACTTCATGGAAATAATGTCCATTGCCATTGATGGCAAGAAATACATTGAGGAGTTGGAATCTCATCTAGAGGAGCATGAGGTCACCATTGAGAAAATCGAAGCTCATGAGCGTGATTACGCAGATGAGATCGTGGAGCTATCTCAAGCTCTTGAACATGAACAAACCACCTACGAATCTCTTGAGGAGACTTTTGCTCTAGAATTATCTAGAGTGAAGGAATCTAATGATAGAGCTCTTGAGGAGGCCAATGTTTTTGAAACTAAAAATGCTAAGCTTGAAGTTGCTCATGCTAGACTCCTTGAGAATTTTGAGCGCCTCGAAAATGGCTCAAGGGTCATCAAGGGTGAGCTCATCAAACTCACCGAGTCTCATGCTCGACTTGAAGCTTCTTATTTAAAAGAGCTTTCCAAGTTGCCTTCTCCTCTTGTTGTTAATGATGATGCTTGTGCTACTAACTCTATTACTTGTGAAGCATCCATTTTGAAGGAGAATGTTGAGCTACATGCTCAACTTGAGTTGCTATCTAGCAATTATGGGAAATTGGAAGAAAGCAATGAAAAGCTCTCAAGCTCTCATGATGATCTTCTAGTATCCTATAATGTGCTAAAGATAGCTCATGAGGCCATGATTGCTAAGGTAACATCTAGTGAGCCTCATGTGGATACTAGCACCACTTCTAGTCAAAATACTTTATTGCCATGTGCTAGTCCTTGTAATTCATCTACTCACAATGTTGGTACATCTTGTGATGAATTGCTTTCCTTGCCTTGTTGCTCTAACGATAAAGCTTATACTTCCTCTAGTACTTGTGTTGAGACTAACCATGTAGAGGAAATCAAAGAGCTCAAGGCCCAAGTCACTTCTTTTAAGAAAGACTTGGAAAAGAGCCATGAAGGTAAATCCACACTCAACAATATCTTGAGTGTGCAAAAATCCCCCAATGACAAAGGTGGACTTGGATTCAACTCCAATAAGAAGAAGAAGAAGTCCAAGAGCAACAAGAAGAAGGGCCAAAAACAAGTCAAGAATTCGGCCAAGATTATTTGCTTCAAGTGCAAAATTGAAGGGCTTCATGTTAGATATTGCCCATTGAAGAAGAATGCCATTGGTGACAAGCAACAAGGGAAGAGGCCACAAGTTCAATCTCATGCTCAACCTCAAGTTGAAGAAAGGTCACTTCCCAAGAAGACTCAAGTTAATGCCTCTCTTGTTGAGAAATCAAGTGAGAACAAAATGAAGAGTAGACGTTGCTATGTATGTCGTGAGAAAGATCACGTCGCTTCTTCATGCACTAGTGGTAACTTATCCAACCCAATTATTATTGATAATATCTATTCTCTTGGGAAGGATAAGGTTGGCAATGTGTTTGCCAAGTTTGTTGGTACTCAAAGTGTTGTCAAGCAAAGAACCATTTGGGTAGCCATGCCTATTGTGACTAACCTCTTAGGACCCAACTTGGTTGGGGACCAACAAGCTCAAACTTGATAAATAGGTGTGGTTGGAGGGCATTGGAGACTTGGCTACATTATGAAGAATTAAGGGGACTTCATCACTCTTATTGCCTCAAGCCAAGTTAATTGAATCATCAAGCTTATATCTTATATCCAATGTGCCTCCTTGCGGTAACTTGTACTTATATTGTTTACATTGAAAGTTACTTGCCCCTTTGCATGTTTTGGTTTTGTTCCTTGCATGTGTTTGTATATGTTGTGCTTACAACTTGATTATCTTGAGCAATCAAGTATGTGTGTGTTGGTTTGCACATCATGTATGTGCGTGTCATGCATTGAGCCTTTTGCATCTTGTTTATTTCTTAGTTGGCTCTTGTGAGAGATTAATGGAATATCCCATTATGGGGGAGTGATGTGCTTTGTGCACCTCACAATCCTATAAATGTGTGTACATGAGTAATACCATCTAGTATTGATATCTCGAGATTATCTAGTTGCTATGTGGTACGTTTTCTCATGAGAAATTCAAATTCTAAATTGTCCATTAATTATCTCTTGTTGGATCCTCTTATTGCCTCTTGTTAAGTTTTCTTCATTGGTATCACATTACGGGGGAGTAATATGCTATGTATATTACTAGCCTAGAAAATGTGTACATTTGAGATATTGTCACCTAGTGTTGATATTGTAGATTATCTTGTTCCTAATGTTAGCTCTACAAGTTGCAATTTGCTTGTGTTTGGTGTGAAGATGATGTTGGATATCGTTGCTATCTACCAACGGGAATTATTTCCAAATACTTCTTGTCTTATGACAGTTGGTACTCACTTATGTGTGGTAGAAATTATTGATCATCTTTACATTGGCCTTTGCTTTTATTGGCCTTATCTCGTGCCTAGGATTGTGTCAACTCCCATTGTTTTCCATACCACTTGTGGATCTTGTTATTTTCTTGATCTTGTTTAGTGTTTTCTAGATATAGTGAAAGTGGTGATCCCACCTTGTGCGTTTTGTATTCAAATGCAAATTCTCTATAATGCACTAGTCTTGGGGGAGCTATCCTATTTTCTATAAAACACTCATATTGTGATCCGTATTAAGTGTGTGTTGGTGGATGGCAAGTCGTTTCTTTTGGTACTTTGTGCCAACATGAAACTTTGTAGAGAGCTTGGTTTGTTTGGAACCATCCTCTCCTTTGGGAGTTTGACATCTTTTTTGTGTGTTCCAATGGATATCTCATTCCGTGATGTATCTTTTAATGATATCTTCCAAGTGATGATTTCTCCATTTGGTATCCTTTTCACTTGGTTTTTCCTTGTATTTTGGTATCGATTCTTGAAAGTCTTGAGCATGCATTTTAACTTCATGTAGTTCCTTTGGCATGTTTTCTTTCTTGGACCCAATATATAGGGGAAACTCCACCAAGTCTCAAATTGGATGAGATGTGCATGAGATTCATTTTCATATCTATATGCACATATCTATGTGGAGTTTGTCCTATGTATTGTTGGTTCTCTAACTCTTTGGTCCCAATGAGTTTGGGTGCCATTTTGTTTGTGTTGTTGTTCTAGGAACAATTGGAGATGCATTGGATACTCGGCTCATTCAAAAGGAAGGTGTTGTCACCATGTGCTTATTGGAGTCAAGCTAGGATGATCAATGAACTACTTTCTACCTTCAATTGGTATGTACTACATCCTTCCAATGCTATCTCAGTAACAAGTATCATCATCTACTACATGCACACATTATTGCATCAATCGTGTGTTGGTTGTATCATGGCATGTTATTCTTTCTTTCTTGTGATACTTGTTTCCTTTCTCAAAGCATCCCAACAATGATCTCTTGTTGCTAGTTGTGATGTCTTTGATGGTTGTGTGGTAGGAATTCATTTATATACAATAAGACCATATCTAGCCTTGGGCTATGCTTCCAAGCACATATCTTATTGGTATATGTATGACTTCCTTTTGGATATCTTGTTCCTTCGTGTTGTAACTATTTCGGGTGTACATACTTCTTTGTAGATATATATCGTCATGATTTCGTCTACCTAGACCCTTATACACTTGAGAGAAATTACATCTCTAGGTGATATCCTTTCTTTCACGTCCACCTTGTCTTATGTTATTTCTTTGGTGGCTCCGTGAAAGCTTTTGCCTTGAGTGCGTGTCTTATATCGTTGCATCTTGATGCACTCTTGTGTGGTGAAGATTATTTCCTCATGCTTATCTTTACGAGGCTGCCATCTTGGTATCCCTCGTCTTGATGAGGCTTTCATCTTCTATCTTCACCATGGGTTGTCACAAGCATAGGTTCTTTATATGCTTATTAGTGATCTTGTGAACCCGTTTGCTAGTTGTGTGTGGGAATGACATGCCTTGCACCGTGTATCTCATTCTTTCAAGACTATATTGATGCTTAATGCTCACCCGTACATTAGTCTTCTCAAGTGCATTGCCTTGACTCACACACATCGGTGTTGGTTGAGCCTATTCTTAGTCGCCTCTGTTACATGTTGCTCAACCATGTGCTTGTTGCAAGTGCTAGACTTTGTCTCCTATTTGCCCACTTGCACTGGTTGTGAGTTTCTATTAATTTTGGGGGAGCTATGATCCTATTTTGTGCACTTTGTATCCAAATACAAAAATTCTTGATGTGCACAAATCATGGGGAGCTTCTCTAGTTTATTTAGAACAATCCTCTGCTCATATCATAATACCTTTATTCATGTGGCACGTAGGATCATTGGTATAGTTGGTTCAATTGATATCCGTTGATTGCTTGCTTCAATTGGTATCTTCTGATTGCTTGTGTCTCTCTTTGTTATGTCTTTGTGGCATATCTCTCTGTTGCAATCTTTGGGCCTCAATATAGTTTGTCTTCCTCCAAGTATTGACAGTTGGATATGTGTATTGCATTCCACTCTCTTGTTGAGAAATACACAATTTATGGAGGACCACAATTTATTTTGGCCTTCTAAGCTTTTCGCCCATTTTGGGAATCGATGCCAATGGGGGAGAAGTTTCACAGAGTTTTGTGGAGAAGGTTTCAAAGTTTTCTCCTTGCTTTGGTTTTGTTCCTAAGCATTTGCATCTCATTCTCCTGCATCATTGGTTGTTGCATTGCATTGTGATGCATAATTCCTTATATAAACTCTCTTGAAAGTGATTGTCATCAATTACCAAAGTGGGGGAGATTGAAAGAACATGCGGTGCCCCCATGTTTGGTTTTGGTAATTGATGACAATCTCTATGGACTAATGGTTGTCTTGAGTTATATTTTAAGGATTTGTCCATAGGCTTTTCTTGAAGTCCATGTGTTGGTTTCAAGGAGTTTATGAGTTGACCAAGGTGCTATTAAGGAATTATCCAATGATTGGTCATGTGAGTGTTGAGCTTATTGCAAGCATGTCTTGAAGAAGAAGATTGTGTGATCATTCATGTTTACCTTCAAGACATCATCCAAATGAAGAGAGTTGGAAAGTCTCAAGGTTGATCAAGACTAAGTCAAGAGTGAATCAAGTTGATCAACTCACAAAGCATAGAAGATGTACCGAGAGGGATCAAGTGATCCCATGGTATGGTAAGCATTGTTCATTGCAGTTTGTGTACTAACCCATGGTCTATGTGAGAGTTCTATGTGGGGTTAGGTACGTGTCCATGGGCTTGCGTCAAGAGGAAGATATCATACAACCCATGGAAAGGATGGCATCAAGTGGTGATCGTCATCAAGATTGCCATGTGCAAGTTCAATTGGAGCATCACGAAGAGATCAAGTGCTTGAATCTTGCCATCCATTGTGGTGTCAATGGACTTGTGAAGATGTGCCGAAGAGTGGCTCGCCCATAGTGGACTATGGGGGAGCAATCATCTAGTCTTCACCGAGCCAACGCAATCAAGAAAGGTGGTCCAACTTGAGGGAATCAAGATCGTCATCATCTAGCTCAAGTGGACCATGTGCAAGGCAAAGGTTTTCCCTTGATAGGTTTTCTATTTTACCGGTCTCATGGTGGTAGTTGGGAGACCGGGTTATAGGATCGTTTGCCGTACTATCAAGGGGGGCTCTCAAGTTGGTAGCTTGATCGTATCGTTAGTAGAGATCTCAAACCATTGCATCCTTGCATCATGTTTCTTGGTTCTTGTTTGGTTCTCTTTGTGAGTCTTAGAGCTTATGGTCATCTTGATGACAAGCTTGAGTTCATCGAAAACGGAGTTCGCATGCGTCTACTATGATGTTTTCGGTGTTGGAGGTTTTACCGGTCTTATCCGAGGAAGGGTTCTCACCATTTTCTTATGGGCCTTTTCTAATTTGCTTCTTATTGATATTTCTTTCCAGATTGTGTTAGCCCTTGTCGCTAGCTTTCCAACAAACTTGGTTTCATCGAATTTGGAGTCCGTTTGCAAAAGTTGTGGCAGTTTTGGTGTTATGAAAAGGCTGCAGCGGTACTACCGCAAATTGGAGCGGATGTAATTTTTTACTACCGCTCCAGAGCGGTACTAGCACGGCTCCTACAGCGGTAGTACCGACCGGACCAAAAACTCGTCCCAAGTCCTGCGGTGGTAGGCCCGGATGTAATTTTTTAGTACGCTCACAAGCAGTAGTATCGCTACCCTTAGCAGTAGTACCGCTACCCCTAGCGGTAGTACGTGAGGTCAAGCGGTACTACCGCTCCGACGGTTCTTCTGGCCTTTTTGCCTCCTCGCTGTTGTGTTTCAAAGGGGTACTACCGCCCTAGCGGTAGTACCGCTCCTTGGAGCGGTAGTACCGCTCTGTGCGGGCTGTGAGCATAATGGTTGGATTTTCCGCCACCTATAAAAGGGGGTCTTCTTCCCCATTGAACCTTATCCTTTGAGCTCGTGTTCTTCCTCCGTTGTTGACCTTCTTCGAGCTTGCTAACTCTCAATCCCTCCTATGATTCTTGCTAGTTCTTGAGGGAAAAGAGAGAGGAGATCTAGATCCACGTTTCCACCAATCACTTTCTCCTCTAAGTGAAGGGAACCCCTTGGATCTAGATCTTGGAGTTCTTCGTGTTCTTCTTTCGTTCTTCATCTCATTTTCCTCCCTAGCATTAGTTGCTTTAGTGGGATTTGGGAGAGAAGGACTTGGGCACTCCATGTGCCCTTGCCATTGCATTTGGTGCATCGGTTTGAGTTCTCCACGGTGATACGTGGAAGTGAAGTTTGAGAAGCTTATTACTCTTGGGTGTTTGGGCACCCTAGAGCTTGTTCCCCTTGGGTGCGTTGGCGCCCTAGACGGTTGGTGGTGTTTGGAGCTCAATCATTGTGGTGTAAAGCTCCGGGCAAGCGTCGGTGTCTCCAATTAGGTTGTGCAGATCGCCCCGAGCAACTTGACGGGTTCCGGTGACCGCCCCCAAGGGTTGCCAAAGTGGACGGGTTCGGTGACCGCCCCCAAGGGTTGCCATTTGTACGGGTTCGGTGACCGCCCTCAAGGGTCCCTTAGTGGAATCACGACATCTTGCATTGTGCGAGGGCGTGAGGATATTACGGTGGCCCTAGTGGCTTCTTGGGGAGCATTGTGCCTCCACACCACTCCAAACGGAAATTAGCATCCACAAGGGTGTGAACTTCGGGATACATCATCGTCTCCGCGTGCCTCGGTTATCTCTTACCCGAGCCCTTTACTTATGCACTTTACTTTGTGGTAGCCATATTGTTCTTTGTCATATATCTTGCTATCACATAGTTGCTTATCTTGCTTAGCATAAGTTGTTGGTGCACTTAGGTGAGCCTAGTTGTTTTAGGTTTTGTGCTTGACAAATTAACCGCTAGGTTTATTCCGCATTTGTTCAAGCCTTAACCGTAATTATTTTAAAGCGCCTATTCACTCCCTCTCTAGGGGACATCCTCGATCTTTCACCCTCCCTTGTGGCCTCTCTCCTCTCCTCCAACAAGTCCCAATAGGCCCATTACTTCTCCCGGGGGGTTCCGGTAACCTCCCGGTACTCCGGAAATAATGCCCGAACCACTCGGAACCATTCCGATGTCCAAATGCAACCTTACAATATATGAATATTTATGTCTCAGCCATTTCGAGACTTCTCGTCACATCCGTGATCTCATCCGGGACTCCGAACAGACTTCGGTCATCAAATCACATAACTCATAATACAAATCGTCATCGAACGTTAAGCGTGCGGACCCTATGGGTTCGAGAACTATGTAGACATGATCGTGACTCATCTTTGATCAATAACCAATAGCGGAACCTGGATGCTCATATTGGCTCCTACATATTCTACGAAGATCTTTATCGGTCAAACCGCATAACAACATACGTTGTTCCCTTTGTCATTGGTATGTTACTTGCCCGAGATTCGATTGTCGGTATCATCATATCTAGTTCAATCTCGTTACTGGCAAGTCTCTTTACTCGTTCCGTAATACTTCATCCCGCAACTAACTCTTTAGCCAAATTGCTTGCAAGGCTTACAGTGATGAGCATTACCGAGAGGGCCCAGAGATACCTCTTCGAAACACGAAGTGACAAATCCTAATCTTGATCTATGCCAACCCAACAAACACCTTCGGAGACACCTGTAGAGCACCTTTATAATCACCCTTTTATGTTGTGACGTTTGGTAGCACACAAAGTGTTCCTCCGGTATTCGAGAGTTGCATAATCTCATAGTCTAAGGAACATGTATAAGTCATGAAGAAAGCAGTAGCAATGAAACTGTAACGATCATGATGCTAAGCTAATGGATGGGTCTTGTCCATCACATCATTCTCCTAATGATGTGATCACGTTCATCAAATGACAACACATGTCTATGGTTAGGAAACATAACCATATTTGATTAACGAGCTAGTCAAGTAGAGGCATACTAGGGAAACTATATTTTGTCTATGTATTCACACATGTACTAAGTTTCCGGTTAATACAAGACATTTATCATGAAATAAGGAAATAAATAATAACTTTATTATTGCCTCTAGGGCATATTTCCTTCAGTGCGTATGTGTGTTCATAGGGATGAGTGTATGCACGTGTATGTGAGCGCTTGCGTCTGTATTGTGTTCAAAAAAAAGAAACTGAATTTTCGTTTGTTGGAAGGATGCAACTAGACACTTGTCCTGCGAAATATAATGCAGTAGACTATTCACAATATAATGTATTGTATTTGCCATGTTTGGGTGATTTTATATGCTACTACTTGAATCCAGGATCCCTAAAAAAGTGCCCTTTGACTTGAAATCAAATTTGTGCTAGTGGTAACTCTGCACCTTTAAGACTACTATGTCTGATCAAAACCTTGTGGGAAGTTGAAGTGGGCCTAATGGTAGTGGTAGGTCAACATAGAATGGTTTGGGTGAAATAGGAGGATGAGTTGGCAATGTTCGTTTAGTTGGAGGAAACGTCCCGTCAACTACATTTCATTCTTTTTTGAGTTCTCTTAGGGTTTGTGTCCTGCTTAGGGAGGCGACACAACGTCGAGTCTCAGAAGATGGAATAAATTTCTCCCCGCCTAGTCCCAGTCCCCGATGGTGTTTGTAGCATCGTCGGAGGGGGTGTGGAGGTTTGTCTCCGGTGGATCTCATAGGATTTGGTCGGTGTTTGTCTTCGGTGGATCTATGTGGATCATGTCTTTGTTCATCTGTGTTCATGTGTCTATAGGTTGGATCCTTCCGATTTACGCATCACTTCATCGGCGACGGTTGTTGATCTTATGCACTGGTGCTATGAGGTCTTAGCACGACAAGTTCTCGTCTGTCTAATATAACAAGATTTTGCCCCGCTCCAGTGAGGGAGGGGTGAAGACAGCGGCGCGCCTTCGGCTCGCTCCCGCTGTCCTCGCCCCAATGCTTGTAGTCATCGCTAGGTGGTCTACGGATCTGAATGTATTTTTTTTTACTTATGGTGTTCTTTGTACTACCTTAACAGTTGATGAATAGCTGGAAAGTTTTCTCGCCAACAAAAAAAACTAAGAGGCGTCTGTCGTGACTTCGTCAATCTCAAGATATGATGTCGGCTCAGTGTCTCAGAGGTGCTCATAAATGTAGGGTGTGCGTTTGTGCGATCATAGGAATAAATGTATGTGCGTGTAATTGTGGGCATCTGTGCACAATTCCTATAATCTAGGACATCTCAATTATCTTTTATGCTACATGTGAATTTGTTTGTAATAATGGCTACGCACTTCTATGTTTGAACCTGAATGCTTTTTTATGCTTTTAAACCTGTATGGTTGTTGAGAGATATTTGACCAGTATACTTATCTGTACTTGCCCCTAAAAAAAACTTATCAGCACTTGCTAATTTATGGCAACATTTTAAGTAATAATTGATAATATGTACTAGATGAACTAGTTTACTTGTAAATTTATAGGCAATCAGAATTCATCACTACTGTGGGAAGTGGGCAGTGGGCTATTCATTGCATCAGTGCTCCTTTTTTTTAGTATTTTACAGTGCACTGCAACTTTCCCTTCCAAACCCTGTTGAAGGACCAATTTTCTTTAACAGCCAAACCAAACAAGATTTGATATTTCCGATGTATGGAGGTTTTAAAGCATCTACAACCGGACAGCCCAAACCCGCCTTAAACGCCCAGGTGGACGACTCGGCCATTGACCGGTCACAAATATTTGATCAAGACGGCCGCCTCGAACGGGCCTCAAACGTCCGGACTGACCGGCACCCCTCATATCCAGCCCAAATATGAGACGGATATGGGCGCGTCCGCCATGTCGGATCCGGTCCACGTTGGCCCAATCGGCCCACATATATTCCTCCCCATCCGTTCACCGGATCAAACGTAGCGACTTCACCCCACTTCCTCCACCATCCAAACTCCCGTCCGCCCTTCTCCGGCATGGCGGGCAGCGGATCCGAGTCCTTCACCTTTATATATGTCGACCTCAAACTCTTCTTATGCGGCCACGAGGAGGAGATGGTCGTCCGGCTTGCCCCGCCGCTCTTGGGAGGAGGCCCGTGCGAGGCATCGCTCGGACTTCTTTCGTCGGGAATCCATTGCGTCCGCCCAAATGGTGCATGGATCCGATGCTGGGTGTGTTGTCACTGCCTCCGGAGACAGTGTCGTCCGTCTGGCATCCGAACGAGGTGGCGGACGCGCAACCCCTCCGTTGGCGCGCCGAGGCCATGGACGCACCATCGCTGTTGTCCGAAGCAAGCATGGTGCAGTGCGCCCGCCGTGCGAGGCAACGAGCGCGAGAGGCGGAGGCGACCCTCATGGCGGTGGATGTCGGCGCGACGGAGTCGCATTCTCCGATGCCCCGTATGGCGCAGCAGTCCGAGCGCCACAACCGCGTGGTGGTGGATGTCGCCGGCTCGTCCCGGGATGGATCCATCACAGATCTGACGTCCGAGTTCTGATAAGGAAGAGTAGGGCATAGGAGACATCAACGCTTGAGTCCTGTGAGTCGACTCGTGTTCCATGCCCTACTCTACCTTTCAGGCGACCGAACCAACACTCCGGGGAGCGCAGCCGACCGCCGGACGTAGGCACGGCGGAGCCGGACGAGCTCCGCTTAGAGATCGGTTTACGCTGCATGTAATAATATGAATTTGAGGTTTCTACTTTTAGGTATCCAATTATAAAATCAAAATTTTAAGACGTGATCGGTCATTGTTTGCGGACACGCCTAGACTTGTCCACGGACATTTGAAGGGGCAGATTTGCGAAGTCCTGCTGTATTCCCTTTACGTTTACGTTAACACTCAAAACAAACACGGCAATATGTCGGCTCAGTCTTTCGAAGGCACATAGGGATAGAAAAAACACGGCAATCTATTGTGATCTCACAAAGACAAGTCAGAACGTACTCCACCCACATAAAGCGAGAGCCCAAGAATGGACGATGACTCTCGCAGCCCAAGGCCACGAACGAGGCACAGCGCCACAGCCACCGGATCCCGCCGACCCCCCGAATCGGACGGCGGGCACAGGGAGCGCCACGAACCGGCCAGAAACGTGGGGCCCACCTCATCCGGGGAACGCGACGCGGACGGCTGACGTGCGGCCGCACGCGCAAACGAGGGAGAGGTCTAACTACGCGGGCCCCCACATCGCGCTGAGCTTTTACCCACCGCGAAACGTCTCCGTAGACCCGGTCCGTCGCATCCCCACATGAACCTTCTACGGTCGTAGCGCCGCACGTGAGGCTAAGACGTATGCGCCGGGTCCAGGAGCTTAGCGTCCACGCGCCGGAGAGCTCGCGCACCTCTGCCCGCTTCGCGCGGCCATTGGCCGCGCTGTTTATGGGGGAAAAAATAGTTTGTTTTTATTTTTTCCGTAAAAAAAGTGAAAAGATAGCGATAACGGAAACCCTAATCCCCAAATCAGAAATCTATCCGAATCGCTATTTATGTTTGTGGCTTTCTCCCCCCTCCGATCCGATGTCCCCCGCTTCGTCCGCCGCGCCGATCCGACCTCCAGCCGCCGCGTTCTCTCCGCCGGGGACGCTCTCTCCGGCGCCGCCGGCTCCGCGCCATGAGGAAGAAGCTCGACACCCGCTTCCCCGCGGTATGACCCATGTCCCTGCGATTTTTTGCCGGCTCAGGCCTCCCCCCCTACGCTGTGCGCGCCGTCGATTTCGCGATTTTTTTGTGTGCTTCCTCTAGGTTTTGGTTTCCGGCGGTTAGGTCTTTGTAAATTGACGGCCAATGGACCTGCGATATGATGTTTATCTGTTTCTCTCCATGGCTGGGCTTGATAGATGCACGTTTGGGGATTTTTTTGGGTGCTGTCGGTAAATAGCATGTAGATTTCGCTGCACGGTTAGGATTTTTAGCCTCTTGCGCGTGCTTATCCTGGGCTTGTTTCATGTACGTTTCTTTTATGGTGGCTATGGTTCGCTGTCCTGATGGCAGTGAAGCTGTGGTTATAGATGGGCATATGATGTAGGCGGTGGATGCGTGGAAAATCCTGGATTGTGTAGATTCTGCCTACTCTGGTAATGTTTCACTAGTATATGGCTTTGCCGCCGACGAGAGTGCTCTATTAATCTACTTTGCTATTTAATATCAGGGTCAATTTATTTTATGTTTGAATAATTCGTTATGATTGAATCCTTGGGTCAACCTTGTGCTTCAATTGCTAGGTTTGTTCTCTAAGGAATGAAGGAAACCGAAATTACTTGCATTCACTATTTACTGAAAAAAGATGGACATGATTATTAAATAACTCTTATAAATATGAGTTTTTTTAGGAATGAGAGTTCAACTTCAGCGGAGATGGCTTAATTGTCTCGAGAGAAGATCAACTCCAGGTCTTCTGCGGTGTTTCCTATTTTGATCGGTAGCTTGCTTCAAACCGGGCCGACTATACCTAAACTAATATTCCCACATAATGAATATCAAGCGCTCCTTCCTTTTTTCCTAAATTAAGAGAGGAGCGCGATTGTTGGTACAAAGTGCTAACTATAGAATCAAGCATGTGAGTTCTTTTTATAGTTGTTGATCTGTTGACATTGGTATCATGATTGTTTAGATATAGATTGTGGTGGCAGCCTGGCAGGGAAGCTTCTTAGCCAGACGAGTTGGTACTGTTCAGTTTTTGTAGTATATTTCAAATGGTAAATAGACAGTAGGATTCTACTATTTAACATCTGGCCCACAACAGGCAATGAGTGTTGGTTAAAGCTGTGTACAATCTATAAAAATATGTAGTGTAGAGTGTTTATCTTATTCTGAGCATGGTATATTCTCCGATCTGTTTTTGGTCCATCTTTGCGGGAAGATGCAAGTGTTTTGATGACATATGTTTGCTGTACAATGGAATCCTCATGATACTACAGTTTTTCTACAGTGGATAGAGATACCTTCTTCATTACTCTTTCTTTCACAAGGGCTAGCAGAATCTCTTTTCCTCATCTGCTAGGACCTGTGCTTATAACGACATGTGAATACTATCGCTGTCATGTCCTTTTCCATCGAAGTTGCATCTTTGGCCATTTGCACTGAAGTATGCAACAATCATAATTATGATTAATGAGTGTTTTATTGATGACATGTTGTCATAATTTCAAAATGGCAGATTCCTACTACTTTTCAGATGGTATCATGGTACTCTTCTATTAATGTGATATCAGCTTCCTCTTGTACTTTGTTATACAGCCTCGGATTAAGAAGATCATGCAAGCAGATGAAGATGTCGGCAAGATTGCTCTAGCTGTACCTGTTCTAGTTTGTAAGTTTTCCACAGCCTCTTGTTTGCAGAACTTTCCTTCAACTCGCCTCTTATCAGTTCCAGAGTTATTTCACTACATACATCATCTTTTTTTCGCCATTTGTTGTTAACGAGAGAGTTCGGTAGCATATCTTCAAGAGGCCATAGACATATGCTACATACACCGTTTGTCTATCTAAGCTGCGCCTCTTCAGAAACATAATAATTACTATCTTATTTAAATGTAGTTGGCAAAATAGCTCCATTGAAGGGCTCCAGAAATGGCAGTGTTGACCGCTGTAATAGGAATTTCATCTTTGTTTTTATTTTCTCATATTCAAAACCGAAGTTTAAAATAATTGCAGATATTAGTATCTATTGTTCCTTCTTGGTGTAAACAAAACATAGGCAAAATTGCAGAACTATTTGGTCCTTTCGGGAAGTTGACAGGGATAGATCCTCTGAATTTATCTCTACAGAGTCGTGTTTTGTATTGTTTGGAGCATGACACGTTTGCAGCTGCCGGTCAGTCAGCACTACACTTTGATTCAGATGACATGATTTGATATATGGTCATTCTAGATCTCGATTTCAAACTAGAGAATCATACTGACCATAAAGCATATAGGGAAGATGTAGAGCAACGGTAGTCATCTTTCTTGTTAAGAGGAGGAACTTGCTACCGAGGTCAGCAGAGCCAAGGTGCAAATGTGAATCCTTTGGGACAGGGAAACTGAGTTCAGGCTCAATGGTAAACCATGTAAGCCTATTCTCCTATATTAATCCACGCATCCACAGTTGCCTTTACACCTCCCCCACAGGTGCATCACCACCATATTTCCATGCCAGAGTGACCCCTGACTGGCTCCTCCACCAGGCATCTCATCTCTACCCTGTTAGCTCAGCATACGCTACCAACATGTCTTGATGATTTGGCTTTCTCTGTTCTCCTGATTTGTAGCTAGTCAATTTATTTTACATGTCCTGATGGGCACAAGTTAGGTGAGGAGCCATGGTGCGGGGAAAGGGAAATCTTGGAGAGGGCTAGACATGGGAAGAACCTGTGTATACATTGCACAGTATTAAGGACCACAAAATTGAGTGGAGTACTTAAGCGTACTCGATGACTATGGCGGGACATACATTAAATGAGAGAAGGGTAGCCGCGGTAAGAGTTGATGTATACCTGCTGTTTGCAATATAGGACCATACATTGAGTGAGTACAGTAATTAAAGATACTTGAGGATCGGCACTCTGGCCGGTCATACTTCGAATGTAAGCCGTTCCATTTTAGACGCATGTACAAAAATGCCGGTGCATCGGTAGAAAGCAAACCCCTACTTTTATAAGCAGTATAGATAACATCAACAGCTAGGTATAGCTTAATTGCATGTGCTTATGTGAACTATATAATTAATTAATGTTGGCATGTACAATGTTGATATATGATTGACACAAGCTATATGCAATAGCAAAGCAACTCGGCCTCTTATAGTGCACCTACGTGCTTATATTTTAGTTTTTTTTGTAACTCACATCATGCATGTGCTTTCGACTAACATCTTTTTCTGATATCATGATTTGCAGCCAAAGCGTTGGAGCTATTTTTGCAAGACTTATGCGATAGGACATATAACATCACTGTTGAAAAAGGGGTCAAAACAGTGAGTTCATCACATCTGTAAGTTTCCTTGACCTTGTATGTTTTGTCATATCGAAACACCTTTTTGTTTGACTGGATAGATAATTTATATTACCATATGAAACTTCTTGATTAGTATGGCAAAACCTTGGAAGCATTACCATTCGTCATTTTGATTTTTCTTGGCAATACATTGTGCTTGCAATTTTGTACCTATAAATTGTTTCCTCAAGTTCAGTTCTAATGTCATATTCTGTCGCTTGTGTAGTTTATGTAGTGTCCAAATATACCAATGAGCAAGTTGCTCAGTAACACTACAAATATCACATGGGGAAATAACATCGTTTCACTGATGACATACCGTCAGGATCCACCTTTCATTGTCACATTGGCTGTTATTTTTCAATTTGCAGCTTTACTAAACAAATTCACTTGTATAACAAACATCAGAAGTGAAAAGCTTTGACGTACTGATATTGCTAGTACTCTTTCACAATGACGTTTTCAGGAACAACAAATATGGGCTAACTCCTTTTGAACTGAATTTAATGTCATAGTTGGTTAGCTTATATGTCAATCCTATTTAGTAACTGATTGGGCCCTGGTGCTACTTTGTGCCAAAATCAGCAGCGTGTTATATGGATTATGGAAGCTGTAAAAGTACCTTCCCTGATACATGTTTTGAACTAAAAGAGAGAGGTAGATAAGCATGTGTCTTGTGGTGGTCTATGCTGATTTTGGGGTATTACCGTCTTGGTGGGGGTCCTCAGGGACATGCAGTTGGGTGGTGGTTGCATCATTTCAATTTGTGGTAGAAATGGGACTTATTTTCTTGATCCTGATATGTATTATTTCCTTGAGCAAAACATTTGTTTTTTTTTCTGACGGTCCCATTGTCTCATTCCGTATTATGCTATTACAGGAAACAGTGCATTCATAGTTACGATGTGTATGATTTTTTGAAGAACGTTTCTAGCAAAGTTCCAGATTTGGGTGCACCTGATTCTAGTGTTGATGATAAGCTTGGCAAAAGAAGGTATGGTTCCAAATTGTGGTTAATTAGAGTCTGATATGAACTTTAATAATTGGTTAATTTGAGTTTATATGAACTTTAATAATTGCTGAAATGTCATCAGGAAACATGGTGAAGATGAAAGCGAGGAGGAATCGAAGCGGACAAGAAATGTTAGTCTCTCTGACCTGTACCTTTTCTGTATATGTTACACTTACATGTACATTTTTGTGATTTTAGTATGAGCTCAGGATTTTCATTTTCTCTGCTATTCAGCCTGTAGCTTGTTTCGTATGTCACAGAATATATGATCACCCCATCTTATGTCGCCCATTCGACCTCCTTTTGCTGATAAAAGTTTTGCACATGCAGGAGGCAGCATGCCACACAAGCAATGGCAGAGGGCGTGGGAGGGGACGTGGGAGAGGTCGCCGTGCTGGGCGTGGAGCTGAGAGGGAGATTGAACACCATGAATTAGGTTGTGCCCAATTTAGCAAACCAGGCCACCTGAAGGTAGAGATTGCAGACGTTGTTCTGGACACAAGTGAAACCAAAGAGCATACCCCTTTGAGCAATGCCAGGGCCTCCTTAAGGAACATTGACTTGAACTTAGATCTTGCTGACTACGAGGAGGATACAGTGGCGCCGCAAGTCCAGCCTTCAGCTCCTGTGGTGACCGTGGCACCGCAAGTCCAGACTTCAGGACCATCGGTTTCACAGTTGAAAGAAGAAGTGGAGACCAAGGATTTCCTGGGCTGGCAAATGCCTGAGATGAACAAGATGGCCATGGACCCGGTCCAGTTTGCGTTGTCGTCAAACCATAGATTAGAAGAGGACGAAGACTATGACAATGAAGAATGATGTGACTCTAGTTTGAGAAGCTGATAGGTAGACATGACATGATGTACATCCTAGCAGGCCCAGCTTGACAATGTAGTAGCAATTCTCTTGTAGTATGTGTACTGGCAGATGCTGCAGAAGTAATTTAGGATGTGACATATGTTGATTGCTCAATAGCCAGTAGTAGCTAGTATTTTGTGTAGCAACTATATAGTGTAGCAACTATATAACTAGACAGGTTCTCCGGTTGTAAATCATGGTTGCTTTTAGATCAAATGCTATGTCATAATCCTTATGTTAGCTCTTCCGAGGTTCCACTCTTCCAGGTGGATATTTTCTCTTGATTTAGTTATTAATAATCTTGTGTTATTTGTGATTTTTCCTCTTCCAGGTGGATTTTTTCACTTGCTTTAGTGATTAATAATCTTGTGTTATTTGTCTTCCAGGTGGGATTTTTCCAATCTTGTGTTATTTGTGATTTTTTCTCTTCCAGGTGGGATTTTTCTCTTGCTTTAGTGATTAACAATCTTGTGTTATTTGTGATGCAAGACATCAAGCTTTGGTGATATGTTAGAGGTGAATTGCAAGCAAGCAAAACACTAGTGGGAATCATACACATCAGGCAGGAAGCATGTTTATTTCATCATATTACACCAGTATCCAGTGAGGCTGGCATGCTTTTGATAGGCTCCAGCCACAAGCTTGAGCAGTTCAGCTCACATAACATGTTTATTTACATCTTTTCAGGCGGCCGGCTTGAACTCCTGGAGCTGCTTGAAGTTCTCCCAGGCCTTCTCCCACACCTTGGCCTCGTAGAGCTTCTTGGCGCCGCCTTCCTTGACCTCGATGGTGAAGTAGTGCATGCACCCGGCCACCACCTGCTGCCTCACCTTCACCAGCCTCTCGAACTCCAGCAGCGCGTTCTGCGCACAACAAAATTCACCACCGGTCCATCAGGTTGATCAATTACAGTTACAGTTAATTTTATCAGACGCCAAATGGCTTGGATCGGGTCGGGTGGGGGATGATCTTACGGCCTTGGTGTTGTGCTCGGCGACGGCGAAGCGCGCGAGCTCGATGGTCTCGAGGTCGTTCTCCCGCCCCGCCGGCGCGTCCTGGACGCCGCCCAGCAGCACGCCGCGGCCGCGTAGCCCCCCGCCCTGCGCCGCCTCGGCCATCGCCGCCGTGCGTCCGGAGGGCGCGCTGAGCCGAGAGAGGAGTGTGCGACGGATGGTCGCTGCTGAGAGTCTGAGAGAGAACAGATCTATTCCGTGAGCCGAGACGTTGTTGATCGAGGGAAGTTGGGGACGGGACTTTATAGCGACGTGGGGGGTAGAGGGATTCCGTTTTTGTGCGCGACGTGTGATCTGCGGGGGCTCGAGCGCGACAGCTATAGGCGACGGACGGGCCGGACGCTGTACGCGGCAGCGGTGGGGCTGTGCGTCGACGCGACGGACGCGGTACGCAGCAGCGCTGGCTGTGCGATGCCGACGGCGACGGTGATGGATGCGTTGCAATGCTTTTTTTTTTTTTTTTTGAGGATGGATGCGTTGCAATGCTTAGCTCCGAAGGCAAGTGCTGACGAAGAAAAGAACAGCAGACCCGGTGAAACGGTTGTTTATCTATCCCTGGAAAACAATATGTATGCGTTTGGTAGGCTGCATTAGGCCTAGCCAGGCTCGGGCGTGCAGAATTCGGCCTGGGTCACCCGCATCTAAAATCTGGCCCGCATGAATCTCAGAGCAGGCTGAGACTGGCTCTGGAGGAATGGCCGAATCGGCAATTTTTTACGAGTTGGGCTCACTCGAGCCATGCATGGGGAAGAGCGGGAGACGACATGCCGTCTCTAACTGTCCTTGCTCCTTGCAATCACCACACTCGACAATTCACACGCACTGTCTCCCCCCTCGCCTCACCGCCCGTTCAGTTTCTCCGATGGCAGAGTCGTCATTTAGCCGCGCAGCCCGTGAAATCCCGTTTTGCGGTGAGCCACACCCCTCCCGATGAACAGGACCACTGTTTCGACCGTAGGAGGTCGAAGAGAAGTCGGTTTCCTCCGTTTTGCGGTACGCCACACCCCTCTCGATCAACAGGAGAAACGAGGTGTTTCTCCGTTTTGCGGTACGCCAGACCCCTCCCAGTGAACAGGATCCCGTTTCGACTGTAGGCGGTCGAACAGAAGGCCATTTCCTCCATCTCGCGGTACGCTAGGCCTCGTTTCGGCCGTTCCGTCCAAGCCGGTTGGCTCCCGATGAACAGAACGCATTTTGTTGCCTCCAGATGAACACGACGCAGTTTCTCTGTTTCGACCCAGCCGGTTGGTTGCCGATGAACAGGACGTCGTCGCTGCTCTCCGCTGCCTCTCCATGTACATGAGCCTTGGCCGTACATATGCGCGAGTAGGCGTTCGAGACCCTGCTCGTATGTGCGTACATGGCCGTATTTACTTTCTTGCACCCTGGCTGTATGTACGTGTACACGATATAGACGGGATTACTTGACATGCTACGCCCGCGCCTCTAATACAACACGTGCCCTTCCTTCCTCGACCATGGTTCATCGCTGCAGCCTGCAGATAGACCGATCGACCAAGATGTACGATATCGTCACGACTGCATGCATAATCCTACGTACGGTTTGACCGGGTGGGTCCCAGCTGTCAGGGAGGTAAGGAGGCACTTTCTTGCGTGCGAAGATATAGCTAGTGGGTCCCAGCTCTTAGGGGGAGAATCATATTTTTCCCCATAATATGGACGCACTTCCTTGAGTGCGAAGATGTAGCTGGTGGGTCCCAACAGTCAGGGGGAAACGTTTTTTTCGCGAAATACGGCGGCCGGTCCGGTGGGTCCCTGCTGTCAGGTGGAGGAATCATTATTTTCCGCGTAATAAGAAGGCACTTCTTTGCTGCGGCCGTGGACCCAGCTGTCAGCCTCTCCACGTACAGTACTCCTTCGATGGAAGTCGTTCCTTGACCACATTGACCACGCCGCGCCGAGATTACCAAGGCGGTGGACGACGACGAGGCCTAGAAAGGGGACGATGTGGAGCCGGGGAAGACGCGGCAGTGGATGCCCACGCGAAGAGGAATACGAGGGTTGACTGGTTTGACTGTGGTGTGAGGCTACCGTCACGGTAGAATAACAGGGGTTGTGGGTGAGTAGAGGGATGGCCTGGCCAGAGGTTGGAGTAGGGTGGGGCGGTCAGGCCTACGCAGCAGCAGTGCCGGCCACGGGAGGCAGGAGCAGGCGGCACGACCGACGCTGGTTTGGGCGGCTGGAGCAAGAAGACCAGAGGTTGAAGAAGCACTATGGCCGTTTGATGGACATCGTACGGTCATTGGAGCTAGAATCGTTCATATTGACTAAGTTGACAAAGCGCTCCGTCCGCGTCAACTTAGTAGGCCCATAAGCCAGCCTCCCATTATGGTGGGTCCCAGCTAGCAGGGAAGTATTCATTTTTTGTGCGTAATAAGGAGGCACTTCCTTGCGTGATAGCTGGTGGGTGCGAGCTGTCAGCGGAGGGAACGTTTTTTTCGCGAAATACAGAGGCCCTTCTGGTGGGTCCCAGCTGTCAGGTGGAGGAATCATTATTTTGCGCATAATAAGGAGGCATTTCCTTGTGTGCGGTCGTGGACCCAGCTGTCAGCCTCTCCACATATAGTCCACTTCCGATGGATGTCGTTCGTTGACCACATTGACCACGCCACGCCGAGAGCACCGGGGCGGTGGACGACGGCGAGGCTTAGGAAGGGAACGACACAGAGCCAGGGAAGACTTGACAGTTGTTTCCCACATGGAGGGGAGTACGAGGGTTTACTGGTTCGTCTGTCGTCGCCGGAGAATAACAACGGGTTGTTGGGAAACGTAGTAATTTCAAAATTTTCCTACGCACACGCAAGATCATGGTGATGATATAGAAACGAGGGGAGAGTGTTGTCTACGTACCCTCGTAGACCTAAGCGGAAGCGTTGACGCAACGTAGAGGAAGTAGTCGTACGTCCTCCCGGTCCGACCGATCCAAGCACCATTTCTCGGCACCTCCGAGTTCTTGACACGCCAGACAGCTCGATGACACACCCTCGATCTCCAATCCAAGAGAGGCTCAGGGGAGTTCCACAAGACGACGGCGTGGTGGCGATCTTGATGTTCTCCAGCCAGCGAGGCTTCGCCTAAGCACCGCTACAATATGACCGAGGTGTAATATCGTGGAGGGGCACCGCACACAGCCTAAGGAACGATCAATGATCAACTTGTGTGTCCTAGGGTGCCCCTACCCCGTATATAAAGGAGGGAGGGAGGAGGTGGCTGCCCAAGGAGGGCGCCATATAGAGGAGGAAACCTACTCCAAGTAGGTTTCCCCTTTTTCCTTATCTTATTTGGAGGGAAGGAAGGAGTACTAGTAGTAGGAAGGAGTACTAGTAGTAGGAAAGGAAGAGGGGAAGGAGAAAGGAAAGGGGGCCGCCCCCTCCCCAATTCGATTGGGCTTGGGGCGCCCCTCCCTTGCTCCTTCTCCTTCCTCCTACATGGGCCCAATAAGGCCCATATACTTCCCGGGGTTCGGTAACCTCCGAGCTCCAGATATTCCCAAACTCTTCCTAACCTTTCCGGTGTCCAAATATATCCGTCCAATATATCAATCTTTATGTCTCGACCATTTCGAGACTCCTCTTCATGTCCGTGATCATATCCGGGACTCCGAACAAACTTCGGTACATCAAAATACATAAACTCATAATATAATTGTCATTGAAACCTTAAGCGTGCGGACCCTACGGTTCGAGAACGATGTAGACATGACTGAGACATGTCTCTGGTCAATAACCAATAGCGGGACCTGGATGCCCATATTGGTTCCTACATATTCTACGAAGATCTTTATCGGTCAAACCGCACAACAACATACGTTGTTCCCTTTGACATCGGTATGTTACTTGTCCGAGATTCGATCGTCGGTATCCAATACCTAGTTCAATCTCGTTGTCTCTTTACTCGTTCTGTAATACTTCATATCATAACTAACTCATTAGTTACATGCTTGCAAGGCTTAGGTGATGAGCATTACCGAGAGGGCCCAGAGATACCTCTCCGACAATCGGAGTGACAAATCCTAATCTCGAATTATGCTAACTAAACATATACCTTCGGAGACACCTGTAGTACTCCTTTATAATCACCCAGTTACGTTGTGACGTTTGGTAGTACCCAAAATGTTCCTCCGGTAAACGGGAGTTACACAATTCTCATAGTTACAGGAACATGTATAAGTCATGAAGGAAGCAATAGCAGAATACTAAACGATCAAGTGCTAAGCTAACGGGATGGGTCATGTCAATCACATTATTCTCCTAATGATGTGATCCCATTGATCAAATGACAACACATGTCTATGGTTAGGAAACATAACCATCTTTGATTAATGAGCTAGTCAAGTAGAGGCATACTAGTGACTATATGTTTGTCTATGTATTCACACATGTATCATGTTTCCGGTTAATACAATTCTAGCATGAATAATAAACATTTATCATGATATGAGGAAATAAAGAATAACTTTATTATTGCCTCTAGGGCATATTTCCTTCAGTCTCCCACTTGCACTAGAGTCAATAATCTAGATTACACAATAATGATTCTAACACCCATGGAGTCTTGGTGCTGATCATGTTTTGCTCGTGAGAGAGGCTTAGTCAACGGGTCTGCAACATTCAGATCCGTATGTATCTTGCAAATCTCTATGTCTCCCACTTGGACTTGGTCCCGAATGGAATTGAAGCGTCTCTTGATGTGCTTGGTCCTCTTGTGAAATCTGGATTCCTTTGCCAAGGCAATTGCACCAAGATTGTCACGAGAAGATCTTCATTGGTCCCGATGCACTAGGTATAACACCTAGATCGGAAATGAACTCCTTCATCCGACTCCTTCATTTGCTGCTTGTAAGCAGCTATGTACTCCGCTTCACATGTAGATCCCGCTACGACGCTTTGTTTAGAACTGCACCAACTCACAGCTCCACCGTTTAATATAAACACGTATCCGGTTTGCGATTTAGAATCGTCCGGATCAGTGTCAAAGCTTGCATCGACGTAACCATTTACGACTAGCTCTTTGTCACCTCCATATACGAGAAACATATCCTTAGTCCTTTTCAGGTATTTCAGATGTTCTTGACCGCTGTCCAATGATCCACTCTGGATTACTTTGGTACCTACCGCCAAGCTTATTGCTAAGCATACGTCGTGTCTAGTACACAACATTGCATACATGATAGAGCCTATGGCTAAAGCATAGGAACACCTTTCATTTTCTCTCTATCTTCTGCTGTGGTCGGCATTGAGTTTGACTCAACTTCACACCTTGTAGCACATGCAAGAATCCTTTCTTTGCTCGATCCATTTTGAACTTTTTCAAAATTTTGTCAAGGTATGTGCTTTGTGAAAGTCCTATTAAGCGCCTTGATCTATCTCTATAGATCTTGATGCCCAATATGTAAGCAGCTTCACCGAGGTCTTTCATTGAAAAACTTTTATTCAAGTATCCCTTTATGCTATCCAGAAATTCTATATCATTTCCAATTAATAATATGTCATCAACATATAAAACTAGAAATGCTACAGAGCTCCCACTCACTTTCTTGTAAATACAGGCTTCTCCAAAAGTCTCAGATAAAACCATATGCTTTGATCACATCACAAAGCGTTTATTCCAACTCCGAGATGCTTGCACCAGTCCATAAATGGAACGCTGGAGCTTGCACACTTTGTCAGCACCTTTTGGATCAACAAAACCTTCAGGCTGCATCATATACAACTCTTCTTCTAGAAATCCATTCAAGAATGCAGTCTTGACATCCATTTGCCAAATTTCATAATCATGAAATGCATCAATAGCCAACATGATTCGGACAGACTTAAGCATCGCTATGGGTGAGAAAGTCTCATCGTAGTCAACCCCTTGAACTTGTTGAAAACCTTTTGCAACAAGTCGAGCTTTGTAGACAGTTACATTACCATCAGCGTCAGTCTTCTTCTTAAAGATCCATTTATTCTCAATGGCTTGCCGATCATCAGGCAAGTCAACCAAAGTCCATACTTTGTTTTCATACATGGATCCTATCTCAGATTTCATGGCCTCTAGCCATTTTATGAATCTGGGCTCATCATCGCTTCCTCATAGTTCGTGGGTTCATCATGGTCAAGTAACATGACTTCCGAATAGGATTTCCGCACCACTCAGTGCGGATCTTACTCTAGTAGACCCACGAGGTTCAAGAGAAACTTGATCTGAAGTTTCATGATCAATATCATTAGCTTCCTCACTAATTGGTGTAGTTGTCGAGGAACCGGTTCTTGTGATGAACTACTTTCCAATAAGGGAGTAGATACAGTTATCTCATCAAGTTCTACTTTCCTCCCACTCACTTCTTTCGAGAGAAATTCCTTCTCTAGAAAGGATCCGAATTTAGCAACGAAAATCTTGCCCTCAGATCTGTGATAGAAGGTGTACCCAATAGTCTCCTTTGGGTATCCTATGAAGACACATTTCTCCGATTCGGGTTCGAGCTTATCTAGTTGAAGTTTCTTCACATAAGCATCGCAGCCCCAAACTTTGAGAAACGACAACTTTGGTTTCTTGCCAAACCACAGTTCATAAGGCGTTGTCTCAACGGATTTTGATGGTGCCCTATTTAACGTGAATGCGGCCGTCTCTAAAGCATAACCCCAAAACGATAGCGGTAAATCGGTAAGAGACATCATAGATCGCACCAAATCAAGTAAAGTACGATTGCGACATTCGGACAAACCATTTCGTTGTGGTGTTCCAGGTGGCGTGAGTTGCGAAACTATTCCACATTGTCTCAAATGTAAACCAAACTCGTAACTCAAATATTCTCCTCCACGATCAGATCGTAGAAACTTTATTTTCTTGTTACGATGATTTTCTACTTCACTCTGAAATTCTTTGAACTTTTCAAATGTTTCAGACTTGTGCTTCATGAAGTAGATATACCCATATCTGCTCAAATCATCTGTGAAGGTGAGAAAATAACGATATCCGCCACGAGCCTCAACATTCATCGGGCCACATACATCTGTATGTATGATTTCTAATAAATCTGTTGCTCTCTCCATAGATCCGGAGAACGGTGTTTTGGTCATCTTGCCCATGAGGCACGGTTCGCAAGTACCAATTGATTCATAATCAAGTGATTCCGTAAGTCCATCAAGA
This sequence comes from Aegilops speltoides, assembly GCA_021437245.1. Taxonomy (NCBI): domain Eukaryota; kingdom Viridiplantae; phylum Streptophyta; class Magnoliopsida; order Poales; family Poaceae; genus Aegilops; species Aegilops speltoides. Next base: position 390,593,000 of record CM038141.1, read on the forward strand.
TGGAGTTTCTTCATGCGTTTACACGATATGACCTAAACGGCAAGTTGCCACAAATATGTTGCACTATCATTATCAACTCTGCATCTTTTGGCTTCAACATTATGAATATGTGTATCACTACTATCGAGATTCAATAAAATAGACCACTCTTCAAGGGTGCATGACCATAAAAGATATTACTCATATAAATAGAACAACCATTATTCTCTGATTTAAATGAATAACCGTCTCGCATCAAACAAGATCCAGATATAATGTTCATGCTCAACGCAGCACCAAATAACAATTATTCAGGTCTAAAACTAATCCCGATGGTAGATGTAGAGGTAGCGTGCCGACCGCGATCACATCGACTTTGGAACCATTTCCCACGCGCATCGTCACCTCGTCCTTAGCTAATCTTCGCAATCCGTAGTCCTGTTTCGAGTTGCAAATGTTAGCAATGTAACCAAATATCAAATACCAGTGCTCTGCGAGCATTAGTAAGGTACACATCAATAACATGTATATCACATATACCTTTGTTCACTTTGCCATCCTTCTTATCCGCCAAATACTTGGGGCAGTTCCGCTTCGATGTCGATCGCTTGCGGAGAAGCACTCGATTTGTGCTTAGGTCCAGACTTGGGTTTCTTCTCTTGAGCAGAGAACTTGTTTGCTATTCTTTTGAAGTTCCCTTCTTCTTCCCTTTGCCCTTTTCTTGAAACCAGTGGTCTTGTTGACCATCAACACTTGATGCTCCTTTTGATTTCTACCTCCGCGTTTTCAGCATCGCGAAGAGCTCGAATAGTCTTGTTCATCCCTTGCATATTATAGTTCATCACAAAGCTCTTGTAGCTTGGTGGCGATGATTGGAGAATTACATCAATGACGCTATCATCCGTAAGATTAACTCCCGCTTGAATCAAGTGATTATTATACCCGCACATTTTGAGTATATGTCACCGATGAATCTTTCTCCTCCATCTTGCAGTTGTAGAACTTATTGGAGACTTCATATCTCTCAATCCGGGCATTTGCTTGAAATATTAACTTCAACTCTGGAACATCTCATATGCTCCATGACGTTCAAAACGTCGTTGAAGACCCGGTTCTAAGCCGTAAAGCATGGCACATGAACTATAGAGTAGTCATCAGCTTTGCTCGCCAGACGTTCTTAACGCCGCCGGTTACATCAGCAAGCAGTTCGGCACCCAGCGGTGCTTCCAGACGTAACTCTTCATGCAGCAATGAGGATAATCCTCGAGTTACGGACCCGATCCGTGTAATTGCTACCATCATCTTTCAACTTTGCTTTCTCAAGGAACGCATTAAAATTCAACGGAACAACAAAGACGAGCCATCTATCTACAAACAAACATAGACAAGCAAAATACTATCGGTACTAAGTTCATGATAAATTTAAGTTCAATTAATCATATTACTAAAGAACTCCCACTTAGATGACATCTCTCTAGTCATCTAAGTGATTACGTGATCCAAATCAACTAAACCATGTCCGATCATCACGTGAGATGGAGTAGTTTCAATGGTGAACATCTCTATGTTGATCATATCTACTATATGATTCACGCCGACCTTCGGTCTCCGTGTTCGAGGCCATATCTGTATATGCTAGGCTCGTCAAGTATAACTTTGAGTATTCCGCGTGTGCAACTGTTTTGCACCCGTTGTATTTGAACGTAGAGCCTATCACACCCGATCATCACGTGGTGTCTCAAAGAGGAAGAACTTTCGCAACGGTGCATACTCGGGAGAACACTTCTTGATAATTAGTGAGAGATCATCTTAAAATGCTACCGTCAATCAAAGCAAGATAAGATGCATAAAGGATAAACATCACATGCAATCAATATAAGTGATATGATATGGCCATCATCATCTTGTGCTTGTGATCTCTATCTTCAAAGCACCGTCGTGATCACCATTGTCACCGGTAGCGACACCTTGATCTCCATCGTAGCATCGTTGTCGTTCGCCATCTATTGCTTCTCGACTATCGCTACCGCTTAGTGATAAAGTAAAGCAATTACAGTATGTTTGCATTTCATACAATAAAGCGACAACCATATGGCTCCTGCCAGTTGCCGATAACTTCGGTTACAAAACATGATCATCTCGTACAATAAAATATAGCATCACGTCTTGGCCATATCACATCACAACATGCCCTACAAAAACAAGTTAGACGTCCTCTACTTTGTTGTTGCAAATTTTACGTGGCTGCTACGGGCTTAAGCAAGAACCAATCTCACCTACGCATCAAAACCACAACGATAGTTTGTCAAGTTGATGCTGTTTTAACCTTCGCAAGGACCGGGCGTAGCCACTCTCGTTCAACTAAAGTTGGAGAAACCGACACCGCTAGTCACCGTGTGCAAAGCACGGTGGTAAAACCAGTCTCGCGTAAGCATACGCGTAATGTCGGTCCGGGCCGCTTCATCCAACAATACCGCTGAACCAAAGTATGACATGCTGGTAAGCAGTATGACTTATATCGCCCACAACTCACTTGTGTTCTACTCGTGCAAATAACATCAAACCATAAAAACCTAGGCTCGGATGCCACTGTTGGGAAACGTAGTAATTTCAAAATTTTCCTACGCACACGCAAGATCATGGTGATGATATAGCAACGAGGGGAGAGTGTTGTCTACGTACCCTCGTAGACCGAAGCGGAAGCGTTGGCGCAACGTAGAGGAAGTAGTCGTACGTTCTCCCGGTCCGACCGATCCAAGCACTGTTACTCCGGCACCTCCGAGTTCTTGACACGCGTACAGCTCGATGACACACCCTCGATCTCCAATCTAGTAGAGGCTCCGAGGGGGAGTTCCGTCAGCAAGACGGCGTGGTGACGATCTTGATGTTCTCCAGTTGCAGGGCTTCACCTAAGCACCGCTACAATATGACCGAGGTGTAATATCGTGGAGGGGGGCACCGCACACGGCTAAGGAACGATCAATGATCAACTTGTGTGTCCTAGGGTGCCCCCCTACCCCCGTATATAAAGGAGGGAGGGAGGAGGTGGCCGGCCCAAGGAGGGGGCGCGCCATAGGAGGAGGAAACCTACTCCAAGTAGGTTTCCCCTCTTTTCCTTATCTTATTTGGAGGGGGAAGGAAGGAGTACTAGTAGTAGGAAGGAGTACTAGTAGTAGGAAAGGAAGAGGGGGAAGGAGAAAGGAAAGGGGGGCCGGCCCCCCTCCCCAATTCGGATTGGGCTTGGGGGGGGCGCCCCTCCCTTGCTCCTTCTCCCTTCCTCCTACATGGGCCCAATAAGGCCCATATACTTCCCGGGGGGTTCCGGTAACCTCCCGGAGCTCCGGTATATTCCCAAACTCTTCCGGAACCTTTCCGGTGTCCAAATATATCCGTCCAATATATCAATCTTTATGTCTCGACCATTTCGAGACTCCTTGTCATGTCCGTGATCATATCCGGGACTCCGAACAAACTTCGGTACATCAAAATACATAAACTCATAATATAATTGTCATCGAAACCTTAAGCGTGCGGACCCTACGGTTCGAGAACGATGTAGACATGATGAGACATGTCTCGGTCAATAACCAATAGCGGGACCTGATGCCCATATTGGTTCCTACATATTCTATGAAGATCTTTATCGGTCAAACCGCACAACAACATACGTTGTTCCCTTTGTCATCGGTATGTTACTTGTCCGAGATTCGATCGTCGGTATCCAATACCTAGTTCAATCTCGTTACCGACAAGTCTCTTTACTCGTTCTGTAATACTTCATCTCATAACTAACTCATTAGTTACATGCTTGCAAGGCTTAGGTGATGAGCATTACCGAGAGGGCCCAGAGATACCTCTCCGACAATCGGAGTGACAAATCCTAATCTCGAATTATGCTAACTCAACATATACCTTCGGAGACACCTGTAGTACTCCTTTATAATCACCCAGTTACGTTGTGAAGTTTGGTAGTACCCAAAATGTTCCTCCGGTAAATGGGAGTTACACAATTCGCATAGTTACAGGAACATGTATAAGTCATGAAGGAAGCAATAGCAGAATACTAAACGATCAAGTGCTAAGCTAACGGGATGGGTCATGTCAATCACGTTATTCTCCTAATGATGTGATCCCATTGATCAAATGACAACACATGTCTATGGTTAGGAAACATAACCATCTTTGATTAATGAGCTAGTCAAGTAGAGGCATACTAGTGACTATATGTTTGTCTATGTATTCACACATGTATCATGTTTCCGGTTAATACAATTCTAGCATGAATAATAAACATTTATCATGATATGAGGAAATAAATAATAACTTTATTATTGCCTCTAGGGCATATTTCCTTCACGGGTGTGGGTGAGTAGAGGGATGGCCAGTTTAGCGATGAGAGTAGGGTGGGACGGTGAGGCCTGCGTGGTAGCATAGCCGGCCACGGGAGGAGGGAGCAGGCAGTCCTGCTGACGCTTGTTCAAGCGGCTGGAGCAGGAAGAGCAGAGATTGAACAAGCATGCCGGCCATTGGATGGACATCCAATAGTCACTGCTCTTGTGCATTGACTAAGTTGACACCGCGTAGCGTGTGTGTCTTTTTTTTTAGGAAAGCGTACGCGTCAACCTATAGTAGGCGCACAAGTCAGCCTCAAATATGTGGAAAACAACATACAACCCATCTGCCATTATTTCTAATAAGGTTTGCTAATTCTTAAGGTTTTTTGAGCCCATACTTTTTTTGTTAGCATTACAGTCCATATTGCGGCCACTGTTAAAAAATTATAGAAAATTTTGCATATTTCGGTGCGGTCGAACAGTTTTTAATCCTGAAATTTTGACTCACATTCAAACTAATTTTAAAAATAAATTTATATCAATATAAAATCCAAATAATTTTCCACGCATAAAAACTAATGGAATTTAAAATCTCGAAATGAAAAAAAATTGAAACTAATTGTCGGTTTGATGTGTTTTAAAAATGTACATCCCATTTATCATTACTGATAGCTCATTTTCTGGGCAAGCCGAATGAAGCTCTCCTCGTCTTGAAAGATTTGCAGCCCAGCAGGGCTGACAAAAGCAAGTAGGCCTCGGTTGGGTATTCTGCAAAAGAACAAAAAAACTTTGCTAGCCATTTTTAGAAAGAAAAAAACTACTGGGCTGGTCTTGTGGTAAACATAAAAGAAAAGGCTGGCTAGACAGGTCACCCTGCACAGCCCTGTTGACACACTGCTTCCGTCTCAAAAACAAAAATAACTGGGCGAGCTGCTGGGTCCCTGGTGTCAGCCTCTCGTTGTGCAATTCTCTCGTTTACTGACTACGTTGACAATGACATGGGACCCAGATGTCAGAAATCCATTAGGAGGAACCATTTTTTTGTCTTGAAATAAGGAGGAACTTGCTTGCGTACTGCCATGACCCTGGTGGGTCCTTGCTGTCATCCTCTCCACGTACAATCATCTCCTGATTGTGTACGCGTCAACCTAGTAGGCCCACAAGTCAGCCTCTAAACCCGTGGCGGACAAATACAACCCATTTAAAAAAATAACAGCCCATTCCATACGTTCAAACGGAAAGTTCAACATTCAGAGCAAAGTAATAGGTCTGATCCAGATATAGAGTACTGAACTTCCATGTTGACAACCATCATAGCCAAGTTAACTATCTACTCCCAGTAATACTCTAGTAGTGTACAAGTACTAACTTACTCTTAGCTAACTAGACGATGCCGGCCGCCATCTGCGGTACACGCTAAACATTGGCACTAACGTCCTCCTCCTTGCCTCGGACTTGACATAGGTGCGATAGGGTGCGTTGCTTGCGCGCGTTGGACCTTTCCATGCCGGTGTGGTCCATCGAAGCTTCGGCTTCTAAGCGGGAAACCCACTTGACGAGCTGGTAGAAAAATTCAGCGTCGCGAACGCGTGCGAGCCCGACAACCTCCAGGGCTATTTGCCGGGCACCGACTGTTTGAGAACGTAGTAATTCAAAAAAATTCCTACGATCACACAAGATCTATCTAGGAGATGCATAACAATGAGACCAGAGAGTGTCTCCACGTACCCTCGTAGACCGAAAGCGGAAGCGTTTAGTAACACAGTTGTGTAGTCGAACGTCTTCACAATCCAACCGATCCAAGTACCGAACGTACGACACCTCCGTGTTCAGCACACGTTCAGCACGATGACGTCCCTTGAGCTCTTGATCCAGTTGAGAACGAGGTAGAGTTCCGTCAAAACGACGGTGTGGCGACGGTGTTGATGATGGTACCGACGCAGGGCTTCGCCTAAGCACTATGACGATATGACCGAGGTGTTAAACTGTGGAGAGGGGCACCGCACACGACTAAGAGAACAACTGTTGTGCTTTGGGGTGCCCCCTTGCCCCCGTATATAAAGGAGGGAGGAGGAGGAGGCCGACCTAGGAGGGGCACGCCTATAGGGGGTCCAACTAGGATTCCCAATTCTAGTTGGAGTCCCCTTCCTTTTCCAAGAAAGGGAGAGAGGGAAAGAGGTGGAGTCCCCCTCCTAGTCCAATTCGGACCAGCCATGGGGGGGGGGAGGGGGGGCGGCCACCCTACGGCCCTCCTCTCCCTTTCCACTAAAGCCCATAAGGCCCATTAATACCACGGGGTCCGTAACCTCCGGTACTTTGAAAAATTCCCGAACTCTTCCGAAACCTTTCCGGTGTCCAAACATAGCCTTCCAATATATCGATCTTTATGTCTCGACCATTTCTACACTCCTCGCCACATCCGTGATCTCATCTGGGACTCCGAACAAACTTCGGTCATCAAAAACACATAACTCATAATACAAATTGTCATCGAACGTTAAGCGTGCAGACCCTACGGGTTCGAGAACTATGTAGACATGATCGAGACACATCTTTGATCAATAACCAATAGCGGAACCTGGATGCTCATATTGGCTCCTACATATTCTACGAAGATCTTTATCGGTCAAACCGCATGACAACATACGTTGTTCCCTTTGTCATCGCTATGTTACTTGCCCGAGATTTGATCATCGGTATCATCATACCTAGTTCAATCTTGTTACCAGCAGGTCTCTTTACTCATTCTGTAATACTTCATCCCGCAACTAACTCATTAGTCACATTGCTTGCAAGGCTTATAGTGATGAGCATTATCGAGAGGGCCCAGAGATACCTCTCCGAAACACGGAGTGACAAATACTAATCTCGATCTATGCCAACCCAACAAACACCTTCGGAGAAACCTGTAGAGCATCTTTATAATCACCCAGTTACATTGTGACGTTTGATAGCACACAAGGTGTTCCTCCGGTTCGGGAGTTGCATAATCTCATAGTCCGAGGAACATGTATAAGTCATGAAGAAAGTAGTAGCAATGAAACTGTAACGATCATAATGCTAAGCTAACGGAGGGTCTTGTCCATCACATCATTATCCTAATGATGTGATCCCATTCATCAAATGACAACACATGTCTATGGTTAGGAAACATAACCATTTTTGATAAACGAGCTAGTCAAGTAGAAGCATACCAGGGACACTATGTTTTGTCTATGTATTCACACATGTACTAAGTTTTCGGTCAATACAATTCTAACATGAATAATAAACATTTATCCTGATATAAGGAAATATAAATAGCAACTTCATTATTGCCTCTAGGGCATATTTCCTTCACCGACATCCACATAGTTGGCCTAGTTGCGGTCGCTGTGCTCGCGACTTAGAGCGTCGGTGTGCTGCTGCTCCATGCCCCGTTGGTGGCACAAATCGGTGATACGCTGCTCCTCCGCCAGGCGGTCGCGTTCCAACAAGTCCTCATACTCCGCATTGCCATCTAAAGATCGATAGAATGCCTCCTCCACCCATATGCCTTCCGGTGAAAAACCGAACACTAGTTCCGGCGATGACCGTCTCCGGCGTTGCCTACTGCGGACATGCGGGGGCATGACGGACGTGGCAAGAGCGAGGACAAGTGGTGAGCGATGTTGGGCCAGTGGGGGCTTATGAGGATAGGGCGAGTTGGGTGATGGTGCCATCGGAGAATTCCGGGAGCAAGTAATTATAGGCGGAAGGTAGGTGAACCAGCGTGTCGAAGGAAACACGACAGTCATCGCGGTCATCAGAATTCAATGCATAAGCAGGCATGGCTTAGCGTGCCTTCTTGCCGTGGAAAACTACAAAAACTGAAATTATGACTGTGTCGTCCCGTCCCGTCCTGTCAGTGGACCGTCCCATCCGTGCTGGGTCGCACGTCAGCATGGCGGCCAAACGAGTGCGCTCGATTCATCCAGATGAGTACCTGCGTGATCCGCTGGTTATTCGCGTAGGATCGAGTCGGTCGGATAGTGTATGTGTAAGATCGTAATAGCGGATGAATGTTCACTGGGAGATAATGCATTTGTGAACGTTTTTGCTGGCAGTTTCTTCAGATTCGCATGGCATTTTCTTCAGAACGGCATGTCAGTTTCTTCAGAGGAAAGCATTTTTATTCAAAAAACTGCCACTTTGGATCTTGCGTCGCAACTAAAGCTGCCAGGAGCGTATTAGTAGGCTAGCTAGTGATCGATCAGTAACTTGTAAACACTGAGCGAACAGAAATAAGGAACTACTAGTAACTTGTAAACACTAAGAACACAAAGGATCATGCTGTGCACAGTAGTAAGAGCCGATCCGTTCGAAATGTTCACACGAGACTCACATGCCTAACATTGTAATACACATTAGTAGCCCAAATTCACAACCAACTAGTACGATTCCCATACATAAGATCAACATGTTAATGCATCTCGATGATTCACAGATCATATACAAATATGTAGCTCCAAAAGTAAAGATCTAGAAAAATATATGTTCTTCCTACTAACATGGATGCTTCTCTGGGCCAACATTCAGTACAAAGTGAAAGACAAATTTGTTTGTGAAGTCTACAATTCCTCTTGCAAATGCAAGTGGTTTCACCAACAGCTGGAACCATGAGAATGAACCACACATGATGGAGGAACATCCACTGTAATATGATTTGGCCTTCTCTCGATCACATGGCGAGACTATTTTCGGAATACAAACTTTAACTTAGGAAAAATGATGCCCATTGTATAATCAGACCAAAGCAATGAAGCACCTAGTGTTGGCCAATAAATAGTACAATACTACTTTTGTGCAGTCCATGAAGTGAGTATCCAATCTTTCTGTGTCTATTTTCAAATGGCACTGCATGCAGTGACTACTATTCTCTTGTGCAGTTCCACCAAAATTACAGTCACTTCGTTTGTTTGCCAAATAGCAACAGGCAGACATCTGTTTACACAAATATCAAGCAGCTAGTAAACATATACCCACCTTGTATTTTCGTTTTAAACATGTCTCTTCCGCTTAGCATCTGTCATGTTTTGCACCGGACAATGATACTGTCATGTTTTGCCCTGGACAATTTTGTACTGAATTGATTTGCTGGTACATAGCAGAAATATAACGCCTATTCTTCATCAGACCAAGGATATCCATGTTCGCAGTGATGGAAGAGGTGAAATCGATACAACCAAAATTGAGCATCCAATCATTGAATCATGTCCTGCACCTCCAATGTAGGTCCACCCTGCCAATAAATTCACATGCAAACCACTAATATTACTATCTAATGACAGTACAAAAAGAGTAGCGAGATAGTAGCAAACCATGTACCTTCGTAATGAACAGCTCATAGTGCCACCAATTGGATATAACGGTTTGGAAGAAAACATGCTCCTAATGTTGAATCATTTGGACTTTTTGTTTAGTTGCACTAAAATCGAGCATCCCTATTTGCATAGATATTGAAAGTGTGATTACTATAAAAGTGGCACTAGTTGAAGCATAGACTCACAAATATAAGTATTCCAATTTCTTAATGGGAAAAGGTAGCAAGACTGTTTCTAACCACCTGTTTGAAGGAATAAATAAGGCAATAGCGGCTGATGTCAGGAAGGCATACATAGTATTTTCTTAAAAACTGAACCATTCCTAACCTTTCCTCTTTTTAAGCATATTTTGTGTAGTTCAACTAAAATAAAATGCCATCACCGCCTTGACAATTCAGTGACACTGTCCAAAAAGAAATGACTTACATCATGATGTCAGGTATGTAATCGACAAGCATTAGAGACAAACATGTAGACCTCCTCCGATAACATAATGAACATTAATTTTAACAAAGGTGTGACTAGCTTTACCGAGATAATTTGAGTGAACTCTACACCCTCTGTTCCTTAATATAAGACGTTTTCGTGGTTCAATTTAAAGTACCCAAACGTCTAGTATTTAGAAAAACTGGTAGTAGTTTTCTTGAGCACATATCTGGGAAAGCTTGCCACACTTTATATATGTCCATACGCTAATGAAACACTATTCGAATAGTACAAATATACATTAATCCATAGGCTAGTGCAACAGTAGAGTAGTTTTTTATTACGGGGTACAGTACAATGGTTTTACTGTACAGATTTCCATAAGCTAGCACTGGAATATTTCTATAAGCATTAACAATACAAAATGTAAAGGTAACAAGTTTCAGCATTGGTATACTAGCTGTGCAACAACATTAAACCAAATACAAAAGTCTGAAGGTAACTAGCGTTATTAACTAATGATAGTATAAAAAATTGCAAACCATGTACCTTCAAGGTAAATATCATTTCGAACTCGAGGGGACCTCAAAATTGCTATCCCAATCTTGATAACCGATCAAACATAAAAACTTGATCGAACGAATCAAGAGAACAACCAGAGGAGGAGGTGCCCACTCTTGACCTTTCCTCTTGTCTTCATAATTTTTTGTTGGGTGATTGATCGATTTTGGTCCTGTGCATAATTGCTTGTTGTAATGGGCTCAAATTATCTAGTTGGGCCTACAAAAATGTTCAAACTTTAGTGGGCCCATTAAGTTAATGGGCCGTAACCAGGCCGAAAGTTAATGCTCGACCCTGTTAACTCCCGGGTCGTTAACAGGACGACATCGAAGCGGGCAACAGGTGGGCCCATTTGATTTCACGGGCCATTAACAGGCCGATACTAAGGTCGAGCTACATTTGTTCCAACTATACTGTGGGCCTTTAGCAGGACGAAAGAGACATCGGGCTCGTACTATACCATGAAGAGCATGGGCCGCTAAGAGGCCGAAAGTCAGGTCGTACTGTATATGGCCCAACTGCGTTGTGGGCCTTTAGCAGGCCGAAGGAGAAACCAGGCTAGTATTGGACCATGAAGAGCATGGGCCGTTAAAAGGCCAAAACTCAGGTCCGACTACAAATGGCCTGCAACTTCTTGAGCTTGCGTTGGTTTTCCCCTTGAAGAGGAATGGGTGGTGCAGTAAAGTAGAGATAAGTATTTCCCTCAGTTTGAGAACCATGGTATCAATCCAGTAGGAGATAACGCACAAATCACCGAATACTTGCACAAACAGTCAAACAACTTGCACCCAACACGATAAAGGGGTTGTCAATCCCTTCAGGGTTACTTGCAAAAGTTAGATCTGATAGAGATAGATAAACGATAAAGTAAATATTTTTGGTATTTTTGGTTTATAGATCGGAAAGTAAAAGATTGCAAAATAGTAGATCGGAAACTAATATTGTAGATCAGAAACTTATATGAAGGAAAATAGACTCGGGGGCCATAGGTTTCACTAGAGGCTTCTCTCAAGATCGCAAATAATACGATGGGTGAACAAATTACTGCCTAGCAATTGATTGAAAAGCGCAAAGTTATGATGATATCTAAGGCAATGATCATGAATATAGGCATCACGTCTGTGTCAAGTAGACCGAAACGATTCTACATCTACTACTATTACTCCACACATCGACCGCTATCCAACATGCATCTAGAATATTAAGTTCATAAAAATGGAGTAACGCATTAAGTAAGATGACATGATGTAGAGGAATTAAATCAATCAATATGATGAAAAACCCATCTTTTTATCCTTGATGGCAACAATACAATACGTGCCTTGCTGCCCCTACTGTCACTGGGAAAGAACACTACAAGATTGAACCCAAAGCTAAGCACTTCCCCATTTGCAAGAAAAACCAATATAGTTGGCCAAACCAAACCGATAGTTCGAAGAGAATTACAAAGATATCAAATCATGCACAAAAAAATTCAGAGAAGACGCAAATAATATTCATAGATAAGCTGATCATAAATCCACAATTCATCGGATCTCAGCAAACACACCTCAAAATAGTATTACATCGAATAGATCTCCAAGAACATCGAGGAGAACATGATATTGAGAATCAAAGAGAGATAAGAATCCATCTAGCTACTAGCTATGGACTCGTAGGTCTGTGGTAAAGTACTCACGCTTCATCGGAAGGGCAATAGAGTTGATGTAGAAGCCCTCCATGATCGAATCCACCTCCGGCAGGGTGCCGAAAAAGGTCCCTAGATGGGATCTCACGGGTACAGAAGGTTGCGGCGGTGGGAAAGTGTTTTCGTGGATGCTTCTGGTGGTTTGGGGATATATGGGAATATATAGGCGAAAGAATTAGCTCAGGAGGTGCACGAGGGGCCCATAAGGGTTGGGGCGCACCCTACCCCCTGGGCGCGCCCTCCGTCCTTGTGGACTCCTCCTGGCTCCTCCGACTTCATCTTCAAGTCTCCTGGTTTTCTTTTGGTCCAAGAAAGATCATCGCGAAGGTTTCATTCCGTTTGGACTCCATTTGGTATTCCTTTTCTGCGAAACTCAAAAACAAGGGGAAAACAGGAACTGGCACTGGGCTCTAGGTTAATAGGTTAGTCCCAAAAATAATATAAAATAGCATTTGAAACATCCAAAGCAGATAATATAATAGCATGGAACAATCAAAAATTATAGATACGTTGGAACAATATCAAGCATACACAAGCTTAATTCCTGCTCGTCCTCGAGTAGGTAAATGATAAAAATAGAATTTTTGATGTGGAATGCTAACTAACATATTTATTCATGTAATTTTCTTTATTGTGGCATGAATGTTCAGATCCGTAAGATCCAAAAAAAAGTTTAATATTGACATAAAAACAATAATACTTCAAGCATACTAACAAGGCAATTATGTCTTCTCAAAATAACATGGCCAAAGAAAGCTTATCCCTACAAAATCATATAGTCTGGCTTACTCGATCTTCATCACACAAATCATGCACAACCCCGATGACAAGCCAAGCAATTGTTTCATACTTTTGATGTTCTCAAACTTTTTCAACTTTCACGCAATACATGAGTGTGAGCCATGGACATAGCACTATAGGTGGAATAGAAGGTGATTGTGGAGAAGACAAAAAGAAGGAGATAGTCTCACATCAACTAGGCGTATCAACGGGTTATGGGGTTGCCCATCAATAAATATCAATGTGAGTGAGTAGGAATTGCCATGCAATGGATGCACTAGAGCTATAAGTTTATGAAAGCTAAAAAAGAAACTAAGTGGGTGTGCATCCAACTCGCTTGCTCACGAAGACCTGGGGCAATTTGAGGAAGCCCATCAGAATATACAAGCCAAGTTCTATAATGAAAAATTCCCACTAGTATATGAAAGTGACATCATAGGAGACTCTTTATCATGAAGATCATGGTGCTACTTTGAAGCATAAGTGTGGTAAAAGGATAGTAACATTGTCCCTTTTCTCTCATTTTTTTTATTTGGGCCTTATCTCTTTTTTTGGCCTTTTTTCGTCTGGAGTCTCATCCCGACTTGTGGGGGAATCATAGTCTCCATCATCCTTTCCTCGCATGGGACAGTGCTCTAATAATGAAGATCATCACACTTATTTACTTACAACTCAAGAATTACAACTCGATACTTAGAACAAAATATGACTCTATGTGACTGCCTCCGGTGGTGTACTGGGATGTGCAATGAATCAAGAGTGACATGTATGAAAGAATTATGAACGGTGGCTTTGCCACAAATACGATGTCAACTACATGATCATGCAAAGCAATATGACAATGCTGAAGCGTGTCATAATAAACAGAATGATGGAAAGTTGCATGGCAATATATCTCAGAATGGCTATAGAAATGCCATAATAGGTAGGTGTGGTGGCTGTTTTGAGGAAGGTATATGGTGGGTTTATGGTACCGGTGAAAGTTGTGCGGCACTAGAGAGGCTAGCAATGGTGGAAGGGTGAGAGTGCGTATAATCCATGGACTCAACATTAGTCATAAAGAACTCACATACTTATTGCAAAAATCTATTATTTATCAAAATGAAGTACTACACGCATGCTCCTAGGGGGATAGATTGGTAGGAAAAGACCATCGCTCGTCCCCGACCACCACTCATAAGGAAGACAATCAATAAATAAATCATGCTCCGACTTCATCACATAATGGTTCACCATACGTGCATGCTATGGGAATCACAAACTTTAACACAAGTATTTCTCAAATTCACAATTAATCACTAGCATAACTCTAATATCACCATCTTTATATCTCAAAACAATCATAAGGAATCAAACTTCTCATAGTATTCAATGCACTTTATATGAAAGTTTTTATTATATCCCTCTTGGATGCCTATCATATTAGGACTAAATTTATAACCAAAGCAAATTACCATGCTGTTTAAAGACTCTCAAAATAATATAAGTGAAGCATGAGAGTTCAATAATTTCTATAAAATAAAACCACCGCCGTGCTCTGAAAAGATATAAGTGAAGCACTAGAGCAAAATTGCCTAGCTCAAAAGATATAAGTGAAGCACATAGAGTATTGTAATAAATCGCGATTCATGCGTGTCTCTCTCAAATGGTGTGTACAGCAAGGATTATTGTGGCAACTAAAAAGCAAAGACTCAAATCATACAAGACGCTCCAAGCAAAACACATATCATGTGGTAAATAAAAATATAGCCTGAAGTAAATTTACCGATAGACGAAGACTAAAGAGGGGATGCCTTCCGGGGCATCCCCAAGATTAGGATCTTGGTTGTCCTTGAATATTACCTTGGGGTGCCTTGGGCATCCAAAAGATTAGGCTCGTGCCACTCCTTATTCCACAGTCCATCAAATCCTTACCCAAAACTTGAAAACTTCACAACACAAAACTCAACAGAAAATCTCATAAGCTCCACTAGTATAAGAAAATAAATCACCACTTTTGGTACCGTTGTGAACTCATTATTTATTTATATTGGTGTAATATCTACTGTATTCCAACTTATCAATGGTTCATACCCCTCGATAATACCCATAGATTAATCAAAATAAGCAAATAACACATACAAAACAGATTCTGCCAAAAACATGACAATCTGTAGTAATCTGTAACTCTCGAATACTTCTATAACTCCAAAAATTCTGAAACATTAGGACGACCTAAGAAATTTGTTTATTAATCTTCTGCAAAAATAATCAACTCAAAAACATGCTTCTGTGAAAAATGAAAATTATTTTCCTGGGCGAATTTTTTTCTGTTTTCTAGCAAGATCA
This sequence comes from Aegilops speltoides, assembly GCA_021437245.1. NCBI lineage: Eukaryota > Viridiplantae > Streptophyta > Magnoliopsida > Poales > Poaceae > Aegilops > Aegilops speltoides. Next base: position 390,608,437 of record CM038141.1, read on the forward strand.
AAACAACTATCACCGTAAGCCATCCCAAAGGTCTTACTTGGCACAAACACTAATTAAAACACAAAACCACATATAACCAGAGTCTATATGAATTATTTATTGCAAAACAGAACCTAAAAAGCAAAAACAAAAATAAAATTGGGTTGCCTCCCAACAAGCCCTATTGTTTGACGCCCTTAGCTAGGCATTGATAATTTATGATGCCCACATGAAAGATAACAATTGAAACACAAAGAGAGCATCATAAAACATGTGAAAAAGAAGTTTAAGTCTAACATGCTTCCTATGCATAGAGATTTTATTAGAAAACAAATCAAGACAAGCAAAAACCACCATATGCAAGGAAGAAGAAAGAAACAATAGCGATCTCAACATAACAAGAGGTAATTTTGTAACATGAAAATTTCTAAAACCATATTTTCCTCTCTAATAATAATTAGATGTAGGATCATAATCAAATTCAACAATATATCTATCACATAAAATTTTCTCTTCATGATCCATATGCATGCAAAGTTGACACTATTCTGAAATAGTGGGATTATCATAAAATAAAGTCATGACCTCTCCGAACCAACTTTTATCACAAATTTCATAAGATTGAATATTCTCCAAATATGTGGGATCTAAATTTGACACTCTTCCAAACTCACTTTCAATATTATTGCAAACATTATTATTAATCTCATATTCATCATGTGGCTTAAATAAATTTTCAAGATCATAAGAAGAATCACCCCGATCATGATCATTGCAACAAGTAGTAGACATAGCAAAATCAGCATCCCCAAGCTTAGGGTTTTGCATATTATTAGCACAATTGACATTAATAGAATTTATAGTAACATCATTGCAATCATGCTTTTTATTCAAAGATCTACCGTGAATCACTTTATAAAGCACTTCATCACAATTTCTAGATTCACGGATTTCAAACAAAACTCCATAAAGTATTCTAGTGCACTAAACTCACTAGCAATTGGTTCATCATAATTGGATCCTTTAAAAATATTAGCAAGTGGATGGGGATCCATAAACTCTTAGCAAGCAAAGATGCAAGCAAAAAGAAGGCACATGGTAACACAAGATTGAATGAAAGAAGGGCGAAAGAAACGGGCAAATCTTTTTGAAAATCGTTTTAGAAGTGGGGGAGAGGAAAATGAGAGGCGAATGGCGAATAATGTAATGCAAGAGATGAGAGTTTATGATGTGTACTTGGTATGTCTTGACTTGGCGTAGATCTCCCCGGCAACGGCGCCAGAAATTCTTCCTGCTACTTCTTGAGCTTGCGTTGGTTTTTCCCTTGAAGAGGAAAGGGTGATGCAACAAAGTAGAGATAAGTATTTCCCTCAGTTTAAGAACCAAGGTATCAATCTAGTAGGAGACGATGCACAAATCACCAAATACATGCACAAACAATCAAACAACTTGCACCCAACGCGATAAAGGGGTTGTCAATCCCTTCACGGTTACTTACAAAAGTGAGATCCGATAGAGATAGATAAACGATAAAGCAATTTTTTTTGGTATTTTTGGTTTATAGATCGGAAAGTAAAAGATTGCAAAATAGCAGATCGGAAACTAATTTGTAGATCAGAAACTTATATGAAGGAAAATAGACCCGGGGGACATAGGTTTCACTAGAGGCTTCTCTCAAGATCGCAAATAATACGGTAGGTGAACAAATTACTGCCGAGCAATTGATAGAAAAGTTCAAAGGCATGACAATATCTAAGACAATGATCATGAATATATGCATCACGTCCGTGTCAAGTAGACCGAATCGATTCTGCATCTACTACTATTACTCCACACATCGACCGCTATCCAGCATGCATCTAGAGTATTAAGTTCATAAAGAACGGAGTAACGCATTAAGTAAGATGACATGATGTAGAGGAATTAACTCAAGCAATATGATGAAAACCTCATCTTTTTATCCTTGATGGCAACAATACAATACGTGCCTTGCTGCCCCTACTGTCACTGGGAAAGGACACCGCAAGTTTGGACCCAAAGCTAAGCACTTTTCCCATTGGAAGAAAAACCAATCTAGTTGGCCAAACCAAACCGATAGTTCGAAGAGAATTACAAAGATATCAAATCATGCATAAAAGAATTCATAGAAGGTTCAAATAATATTCATAGATAAGCTGATCATAAATCCACAATTAATCGGATCTCGGCAAACACACCACAAAAAAGTATTACATCGAATAGATCTCCAAGAACATGGTAATCAAAGAGAGAGAAGAAGCCATCTAGCTACTAGCTATGGACCCGTATGTCTATGGTAAACTACTCATGCTTCATCGGAACAACAATAGAGTTGATGTAGACGTCCTCCCTCATTGAATTCCCCTCCGGAAGGGTGCCGGAAAAGGTCCCTAGCTAGATGGGATCTCACGGGTACATAAAGTTGCGGTGGTGGAAAAGTGTTTTTGTGGATGGTTCTTGTGGTTTGGGGATATATGGGAATATATAGGCGAAAGAATTAGGTCAGGAGGTGGACGAGGGGCCCACAAGGGTTGGGGCGCGCCCTCCGTCCTTGTGGCCGCCTCGTGGCTCCTCCGACTTCATCTCCAGGTCTCCTGGTTTTCTTCTGGTACAAGAAAGATCATCGCGAAGGTTTCATTCCGTTTGGACTCCGTTTGGTATTCCTTTTGTGCGAAACTCAAAAACAGGGGAAAGCAAGAACTGGCACTGGGCTCTAGGTTAATAGGTTAGTACCAAAAATAATAAAATAGCATATAAATGCATATAAAACATCCAAAACAGATAATATAATATCATGGAACAATAAAAAATTATAGATATGTTGGAGATGTATCATGGGCCAACTCAGTTATGGGCCGTTAACAGGCTGAAAGAAACACCGGGCCGGAAATTGGCCCAACACTTAAATGGGTCGCTAAAAGGCCGACATATGTACATCCTGAAAATTGGCCCATCCCTTAAATGGGCCATAACCGGAGGAAACCACATTGGCCGAAATTGAGCCCAAATATATAGCGGGCTACTAACGGGCTCGAACTGACGATGGGCTGGAATGGTGTCAAATCATTAACGGGCCATTGACGGGCCGAATTGGCACATCTTGTATAGGCCATGGGCTTAAATGGAGGTGACACAAGTAGGCCTTATATGGGCCGACCTGCTAATTTTTATTGGGCCGGCCTTTTTCACTGGAATGGGCTACTGTTGGGCCTTGCCATGTGCACACATATCATAAGCACCTCCCATACTATGAGTGGATGATATGTGTCCCAACGCTGAGCCGACATGTGGATCCTCCGGCGAATGAGAATTTTACACATGGAAAATCTGAAAGAAAATATGCCCTAGAGGCAATAATAAAGTTATTATTTATTTCCTCATATCATGATAAATGTTTATTATTCATGCTAGAATTGTATTAACTGGAAACATGATACATGTGTGAATACATAGACAAACTTAATGTCACTAGTATGCCTCTACTTGACTAGCTCATTAATCAAAGATGGTTATGTTTCCTAACCATAGACATGAGTTGTCATTTTATTAACGGGATCACATCATTAGGAGAATGATGTGATTGACTTGACCCATTCCGTTAGCTTAGCACTTGATCGTTTAGTATGTTGCTATTGCTTTCTCCATAACTTATACAAGTTCCTACAACTATGAGATTATGAACTCTGAAAGTGCAACTAATCCTCGGGTGGTTTTGGTAATTAATAACAACATATATATCATTGAACTAATATTTTCTTGAGAATCATTTCAGAAAGTTCAGTGATATGGGTATGGCAATGACTGAAGAAGTGGACCCCTCAAAATGCTAAGGAAAACATTGGCAAAAGCTCAAGACTCCATTTTTGGTTTAGTGATCCAAGATCACATTGAGTCCATAGGAAAGCCAATACTATTAAAAGGGGATGGGGTTATGTTAATGATCTGGTTGCTCAAAGTGCTTAGTGATACATCTCCCAAACCATCAGCAATCTTTCATTCCAACATACACTCATAAGTAATCTCGGTCCCACCGATTTCCTAAACTCAGTCACACCGAGATGAACCACCTCAGCCACAAAGCCAAACCCTAGATATTTCGGATTTTCCGATTCGAACTCGGTCTCACGAAACTAGTGTTGCCAAGCTTCAGAACCTTCGTCATCAAATCGGTGTCACCGAGATGATAAAGTCGGTCCCACCGAGATTGGCAAACCCTAGTCTTTGGAAGAATCGGACTCACCGAGATTGTATTTTCGGTCCCACTAAAATCCCAACGTTCACAAGATTTGAACTTTCGGTCTCACCGAGTTGTCAACTTCGGTCGACCGAGATTGGTCAAATGTGTGTAACGGTTGGATTTTGTGTGGAGGCTATAAATACCCTCCACCTCCTCTTCATTCGTGGAGAGAGCCATCGAAAGAACTACCACTCCTACCTTACATTTCGAGAAGAAAACTACCTACCCTTGTGTTGAGATCAAGTTGCTCCACTCCCACCATATGAAACTTGATCTCTAGCCTTCCCAAGTTGCTTTCCACTCAATCCTTTCTTCCACCACGGCCAAATCAGTGAGGAGAGTTGAGTGTTGGGGAGATTATCATTTGAAGCACAAGAGCAAGGAGTTCATCATCATCAACACCATCTATTACCTTTTGGAGGGTGGTGCCTCCAAGATTGGTTAGGTGTCGCTTGGGAGCCTCCGTCAAGATGTGGAGTTGAACCAAGAAGTTTGTAAGGGCAAGGAGATCGCCTACTTCGTGAAGATCTACCCCGAGTAAGGCTAGTCCTCCGTGGGCGTATGCCATGATGGCATAGACAAGGTTGCTTCTTCGTGGACCCTTTGTGGGTGGAGCCCTCCGTGGACTCTCGCAGCCGTTACCCTCCGTGGGTTGAAGTCTCCATCAACGTGGATTGACGATAGCACCACCTATCGGAACCACGAGAAAAATCTCCGTGTCTCCAAATTGCGTTTGCTCTTCTCCACCTCTCTTTACTACATGTGCAATTTACTTTCCCCTGCCAATACTCTAGAATTGCATGTGTAGGGTGATACTTGACTTGATCATCATCTTGAAATCTACCAAAACTTGTCTTAATCAAAAGGCTGAATTTTTATATTCTCAAGTAGTCTAATCACCCCCCCTCTAGACATACTTTCGATCCTACAAGTGGTATCAGAGCTTTGGTCTCCATTGTATTGGTTTCCATTGCATTGGACTCCATAAGCTTGGTTTCACAACCTAGGAGAGTATGGCGTCTAGTGAGGGTAATTTTCGTAGAGGTCCTTACTTTGATGGTTCAAACTTTGCTAGTTGGAAGCATAAAATGAAAATGCATATTCTTGGACATAACCCTGCCGCATGGGGCATTATTTGTGTTGGCTTGCAAGGTGAATTCTTCGAGGAAGGAAAAGTTCCGGATCGTGAAGCCACAGCGGATGAATTGCGGATGTTGCAAAACAATGCTCAAGCTTGTGACATTCTCTTCAATGCTTTGTGTCCCGAGGAGTTCAACAAAATCAGCCGTCTTGAGAATGCAAAAGAGATTTGGGATACTTTGGTCGAAATGCACGAAGGTACCGAGTCCGTGAAGGAATCAAAGCTAGATGTTCTTCAAGGTCAACTTGACAAATTCAAGATGAAGGAAGGTGAAGGAGTCACTGAAATGTACTCTAGGCTTGCTCTCAACAAATGAGATTGCCGGCTTAGGAAGCAAAGAAATGACCGACCGATTCATCATCAAGAAGATTCTCAGAGCTTTGGATGGAAAGTATGACACCGTGTGCACTTTGATCCAAATGATGCCAAACTACAAGAATCTCAAGCCTACCGAAGTCATTGGAAGAATTGTTGCTCATGAGATGACACTTAAAGATAAGGAAGAGCTTCACAACAAGTCAAGTGGTGCTTACAAAGCTACAGTTGAAGCTCCCACAACCTCAAGTGACAAGCTAGTTTCCAATGAAGAGATAAGCCTAATGGTGAAGAACTTCAACAAATTCTACAAGAGTAGAAGCAAGGAAAGAAGCTCAAAGTCTAGATCATATGATGAAAAGAGATCTTCTAGTCGTGATCGAAACTGCTACAATTGTGGAAGACCGGACACTACTCAAATGAGTGTTCGGCTCCCCACAAGAGAAGAGAAGAATCTCCAAGAAGAAGAAGCTCAAGAGAAGAGTCACCTCGGAAAGAGAGAAGGAGTAGAGATGATCGTTATGAGCGAAGATCCTCTCGGAGAAGCAAGGATTCGGAGAGGAAAGACAAGTCATCAAGGAGCTACACAAGAAGAAAACATCAAGCTCATGTAGGTGAATGGGTCTCGGCTCCAACTCCGACAATCATTCGAAAGAAGCTATCACTCCAACTCCGAATCTGATCAAGATGAAGGTGTTGCGGTCTTGCTCTCGTATCCTCCAACTCCAACTCCTATGACTTATTTGATTCACCAAATGAGGGAATTGGAAGATGCTTCATGGCTAAAGGCCCCAAGGTATCACACCCTGAATTCATTGACTTTGATAGTGATGAGGATGACTTGCTTGGTGAAGATGAGCTTTTACATGACAAATCTAGTGAGCCTAGTAATGATGAACATGCTAGTAGTCTTTATAGTCGAGAAGAGTCGAATGACAATGCTATGAAGGAGATTGAGCGTCTAACTAAAGAACTAAACACTCTTAAGTTAGCTCATGAAACAACTCAAGAAGATCATAGAGAGCTCTTAAGATCTCATGAGAAGCTACGCTCGAGAAGCTCAATCTAGAGCAAGAACATGAGTTTCTAAAAGCTATCAATGACGATCTTGAAAGAAGAGTTCTTCATATCTTGCCAAACGACTTCTCTTGTCTAATCTCTTGCCACCTATTAAAACTAAGCATGACAAGCATAAGAAAAATTCTTCATCTAGTAGTAACAATAACCATGCTAAATCAATATTGTTGCTTCTAGTAGTTCTCTTGATTCCACTAACAATGTTTCAAGCCAAGTTACACTTGAGCAAGAAAATAGTTTATTGAAAGGGATTATAGAAAAGGTGTCTACAAGAGCCTTGCGGAAGCAAGAACTTTGAGGAAATTGTTACGCAAGCAAGGAAGGCACCGGAAGAATCAAGGAATTGGTTTTGAGCGAAAGTTCAACGCCAAGGGTGTTGAATGGGAAGAAGGTCAATATCCCACTCCAATGTTTGTTTCTCAAAAGGAGAAGTATGATCCTACTTCTTCCAATGTGGAACAAGCTCAAGATGACCTTCCACCACAAGACCACAAGCTAAAAGGCAAGGACAAGCTTCAAGAGGAGATTGATGCATTTATTGAAGCACCTAAGGCCATGGTCAAGTGGGTTCCCAAGGAATCGTCAAGTTCTACTTCGTCAAGCTCAACTACTACCCCAAGGATTCCCATCAAGATGATGTGGATCCCGAAGAATAAGAACTAGAGAGTTCTTGAGGGTGACTCCGCCAACATACTTCACTCACATTCATTTTGGCAAGAACTTGTGCAATCAACTTCCACATCTTGCACTAGTTCATGGAGTCACAAACCCTCTTGTTGGTAAGTCAAGGGACAAGGTAATCATTGCTTTCATGGACATCATTTATTGTGAACTTCAATCTATGTCCATGGATATCCTTGTTTGTTCCTTGTGGGACTAACCCATGTAGGTATTGAAAGTGCCGAATCCAAAGGATTGCTCCCAACTCTTGATGATCTTCATCAACATTGAGCATCCACATCTTCAACATCTACATGAAGTCTTCTCGACAACCCAAGGTTAGTTTGACCCTTTAAAGGGTTCTCACATCTAGGGGAGCTTTGCTCTAAAGAATTGAGCTAAAGCATCTTCAAATGATGTGAACACATTAATGCTTTATGTAAAAGTGGTAACCCCACTTGTGCTTAAGCGATGAGTATGACCTATGATCAAATGTTCTCATTTGACTCCTAAGTCAATATACTCATATATAGATGACCTAGTCATCGACAAATTGTGTGATAGTAGCTAGTGTTTTGTTTGTGCATGTTTGACACATATTTCATTTGCTATCTTATTGTGTGAGCATGTTGGATGCATAATTTTATCCATTCAAGGACATCCATTTGTTGCTTTGGTCTTTTGGATTTTTATGACCAAATGGATGGACAAGAATGCCTAAGTTCCTCCCTAGCTATCTATGCTTTCTTGTCTCAAATTCTATTCATGCTTATATCACAAACTTTGATCAAGTCATTTTCGGACCCACCGAGTGAGGAGCACTCGAGCCACCGATCCGTCTAAGACTAAACTTCCAAAACCTTCTAAGTATTTTCGGTCAGACCAACCCACTCAAATCGGACAGACCGAAAGCACTTGGATTGATCTAGGTTTTCACCTCGGTGAAACCGAGTTGTGATTTTCGGCGTGACCGAAGTGTGTAACTGCTTGCAGTTAACCATCTCGGTGCCACCGAGTTTTACAACTCGGTCCCACCGATAGCTAAAGGGTATATATATCCGAGGGCAGCGCGCGTTGATTCATTCTTCAAAACGCCTCGCCCCCAAACCCTTTGCTGCCGTCGCCGTGGTCTCCGGATCGTCTCCGTCGTCGCCTATGCGCCCTCGCCGCAGGTCTCTGTCGCCGTCAACGGACATTCTCTCCGCGCCGTTGCCGCCGTAGAGGAACTCCACCAAGTTAGGGTGAGTTTCGATCCCACTCGTGTTCCCATCTCCGATTCAATGCACGATAGGTTTGCCTAGCATCTTGCCACGTTTGAGATCTTCCATACACCAGATTAGTTCCTTTGAACGAAATTCGAGTAAAAGTTTTAGGGTTAGGTTTCCGCGAATACATCTCGGTAAGACCGATTTTACATTCTCGGTATAACCGATTTGGCCTCTGGCCATTACCTTTGCACCTTCGGTCCAACCGAGTTGTGCAAATCGGTGCGACGAAATGAGGATTTAGTGAAACCCTAGTGTTTTCGGCGGATCGAAACCCACATCGGTCTAACCGAAAGTGGTGTGAATGCTTCGTTTGAACACTTGGATTCACGAATTTTAGACTCGGTCGACCGAAATGCATTCTGTGAAAACCTAAAACTGAAATTTGAACTCATTTTTTTGCAAAATCTTCGAAGTTTGTGATAACTCTTCTTCTCTGCCTATACCTAATCTATTCACAGGTTGTCACCATGTCGATGCCAATGACAGCGAACAGTCTGAATCTCCAATTGCTGATATTCGAGGCGGGCACTAGTCCCGAGGCCAGCAGCTTTTACGATGATGGTGAGAGGAGCACACCAAGTGGTTTGCCTCCTGCTGCCACCAGGGCGGGAAGAAGAAGAATTCTGATGAAGAATATTCTGATTTCATAGCTGAGGAAGAGATCTCCTCCAAGCCTAAGAGGAAAGTGGTTGCCAAAGAGCATCAAGGGCAACAAACCAAGAAAGGCACCAGTAAAGTGAAGAAGTCCACTGTTGCCAAGAAGCTCAGTATGGAAGAAGAAACCTCGAGCAAGGTGAAGAAAACTTCCAAGAGGAAGAGGATTGTGCATGATGAAGCAGCAGATGATGATGATGAGGAAGCACCCCAGCCTCCTCCTCGAAGCCTAAGTTCATGGGCGATGCCATCGAGGCAGAGCACCTTCAAAGTCTAAGCCATCTGCTCCAAAGAAAGGCAGCTCAAGCCAAGCTTCTTTGCCAAGCCCAAGAAAACGAAACATTCCAGCTTCAGAGAAGAAGAAAGACAATGTGCCACCAGTGAGTCGGATGATGAGGCACTGTATTCTTGAAACTTCGTCGAGACGCCAATTCACAATGATGCTCATCCTCGAGCTGAAAACATGAAGGAAAGAAAGGATAGAGGTCTCGGGCTATGGAGACAAGCAGATCCATATCTTTGTGAGGAGAAGGACTGATGTTGACCCAAGGTTCCACACCGAGAGCAGCAGGATTTCTATGAGATCGTGCTTATGGACAAGAAGCCCATCGTTGCGGACACTCGCTATGTTGATGGGCATACATTGATAGTGAAGAGCCAGAGACTTCTTTCCACATGTGCATGAGAGCTTTCTTGCATGTGGTGTTGCTGATTTCGTTGGTCGGTTTGTGATTGGAATGATGAGATGATCATGCAATTCTATGCCACAGCTCATTTCTATCCGGATGGCAGGATTGTATGGATGGTGAAGGTCGAGATTCTCTTCAACTGTTGAAGAATGGGCAGCACTTGCTGAATGCTCCAAAGTCTGAGAGAGAGGATGATGTTGATGTCTATGGTATTCCCAAGAAAAACCATGAGTCTATGAAAAATATGTACAATGAGGTACCAGCTAAGGATGTGGAAATCTGAAGCTCGGCTCGGTGTATCATCTCGAGCAGGTCTACCTACCACAAACACAATTCGAGGCATACCTTGATGCCCAAGTCGAGATCATCGCATGATAAGAGGCTATTCTATCAACATGCTGCATATACTTGATCGAAGGCACCTTTCAAGGTGATGGACACGATAGTTGAGACTATCAAGAGGACTGCAATGACTGAAGAGGTCGTGTGGATTTGCCCGCACATTCAGATGCTTATCAATGCCAAGTTTGGCACGGGCACCTACTTGTTGGAAAGACCACATTTGCCACTGCAGCCTGAGCATGAGGACAATGAAGTTGTGATGACTGAGGATGATCCCACATCTGTTGAAGGTCAAGCAAAGTCTGAAGCTGCCAAACAAGCTAAAGCTGAGAAGGAAGCAGCAGCAGCAGCAGCTAAACCCAAGAGTGTTGGAGAGCAGCTCCTTGAAGCTACCCAGAGAATTGAACAACGCCTGGCCAGCATTGTGCTATCTCAGGAGAGTCTTGAGAGGATTGTTGAAGACAAGATCCATGCTCTGGATGTGAAGCTGACTGAAGTGCAAGTCACTGTCAACAAGCTTGAAGCAGATATTGAGGAAGCTAAGAGGGAGAAGGAAGAACTCATGCGTGAGATGCAAGATGATCTAGTCCAGGATGATTATGAACAGCCTGCTCAGGTTCCTACCAGACCCCGATCAACTGCTATTCCAGTGACAGACACCAGGGCTACAGCATCAGCACCTCCCACAGCTCCATCAGTTCCAGCTCCAGCTCCAGTGACCACTCCTCCAGCTCCACAGACATCAGCTGAAGCCTTTGCAGATGCAGCTATCTCAACTCCATCAACCCAGACAGGAGCCACCAGCAGAGTCCCTAGTGACGTTTAGCTCTATACCTTTCAAACTTTTTAGTAACTTGTTGCCAAAGGGGGAGAAATTGTATAGATCATAGGACTTCGAGAGAGAGTGCTCGCTTTTGCTCTTTCGTTTCATTTGCGGTCTTTTTGAGATACTTTTGAGTTTTTCGAGACATTCTGTGTGTTTGATACTACGTTTGCTCTACTTTGATGAGTGCTTGGTCGTACTATGCCTTAATGTGTGCTTAATGCTTATCATATGCTATTCATATCTTGTATGACCATTTACTCATGTCTTGGTGATTGGGTGCATGCTATTCATTCTTATCATTTTGTGCGCTCCACCAAGATGTATGTGACATGGAAGAGTGACCCATGATCCTAATCGATTGTGCATTTGCATTCAAACGCAAATCTTAAATAATGCACAAATTTAGGGGGAGCTCTTGCTTATCACATACTTCTCAAAGCGATGATATTATTCATTGATTATATCATTTGTCGAAGCTTTGATCTATATGTTGTCATCAATTACCAAAAAGGGGGAGATTGAAAGTGCAACTAATCCCCGGGTGGTTTTGGTAATTAATAACAACATATATATCATTGAACTAATATTTTCTTGAGAATCATTTCAGAAAGTTCAGATATGGGTATGGCAATGACTGAAGAAGTGAACCCCTCAAAATGCTAAGGAAAACATTGGCAAAAGCTCAAGACTCCATTTTTGGTTTAGTGATCCAAGATCACATTGAGTCCATAGGAAAGCCAATACTATTAAAAGAGGATGAGGTTATGTTAATGATCTGGTTGCTCAAAGTGCTTAGTGATACATCTCCCAAACCATCAGCAATCTTTCATTCCAACATACACTCATAAGTAATCTCGGTCCCACCGATTTCCTAAACTCAGTCACACCGAGATGAACCACCTCAGCCACAAAGCCAAACCCTAGATATTTCGGATTTTCCGATTCTGAACTCGGTCTCACCGAAACTAGTGTTGCCAAGCTTCTGTAACCTTCTGTCATCAAATCGGTGTCACCGAGATGATAAAGTCGGTCCCACCGAGATTGGCAAACCCTAGTCTTTGGAAGAATCGGACTCACCGAGATTGTATTTTCGGTCCCACCGAAAATCCCAACGTTCACAAGATTTGAACTTTCGGTCTCACCGAGTTGTCAACTTCGGTCTGACCGAGATTGGTCAAATGTGTGTAACGGTTGGATTTTGTGTGGAGGCTATAAATACCCCTCCACCTCCTCTTCATTCGTGGAGAGAGCCATCGAAAAGAACTACCACTCCTACCTTACATTTCGAGAAGAAAACTACCTACCCTTGTGTTGAGATCAAGTTGCTCCACTCCCACCATATGAAACTTGATCTCTAGCCTTCCCAAGTTGCTTTCCACTCAATCCTTTCTTCCACCACAGCCAAATCAGTGAGGAGAGTTGAGTGTTGGGGAGATTATCATTTGAAGCACAAGAGCAAGGAGTTCATCATCATCAACACCATCTATTACCTTTTGGAGGTGGTGCCTCCTAGATTGGTTAGGTGTCGCTTGGGAGCCTCCGTCAAGATGTGGAGTTGAACCAAGAAGTTTGTAAGGGCAAGGAGATCGCCTACTTCGTGAAGATCTACCCCGAGTAAGGCTAGTCCTCCGTGGGCGTATGCCATGATGGCATAGACAAGGTTGCTTCTTCGTGGACCCTTTGTGGGTGGAGCCTCCGTGGACTCTCGCAGCCGTTACCCTCCGTGGGTTGAAGTCTCCATCAACGTGGATTGACGATAGCACCACCTATCGGAACCACGAGAAAAATCTCCGTGTCTCCAAATTGTGTTTGCTCTTCTCCACCTCTCTTTACTACATGTGCAATTTACTTTCCGCTGCCAATACTCTAGAATTGCATGTGTAGGGTGATACTTGACTTGATCATCATCTTGAAATCTGCCAAAACTTGTCTTAATCAAAAGGCTGAATTTTTATATTGTCAAGTAGTCTAATCACCCCCCCTCTAGACATACTTTCGATCCTACAAACTCCCGTTTACCGGAGGAACACTTTGCATGCTACCAAATGTCACAACGTAACTGGGTGACTATAAAGGAGCTCTACAGGTGTCTCCAAAGGTAATGTTGGGTTGGAATATTTCGAGATTAGGTTTTGTCACTCCGATTGTCGGAGAGGTATCTCTGGGCCCTCTCGGTAATGCACATCACTATAAGCCTTGCAATCAATGTAGCTAATGAGTTAGTTACGAAATGATGCATTACGTAACGAGTAAAGAGACTTGCCGGTAACGAGATTGAACTAGGTATTGAGATACCGACGATCAAATCTCAGGCAACATACCGATGACAAAGGGAACAACGTATGTTATGCGGTTTGACCGATAAAGATCTTCATAGAATATGTAGGAGCCAATATGAGCATCCAGGTTCCGCTATTGGTTGTTGACCAGAAACATGTCTCGGTCATGTCTACATAGTTCTCGAACCCGTAGGGTCCACACGCTTAAGGTTTCGATGACATTTATATTATGAGTTTATGAGTTTTGATGTACCGAAGTTTGTTCGGAGTCCCGAATGTGATTACGGACATGACGAGGAGTCTCTAAATGGTCGAGACATGAAGATTTATATACTGGAAGCCTATATTTGGTAACGGAAGTGTTCCGGGTGAAATCGGAATTTTACCGGAGTACCGGGAGGTTACCGGAACCCCCCCAGGGGCATAATGGGCCTACATGGGCCTTAGTGGAGAAGAGAAGAGGAGGCAAGGGCTGGGACGCGCGCCCCTCCTCCCTAGTCATAGGACAAGGAGAGTGGGGCGGCGCGCCCCTTTCCTTCCTCTCTCCCTCCTCCTTCCCCCCTTCTCCTAGTCCAACAAGGAAAGGAGGGAGTCCTACTCCCGGTGGGAGTAGGACTCCCCTTGGCGCGCCCCCTCCTGGCCGGCCTCCCCCTCCCCCTGGCTCCTTTATATACGGGGGAAGGGTGGCGCAACAATTGATCTCTTGATCTCTTAGCCGTGTGAGGTGCCCCCCTCCACCATAGTCCTCCTCGATAATATTGTAGCGGTGCTTAGGCGAAGCCTTGCGACGGTAGAACATCAAGATCGTCACCACGTCATCGTGCTGACGGAACTCTTCCCCGACATTCTGTTGGATCAGAATACGGGGATCGTCATCGAGCTGAATGTGTGCTAGAACACGGAGGTGCCGTAGTTTCGGTGCTTGATAGGTCGGGCCGTGAAGACGTACGACTACATCAACCGCGTTGTTCTAATGCTTCCGCTTTCGGTCTACGAGGTTACGTGGACACACTCTCCCCTCTCGTTGCTATGCATCACCATGATCTTGCGTGTGCGTAGGAAAATTTTAAAATTACTACGTTCCCCAACAGTGGCATCCGAGCTAGGTTTTATGCGTTGATTTTATATGCACGAGTAGAACACAAGTGAGTTGTGGGCGATACAAGTCATACTGCTTACCAGCATGTCATACTTTGGTTCGGCAGTATTGTTGGATGAAGTGGCCTGGACCGACATTACGCATACGCTTACGCGAGACTGGTTCTACCGATGTGCTTTGCACATAGGTGGCTGGCGGGTGTCAGTTTCTCCAACTTTAGTTGAACCGAGTGTGGCTACGCCCGACCCTTGAGAAGGTTAAAACAACACTAACTTGACGAACTATCTTCGTGGTTTTGATGCATAGGTAAGAACGGTTCTTGCTCAGCCCGTAGCAGCCACGTAAAACTTGCAACAACAAAGTAGAGAACGTCTAACTTGTTTTTGCAGGGAATGTTGTGATGTGATATGGTCAAGACGTGATGCTATATTTTATTGTATGATAGGATCATGTTTTGTAACCGAAGTTATCGGCAACTGGCAGGAGCCATATGGTTGTCGCTTTATTGTATGAAACGCAAACGCCCTATAATTGCTTTACTTTATCACTAAGCGGTAGCGATAGTCGTAGAAGCAATAGATGGCGAAACGACAACGATGCTACGATGGAGATCAAGGTGTCGCGCCGGTGATGATGGTGATCACGACGGTGCTTCGGAGATGGAGATCACAAGCACAAGATGATGATGGCCATATCATATCACTTATATTGATTGCATGTGATGTTTATCCTTTATGCATCTTATCTTGCTTTGATTGACGGTAGCATTTTAAGATGATCTCTCATTATCAAGAAGTGTTCTCCCTGAGTATGTACCGTTGTGAAAGTTCTCCACGTGATGATCGGGTGTGATAGGCTCTACGTTCAAATACAATGGGTGCAAAACAGTTGCACACGCGGAATACTCAGGTTAAACTTGACGAGCCTAGCATATGCAGATATGGCCTCGGAACACGGAGACCGAAAGGTTGAACGTGAATCATATAGTAGATATGATCAGCATAGTGATGTTCACCATTGAAACTACTCCATCTCACGTGATGATCGGACATGGTTTAGTTGACTTGGATCACGTGATCACTTAGATGACTAGAGAGATGTCTGTCTAAGTGGGAGTTCTTTAGTAATATGATTAATTGAACTTAAATTTATCATGAACTTAGTACATGATAGTATTTTGCATGTCTATGTTGATTGTAGATAGATGGCTCGTGCTGTTGTTTCGTTGAATTTTAGTGCGTTCCTTGAGAAAGCAAAGTTGAAAGATGATGGTAGCAATTACACGGACTGGGTCCGTAACTTGAGGATTATCCTCATTGCTGCACAAAAGAATTACGTCCTGTAAGCACCGCTAGGTGCTAGGCCTACTGCAGATGCAACTGGCGACGTTAAGAACGTATGTCAGAGCAAAGCTAATGACTACTCGATAGTTCAGTGTGCCATGCTTTATGGCTTAGAACCGGGACTTCAACGACGTTTTGAACGTCATGGAGCATATGAGATGTTCCAGGAGTTGAAGTTAATATTTTAAGCAAATGCCCGGATTGAGAGATATGAAGTCTCCAATAAGTTCTATAGCTGTAAGATGGAGGAGAATAGTTACGTCGGTGAACACATACTCAAAATGTCTAGGTATAATAATCACTTGATTCAAGCGGGAGTTAATCTTCACGATGATAGTGTCATTGATGAAATTCTTCAATCATCGCCACCAAGCTACAAGAGCTTCGTGATGAACTATAATATGGAAGGGATGGACAAGACTATTCGAGCTCTTCGCAATGCTAAAGGCTGCGGAGGTAGAAATCAAAAAGGAGCATCAAGTGTTGATGGTCAATAAGACCACTAGTTTCAAGAAAAGGGTAAAGGGAAGAAGAAGGAACTTCAAGAAGAACAGCAAACAAGTTGCTGCTCAAGAGAAGAAACCCAAGTCGGACCTAAGCACGAGGCCGAGTGCTTCTACTACAAGCGGTAGTCCTTTGAAGCGGAACTGCCCCAAGTATTTGGCGCATAAGAAGGATGGCAAGGTGAACAAAGGTATATGTGATATACATGTTATTGATGTGTACCTTACTAATACTCGCAATAGCACCTGTGTATTTGATACTGGTTCTTTTGCTAATATTTGCAACTCGAAACAGGGACTACAGATTAAGCGAAGATTGGCTAAGGACGAGGTGACAATGCGCGTGGGAAATGGTTCCAAAGTCGATGTGATCGCGGTCGGCACGCTACCTCTACATCTACCGTCGGGATTAGTTTTAGACCTAAATAATTGTTATTTGAGGCCAGCGTTGAGCATGAACATTATATCTGGATCTTGTTTGATGCGAGACGGCTATTCATTTAAATCAGAGAATAATGGTTGTTCTATTTATATGAGTAATATCTTTTATGGTCATGCACCCTTGAAGACTGGTCTATTTTTATTAAATCTCGATAGTAGTGATACACATATTCATAATGTTGAAGCCAAAAGATGCAGAGTTGATAATGATAGTGCAACTTATTTTTGGCATTGCCGTTTAGGTCATATTGGTGTAAAACGCATGAAGAAACTCCATACTGATGGACTTCTGGAATCACTTGATTATGAATCACTTGGTACTTGCAAACCGTGCCTCATGGGCAAGATGACTAAAACGTCGTTCTCCGGAACTATGGAGCCAGCAACTGATTTATTGGAAATCATACATACCGATGTGTGTGGCCCAATGAATATTGAGGCTCGCGGCGGGTATCGTTATTTTCTCACCTTCACAGATGATTTGAGCAGATATGGGTATATCTACTTGATGAAACACAAGTCTGAAACATTTGAAAAGTTCAAAGAATTTCAGAATAAAGTAGAAAATCATCGTAACAAGAAAATAAAGTTTCTACGATCTGATCATGGAGGATAATATTTGAGTTACAAGTTTGGTTTACATTTGAAGCAATGCGGAATAGTTTTGCAACTCACGCCACCCGAAACACCACAACGAAATGGTGTGTCCGAACGTCGTAATCGTACTTTACTAGATATGGTGCGATCTATGATGTCTCTTACTGATTTACCGCTATCATTTCGGGGTTATGCTTTAGAGACGGCCACATTCACGTTAAATAGGGCACCATCAAAATCCGTTGAGGCGGCGCCTTATGAACTGTGGTTTGGCAAGAAACCAAAGTTGTCGTTTCTTAAAGTTTGGGGCTGCGATGCTTATGTAAAGAAACTTCAACCAGATAAGCTCGAACCCAAATCGGAGAAATGTGTCTTCATAGGATACCCAAAAGAGACTATTGGGTACACCTTCTATCACAGATCTGAGGGCAAGATTTTTGTTGCTAAATTCGGATCCTTTCTAGAGAAGGAGTTTCTCTCGAAAGAATTGAGTGGGAGGAAAGTAGAACTTGATGAGGTAACTATACCTGCTCCCTTATTAGGAAGTAGCTCATCACAAGAAACCGTTCCTGTGACAACTACACCAATCAGTGAGGAAGCTAATGATATTGATCATGAAACTTCAGATCAAGTTACTACCGAACCTCGTAGGTCAACCAGAGTAAGATCCGCACCAGAGTGGTAAGGTAATCCTATTCTGGAAGTCAGGTTACTTGACCATGACGAACCTATGAACTATGAGGAAGTGATGATGAGCCCAGATTCCGCAAAATGGCTTGAGGCCATGAAATCTGAGATGGGATCCATGTATGAGAACAAAGTATGGACTTTGGTTGACTTGCCCGATGATCGGCAAGCCATCGAGAATAAATGGATTTTCAAGAAGAAGACTGACGCTGATGGTAATGTAACTGTCTACAAAGCTTGACTTGTTGCAAAAGGTTTTCGACAAGTTCAAGGGGTTGACTACGATGAGACTTTCTCACTTGCAACGATGCTTAAGTCTGTCCGAATCATGTTAGCGATTGCCGCATTTTATGATTATGAAATATGGCAAATGGATGTCAAAACTGCGTTCCTGAATGGATTTCTGGAAGAAGAGTTGTATATGATGCAACCAGAAGGTTTTGTCGATCCAAAAGGTGCTAACAAAGTGTGCAAGCTCCAGCGATCCATTTATGGACTGGTGCAAGCCTCTCGGAGTTGGAATAAGCTCTTTGACAATGTAATCAAAGCATATGGTTTTATATAGACTTTTGGAGAAGCCTGTATTTACAAGGAAGTGAGTGGGAGCTCTGTAGCATTTCTGATATTATATGTAGACGACATATTGTTAATTGGAAATGATATAGAATTTCTGGATAGCATAAAGGGATACTTGAATAAATGTTTTTCAATGAAAGACCTCGGTGAAGCTGCTTACATATTGGGCATCAAGATCTATAGAGATAGATCAAGACGCTTAATTGGACTTTCACAAAGCACATACCTTGATAAAATTTTGAAAAAGTTCAATATGGATCAGTCAAAGAAAGGGTTCTTGCCTGTATTACAAGGTGTGAAGTTGAGTCAGACTCAATTCCCGACCACAGCAGAATATAGAGAGAAAATGAAAAATATTCCCCATGCTTCAGCCATAGGCTCTATAATGTATGCAATGCTGTGTACCAGACCTAACGTATGCTTAGCAATAAGTTTGGCAGGGAGGTACCAAAGTAATCCAGGAGTGGATCACTGGACAGCGGTCAAGAACATCCTGAAATACCTGAAAAGGACTAAGGATATGTTTCTCATTTATGGGGGTGACAAAGAGCTAGTCGTAAATGGTAACGTCGATGCAAGCGTTGACACTGATCGGACGATTCTAAATCGCAAACCGGATATATGTTTATATTGAAGGGTGGAGCTATCAGTTGGTACAGTTCCAAACAAAGCGTCGTGGCAGGATCTACATGCGAAGCGGAGTACATAGCTGCTTCGGAAGCAACAAAAGGAGTCTGGATGAGGAAGTTCATTTCCGATCTAGGTGTCATACCTAGTGCATCGGGACCAATGAAGATCTTCTGTGACAATACTGGTGCAATTGCCTTGGCAAAGGAATCCAGATTTCACAAGAGGACCAAGCACATCAAGAGACGCTTCAATTCCATCCGGGACCAAGTCCAGGTGGGAGACATAGAGATTTGCAAGATACATACGGATCTGAATGTTGCAGACCCGTTGACTAAGCCTCTTCCACGAGCAAAACATGATCAACACCAAGACTCCATCAGTGTTAGAATCATTACTATGTAATCTAGATTATTGACTCTAGTGCAAGTGGGAGACTGAAGGAAATATGCCCTAGAGGCAATAATAAAGTTATTATTTACTTCCTCATATCATGATAAATGTTTATTATTCATGCTAGAACTGTATTAACCGGAAACATGATACATGTGTGAATACATAGACAAACTTAATGTCACTAGTATGCGTCTACTTGACTAGGTCATTAATCAAAGATGGTTATGTTTCCTAACCATAGACATGAGTTGTCATTTGATTAACGGGATCACATCATTAGGAGAATGATGTGATTGACTTGACCCATTCCGTTAGCTTAGCACTTGATCGTTTAGTATGTTGCTATTACTTTCTCCATAACTTATATAAGTTCCTACAACTATGAGATTATGCAACTCCCATTTACCGGAGGAACACTTTGTGTGCTACCAAACGTCACAACGTAACTGGGTGACTATAAAGGAGCTCTACAGGTGTATCCAAAGATACATGTTGGGTTGGCATATTTCGAGATTAGGTTTTGTCACTCCGATTATCGGAGAGGTATCTCTGGGGCCTCTCGGTAATGCACATCACTATAAGCCTTGCAAGCAATGTAGCTAATGAGTTAGTTACAGAATGATGCATTACGTAACGAGTAAAGAGATTTGCCGGTAACAAGATTGCACTAGGTATTGAGATACCGACGATCAAATCTCGGGCAAGTAACATACCGATGACAAAGGGAACAACGTATGTTGTTATGCGGTTTGACCGATAAAGATCTTCGTAGAATATGTAGGAGCCAATATGAGCATCCATGTTCCGCTATTGGTTATTGACCGGAAACATGTCTAGGTCATGTCTACATAGTTCTCGAACCCGTAGGGTCCGCACGCTTAAGGTTTCGATGACATTTATATTATGAGTTTATGAGTTTTGATGTACCGAAGTTTGTTCGGAGTCCCGAATGTGATTACGGACATGACGAGGAGTCTCGAAATGGTCGAGACATGAAGATTGATATATCGGAAGCCTATATTTGGATATCGGAAGTGTTCCGGGTGAAATCGGGATTTTACCGGAGTACCGGGAGGTTACCGGAACCCCCCGGGGGCATAATGGGCCTACATGGGCCTTAGTGGAGAAGAGGAGAGGAAGCAAGGGCTGGGCCGCGCGCCCCTCCCCCCTAGTCTGAATAGGACCAGAGAGGGGGATGGCGCCCCCTTTCCTTCCTCTCTCCCTCCTCCTTCCCCCTTCTCCTAGTCCAACAAGGAAAGGAGGGAGTCCTACTACCGGTGGGAGGACTCCCCTTGGCGCGCCCCCTCCTGGCCGGCCGCCCCCTCCCCCTGGCTCCTTTATATATGGGGGCAGGGGGGCACCTCTAGACACAACAATTGATCTCTTGATCTCTTAGCCATGTGCGGTGCCCCCCTCCACCATAGTCCTCCTCGATAATATTGTAGCGGTGCTTAGGCGAAGCCCTGCGATGGTAGAACATCAAGATCGTCACCACGCCGTCGTGCTGACGGAACTCTTCCCGACATTCTGCTGGATCGGAATACAGGGATCGTCATCGAGCTGAACGTGTGCTAGAACTCAGAGGTGCCGTAGTTTCGGTGCTTGATCGGTCGGGCCGTGAAGACGTACGACTACATCAACCGCGTTGTTCTAACGCTTCCGCTTTCGGTATACGAGGGTACGTGGACACACTCTCCCCTCTCGTTGCTATGCATCACCATGATCTTGCATGTGCGTAGGAAAATTTTGAAATTACTATGTTCCCCAACAAAATCCTCATTGGTTGGGGCTGTTAATGGGTTATCGGATCCAAACCGCAACCCGATAGCTTAACGGCGGCCCGTTACGGTGGATGCCATGTATCGGTTACCCTTGACGAAAGCACTTCTATGGCGCGCCATTTATCATCATTAAAGTGGACACTTCCGTGATGATAATTTTGGCAATGTCATGGAACACTTCTACGACATCACATGTATGACTATCTTGATTCTGTCATAAAATCGTCATGGATGTACATGCATGACAGAAAATGTGACCGACTGTGACAAACATGTATCATCACGGAAGTGTATTTTTTGTAGTGCGTGTCCGACGACTGGAACTAGGGTGGCATCCTCCTCCTGTGGGACGACATAGTGGTGCAATGCTCTAGCTTTGTAGTGGAGGAATTCTGCCTACCAGCTAGGGTGCTGATCCGGGCATCAAATGACAACTTCTTGATCACAAGGTGTATGGCCTGGCGACATCCAATAGAAATGAGGCCTTCTATGCAGAGCTTCTAGCGCTCAAGCCTCCAACGGGAGATAAATGGCTCTTTTGTGGTGATTTCAACTAGATCTACAGAGCTAGAGGCAAAAACAATCCAAACTTCAACATGAGTAGGATCAATAAATTCCGGGAAGCTCTGTCGAAGGGAGAGCTCAAAGAGATTCATTTGCAAAATCATCGTTTCACTTGGAGTAACGAGCGTCAAAATCCAACTCTATCCCAGCTTGATTCCTTTTTTTTGCAACTCGGACTGGGATATCTCTTTTGATGGGCATATCATTCATGCTCTGTCTTCCTCCCTCTCGAACCACTGCCCGCTTATGCTTGCTCAAGACCTTGGTCCAAAACGCCCAAACACATTCCGTTTCAAAAAAATTTGGTTAACGATGCCTTGTTTCTGTTAAGTCGTACAACAGGCTTGGTATGCCCCTTCTGATCACTCTGAGCCGTGTCAGGTTCTATTCCACAAACTTCAAAAAAATAGCATTCATGCTAAAGTGTTGGAGCAAGCGGCTTTTATCAGACACAAAGATTTAGCTACATATGGGTCTACAAGTTATTATGCATCTGGACATTGCCCAGGACAACCGCCTACTATCCCCAGAGGAGGCCAGCCTCCATGTAGGGTTAAAAAGGAAGATTATAGGGTTGGCGACACTAGTATGAGCGAGGAAAAAAATAATATTCCGGGATCAAAAAATTTAAAGAAGGAGACGCCAATACAAAATTCTTCCCCTTGAGTCAATGCGAGATGAGCAAAAAAAATTCATCCATAGACTAAAATCTGGCCCTGGATGGGTCACCTCACACGAGAAGAAAAATGTGGCTTAGGAACACTTCAAGACGATTCTGCAGAGGGGCACAAGGCGGTCATGGGATTTTAACTGGCAGGCTTTGCATTTTCAGCACACTGATCTGTCTAGTCTAGGAGATAGTTTTACCGAGGAGGAGGTTTTGGCTGCCATTTCACAACTACTTGGGAATAAGGCACCCGGTCTGGATGGGTTCATAGGTGCTTTCTTCAAATCATTTTGGGAGATAATTAAGGCTTATACGATGCGTGCTATCAACTCATTTCCAAATCTGCACACCGCCAACCTCCACTGGTTTAATTCGGCAAACGTCATGCTACTACCAAAAAAAGAAGGGGCGGAGGATATTTTGGATTTTTGTCCCATCATTCTGATCCCTGCCTTCGTAAAGATCATTGCCTAGATTTTGTCCATGCGACTGGCACCATTCAGGAAAGGTCTTGTTTCCAAGGCCCAAAGTGCATTCATCAAGACCAGAAGCATCCATGACAACTTCATGTTCATCCGTGTCTTTGTAAGACACCTACACCAACTCCAGCTCCTCTCCTCAAGCTAGATATCAATAAAGCTTTTGATTCAATCCGCTGGGACTACTTGCTGGACTTATTGCAACGCCGGGGCTTCCCTCTTAAATTCAGGTATCGGATTGCGGCGCCTTGGGCCTCGTCTTCGTTGCGAGTGCTGCTGAATGGCATACCTGGAGACCCAATTAGGCTAGGGAAGGGCCTACGTCAGGGTGACCCACTCTCCCCATTGTTATTCGTCCTGGCCATTGACCCCCTACAGCAACTGCTTGCTAAAGCTACTGAGCAGGACCTCATACACCGGTTAATAGGTCATGCTACATGCATGCGAACCTCTCTTTATGTAGATGACGCATCCATCTTTATCATTCCCATCAAAGAAGATATTCAACAGCTAACAAAGATTCTGATGATTTTAGGGAGGCCACGGGTCTGGTGGCCAATCCTCTTAAAAGCATCGTCACCCCAATCCGCTATGCCAATTTGGACTTAGATTATTCTTCAGAGCTTCCTGGCCACCAGGAATGGATTTCCAATGCGTTATTTGGGTCTTCTGCTTTCTATAGATAGCCTGAAGAAGGCTGACTGTCAGTTCCTGGTGGACAAAGTGGCATCCAAACTTCCACCTTGGCAAGGGAACAACATCAACTTGGCAAGCTGGACTATGCTAGTCAAATCGGTATTGACATCTCTTGTGATCTACCACATCACCGCGCTTGATGTGCCTACATGAACAAAATAAAGTATTATTAAGATTCAACGGGCCTTCCTTTGGGTGGCAGCTGATCAGGTGTTGGGAGGCAAATGCAAAGTGAAATGGAAAACGGGTTGTTGGCCTACAAATCTTGGAGGTTTTGGAATCCTTGCTATTGACAAGTTTGTCCATGCTCTTAAGCTGCGGTGGCTCTGGTTTACTTGGGTCGACCCATAGAGGGCTTGGGTGGGCCTTGAAATACCGTGTGATGATGAAGACAAAGAGCTCTTCTATGCCGCGACAACAATTGTGATTGGGGATGGGAAGAAAGCAAGCTTCTAGCACTCTCCTTGTGACATCGCCCTGGGCATCTTTGTGTGACAGCCTGGTTTTTTCCTTCTCTCTTTTTCCGGACTTGATTTGCCTTTGCCTTGGATTTGAGTTTTTGAATCAATTCAAATGGACTTGTCACTTGGGCATGCCCTTGACTTTCACCCAAGTGACCATCTGCATCTCATCCAACTCCATTTCTCTCTAAAACCCTAGAATGGCCCATTTAATATTTTTCATAAGTAAAAATATTCATTTTCTTTCTGAAAGCTTATTTTAGAAATTAGAGCTCCAAAGCAACCCATATTTTTATAGCTCCAAAACTCTTGAGATAATTCCTGGATTTTCTTTGAACCTTGGCCCACCTCCCTGAGTAAAAATATTGCATGACTTTTTGTAATATTTTTGCTACAGAAAATCTTTTCCTTTCTGGCCCAAAAATGCACTTTGTATAGCAAGTGCATTTTCCCTTAATCTTTTGGAGCTAATCTTTCTGGAACCTAGACACCCTCCTAAGAAACCTTAACTCGAGGAGATCAGCCCTAATGGCCTTCTAGAAGCTAGCCAAACTTGGCGACCAAGTTTCTGTCCAGAAACATGCCAGCAAGCTTGAGTCACTTCTGGTCGGCCTAGGTTTGAGTTTTCAACTTTCCTAGACTTATCACTGTGTGGACTTTAGCCTAGACAAGGTTTGGCAGTGTTTGGGCATTGTTTTGGAAAAGCCAGGGCGGTGACTGCGTGTGGACACGGGGCCTGGCATGCGTTCGACGTGCTCTGCATCGCGCCAGTGCCTCTGTTTGGCGGGTGCCCGAGCCAGAGCTCGCCGACGACTGCCGCACCGCGCCACCAGCTTCTTGTCATCTCCCTTGACCTCTACCTGGTACTCGCCGATGCCGGAGACGCCGCAGCGAGCATGGGCGCATCGCGGCCAATAGCCACAGTGCACCCGTGCCCCTATCTTCTTCTCCCCTCCTCCCTGTGCTCGTTCATGAGCGTGGACAGCCTGCGCATGATCGCTGAGCCTCTTGCACCCTCGCTGACGCCCCTTGTCGGTGTCAAAACCGGCGGATCTCGGGTAGGGGGTCCCGAACTGTGTGTCCAGGCGGATGGTAACAAGAGACAAGGGACACGATGTTTTTACCCAGGTTCGGGCCCTCTCGATGGAGGTAAAACCCTACTCCTGCTTGATTAATATTGATGAAATGGGTAGTACAAGAGTTGGTCTACCATGAGATCAGAGAGCCTAAACCCTAAAAGCTAGCCTATGGTATGATTGTTGTTCGTCCTAAGGACTAAAACTCTCCGGTTTATATAGACACCGAAGAGGGCTAGGGTTACACAGAGTCGGTTACAATGGGAGGAGATCTACATATCGTATCGCCAAGCTTGCCTTCCACGCCAAGGAAAGTCCCATCTGGACACGGGACGAAGTCTTCAATCTTGTATCTTCATAGTCCGGGAGTCCGGCCAAAGGTCATAGTCCGGCCATCCGGACACCCCCTAATCCAGGACTCCCTTAGTAGCCCCTGAACCAGGCTTCAATGACGACAAGTCCAGCGCGCAAATTGTCTTCGGCATTGCAAGGCGGGTTCCTCCTCCGAATACTTCATAGAAGATGTTGAAACAAGGATAGTATCCGACTCTGTAAAATAAGTTCCACATACCACCGTAGAGAGAATAATATCTGCACAAATCCAATCTGCTGACGTATTCCATAGCGTGATGTCATGCCACAGCCAAACCTTTATTCGAATCGTTCTACTGTCCCACCTCAGCGTGTTTAGCGAGGCGGTTTCCTTGGCACGTCTCGTCCAAGCAAAGATCGTATCCCCTTATTCCGTGATTCTCATCAATACGGGCATGGGTAACCCAACCGCGCCATTAATCGCGGTGCTTGTGAGATAAGCGAGTTTTATTAGGTTGGTGGGGGCTCATAGTTTCGGCCGCCCATATAAGGGGATAATGATCCACCCTTTCCATCTACGCCTTCTTCCTCCTTCGCTTATCCATTCCTGCGCACTCGAGCTCTAGCGCCCCAGTTCGCACTTCCCACCTCAACCTTCTCCAACCATGTCCGGAGCGGGAGGTAGATGGATGGCCTCCACCATCACGGAGGGGCACATCAAAAAGTTGAGGAAGGCTGGATACTTGTCTAACAACATCGCGCACCGGCTTCCAGATGAGGGGCAACTCATCCCCACCCCTAGGCCCCATGAGAGGGTCGTGTTCCTCCCCCATTTCCTCCGCGGACTGGGTTTCCTCTTCACCCGTTCGTCCGGGGGCTCATGTTCTACTAGAGCCTGGACTTCCACGATCTGGCCCCGAACTTCATCCTCAACATCTCGGCATTCATCGTCGTGTGTGAGGTCTTCCTCCGCATCCAGCCCCACTTCGGCTTATGGCTGAAGACCTTCAATGTCAAGCCGAATGTTGTGGGCGGCCGACAAGCGGAGTGCGGAGGCGCCATGGTGGGCAAGATAGCCAACATTACATGGCTCGAGGGCGCCTTCGTGGGAACCATCAAAGGGTGGCAATCGGGGTGGTTCTACATCATCGAGCCGTGTGACCCTAAATGGGCAGCGGCCCCCGAATTCCGATCTGGCATCCCCACACGGCTCACCTCATGGAAAGAGACGGGCCTGTCGTGGGGTAGTTCGGCAGAGGTGACCGGACTTCAAACCTGCGTCAAAGACCTGATCGACAGGAAGGTTAAACTCGTCACCGTAGTCCAGGTCATGCTCTTCCGCCGGATCCTCCCGTGTCAACGACGGGCTTTTAATCTGTGGGAATTCGACCCGGCCCAGCACCAAACTTTGTCCAGGCTCTTCGACACAACACACGAAGATGCCTGGAAGGTGCTTTTCAAGAGCTCTGAGGTTCACCCTCCCATTACCGAGGATCGCGGATTCTGCGCGAAGCGTCAAGCCAGCGCGGTAAGCTCAATTTACCCATCACGGGGTATTTGTTTTTCATAGTTTGACTCTATGCGGGATCTAAACTCCCATCCCTTTAGCAGGACTGGCAGAAGAAGGCCGGACAGATCAACTATCCGGCTCCTTTGCCCGAAGACCCAGCGGACGCCCGTTTGACAAAGCTGCTGGTTCCGGCACCCCACATGGTGACGGAGAAGAAGGCCAAGAAGAAGACCACGGGGACTCGAAAGAGTTCCTGACGCCTGGTGGTGTCGGACTCATCGCCCGACGACCCCGAGACGCCCTCCGCCTCTGAAGACGAGGAGGAAGAAGAAGCCTCTCCCCCACCAATGGGGGGAGGAAAGAAAAGGAAGGCCGCCCCAACTGGGGAGGTCGGAGGGTCCAAGAAGGGGAAAACCCTTCTTCTGGACTACGCCTCCGACGCCGACGACGGCGGAGAGGAATGGCCATCCAGGGTCAAGCCCCTGGCAAAATCGTAAGTATCCAGATACCAGAATAACTTATGATGTTCCCCTATTGTACAGTACCTTCTGACGCCGAATTCAATTATGCAGTCCACCCAAGGCTCCGGGAGACAAGGATGTATGCCGATGTTCACTTCCTTGGAGGGAAGCTAGTCACCGTTAGAGAGGTGGATGTTATCACGAAGGCACACCAATGCCACGAAGGCTCACCCTATTCTCCCTTTGAGACAACACCACAGAGGCGTTTCTCAACCACTAGTGGTAGACCTTGGGGTAGTCTCCAAACCCTCACAAAATTTTCCGGGGGTAATCACAATGGTCGATTCCTCGCCGGAGCACTCCTACCGCCTAGGAGTCTCCAACCTCCAAGAGTAACAAGATGCACCACAAAAACAAAGGGGAAATCAACTTTCGCTTTGGTGAATGTGTAGATCGAGCACTTCTCCTTTACTTCTCAAAAGATCAAGAGCTTTGGTTGGCTAAGGAGGGAGATCTCCAAGAAATCGAGGTCTGAAAATGGAGGTGAGAGAAATGGAGTCGTCGCCTTCTTCGTGAGGAAGAAGACTATTTATAGGTGGGGATGGAATCTGGCCGTTGGAAGCAGATTTCTGCGTAGCCCGGAAGTTCCGGCGACGGACGGAAGTTCCGGACCCCGGAAGTTCCGGACCCCGGAAGTTCCGGCCAAGTTCCGGCCAGGTTCCAGGATACACAGAGAGTTTGCACCACTCAGTTGTACCCCGGAAGCTGCAGAAACAGGGGACGGAAGTTCCGGCGCCCAGAAGTTCCGGCCGCCCTGGAAGTTCCGGCAGACGGAAGTTCTGGAGAGGTTCCAAGCTACACAGAGAGATTGCACGAAAGTGTAGTTTTTCTGGGTACCCCAGAAGCTTCCCGGACCTTCCGGTCCCCAGAAGTTCCAGTCGTCCCGGAAGTTCCGGCCTGAACAGAAACATGCCACTAAGATTTTCAGATCAATGTGAGAAGGTAAGGTGATTCCTGTTAACACACGAACACGTCACGTGTACCCTCGACGCCGGGGGTGATGCACCGCAGCTCACGTCGAAGGAGACCCGACCGACAATGCGATCGCAAGGCGATCGACGGGCGCTTTTGCGAACCGAAAACCCCACACCCGGGAGGGACCCGTCGGAGTCGGCGGACTATGGGCTGCCCTAGGTCGATCGCTCGCCCTAGAGCCTCGAGATTCGCAGCTCTTAAACACGAAGAACAGCGAAGAACGAGAGAGAAATACAGTGGAGAGATAAAACATAGATGAAAAAAATAGTATATTGATTTGTTCGATTGTGTGTCGTTTTCAATCGGCCGTCACCCCCAACATATATAAGAGGCGGCTGGACTTCCCGTACAAGCAAAGGATTTATCTAAGCTTTCCTTACAAGAAAATTACATCAATTCACGTCCAAAACCCTAGTCAAATCTGGACTGGTTTTATCCGAACTTTCCAAAACTGTTCGGTTTAAACTGGCTGCACCTTGCGGGTCTTTTTTGTGGCGGTAAACGACTTCGGATGAAAAACGAGCCCAAAAGCAATCTTGACCGTTTCGACGAGGCGAACAACTTTCATGTTGAACATTTTTTATTCCGAAGTCATATTCATGGCCAAATTGCTCGCGCAAAACAGCTAAATACTCACGCAGCTCATCAGACATACCCACACATGTGTCTGGTTCCGGCGTCATATTTTGCCTATTGGAGGGTCGCGCTGTGCGGGCTCTAACTTTTGCATAAGAATTCGGATTTGAACGATCTTAATATCAAAATCGATCGTTTCGACGAGACGAACAACTCTCATGTTGAACGTGTTTTGATTAGAAGCCATCTTGAGTGAGTTTTTGGCTGTTTTCCGAAGTCTGCAGCAGAAAAATATGGAATCCGGAGGGTCGCGCTGTGCGGGCTCTAACTTTTGCATAAGAATTCGGATTTGAACGATCTTTATATCAAAATCGATCGCTTCGACGAGATGAACAACTCTCATGTTGAACGTTTTTTGATTAGAAGCCATCTTGAGTAAGTTTTTGGCTGTTTTCCGAAGTCTGCAGCAGAAAAATATGGAATCCGGAGGGTTGCCTCCGGAGTGTCCGGCCATCTACTGTAGCAGCATCTTGTAGCGGCCATAACTTTTGCATAATAATTCGGATTGGGATGATTTGTATATCAAAATCAACCGCTTCGACGAGACGAACAACTTTCATGTTGAACGTTTTTCCATCCGAGATCATCTGAATAACCCTTTGAGCCCATCTTCAGTTTCTTGTCCGTTTGACTATCACAGCCTCCAATCCGGCAAGTTTTCTATCCGAGTAAGCTTTCCACACCGACAATGTTTCTATCCGGCAAGCTTTCACACCGGCAAGGTTTCACTCCGGCAAGGTTTGTATTCCGGCAAGGGTTTCACTCCGGCAAGGTTTGTACTTCGGCAAGGGTTTCACTCCGGCAAGGTTTCACTCCGGCAAGGTTTGTACTCCGGCAAGGGTTCACTCCGGCAAGGTTTGTACTCCGGCAAGGGTTCACTCTGGCAAGGGTTCACTCCGGCAAGGTTTCACTCCGGCAAGGGTTCACTCCGGCAGGGCTCACTCTGGCAAGGGTTCACTCCGGCAAGGTTTCACTCCGGCAAGGGTTCACTCCGGCAGGGCTTGTACTCCGGCAAGGTTTTCTTTCCCACTCAGGGCCGGCCCGCGAAGTGTTGCCTCTAACTTTTGCATACGAACCCGGATTCTTAACCATGCCAAAATCTGGTGTCCACATGCCCCCTGTTTTTCGGCAAAGCTTGTGTGCCGAAAAATAACTTGTACTGTTCGTTCTAAGGGCGATGTCAACACTCCATCGGCCATCTATTTTCTGAGGGCGATAATCGGTATCGGCCATGTTTGTGCTAAGGCGATAATCATATATCGGCCATTGCCCACTAGGCTTCTTGCCACACACTTGGGTGGTATTTCTTCAAATCTTGGCCATTAAGAGCTCGAGGTAACAATACCCCTTATGCAGGATTCCACCAAATAAGAGTTTCCGGAACTATTCTTGCAATTCTAAAAGACCTTCCCAACTTGGAGACCACTTCCCGAATTTTCTATCTCTTGAACCAATTGGTAGAATCACTTTCCATACGAGATCACCAACTTGAAAATTCTTCAACTTGACTTTCTTATTGTAGCTCTTGCCACCCTCAACTTGTCTCTCTCTATGGCCTTCAAAGCGGTCAAGCGTTTATCGGCAACCGTCAATGTTATCCATCATTAAGTTATAAAAGTCTACAGCCGATAAATCATTTTGCTTGGCTATTCTCAAAGCATTCAAATTCACCTCCACCGGTAGAACAGCCTCTTGACCATATACTAGCTCATATGGAGTTACCTTCGTAGCACCATGCCTTGAGATCCTATGTGCCCACAAAGCTTCAGACAACAACTCATGCCATCTCCTTGGATTATCTTCAACCTTCTTCTTGATGAGCTTGATTAAAATTTTATTTCTAGACCCAGCTTGTCCATTGGCTTGGGCGTAATATGGAGATGAATTGAGCAATTTTATGTTATAAGATTCGGCAAATTCTCTAACTTGGTGTGACATGAAAGAGGAGCCTTGATCTGTAGTTAATGTTTGAGGAATGCCGAATCTATGAATAATGTGCTCGGTTATGAATTTAATCACCTCCGTATGTGTCATGTTCTTGAGAGGTACTCCTTCAGACCATTTAGTGAAATAATCGGTTGCCACCAATACGAACCGATGCCCCTTTGAGGAAGACGGATGAATTTGCCCAATAAAGTCTAAACCCCATCCTCTGAAAGGCCACGGCTTGATAATGGGATGTAACATAGCAGCAGGAGCCAACTGAATATCACCAAATTTTTGACAAGCTTTGCACCCTTTATAATATCTGAAGCAATCATTAATCATGGTCGGCCAATAAAACCCAGCACGTCGTAACAACCATTTCATCTTGGGAGCCGACTGGTGAGTACCACAAATGCCTTCATGTACCTCTCCCATAGCAACTCTTGCTTGGTCCTCATCCAAGCACTTTAAGATAACATCATCAACTGTTCGGCGATAAAGATCACCATCCCTCATAGTATATTTAAAAGCCATCGCCCGAACAACCCTGTCCACCCTTTCACTCGGATTACATAAATGTAAGCAACAATGGGCTTCCTCCGATCGAATTGTCACCTGCACTAGATTTTTTGTTAATGACCGAATCGGTGGGTTCGGTTCGCCTCTTCTATCTTGGTAAGACAAGACATCGGACTTTGAGAAATATGAAACATGCTATGATCAACATGGTATCATGATGCTTGCTGTGCCAACTCATTTGCTTTCCAGTTGTCATGTCTAGATATATGTGCAATGCTAAAATAATCCAAAGTAGAGATTATATCTAGACATTTATCAAGATAAACATTAAGCGATTCGTCCAAACATTGAAAGACTTTGGATATTTGCTGTACTACTAGTAACGAATCACCGTAAGCCTCAATATGTGTAACACCTATAGCAAGTAACATCTGTAGGCCGAATAACAATGCTTCATATTCGGCTTGATTGTTTGTGCAAACATATTCTAAGCGGCATGAGGCTTCAAAAACAGCACCATGAGGAGATATATAAACAATACCAACACCTTGGCCATTGCTACAAACTGAACCATCAAAATATAATGTCCATGGTACTAATGAAACAAGGTTCATATCAACATCATGCTTGTCATTAATCCGATGTTCAACAATGAAATTAGCAACAATTTGGCCCTTCATGGATTTTAGAGCTTCATAAGCCAAATCATATTCAATCAAAGCATAAGCCCACTTTCCAATTCTACCACTAATAATTGGCCTATGCAACATGTATTTAATGACATCGGTCTGACAAGCTACTACGCAAGCACTCGACATTAAATAATGTCTCAATTTTGTGCAAGCATAATATAAGCATAGACATAATTTCTCAATAAATGTATACCTTGTCTCTGCGTCCAATAAGCGGCGGCTCAAATAAGTGATGGCATGTTCTTTTCCTCCGGTCTCTTGAGTTAGAACAGCACCAATAACTCCTTCCTCTGCTGCAATGTAAAGTCTGAAGGGTTCCTTATGCTTGGGTGCTCTCATCACCGGAGGGGTGCACAAATAATTCTTGATCATATCAAATGCTTCTTGCTTCTCAAATAATGGACCTTGCCAAGGAACTTTTGCATATCTCTCTTGCATGTTGGAGCCTCCACTTTCTGTATAGCCTCTATCTTTTTGGGATCGATTTCGATGCCATCTTCATGAATAATGAAACCCAAAAATTTGCGGTGACACGCGAATGCACACTTCAAAGGATTCATCTTGATCCATACTTTTCATCCTTTCAAAAGC
Source organism: Aegilops speltoides (assembly GCA_021437245.1). Taxonomy (NCBI): domain Eukaryota; kingdom Viridiplantae; phylum Streptophyta; class Magnoliopsida; order Poales; family Poaceae; genus Aegilops; species Aegilops speltoides. Next base: position 390,641,597 of record CM038141.1, read on the forward strand.
TAAACGCAAATCGGCCAAGTGAGATTCAAAAGCATCCGATTTGACAACAATATCATCAATATAAACTTCAAGTATGATACCGATTAAATCATGAAAAATCAAATTCATAGCCCTTTGATATGTGGCCTCAACATTTTTCAATCCGAATGTCATCACTGTCCACTCGAATAAACCAAGGAAACCAGGACATCAAAAAGATGTTTTGTACATGTCCTCTTCGGCCATAAAAATTTGATTGTATCCGGCATTACCATCTAGAAAGCTAATAACCTTATGTCCAGAAGCATCATTAATAAGCATATCAGCTATTGGCATGGGATACTCATCTTTGGGTGTAGCCCTATTCAAATCTCTGAAGTCAATGCACACCCTCAACTTGCCGGATCCTTTCTTCTCCACTGGGACAATATTAGAAATCCACTTGGCATACCTGCAAGGTCTAATAAAATTAGCTCTAAGCAAACGACCGATCTCTTCCTTGATCCGGTCATATGTTTTTGGATTAAACTTTCTGGCCGATTGTTTATATGGTCTAAAACCAGCCTTTATAGGTAACCGATGCTCCATGAGCTCTCGGCTCAAACCTGTCATCTCATGATATTCCCATGCAAAGCAACAAACATATTCTTTCAACAGCTCGATCAACTTGGCTTTATGATCGGCTCTTAAATTTTTGTTTATAAATGTCGGTCGAGTGACTGAACCATCTCCAATATCTATCTCTTCTAATGGACCAGCCGATGTAAAACCTTGTCCAAGTTTATCCATGTCATCCAACTCCTCTATAGACTCATACATATTGTCCTCACTGGACCGATATTTTACAAGACGTTTTTGTAACCACTCGGAATTAGGATCCATTTAAACATATCACACCTTGGAGCCAATTGCATTCAGTCGGCTTTAAAGACACGGGCACAAAACCATTTTTGGTCGCACTGAGAAAATCAAACTCTGATAAGTCACGTCCCGTCAAGCAAGTAGCATTGGGATGTTGCCAATCCACCGATGCATCGGCCAAAGCAACACAAGCCGAATTATCTGCATGAATGACTTCCACTTCGTCATCAACCCACTGAATCAAAAACTAGTGCATAGTGGACGGCACGCACTGGTTTGCATGAACCCAATCACGGCCTAGTATGACGTTGTAGTTACCTTGCACATCAGCGACAAAGAATGCAGTAGCCAAAGTTTTGCTTCCGACTGTAAGCTCCACATACATCACACCTTTGGCTTCAGTTTTTTCTTTGCCTTCAAATCCGTTGAGCACCATATTGGTCTTGATCAATTCTTCATCAGGCAAACCCAATTTCTTGAAGACCGAATAGGGCATAAGATTTACGACAGCGCCACCATCAACAAGCATTCGACTAAGTGGCGATCCATTGATATGACCTCTGAGATACAACGGTTTCAAATGTGTTACTGGATCTTTTGGCTTCTCGAATATTGCGTTTTTAGGGCCAAAATCCAGCTGAGCCACTTCCCCTTCCTCATCTACAGCACGAAACTCAACAGGTAAGTAATACACCATATTGATATCCATACCTTCATGAACCGGCGAAGATTCATAGTCCAACATATCAACCTCTTCTTCAAGTAGATCGACCGATTCTGAAATCTGTCCGAGTGAAGGAGAGGTAAGAAGTGCCACAGATGATGTAATAGCTGTCGCATCGTGCTCTTTGGGTGGTGTAGGCACTACGTGATAGATGTAGAAGCTGATGTATCTTGTATTTGTTTTGGCCTCCACACTTGTTTTGTGGAACCATGGGCGAGTGTCATTCAACAACTTATCCCTTTGCTTCTCGGCCTCTGCTCCGCCATCTCTTGACTCCTTAACCTCTGTAGTTTCCTCTTACGTGTCTTTGTTAGCCCAGAGGACACCACTTTGGTCGAGTGTATTTAGCATCTCTCACCTTTACTTGGCTGGTGCTTGCTTCATGGTCATTAGCCGAGTGCTTTGGCGTGATAGAAAGTGTCGGCTCGGTTGAGTGATTATGCACGATCGGCTGCTGTATGGGGAATGTTTCGGTGCCCAAGATAAGTGAGTCGACATCCATTTTCTCCTTGCCTTTTCCCGACTCAACTGCTGCAACACTTGGTGACTTAACACGCCATTCTTTTCGACTTTCCAGATGCACGAAATTTCCACTCGGGCGCACCTTTTTACTTGGATGGAATCCACTCGAATTGATGTCACTCGGATGGAATCCACTCGGATGGAATTTACTTGACCATATTTTTTCTCTCGGATAGCTTCCACCAGGGTGCATTCTTACACTCGGGTAATTTCCATCCGGTCATATGTTTTGACCAGCCGACCGATAGTTGTCGATGTTCAGTCGGCCATTATATGAGTATTCAAGTCGGTCCCAAACAGTTTGCCTCTGCTCTTCTAAAAACTGCGCCCTTGGTCCACTCGGTTTCATATACTGACTGAACATATCATCTGATGGTGACCTTGGTCACTTCAAGTATGATGGCCGGTTAGAGCTGGAACCAGCCGACTGATTGGCATATTTGGACAGCAGCATATCAAAAGTTGGTTTGATCCGTTTGCGCTGTACTTTAACTTCATTCCTCTTCCATTTGCAAACTTCTGGATTCTTGGGCTTGACAAATTTAACTCGAGTGTCCTGCTGCACCTGTGTTTGCCCCCCGAGTGTAGGATTCTTGATGGTGATTTTGATCACTTCCTTGCCATCGGGTTGCTTATCAAGCACAACCTGTCTCCCCAAGACCTTGTTGTCCTCCTTGTCTTTCATGGGCTCACCAACAATGATATTAGCTTTATTAGCAGATTCGGCTACCTCCGGCCGAATGAGTAGCTTCTTCCCCTCCAAATCCATGGTATTCATTGGAAAAGGTTGTTTATCAACTTGCATCTCGAAAAAGTTCAATCGTCCGTCATTAATGGCGATTGTATCATCGTCGAAAAACATTGCAATCGTTAGTAGCATGAGAAAAAGAGTTATGATACTTGCAATAAGCACGCCGTTTCAGCTCTTCAAACGGCGGTAAAGTATGAGATATTCTAATAATCTTAGCCTGCAGCAAAGCATCAAATATTCTATCACACTTAGCAATGTTAAAATTAAACTTCATCTCTTCATCACGATTCTTGTGAATCGGTTTGAGATCATTACAAGTAAAGGGTTTGGCCTTAGATGGCCAAACAAATTTAATAACAAAACATCACCCTCATCGTCCGAGTGATCACTATCATATTCCACCATATTCATCTTCGGACGATCGGTTTTGTATCTATGCACTTCTTTGAGATCTTTGCTTCGGCTTTCCTGAACCAAAGCCCTTTGTAAGACTTGGTTCATATTTAAGAACTCATAGCCTTCTAGCTTTTCTCTAATGGGAGTTCTCAAACCACTCAGCACTAGGTCTGCCAAGTCTCTCTCGGTTATCACCAAACTAAAACACGGTTTTTGTTTCTCTGAATCTTTTAGCGTAATCGGAGACCGATTCATCATGCTTCATTTAACCGATGTTAGATGTGACAACTTGAGTTCATTATGCTTGCTGTAAAAGTGATCATGAAATTTCTGCTCTAGCTGCGACCAAACTCGAATGGAACCATGTGGCAAAGAAGAAAACCATGAAAATGCGGTACCAGTTAATGATAAAGGAAATAAACACACTTTCAACTCATTTAGTGAGCCTGCCTCACCTAGTTGTGCTAAGTATTGACTAACATGCTCCCATGTGGTTTTTGTGCCCTCTCCATTGAACTTAACAAAATATGGAATTTTATATCACGGAGGGCCTTTGGATGGCATCAAAGTACTCGGCAAGTGCGGCTTTTGGTAAATCCGATTCGAGGTGACTCAACTCAAAATTCTCTCGAAGCATCTTAGCCATCTCCTCTCTAAGATTAGCTAAACAATCATCCATAGTGGACGATGAAGCTTGTGGCGGTGGCATAGGAGGAGTAGGGTTACTAGCTGTAGGTAGGAATTGTGGCATGTATGTCGACCCATAATTTGGTAGTGGTCAGTGGTTGTAGCTGTAGGTAGGGTTTGGTTCGGCGTCACCACGAACTGGCATGCTCATAATAGGATTAATGGGTGCAGCCACAATCTGATTTGTTTGGGTAGGATAATAAGTCATCGGCACGGAGGCACCGATGAGATAGGTAAAGCAGATTAGGGTTTTGCACACTAGCAGCTACACCATCATTACCACTAGTCGATTGAGATGTATTCTTACGAGCATTAGTATTTTCAATGAAAGTTTGATAGACTAGATTGTTACCATGAGCAATCGACTTTCAATCTCAGCCCACCGCTCGGAGAAAAGGCGATACTACGGATGGTTTAACACCTTGTCTTGCAAAGGAGGAACTTGATTTCTTCAATCGAGTGATGTTGCCTTGGCGATCCTTCTTGAACTTTGCAAGGAACTCCTGCAAGTCCTTCTCTCGCGCCTTCTTGTACTCCTCATAGACTTGGCGATGATCGGCGATATCTCATCAAGACGGGCTTAATGATGTTATCGGCGTCTACCTCGATGGCTTGGGAAGATCGGACATGGTGGATGATGATGATTGATCTTCGGTCCCCAGCGGAGTCTCAAAAGTGTGTTGACACACGAACCGTCACGTGTACCCTCGGCGCCGGGGTGATGCACGCAGCTCACGTCGAAGGAGACCCGACCGATAGCGCGATCGCAAGGCGGTCGACGGGCGCTTTGAACCGAAAACCCCACACCGGGAGGACCCCATCGAGTCTGGCGGCTATGGGCTGCCCTAGGTTGATTCGCTCGCCCTAGAGCCTCGAGATTCGCAGCTCTTAAACACGAAGAACAGCGAAGAGCGAGAGAAATCTGATGGAGAGATAAAACATAGATGAAAAAATAGTATATTGATTTGTTCGATTGTGTATGCGTTTTCAATCGGCCGTCACCCCAACATATATAAGAGGCGGCTGGACTTCCGTACAAGCAAAGGATTTATCTATGCTTTCCTTACAAGAAAATTACATCAATTCACGTCCAAAACCCTAGTCAAATCCGGACTGGTTTTATCCGAACTTTCCAAAACTGTTCGGTTTAAACTGGCTGCACCTTGCGGGTCTTTTTTGTGGCGGTAAACGACTTCGGATGAAAAACGAGCCCAAAAGCAATCTTGACCGTTTCGATGAGGCGAACAACTTTCATATTGAACATTTTTTGATCCGAAGTCATATTCATGGCCAAATTGCTCGCGCAAAACAGCTAAATACTCACGCAGCTCATCAGACATACCCACACATGTGTCTGGTTCCGGGCGTCGTATTTTGCCTATTGGAGGGTCGCGCTGTGCGGGCTCTACCTTTTGCATAAGAATTCGGATTTGAACGATCTTTATATCAAAATCGATCGTTTCGACGAGACAAACAACTCTCAGGTTGAACGTTTTTTGATTAGAAGCCATCTTGAGTGAGTTTTTGGCTGTTATCCGAAGTCTGCAGCAGAAAAATATGGAATCCGGAGGGTCGCGCTGTGCGGGCTCTAACTTTTGCATAAGAATTCGGATTTGAACGATCTTTATATCAAAATCGATCGTTTCGACGAGATGAACAACTCTCATGTTGAACGGTTTTTGATTAGAAGCCATCTTGAGTGAGTTTTTGGCTGTTTTCCGAAGTCTGCAGCAGAAAAATATGGAATCCGGAGGGTTGCCTCCGGAGTGTCCGGCCATCTACTGTAGCAGCATCTTGTAGCGGCCATAACTTTTGCATAATAATTCGGATTGGGATGATTTTTATATCAAAATCGACCGCTTCGACGAGACGAACAACTTTCATGTTGAACGTTTTTCCATCCGAGATCATCTGAATAACCCTTTGAGCCCATCTTCAGTTTCTCGTCCGTTTGACTATCACAGCCTCCAATCCGGCAAGTTTTCTATCCGAGTAAGCTTTCCACACCGACAATGTTTCTATCCGGCAAGCTTTCACACCGGCAAGGTTTCACTCCGGCAAGGTTTGTATTCCGGCAAGGGTTTCACTCCGGCAAGGTTTGTACTTCGGCAAGGGTTTCACTCCGGCAAGGTTTCACTCCGGCAAGGTTTGTACTCCGGCAAGGGTTCACTCCGGCAAGGTTTGTACTCCGGCAAGGGTTCACTCTGGCAAGGGTTCACTCCGGCAAGGTTTCACTCCGGCAAGGGTTCACTCCGGCAGGGCTCACTCTGGCAAGGGTTCACTCCGGCAAGGTTTCACTCCGGCAAGGGTTCACTCCGGCAGGGCTTGTACCCCGGCAAGGTTTTCTTTCCCACTCAGGGCTGGCCCGCGAAGTGTCGCCTCTAACTTTTGCATACGAACCCGGATTCTTAACCATGCCAAAATCTGGTGTCAACAATTCCCTGGATGTTTTTATGATGCACCCCCTCTTAATAGTGCGGCTGCCCTAAGGACTCAACAAATAAGAAAACTTTATGAAACTTCTTCTTTTCTTGAGCACACCGCTTTTCCTTTTTCCAATAGGAGAGGGAATAACCATCCATGATTCACTTTGACTTAATCAGGGTTGTTAACACTTAGAGCATGTGGTTAGAAACACAAATGAAGTTGTCATAGATGTCAAAAACAATTTAATGCTATATTGCAATTTCAATCTCCCACTTTTTGACATGGATGACAACAATGCTTGAGAGGATAAACTCATAAAGTATATACAATATTGAGCAATTTCAATGACAGGAAGGTACGCCCCCACAACCCATGCCTTATTTAAGATTGAATTTGAATGAAATGACATGGTTAAAGGATTCTCCCCCTATCACTGTGTGTACCCATACAAGAATGATATATCAACATAGAACGCTTTACTAACCTTTGTTCTCACAATATGAGCAAATAGACTATGCCATGTAACCCCCTTGCCATAAGTTTCTCACACACAGATAGGTAATTTAACAGAACATAGATAGGTTCAAATAGCAAGCTAAGATCCAAATGAAGGCAAATAAAAGCAAAGGTTCAAGGCTCAATGGAACATAAAAAGGTAGATAAACAAAGATAAGCGATAAGCCCTATCAAGCACCACAACATCTCCCCCTGTTGTCACCAAGATGGCAAAAAGGAAAGATGGAGGAATCCATAAACAACCCCTAGGAGTGGGACGTAGAAGGGTCATCAAACGACTCTCCAGAAGACATGGAGCCATGAGGGCGGTGAGAGGAGGCTTCATCGCCGGCTTCAACATCAAACCGAGCAAACTTGGACTGGTATCTCGCAAAAGAAGTCACATGAGACTCGGAGCCGTGAGCAATATCCATCCTAGATGCACGCATACCATCCTTAAGAGCCTTCATGCTCTCCTTCCTAGACTTGTGCTCCTCGCACTGCTTCCTATGCATATCTTGCTATAGACAAAACATGTTCTTGAGAAGGCGCCAAATTTTGTTGCTCTTCTTTGACCCGGTGTCACTTGGCTCCCCACGATGAAGAGTGTGAGAGCGGGAACGAAACTCAAATCGGTGGGAATCTCCAGCATGTAGCTCCTCTTCCTCCTCACCCTCACCCTCATGAGCAGTTGCCTTGTCCTTCTTAACAAGAAAGTTAACACTAGAGTGTACAGTCAGACGTCGACCCGCAAATGCTTCAGGAGCAATCTCAGCAATCAAGGCAGTAATATAAGGAGCATAGATAGGAACCTTTCGGTTCATTACCACACTGTACATCTCATGCCACATAAAGCCCATCACATCAATGGGGCCCTGCTCGGAGTTGTGACAAGTGTAGTGAAGAAGGTTGATGAGGTGACCACGAATCTTGTTCTTGTCACCCACCTTGACCCCAAGGATCTCTCGAAAGATTTGGTGCATGATGTCATAGAAAGGCAGGAGATCACCAACAGATCCAACCTTTCCGGATGGAGGATACAAATCAGCCAAGTGAATAGCCTGGTAGACCCCTTTGTCGTGAATCTTGTAGCCACGGTCAACCGTAATGTCAGTATACTCATAGCCCAGAAGGCCGCCAACACTGAGAAAGGAGCAGAACACTTCTCATAACCACTCATCCAAGTAAGAGTGCGCTGCATATCAGTCCCAAAATGCACCATGGCATAGAACTGAGCCACAAGAGGCGAAGACACATCATGTTGAAAGTGCATGAGAGGAAGGAGGTTGAGCTTCACACACATGTTCTGGATCCCCTCAAAGTAAACATAATTTGTTGGAGTCTTGTCAAAGTGAGCAATGTTGATACTCTTCTGAAAGACATACTTGTTGACGAATTGAGAGAAAATCTCTTCATAGTTACGTTGCTGGAAAAGTGTCCAAAACTTGGAATCGGCCACATGATCACGGTCTTGACGATAGGGATTGACTCGGCGCAGAGCAATCCACTCCGGTGCAGGCATTTCCTTCATGGTGACTGGTTCAGGAAGTGAAGGTTGAACATTTGGTGCTTTGGCCTTCTTGGAAGTAGTCTTCCGCTTCTTGGAGTGGACGGGAGCAGCAGTCGGAGATGCACTATCTTCAGCCTCATCATCTTCTTCTGGGTGGTAGTCAAACATGTTCTCACGCCCCAAAACAACCGTCGTTGTCTTCTTGACCCTAGCTTTGATTTCCGTTCATACACCTTAGATGAGTGAGCACGCGAACCAGATCCTCCTGCTAACAGAGAGAGAGAGAGAGAATAGCATGGGGACAGAATAAGTACACAAGCCTCAAAAAAAGAAAATCAAAGAATCTCACTGGTCGAGGAGATTTGACAGAACTCTGCTTAGGCCGGAAGTTCCGGGGAGGCCGGAAGTTCCGGGGAACCCGGAAGTTCTGGCCGTCAAAAAAAGAAAATCAAAGAATCTCACTGGTCGAGGAGATTTGACAGAACTCTGCTTAGGCCGGAAGTTCGGGAGGCGGAAGTTTGAGGCCGGAAGTTCGGGAACCCAAAGTTCGGCCGACGAATCTTGGCCCATCGAACATGGAAACCCTAGCGAGGCCGGAAGGTCCGGCCTGCCCGGAAGTTCCGGGCACCATCATGGTCGCAGGGCTCCTTCCGAAGCTAAGCAAGGGATAGACATAGATCGACCAACGAGAAGTGAAAGACATGGAGTGCTGCAGATCTAAAGTGGATGCAGGACTCGAGATGTGAAGTTTGTACTTATTCTAGAACCATAAGCGTAGCCTACAATCCCTAGGAATCTATAGAGAGCAGAGAGAAGCTTAGGTTACCTTCCTCCATGGAGATGGTGGAGAGGACAGATCCCCTCCAAGCACGATGAAAGGGAAGAAGGAGCCGGAGGTTCCGGGGGACGGCGGCTCACCCCGGAAGTCGTCGAAGGGTGAGGGGTGCCGCAGGGAAGGAGAGCAGTGGAACAGGGGAGAAAGGGGAAAAGACCCCTTTGTTAGCCCCTGTCCTTAATAAGTGCCCCACGACCCGCGACACCCGGAAGTTCCGGGCAAGGTCGGAAGTTCCAACGGCCGGAAGTTCCGGGATATCCAAAGAGATTACAACCTCTCTGAACTCCTGAGAACTAGAGGGATGAAGTCCGAAAGCTCCCAAGACCACCACACACCACATCAACATTTATATGGTTATGAGTTGAAGCTTGTGTACTAGACAAATATCAGATGGTTTTGAGATGAGAGAGGCTTGGGTAGAACCTAAGCTAGGGGCAAAGCACAAGAGTAACAACAAGAACACTCTAATAGAGAACAAAAAGAACACCAGACAAACACATAGAAAACAAAAGTAAGAAGAAGAGAATAAGTCCAGCCTCTCGAGGAGAGGGCGGTGGACGAGTCCACCATGTTTGAGTATATGTGACTGGTACTGCGAAGACTTTACCCTTGAGCCCAACATCACAACTCCATCATTTAAAGTACTAAGTCACAAAGTGGTAACATAGTAACTTTGAGAGTGTTTGGTTTATTTATGCATCATATAGGGTGAGATAACTCATGAGTTGAATGTCTCCCCCTAAATACATGCCTACATCTAGACAAGACATGAAGTAAGTGCATGGATGATTACTAGATTTCACATAATGTTGTCAAGCTCCAAGATACCGAGTTCACGCCTAAGTCGACAAAACCTTGCTTCATCCAATGGTTTGGTGAAAATATCTGCTAGTTGCAAATCTGTACAAATGTGATCAATGTGAATATCACCCTTTTCAACATGATCTCTCAAGAAGTGATACCTAATATCAATGTGCTTGGTGCGGGTATGATCCTTGGGGTTCTTAGCAATATTGATGGCACTTCCATTATCACATAGAAGAGGCACATGTCTATAGGTGATACCGTAATCCTTCAAAGTTTGCCTCATCCATAGTAATTGAGTTGCACAACTGGCGGTTGAAATGTATTCAGCTTCTGCGGTAGAGAGGGCAATACAATTTTGTTTCATCGAGGACCAACTTACCAAGGAGCGTCCAAGAAACTAACGTGCACCAGAGGTGGACTTACGATCCACTTTGTTTCCAGCCCAACCTGCATCCGTGTACCCAATGAGATCAAACTTAGCATCCTTGGGGTACCATAGACCCAACTTTGGGGTGTGAACAAGGTATCTAAGAATATGCTTAACCGCCTTATGATGACTTTCCCTAGGGGAAGCTTGAAATCTAGCACACAGGCATACACTAAACATGATGTCTAGTCTAGATGCACAAAGATAAAGCAATGAACCAATCATAGAGCGGTATTTAGATGGGTCGAAAGGGATACCGTTTGTGTCTTCAAGGAGTGTAATTTTGGTTGGCATGGGTGTCTTACATGGACTAGCATTGCACATACCAAACTTCTCTAGGATATCCTTGAGGTATTTTTCTTGAGACAAGAAAATTCCTTCTTGAAATTGTTGAATTTGAAATCCGAGGAAGAACTTCAAATCCGCATTGAGTTACATTTCAAAATTCTTGGTCATTGAAGCCGCAAACTTCTTGCACAAATGAATGTTAGGAGAACCAAAAATGATATCATCTACATAGGTTTGGCATAAGATCAAATCACCCTTATCCCTCTTAGTAAAAAGAGTGGGATCGATCACCCCTCTCACAAAACCATCATCGAGTAGAAACTTCTTTAAAGTATCATACCAAGCACGAGGTGCTTGTTTGAGGCCATACCAAGCCTTATGAAGTTTGTACACATAGTCTTTGTGATCGGGATCAACGAACCCAGGTGGTTGTGACACATATACTTCTTCTTGTAGAGGACCGTTAAGGAAAGCACTCTTCACATCCATTTGATCTAATGTAAAGCCATTGAAAGCGGCATAAGCAAGTAAGATGTGAATGGATTCAAGATGGGCAACGGGGGCAAAGGTCTCACCAAAGTCCAAACCTTCAACTTGTGAGTACCCTTGTGCCACTAACCTTGCCTTGTTGCGGATGATTACACCATTCTCATCTTGTTTGTTCTTGAAAATCCATTTTGTTCCAATGACGTTGTGCTTGGTAGGTGGCCTCTTGACTAATGACCACACTTGGTTGCGTTCAAAACTGTTCAACTCTTCTTGCATAGCAACGAGCCAATCATTGTCCTTCAATTCATCTTGTACCTTGAGGGGCTCAACACTAGACACAAACGAGAAGTGAGCACAAAAGTTTGTAAAATGTTTACGAGTGACTCTACCTTCCGATATGGCGGTGAGAATTTTGTCAACATCAACACGACCGGCCACTTGAGGCATGATGGAGGTAAGGGTTTCACGAGGTTCAACTTCATGTCCATCATCTACATCCTCAACATATGGATCATTAATGTGTGGTGGAAGATCGTCTTGTTCATATTGCATTTGTTGAGGTTCATCATCAATGATTTGACTTTCTTGTTCTTGCCCTTGATGATGATCTTGTTCTTGAAGATTATCATGAAGAGGAACTTGATCATCTTTTTGTACTTGGACTAAGGGCATCGGTTGAACAATAGGAGTTTGTGGTGGTATGGGTGTTGAAGGAGTTTGATGATGTGTGAAACCTCCATCTTATTCTCCATCATCATGAGGTTCTTGTTCCATTGGAAGAAGAGCACCAACTCCCATAATCAAAATATATTGAGAGGAATCTTCTTCACCTGCATCACTTAGATCAATTTGTTCCCCATGGGAGCCATTAAATTCATCAAACACCATGTCACAAGTTTCTACAACACATCCATTGGATTTGTTGTAGACTCTATAGACATGAGAGTTTGATCCATAGCCAACAAATATGCCCTCAATCATTTTGGATTGAAATTTTCCTAACCGTTCTCTTTTTTTGAGGATGAAAAATTTGCACCCAAATACACGAAAGTACTTGACATTTGGCTTGTTCCCAGTTAGGAGCTCATATGGAGTCTTTTCCAATATAGTGCGGAGGAAGAGCCGGTTTGATGCATGGCATTCAGTGTTGATAGCTTCGGCCCAAAAACTATGTGATTTATTGTCATGATATTGTTTGTCATTGTGCTTATGATTGTTGTGAGCTTGCAAGTACATTCAATGTATTGACCTGGCGTGTCATGCTAGCTTTCAGGCAAGACTGATCGGAACGGAGAGCTTCCCGTGTCTAGCATCGTGTCCATGTCGGTGTCCCTGTACTATGGAGTTCCACTTCGTCGTTATTCCGCTGCCGCGTAGTTTATGATCGAGGCCCCTTTGTGTTCATTAAATAATGTACATACTATTCAGCTGCACCGTGTGTGCCGCTTGGCCTCTTATCTCGATGTAATATCAGACTTATGTATCCGCTAGCATCAATAAAGCGCTTGTTTCTGTACCATGCTGTTGTGTGTTGCTAGAAGACTTGATTGCTGGGCTGGCAATGCAAGGTAAACCGGTTGCTCTGAGCCGGGGTGCCACAACGCTTGGTATCAGAGCCGCGCTGATTGTAGGACACGCTAGATTGTTAGTGCGTTAGTGGAATGGTAGATAGTTGCATCCGAGTGCCGGTAGTCATAGAAATTGATTCCTGCATTGCATGCATGTTTATTTGTTGTTATTACTAATCATCTGGTGATTGTGAGTGTAGATGGCACTAGTTCCGATCTTGTACCATCCTGATCCAGCTCCGTACACATCACTGCACCTGCTTCAGAACATGTGGCGACGGCTCTACCCAGAGGGTGCTGATCCAGTGTATCAGGTGTATCGAGAGCAGCTGGTCGGTTCGCTGTATGAGTATTATGCTGAGGTCACTCTACACCACAGTTCCCCTTCCGGCGCTTACACTTGTTCCTCTAAGGGTGGTTTCGCTTCTACCCCATCTCAGGCAGTCCAGTTTGTTGCTATCGAGGCTCTTGTAGACTTACGCTACAACGAGGTTCGCATGCACACCCACCCAGGTTTTTACTACTACCCATCTCTACACGAGAATGGGTGTATTCGCTTCCCTCTTATTGATCCGGCGTGCGATCGTCCTTCTAGCCACCTTTCTCGCTATATCACTGCCACTTATCTCTTGATCTATGAGTTAGCCCGAGAGCTAACCCGAGCTCGGATAGTCCTTGCCGCGGCTCGGAATAGGAACCCTTACCCACTGTCGGTTTCACTCCATACGTTCCTCCCACTTCTAGTACCCCAGTGACCACCCAGGGTACCACCAACCCTTTGGCAGTGACCCCTCGCAGTGCTCCTGCTGCGTGGTCTTCCCTTGTCGCTACTCTTGCATCTCCTATTCTTAGATCCCGTCCCGCACCTGCCCCTGAGGGAGAGTCCTCGAGGCAGCGTCGTCGCGTTTATTTTAATCCGGAGGTCTCCACTATTAGTTCAGGGTCTGAGTCCAGCCCAGGAGAGGAGCCTGCAGCAGCACCAGCCGAGCAGTAGATCATTAGAGTATCATCTTCGCCATGAGTATGATGTATGGATGTAGTCGTATGCGTCATGATGTTTAGTTTCATGTATGAGGGTAGTGAACCCGTCATGATGTTATCTTTTATGCTAAGTCTATGTATAATTATGTTGGCACCTTTTTATTCGCCTTGGTTTCTTCTCACTGTTTTTCTGGGTTTGTCGCTGGCTTTTTCCTCCCATTTTTGGATATTTCTCATCACGGTTGCCTTATATTGGGAAAATAAATAATAGGATGAGGCGGGGAGGTAGCAGCAGCCAAGCTTGCGAGGATGTCCCTGTTCGTCGCTCCGCACGGCAAGCAGGACATTCCCCCGAACCATACCAGCCACCACCACCTCCACCCTCCACTGAGCAGATTATGCGAATGTTTGAAGAAAGAAGAAACAACAATCTGATGGACATGTTGAAAAGTGTGGAAGTTATGGTTGGACATAATGGAAATTAGAATGGTCATTACTCCAAGCTGTCAGATTTTCAAAGGACCAAGCCTCCCAGTTTCAGTCACGTTGTTGATCCATCGGAAGCCGATGATTGGTTGAGGACCATTGAGAGGAAACTGGAAATTGCTCGCACTAAAGAAGGATACAAGGTTCCGTTCGCAATGCATTATCTCGAAGGAGCTGCAGCGATATGGTGGGATAATGCTAAAGCCATGTGGCCCGCGGACGAGGAAATTACGTGGACCAAATTCAAGGATCATTTTCGAAAGTATCATATACCCACCGGAACTATGAAGATCAAGCAACGCGAATTCCTTTCCCTTACTCAAGGAAGCATGTCAGTAAGTGAGTACCTAAATAAATTCAACCATTTGGCCCGGTATTCTCTCTATGATGTGGCTACCGAAGAAAGGAAGATCGACAGATTCCTTGGTAGACTGAACCAGCACCTCAGATGCACTCTCAGCATGTTTGATTTTCCAGATTTCCAAACTCTGGTGAATAAGGCCCTCATCGCAGAAAGGGAACACAAGCTCATGCACGACAACAGGCCCGCAAATAATGATCACAAGTGCAAATTCGAGCCTAAGAAGGATATGCAACCAGTGTAGAAGGCTCGTACATGGCAACAGACTCAGTTGGAGTACAAACCCAACCGACAGCAGAATGTCAACAAGACCACTACTCAAGTCAAGAATGTGGTAACCAGTCCGGTGCGTGAAGATTGCCAGCACAACAACGCCGGCTTCAGCTGTGGACAAACCGGACATTACGCCAGACAGTGTACCAAGAACGGCAAACCAATATCCTCCTACCGTCCACAAGTCAACCACCTGGAGTCATATTCCGACCCGAGGGCCATCCAAGGCCAAATCCATCATATCTCCGCTGATGAAGCCCAAGAAGACCCGGAAGTCATCATTGGTATGTTCCCTGTTAATAACATACCTGCAGTAATTTTATTTGATTCTGGGGCTTCCCACTCTTTTATTTCGCGGAGTTTTGTTACCCAAAACAAATTTCCTTGCTCGATTATGGGCAAAAGTATGATGGTACAATCCCCGGGATCGGTGCTCTGAAGTAATCTCGTTTGTCAAAATTTGGAAATTGAGATAAAAGGAGTCAAGTTTCCAACAACCTTGATAGTCATTGAATCTGATAAATTGGACATTGTTTTGGGAATGAATTGGCTGACCCAATACCAAGTATGCATCAACTGTGTGACCAAAGAAGTCACCATGGTAAATCAGGAAGGTTGCATTGCAAGTTTTTATGCCCGCAGAAGTATACCCAAGAAGGATATGGTATTCTCAGCCGTGGCCGAAGAAGTGGAATCAATTCCTGTGGTCAGTGAGTATCCAGATGTATTTCCTGAGGAATTGCCAGGAATGCCACCCGACAGAGAGCTGGAGTTTGCAATTGACTTGGTGCCCGGGACTGCACCGATATCTAAGAAATATTATCGGATGCCTTCATAAGAATTGGTGGAGTTAAAGAAACAACTCGATGAGATGTTGCAGAAAGGATACATCCGTCCAAGCTCTTCACCTTGGGGACCACCCGCTATATTCATGGATAAAAAGGACGACAGTCTAAGAAATATTATCGGATGCCTTCATCAGAATTGGTGGAGTTAAAGAAACAACTCGATGAGATGCTGCAGAAAGTATACATCCGTCCAAGCTCTTCACCTTGGGGACCACCCGCTATATTCATGGATAGAAAGGACGACAGTCTTCAGATGTGTGTAGACTACCTACATTTCAATGACGTCACCATCAAGAACAAGTATCCACTGCCAAGAATTGATCAACTCAGTGGGGCCAAAGTATTCTCCAAGATTTATTTGAGGACCGGATATCATCAACTCAGAATCAGGAGGGAAGATATTCCCAAGACCGCGTTCACCACTCGGTACGGTCTGTATGAATATACTGCTATGTCATTCGGTCTCACCAACGCCCCAGCCTTTTTCATGCATATGATGAATAATGTGTTTATGGATTTCTTGGACAAGTTTGTGGTGGTGTTCATCGATGACATCCTCATTTATTCAAAAAGCAAAGAAGAGCACAAGGACCACCTCCGAGCAGTTTGCAAAGACTCCGTGACCATCAGCTTTATGCAAAGTTCAGCAAATGTGAATTTGGGCTCTATCAAGTGGGATTCTTAGGGCATATTCTCTCAGCTGAAGGTATAGCCGTGGGTCCAAGTAAAGTGAAAGATGTGCTTGATTGGACCGCACCCACGACAGTCTCAGAAATCCAGAGTTTCCTTGGATTAGCCGGGTATTATCGCTGCTTTATCGAAGGATTCTCTAAGATTGCCAAGCCAATGACAGAGCTCCTAAAGAAGTATAAGAAGTTTGAATGGACTGAGGACCGCAAAAGGAGCTTCAACGAGTTAAACACCAGACTGACATCCGCACCGGTATTGACTCTTCCTGACATCTACCGCAGTTTTGATGTCTACTGCGACGCATCCAGGAAAGGGCTCGGATGTGTACTCATGCAAAATGGCAAAGTTTTGGCCTATGCATCCCGCCAACTACGGCCTCACGAAGGAAATTATCCCACTCATGATTTGGAATTGGCCGTAGTGGTGCATGCCTTGAAGATTTGGAGACACTATCTGATTGGCAAGAAGTGTCAAATATTTACGGACCACAAGAGTCTCAAGTATATATTCACTCAACCGGACTTAAACCTCCGTCAGCGAAGATGGCTTGAATTGGTTAAGGATTATGACCTCGGGATAAATTATCACCGGGGAAAGCCTAATGTGGTAGCAGATGCCCTTAGCCGCAAGCCCGTCAGCTTGAATGCTCTATTGGATTCTTTGCATCCCAAACTCTGTGAAGAAATGGCTCAGCTCAATTTGACAATAGTGGATGCCCGTATGGCCAACATACTAGAGATGGCTCCTACTCTCAAGGAAGAAATTCGCAGCACTCAAGCAAATGACGACTCACTGCAATCATATGCCAAGCCGACGAAGGATTTCTCTAAGGATCAAAATGGTACACTAAGGTTTCGAGGAAGGATTTGCGTACCCAACCAAGAAAGTATGAAAAAGAAGATATTATCATAAGCACATGAATCATCGTACTCGATTCACCCAGGTGGCACCAAAATGTATGAAGATCTTCGTCAGGTATTCTGGTGGGAAGGAACGAAGAAATACATCGCTTACTTTGTAGCTTGTTGTGACATATGCAACAAGGTGAAGGCGGAACATCAGAAGCCCGCCGGACTCCTTCAACCTTTACCCATATCACAATGGAAATGGGATGATGTCTGCATGGACTTCATCACCGTCTTACCAAAGACACACCGAGGGAATGACGCAATATGGGTCATAGTGGATACCCTAACCAAGATGGCTCATTTCCTGCCCATACGGACCACTTACCGTGCCGATCAACTTGCATAGTTATATGTGTCCAGGATCGTCAGTTTGCATGGAGTACCAAGGACCATCACCTCTGACAGAGGATCTCTCTTCACGTCAGCCTTCTGGTCCCATCTACATCAAGCCTTGGGGACTGCCTTGAAATACAGCACAACTTATCATCCACAGACAGACGGATAGACCGAGCGAGTAAATCAAATATTCGAGGATATGCTCCGAGCATGTGCATTGGCCCAAGGATCTAAGTGGGAAGATTGTCGGTCGTACGGAGAGTTTTCCTACCAGACCAGTTTGAAAATGTCACCCTATGAAGCTCTGTATGGCCATAAGTGCCGCACTCCACTGAACTGGTCTCAAACCGGAGACAGCCGTATCTTCGGAACTGATCTAATGATGGAAGCTGAGAAGCAACTCAAGGAGATCCGAGATAGGCTGTAGTTGGCCAAGTCAAGACAGAAGAGTTACTTTGATGCAAAACACTGACATCTCAGCTTTGAACCAGGAGAACACGTGTATCGCCGAGTCACCCCGATGAAAGGAATTAAGAGGTTTCAGACCCGGGGCAAGTTGGCACCCAGATATATTGGCCCATTCCCAGTCATGAACAGAGTCGGAACAGTTGCTTATCGATTGGAGTTGCCACCAGAACTGTCAGAGGTACACAATGTGTTTCATGTCTCCAGCTAAGAAGGTGTATCTCGCCACCGGAGAAAAGGACTGATATGGCAAATATAGAACTGGCTAGGGATCTGACATATATGGAAAGACTACTTAAAATATTAGATGGGACAGAAAGAGTCACTCGCAGCAAAGTGATCAGGTTTTTCAAAGTTCAATGGGAGCACCATACCGAGGAAGAGGCAACCTGCGAAAGAGAGGAATTTTTAAGGACTGCTGACCCAGAACTATTTTCCCAAGCAACCGAATCTCGAGGACGAGATCCATCCTAAGTGGGGGAGGTTTGGGACAACTTGGTTTTTGTCTTCTCTCTTTTTCCGGACTTGATTTTCCTTTGCCTTGGATTTGAGTTTTTGAACCAATTCAAATGGACTTGTCACTTGGGCATGCCCTTAACTTTCACCCAAGTGACCCATCTGCATCTCATCCAACTCCATTTCTCTCTAATACCCTAGAATGGCCCATTGAATATTATTCATAAGTAAAAATATTCATTTTCTTTCTAAAAGCTTATTTCAGAAATTAGTGATCCAAAGCAACCCCAATTTTTATAGCTCCAAAAATCTTGAGATAATTCCTGAATTTTCTTTGAACCTTGGCCCACCTCCCTGAGTAAAAATATTGCATGACTTTTTGTAATATTTTTGCTACATAAATTTTTTTCCTTTCTGGCCGAAAATGCAGTTTGTACAGCAAGTGCATTTTTCCTTAATCTTTTGGAGCTAATCTTTCTTGAGCCTAGACACCCTCCTAACAAACCTTAACCCCAGGAGATCAGCCCTAATGGCCTTCTAGAAGCTAGCCAACTTGGTGACCAAGTTTCTGTCCAGAAACTTGCCAGCAAGCTTGAGTCACTTCTGGTCCGCCTAGGTTTGAGTTTTCACCTTTCCTAGACTTATCACTGCGTGGACTTTAGCCTAAACAAGGTTTGGCAGCGTTTGGGCGTCGTTTTGGCAATGCTAGGGCGGTGAACGCTTGTGGAGACGGGGCCTGGCATGCGTTCGACGCGCTCTGCGTTGCGCCAGTGCCTCTATTCGGCGCGTGCCCGAGCCGGAGCTCACCGACGACTGCCGCACCGCGCCACCACCTTCGCCTCAGCGTCCTTGACCTCTACTTGGAGCTCACCGACATTGGAGATGTCGCAGTGAGCACGGGCGCATCGCGGCCAAAAGCCACAGTGCACCCGTGCCCCTATCTTCTTCTCCCCCTCTGCCCTGTGCTCGTTCACGAGCGTGGATAGCCTCCACGTGATCGTTGAGCCTCTCGCACCCTCACTGACGCCCCTCGTCGGCTCTCGTCGTCTTCCAGAGAAGTCCGGCGGCGACACGTACCCCTTCCCCCTCCTGCTATAAATTGATCCCTCCTCTCCGTCCCAGAGCCATGCAGCGCACCATCCAACCTCTATCCATACGCAACACAACAGCATCCCGACCGGGCAGGCCTCTGGCCGCCGTGCCTGATCTGAGCTCGCCGGTGCTACCTCTTGAGCACTGCGTTGGTTTTCGCTTGAAGAGGAAAGGGTGCTGCAACAAAGTAGCGTAAGTATTTCCCTCAGTTTTTGAGAACCAATGTATCAATCCAGTAGGAGGCTTGTCGGGGGGATGGACCCCTGGCAGGCAACGGAACCCGGATCTTCTTCGAAAAAAACAACATGGCTGGCACCGGCCCTCAAAACAGGCACGCGCATGGCCGGGTCGCTCGACCCTGCCAAGCCCCGCAACCCGGCCAGACTCGCCGACCTAGCAAGACACGCCGACTCGGCCCGAACGACTAGCGCAAGACAGCCGAACCCGGCATGACCGAAGCTTCCTCGACAAGACAGCAACACCCATGGCGTGCGACGCAATCCAGCCGCGGGTCAGCTCCCATCCCATCTAGGCCGTACGATGGGGACGAGTCTTCAATCGATGATGACCGAGGAAAACAGTGCCCCGCCCATGCCTCTGGTTAGCCGAAGTGTGGCAACAGTGCCCCTCACCTACCCGCTGACTAGGGCCGGCGTGGCTACAGTGCCCCCGCCCTCATCACTGACGACAGCAAGCGGAAACCTGATGGAGAGCACTGTACGTGACTCGACTTGGCCACGCCCTGACGATCGACAAGACGGCGCACAGTCCCCCTAGGCACGCGGGGCCCGCACCTAGGGGAACCCGGCGAACCACAAGCCCTCAGCGGGACCCAGCCCGGGTCCCCGGACATCGACAATACGGACCCACCGACTTATAACATTACCATTGTACCCCCGGGGGGTTGGTCTATAAAACCCCCCAGTAGCCCATGATCATACGGGCAAAAAAGAAAGAAACATATACGAGAGAAAAGCAAGTAAGCATAGGACTAGCCACCAAACAACAACACCGAAGAGAAGGAGCAGCCCAAGCCTTGGCCAACTTCCTTCCTCCCCCATACAGCTCCAGGAGCAACATTGTACTATCGACCATCCAACTACACTCGGCAGGACTAGGGGTATTATCTCTCTGGAGAGCCTGGAACCTGGGTATGTCCGGCGTCCCGCGCCCGCTCATGCCAACCTCGCCTCTGGAGTCCACCAGTGCCCTCGAGACTCCTCTCTTTAGCCATCCCTTGGCATCTGCCGTGCACCCACCACGACAGTTGGCGCCCACCGTGGGCAGCTCGAGGAGCAGGACGGGAGCATGCTTCAGACGGGCCCCTTCTCCTACACTGATGGGTCCGTCGCGTTGGCGGACGACGTTGTCGCCACACTTGCCGCCTCCTTCACCGTGTTGCGCATCTCCGATGCGTTCGTGGCCGACGAGTACCCCAGCGAGGTGCTCAGCTACTCCGACTCTCCCCTCTCTCTCGGCGGCGACGTTTCCGCCGGGGCAATGGACGTCCATGTGGAGGTCTTCATCACCGACATGGCGCATCCTCCTCGTCGAGCAAGACAAGGAAGGCTGACGAAGCCAGGGCCGCAGCAGAACAGACCGAGCCGTCCGATCCGTTGCGCGCCCCGATGCAGATCCTCTACATCCCCATCGGCACCGACGTCGATGCCACCAATGTCGCTGAGGCCCAAACCCAGCTCGAGGAAAGGCGCCAGCAGATGCTGGACCTATCCGAGATGCTCGCCGCCACTCAGCGTCGCCTGGATGCCGCTCAGCTAGAGCGCAATGCCGCCTACGGATTCACTCCCACCGCGGCCGAGCCAAGACGGGTTGCCGACGTGCGTGCCTGGGGAAGAGCGATCAGCCGGGCCCTCGGCGCCATCCCAACCGTCTACACGACCCCAGCAAAGAACATGCGCGCTGCCTAGGCAGCCGCAGCCGGCCTGGACCAGCTCACGCAGCGAGAGAGTTGAAGGCGCGCCGGGCGAATCGCGAACTCCTCGCGCCAACCCCCAGAGACCGCCTCAACCAGCTCGCCAAGGCAGCGGGATCCGGCTCCGCCCACCTTGGCGGACCCGGCGAGCTTCTGCACACCACTTCCTCGCCACCCAGTGAGACGCACTCCGGCTGAGCCCGGACTCGGCGCGACCCGGCCGCTACAGCTGCCGGCGGATTGGGCGACGAGACCGTCCTAGAGATCCAGCGCGGACCCGGCCAGCATGGCCGCCGTCCGCTCAACCCGACCTGCCCCCGTGGCTGGCGCCGTCGACTCCGCTGCAGCGCCATCGGCAACGCCGCCTTCGTCACCGCCTCGATTAGCTCGCTCGCTCCCTAGAGGTGGAGGAGAGCGGCGCTATCGGGCCGGCGTGCTTTGGCCCGCGCATCCGGGAGGAGCCCTTCCCCAAAGGTTCATGCTCCCCGCGACACCCCAAAGTACAAAGGCGGTGAAGCGTAAGATCGGCTCACCGACTACCTACACCATTGGCATCACCGGTGCCAATCGTCATCTCGCCGTGCGCTATGCACAGCTCATGCTCCAAGGGTCGGCCCGCACGTGGTTGAACAGCCTGCCGATGGGCAGCATCAACACGTGGGTGGACTTCGAGGAAGCCTTCGTCCGCAACATCACGGGGACCTACAAGAGGCCCGGCCGCCCTAGCCAGCTCACCATGTGCGTGCAAGGGCCTACGGAGACCAGTCGCGAGTACCTCACACGCTGGACCGAGCTCCGAAACAGCTGCGAGGGCGTCCATGAAGTCCAGGCGATCCAGTACTTCATCAGCGGGTGCTGAGACGGCACCCTCCTCAAGCACAAGCTCTTACGCTCCGAGCCGGCCACCATGGCCGCGCTCATGGTGACGACGGAGAAGTACGCCAATGCCGACTCTGCCATGAAGATCCAGGTGGCGCTGGATGAAGCCGGCAAGGCGAAGCCGGTTCCCCCTCTGAAGCCGGCCGGCGAAAGCAGCCGACAATAGCATTACCAGAACAACAATCGCAAGGCTGACCAGCCGGCGCAGCGTCATGACAACCGGCTCGTCGCGACCAACGAGCCCTGGAACGGACCAATAAGACGCCCGCAGCAAACCGGCAAGAGCGGCATAGCAACCGCCGCCATGAGCTTCGGCGAATGCTCGGTGCCCCTACCAAGCACCTGGCTGGCGCCAAGACCCTCCACGCTGCGCGCGGCGGTGCGCCATCCTGCGCGCATCATGAGGCGACATCCCACCTCCTCGGCTCCGGCTCCGGTGCGGGATAGCCGCCTCGCCTCCATCGCCGCCTCCGGTGGCGGCACGATCTGCGACAGCGCCTACCGGACGAAGCAGCGGCCTCGTCATCTTCACCAGCCTCGGCAGCGATAAGCGCCCGGCGCCTCGCCAGGCGGAGGTGAACACCGTCGTCGGCCAAGCGAGTTCATGCATTGGTCGGATCGCCCGATCACAGGACCGGGAGGATCACCGGCAGTCATGCTTGAGTCCGGTGGTTACACCTCGTCCTCAACCCCACCATCGCCGAGGCGCACATGCAAGTTCTCCGAGTCCTCATCGGCGGCGGCAGCAGCATCAACATCCTCTACTGTGACACAATGACCAAGCTCGGGCTCAAGGCCGAGGACCTGGAGCCGACCCGGACGATCTTCCACGGCATCGTGCCCGGCCTCTCCTGCTCCCACATTGGCCGGGTCCGGCTTGATGTCCTATTCGGTGACAGCAGCCACTTCCGACACGAACCAATCTGGTTCAAAGTGGTGGACCTGTCCAGCGCGTACCACGCGTTGCTGGGCCGGCCCGCACTCGCCAAGTTCATGGCGGCCCCCCACTACACGTATCTGAAGATGAAGATGTCGGTTCCCAAGGGCCTCATCACCATCACCGGCGACTACCGCAAGTCCCTGGAGTGCGCCCGAGACAGTTGGCCGAGTCGCTGGTCATTACCGAGGAGTGGCGCTAGCTCGACCGGATCGTCGCCCTGGCAGGAGAGGCCTCCGCTGCGTCGATCCCGACCCCGGACGCGGCCGACGAGGCCGCCTTCAAGCCCTCCAAGGAGACCAAGAAAGTGAAGCTCAACCGGAAGACCCAGCTGCGGCAAATGCGTTGTCGTGGCGCCCGCCGACATCAAATAGGAAGGCGAGCTTGTCGACTTCCTCCGTGAGAATCGGGATATCTTCGCATGGACCCCTAAGGACATGCCGGGTATCCCGAGGAAGTATGCCGAGCACAAACTTCACGTCCACAAGGACGCCAAGCCTATCCGTCAACCCCTACGACGATTTTCCAAAGAGAAGAGAAGAACCATTGGTGAAGAGGTCGCCAAGCTTTTGGTGGCCGGCTTCATAATGGAAGTGTTTCACGCTGAGTGGCTGGCCAATCCAGTCCTCGTCCTGAAGAAGAACAAGACCTGGTGCATGTGTATCGACTACACCAGCCTCAACAAGGCCTGTCCCAAGGATCTGTTCGCTCTCCCGCGGATCGACCAAGTCATCGACACGACCGTCGGGTGTGAGCTCCTGTCCTTCCTGGACACTTACTCCGGCTACCACCGGATCAAGCTGGAACCGGCCGACGCCCTGAAGACGTTGTTCATACGCCCTTTGGGGCGTATTGCTACATCAGCATGTCGTTCGGCTTGAAGAACACCGGCACCACCTTCCAACGCTGCATGCAGAAATGCCTGCTGCCGCAACTCGACCGCAATGTCCATGTGTACGTGGATGACATCATGGTGAAGACCAAGCAGCACCTCACGCTCCTCGACGATTTGAAGGAAACATTCGCCAACCTCCGCGAATAAAAGGTCAAGCGTAACCCGGAAAAATGCGTCTTCGGCGTCCCGGACGAAAAGCTACTTGGCTTCCTCGTCTCGGCAGCGGCATTGAGCGAACACGGAAGATCAAGGCCATCGGCGCATCGCCAAACCGGCTCAACAAGCGCCAATGTCGAAGTTCACGGATGCTTGGCCTCGGTCGGCGGTTTCTAAGCGGTGGGCGAAGCTTCTACCCATACCGGTGATGAAGAAGACAAGCCCATTCGAATGGAACGGCAAGGCAGACAAGGCCTTCCAAGACCTCAAGCGCATGCTCTCCACCGCACCAGTCCTGGTCGCACCGACCGACAAGGAGCCGATGTTGCTCTACATAGCCGCAACCTCGCGGGTGGTTAGCACGGTGCTGGTGGTCGAGCGACCAGAGAAGGGCAAGATCTAAGCCGTCCAGCGCCCAGTCTACTACCTGAGCAAGGTGCTCTCCATCTCCAAGCAGAACTACCCGCACTACCAGAAGATGTGTTACGGCGTGTACTTCACCGCCAAGAAGCTGAAGCAGTATTTCCAAGAGCACGTAGTCATCGTGGTCAGCACGCGCCTATCTGAGAAATCATCGGGTGCCGGGATGCCTCTGGCCGGGTTGCCAAGTGAGCGATCCAACTAGCCGGCCACACCATCCTCTACGAGCCCCGTACCACGATCAAGTCTCAAGCCCTGGCCGACTTCCTTGTCGACTGGACCGAGACCCAGTACTTGCTGCCGCCCCCTGACTCGATGCATTGGCGCATGCGCCCGATGGGTCAATATGCGACTTCGGCAGGGGGTCGGCATCGCATATCATCCCCGGCGCGACCGCTCCTTCGCGCTCGGATCCACTTCCTCGCCTCCAACAACGTCACCGAGTACGAAGCCCTTGTGCACGGCCTCCGGCTTGCCAAGGAACTCAGCATCCGGCGCATCCTGTGCTACGGCGACTCGGACCTGGTGGTGCAGCAGTGCTTCGGCGAATGGGATGCCCGCGACTACAACATGGCAAGCTACCGCTTCCTCATCCAGAAGCTGTCTGGATCCTTCGAGGGCTGCGAGTTCCTCCACGCCCCGTGCACGGAGAACAAAGCAGCCGACATGCTCGCCAAGATCGCCTCGTCACGACAAGCCATCCCGTCCAGCGTCTCCCTCGAGCACCTGCGCAAGCCGTCCGTCAAGCCATTGCCGGACTCCGAGTCCATCCACGTTCCAGACGACCCAGCCACACCTCAAGCCGGCCCGGGGGCTGCTCAGATCGACCCGGCCACCATCGTCCCGGACCCGGCCGTTGCCATCCCCGACCCGGGGGCTGCTCAACCCGGCTCAGGGGCTGCCGATTCGGAACTGACCCTGGTGGCCGTCTTCGTCGTGGTTATGGCTCCATCTTGGGCCCTCCCGATATCAGAATTTTTAGAAGCGGGGGTTCTCCCCATGGGCAGGCGAAGCTCGGCAAGTGCGATCTTGAGGCGTCCGCCTACAACATCATCAACAGCGAGCTCGTCAAGCGCAGCTCCACCGGTGTTTTCCAGCGCTACGTCGAGCAGGAACAGGGCATCGACATCCTCCTCGACATACATTAGGGCGAGTGCGGGCACCACGCTGCATCACGATCCCTGGTGGCCAAGGCGTTACGCCATGGTTTCTACTCGCCCACGGCCCTCCAAGATGCCGAGTCGCTCGTCCTCAAGTGTGAGGGATGCCAACACTTCAGCAAACGCAGCCACCAGCCGGCGTCAGCACTCCGCACCATACCGATCGCCTGGCCCTTCGCGGTCTGGGGACTCGACATGGTGGGGCCCTTCAAAACCGCTCGAGGCGGCATGATGCACCTGCTGGTGGCAATGGACAAATTCACCAAGTGGATCGAGGCAAGACCAATCAAGAAACTGTACAGGCCAACAGCCGTCCGGTTCATCAAGGACATGGCGGTGCGCTACGGCATGCCGAACAACATCATCACTGACAATGGCACCAACTTCGCCAAGGGCGCAATCGAGCAATCTTGCTGCATCTTGACATCCACCTCGACCTGGCCTCCGTTGCGCATCCGCAGTCCAACGGGCAGGTCGAGCGGGCCAATGGACTCATCCTATCCGGCGTCAAGCTGTGACTCGTCTAGCCACTCATCCGCTCACCCGGTAGCTGGCTTGACGAGTTGCCGGCTGTTCTCTGGAGTCTACGCACCACGCCGAATCGGTCGACCGGGTTCACCCTGTTCTTCCTTGTCTGCGGAGCCGAAGCCGTAATCCCGACCGACGTCGAGTTCGACTCGCCGCGCGTCGCGATGTACACCGAAGCCAAAGCCAGAGAAGCCCGCGAAGATGGCGTCGACCTGCACTAAGAAGCACGCCTCCTGGCGCTCAGTCGCTCGGCCATCTACTAGCAAGGCCTGAGGCACTACCACAGCAAGAAGATCAAGCCCCTCGCGTTCCGTGAGGGCGACCTCGTCGTCCGACTCGTGCAAGAAGCGAGCGAGGCCATCTGGCTGTCCCTCCATGGGAGGGCCCATTCATCATGAGCAGGGCCTTGCACGATCGCAACGCCTACTACCTCATCGATGCATGCAAGTCAAGGAAGTGCAAGAAGGATACCGCCGGTGAAGAAACGACCCGGCCGTGGAATGCGGAACGGCTCCACCCATTTGACAGTTAGCCGCACGAGTGTATGTATCGTCGCCTTTTGTAAACGCATGAAACTATGGGGTCCCCGAACGAGACTCGGTGGCTGCATTTTGTCGACCAATTTATTGTGTCCCTATTTTTCTGCATCACTATACCACTGAACCCGGCCACCGGTCCGACTCGCTCGACCCGGGGGCTCGGGGGCTGGCCGGCTCTGTCGCCACCTTGCCGCCTTACTTGGTGATTCCTGATAAAGTTAGGATGCCGCAGTCCCCCACTTTGCCCTAAAGCCACAGATCCAGCTTTGGATGTCGGCTGGCAAGCACAATGGGCCAAAGCTCCTTTACGCTTCATACACTAAGTCAAAGGCTGCCGGGTCGATCAACCCGGCCCACCATTCATCAAATGAAGAGCCGCACGACCGACTGATCGCCACCGGCTTCTTCGCCGGATTGCCGCCAGCCGACCCAGTGGGTGTTTCGCTCGCGCTCAACGTTTCGAGGGACCCAAGTCCTCCGCGCTCCTCTTGAAGAACCAAACTCCTTGTCACGGACCGGAGCCTCGGTCGTCTGACTCGCGGGGGGGGGGGGGGATGTTTGAGAAAGGAAAAGCGCATGAAATCGGTCCAAAAAACGGAAGGCAAAAGCAAAAGCACTCACAACATTTACACAAATATTTAAGAAAAGGCCCACGGCCTGAGTTCATTACACCCTAAAACCCCCAGTGGGTGGGTGGACTTGCTACTTAATAGATTTTACATAAAGTGTCTCAGGCATCTCCAGCGCCGCGTCGCGACGTCGACAGCTCTCCCCTGGTGGCATCCGGGTCAAGTGAGGCGCCAGTGTCCTCCTCGGCACCCGCGTCGCGGTAGACGCCTGTCTCCTCCGAGCTCCCCTCCGGATCATCGAGGAGCAAGCCATAGTCGTCGCCGTCCACGGCCCTGCCGTCTTCCGTCCGCTTCGGATGGAACTCATCGCGGAAGGCGAACTCGGCGATGTAGCTGGCCCGGGAGGCGATCCGGCTGGCTTGCTCCTGCAAGAGCTGCTCCAAACTGGCCTGCTGGCCAATCAACGCGTCCAGCTGCAGGTCTGGACCAGGACAGCGTGAACCGGAGCACCATCTCAGCACCGGCACGAGCAGCGGAGACGCGCCACTCGTGAAGCCGGTCCGACCCCATCTCCAACCAACACGCCAGGCGCGAGAAGCTGCTCGGTTGGACGGAGTCTGGCCATAGGGCCACCGTCATCGCGGTGCCGACCTCGGACAGCCACTCCATCTGCATTCCTAGGACCCGCAGGAGGGCCTCAGCGGCGGCGATGATCTCCGGGAAGGTCCAGGCAGTCTGTGGATCCGTCCCGGACCAAACGACACCGGTCGGGTCATGTTGATAGCGAACGGCTTCCTCCACCAGCCGCTACGTCTCCGGGAAGGCCCCTGCCACAAAGGAAGAAGCGATTCAGAAGAAGAACAACAAGGAAGAAGGGCCAGTTCCCGACCTGGTAAACTACAAGAAAAAGCACTTACTGGAGAAGGACTCTTCCAGGTGCTGCGCCTCAAGCAACGTACCACGCCGCTCCCGTTTGATGGCGCGGTCGCGCTCCTCGAGCGCCTTCTCCAGATTGGCCGCATTGGCAAGGGCCGCCTTCAGCTCGGCGTCCTTGTCTTCGGCCGCCATCTCGGCCACCTCGTGGCGACGGGCCTCGTCCTTACGGGCCCCCTCAGCCGTGGTGACCTGCCCCCGCAGGCGATCCACCTCGGCCTGAAGCCAGCCCTTGTCGTCGGCCAGCTGGCCGTGCTGTTGGTCCGCCTCCACCAGGGCCTGCTGCTCCTCCGCCACCTCGGCGGCTTCCGCCTTAAGGAGCTCCACCTCGGCCTCGAGGCTGCTCTTGTGACCCGCCAACTGCTCATGCAGCCGGTTGGCCTCGTCGAGAGACCGCCGGGCCGCGGCCGCCTCCGCCCTCACTTGCGCCGCCTCGACGCCAAGACGACCGGTGTCGGCAACAAGCCAGTCGTAGTGATGACCGGCCCAGAGCAGACGAGTCCGCCAGGACAACACCTATGCTGCGAAAAAGAAGGATTCGACAGAAGAAAAAAGCATGACTTAAGATTTGGCCCAACTGTTACACAGTTGGCCCGAATCTCGAGGCTACCCAATGGAGTGCGCTAAGCGCTTCACTGAAAAAACACAAGAATACACAGCGCGCGGAGCTCCTTCTCCTTGGCGGCGAGCTGCTCCATGAGCTCCCGGTGCTTGCTAGGAGATGGTTGTAGGCGGCAACTCGGAAGGCGTCGAGATGCTGAAGAAAGCAGAAGTCAGAACAAGGCCAACGCTCTAAAGATTCGACCCAACTACTACGTAGTTGCCCCGAACCTCAGAGGCTACACCTAGTGCGTGCGTTGGCACACCCCCACAAAGAATAAATTGCAAGAAAAAGAAGGCTTACCAGAACGGCGCGCTCCAGGTCGCGCGTCCGCTCCACCTCGGCCTGGGTGAAGGCCTCGAGCCGTTCCGTCCGGCCTCGTAGGCGGCGACTAACGGCGTCCAGCGCCGCCTCCTCTTGGGTCTGAGGCCCAAAGACAACGGCGTCCCTGCTCCGTGCCGGCTGCGGCACGGCAGCTCGGCACCCTCCCTACCGGGGCACCAAGGTGTGCTCCCCGCTGGCCGCTTGTGACGCGGCCAGCACCGCCTCCGACGCCCCTCCCTGCGCTGACGACGACCTGGACGCTGGGACGCCCTGTGTCGCTGCCTCCAGTCCGGACGCCGGGACGGCCTGCTGTGCCACCACCGACCCAGCTGCCGAGGTGGCCTCCGGCACCGCCATCCGCGGTGCCTCCTCCAAAACCGGCGGCGCCTCCGGCACCACCGCCCGCAGCGCCTCTTCCAAGACGACACCGCCTCCACCACCATCAGCCCCCGCTCGCTCGACCATGTCGACCCGTGGCGGGGTGTCATCCGCCACCTCCACGACCTCCCGGTCGAGGATCACCACCTCAGCCCGGCCTCCACGGCCGCGCTCCCTCACCGGCGATGGCTCAAAGACCGTCGCCGCCACCACCGTGCCCTCCGGCATCTCGCGACAGGCCGGCTCCACGCCGGCTCGCGCCCATGCCGCCTCCGCGTCGGTCCAAGCACGGACCGACGCCGCCTCCAGCTCTGCCTCGGCCCGGTTCCTGTCCTGCCAGGCCAAGGCTTTCGCATCGTTCGGGTCCAGGTCGAGGTTCGAGTCGTCCCGTCCCTCCACCTCAGTCTGGTCGGCGATGTCGGACCGGCTCCTATGGAACGCGGCCCCTTCGGCGGCTGCGGCTTCTGCCGCCGCCCTCGCCAGCGTGATTGGTGACCTGAAGAAGAAGAAAGAATAAAAAAGAGGTGGAAACAAGACTAGCTAAAAAATCTGGGCGCAAGCGAGAGAGGAAGCTTACCCCGACAAGACCGGGACCGGGGTTAGCCTCCCGTGCCACCATCACGCTTCCTCTTGGCTGGCCTCCCAACCCAGGTCAGGTCCGCCGCGTGCTTCAGGGCCTGGGGTCGCGGAGCGACGCTGTCTTTCCCATGCGGGCGGCTTGGCGCCGCCCCATGCGAGTACTCGGCTCCGCTTGCATCGCCGCCTCCCCCGCCCAACGCCACTGCACCAACAACTAGCGTCAGCACCGACCGTTCCGTGCCGCGGTCAGCAATTCAAGACGCATGAAGAAAAATACGAGACTTACCCGCGTGATGCCCATCGCCGGCGTCGGACTCGGCCTCCTCCTCCCCGCCATGGGCCGCGGGCTCCTCTGGCGCCACCGGCGCCACTTGCGACGGAACCTGGGCGTAAGGATGCCGAATCGCATTCAGAAGTACTTCCCGTGTCACGTTAGGATGGATGAGAAGGTGCGCGCGGCAAAGTAAGAAGACCAGACACTCACCTGCGGCGCCGGGTTCGACTCGCTGTATGGCGCCTTGCTGAACCGCCAGTCCTCTCCAAGGTTGGCCTTGGAGATGTCATTCATGTCGCGCGCGATCTGCTCCGCAGACAGCCGTGTCGACCCCATGCGGTTGGGTCTTGAAGGCCGACCATTTCGCCGATGAGGTAGGAACGCCCCTGAAGCGGAATTACCCGACACATGATGAACGCGGCAAGGAGGTCGGTGCCGGTGAGCCCCTCTTGCGTCCTCATCACTGTCACCCACTCGCGGATTGCGACCTCTGCGATGGGCGCTGGCGAGTAGCCCGGTTAAATCTTCCCATGGGCGCGCGATGGCGAAGGCCGGAAGGTTGATGTGATCCGCACCAAGGTTGCGGGCGTAGAAGAGTTTTGCCACTTCTTGGCGAATCCTCGGCGGGATCTTGAAATCCATCCCGACCGCTTGAGATAGCCGGCGGTGCCACGGTCGTGAACTCCCGGCCGACGGACCCTGCTTCTTCAAGAAGAAGCGTGCCCAGAGTCGATCGAAACTTGACCCCGGTACCCCTCACGAGAGGTGACGGCCGAGGCTGGGCGATGGCGCCGGCGCCAAGATGATGCGGTACGGGCCGAAGAACTCGAGCAGCGGAAGAAGGTGCTGCGCCCGGCAGCCCAAACCAGCGCTTGAAGTGCGTGGGGAAGACCACGCTCCTGCCCCTGGGCGAGGCCTCTGCTGCGCAAGCATTGTGAGCCAGACGCCGGCGTCCGTTTCCATGGCGCCGCGCTCGCCCGAGTTGGGTGATGTCCTCGGTGGTGACATTCTAACCCATCCGAGGCCGATGGCGGCGCCATGATCAAAGGAAGAAGAAGGAAGATGGGCGGCGAAGGAGTTACGCTCGAGCAGCGGGCCCCTGATCGCGCGATTGCAAAAGCGAGCGAGAGCAAAGGGACAGGAGGGCGCGAGCGAGAAAATTGTCCGCTGCCCCCTGCCCCCCCCTCGATTTATAACCCTCGGTTTGAACATGGGGAAGTGGGGAAGCGGGATCGTCTACACACGCCCGTTCCACTACCCCACAATAAGTGCGCGCACCGCGCGATAGCTTCGCCGAGGAAAGCAACCGGCCCCGGACGCAGCAATAAATCGCAGCGTATGGGCGAGAAGCCATGGCGATGGGCCCGGCTCGTCGCCCAGTCCCATCACGCACGTGGCCTGTCAGACCCCTCCCACTTCCGGGCACCACGTGGCGCCCGCGCAAAGCCCGAGTGATTGCACCAAGATTCTATGGACTCCTCTGTTCCCGCCACGGCCGGGATGCCGCGATCCGGTGTCCGAGAAAACCGGCACACAATAGGTGTTGCCAGACCCGGCGCTCGCAGAATCCTCCTTGCTTAAGGGGGAAACTGCGAAGGCCCACTCATCCGAAGACAGCGGACCTTCACATCTTCGGGGACTACTGTCGGGGGGATGGACTCCGAGCAGGCAATAGAACCCGTATCTTCTACAAAAAAACAAAATGGCTGGCACCGCCCCTCAAAACTGGCACACGCTTGGCTGGGTCGCTCGACCCGGCCAAGGCCCGCAACCCGGCCAGACTCACTGACTCAACAAGACACGCCGACTCGGCCCCAACGACTAGCGCAAGACAGCCGAACCCGGCACGACCGAAGAGTCCTCGACAATCCAGCACCACCCGTTGCGTGCTACGCAATCCAGCCGCAGGTCAGCTCCCGTCCCATCTAGGCCGTACGATGGGGACAAGTCTTCAATTAACGATGACCGAGGCAAACAGTGCCCCGCCCATGCCTGCAGTCGGTCGAACATGGCGGCAAGGCCCTCACCTACCACGACCAGGGGCGGCGCTACTCTGATGCCCCGCCCTCACCGCTGACGACAACAAGCGGCAACCTGATGGAGAGCACTATACGCGACTCGACTCAGCCACGCCCTAACGATCGACAAGACGGCGCATAGTCCCTCTAGGCACGCGGGGCCTGCACCTAGGGGAACCCGGCAAACCACAAGCCCTCAGCATGACCCAGCCCGGGTCCCCGGACACCGATAATACGGACCAACCGACTTGTAACATTACCATTGTACCCCTGGGGGGTTGGTCTGTAAAACCCCCCAGGAGCCCATGATCATACGGCCAAAAAAACATATACGAGATAAAAGCAAGTAAGCATAGGACTAGCCACCAAACAGCAACACCGGAGAGAAGGAGCAGCCCAAGCCTTGGCCAGCTTCCTTCCTCCCCCATACAGCTCCAGGAGCAACATTGTACTATCGACCATCCAACTACACTCGGCAGGACTAGGGGTATTATTTCTCCGGAGAGCCCCGACCTGGGTATGTCCGGCGTACCGCGCCCGCTTATGCCAACCTCGCCTCTGGAGTCCACCACCGCCCTCGAGCCTCCTCCTCTCTTTAGCCATCCCTTGGCATCTACCGTGCTCCCACCACGACAAGGCTCCACACAAGTCCCTCATACCTACACAAACAAACAAGAACCTCGCAACCAACGCAATAAAGGGGTTGTCGATCCCTTCACGACCACTTGTGAAAGTGAGATCTGATAGAGATAATAAGATAAGATAAATATTTTTGGTATTTTTATCATATAGATTGGAAAGTAAAGATTGCAAAATAAAGTAGATTGGAAACTTATATGATAAAAGATAGACCCTGGGGCCATAGATTTCACTAGTGGCATCTCTCAAGATAGCATAAGTATTACGGTGGGTGAACAAATTACTGTCGAACAATTGATAGAAAAGTGCATAGTTATGAGAATATCTAGGCATGATCATGTATATAGGCATCACGTCCGTGACAAGTAGACCGACTCTTGCCCGCATCTACTACTATTACTCCACACATCGACCGCTATCCAGCATGCATCTAGAGTATTTAGTTCATAAGAACAGAGTAACGCATTAAGCAAGATGACATGCTGTAGATGGATAAACTCAAACAATATGATATAAACCCCATATTTTTATCCTCGATGGCAACAATATAATACGTGCCTTGATGTAACACCCCAAAAATTTAATCAAATTTTATTAAGTAAAATTTGGCCAGAAATTAAAGTTTGAGCTACTCCAGGTCATTTATTAATTCCAGAGCCTTTTTTGTTCTATTTTACAAAATTCTTCCCTCCATAGAAGATTATTTTGTAGAATGTTGTGGTCCTTGGTTCTTTTGTAAATAATTTCATTTATATCATAAATAATAGTGGGAAATAATTGTTTTGAAATCTCACAAAAATGAAATTTGCCACAAGTTATTCTTTTAAAAGCATTTTCAATACTTGAAGTGCTTCTGTTGCACTACAACTATTTTAAATAATTGTTTTAAAATCTCACAAAAATTATGAGAGGTCAGGTGATGCCTATAAACTAATTTTATGCAAAAACCTAACTATGTCTTTAGAAATTTTGAGTGAAACATCCTCTTTTCAAATTCTGTCCCATTCTTGAGTTATAACTGCAACCCTAATTTTTCTAGCTCCATTAGTTCTGAAACTTTGCCATCTTGTAGTACTTCCAACAAAAACCTTAACTCCAGGGGATCAGCTCTATTTGCATCTTTTAAGTCCACCAAATTCTCCTCTGAAGTTTCTGTCCAGAACTGAATTCTAGTAAAACTTGCACTAGCAAGTTTCTCATCTTGCAAAACTAACTTCACCACCAACTCTATCATCTAAAGAGACCCCACCCTGCCAAGTTTCAAATCCATCAAAGTCCTCTAGCTTGACCTAGCATTTTGTCAAACACCTTGTGGGCATGACAGAAATGTTGCCACTTTCTAACTTACATTGGACACTTGGTCATTTGGCCAAACCAGCATGTCCATCACTCCTCTAATACCTAGAAGCACCATCCTGTTGATTTGTAGCTCGTGTGTGTCCCTATAGATGCCACTGGCAATCTGACGAACACCTAACGTGCGTGCACCGGGCGCGGCCAGAGCGTGTGCTTTCCACGCATCGGCACCGGGCTCCTGTCGTGTCTCTGCTGCTTCCCCCTCTCATCCTGATCCTTCTCTGGATCATCCGGACCACCAGGAACCTTGCCGACACCCTCGCTTGGCCCCTAGCGCCGTCCACCGCCGTCCACGAGGACCAAGACCGCCGCCCGACGAGTCCCACATGGCCACGTCTCTGCCCGACCCGTGTGGCGCGTCCCGAGCAGCCCAGCTCCTCCCAGGAGTAACTACGGGGGGCCACCGCCCTCACCGTCCACTCTGCCGACCTCAACGGCCTCACCTGCCTCTGTAATGGTCGCCACCGCCGTGCTTATCCTCAGGACACCACGGAGCCGACCCCCTCGCGCTATAAAAGCAACCCCGAGCAACTCTGAGCTCTCTTGAACAGAAGAACGACCGAAAGCGGTCGTCTCCCTCACCTCCGACCGAGGCGGCTGCCGCCTCTGTCTTGTTGATTCCGACGCCACCAGAGCTCCCCCTCCTCCACTCTACTCACCGTCCAACCCCTCCTCACCCCACGAATCCATCCCCACCTTCAATTTGCCCCGGGAGCCGCCGTAGGCGGAGCACCCCTTTCACCCGACGCTGTTGTCCGCCGGAGAGCTCGTTGCCGGTGACTTCGTCCACGATGGAGACCATGGCGGGTACCCACGGGTTCGCCTCGACCTCCCGAGGGGTGTCGCCGTTCGCCGACGAGCCTTGCCGGAGCTCCGCCTCTGTTCGGTCGGAGGAGACGGCGTGCGTGTGTACTGGTCAAACCTGACCAGTGGGCCTGGCAGGCCCACTGTCAGTGACGCAGCGTGGTGCCAGCTCGTTTAAGTGGAGACATATTACCCAGAATACGTGTTCGATGTCATCGGCCCTCACGCGCGGCCGAACGGCTGGGCTAGGCCTAGTTGCGCTAGACGGCTAACTCTCGCCCAGTGCGCACTGCACTTCTACCCTTCTTCTTTTTCTTCTTTTCCAGCAGATTTCAAATAATTCCATAGCAGCCATTTCACATCCAAATTCGATGATTCAAAATTTCTACATACTTCTTAATTCAGGATCCATTTATCCAGATGTGGTGAACATTTTTCCTAAGCCTGGTTTTTGCTGGATCTAATAAATAGTCCATTTCCTTGATTATTCCAACTTAGTAAATTCATAGGAAAATCATATGAACTCCAACTGACTTGATTCTTTTTCTGTTATCTCTCAAATTTCATCTAGTTTATTTTAGTATTTATTTCACAAAATTCCAAGCAAATTTTATGTAGTATATTGGAATTGTGTGCTAATTAAAATATTTTGAAAATAGGGAATGGAGGGGAGATATAATTTTCAAAGTTTTGGAATACACCCAACATTTCTGCATACACAAGGCAA
This sequence comes from Aegilops speltoides, assembly GCA_021437245.1. NCBI lineage: Eukaryota > Viridiplantae > Streptophyta > Magnoliopsida > Poales > Poaceae > Aegilops > Aegilops speltoides. The sequence goes on from CM038141.1 coordinate 390,677,908, forward strand.
GCATTTTGAACACATGGTATGGTGACTGCATAATTATTTGTGGCATGTGTGTTTGAATTATGAATAGGTTGCATTCCTATAGAGTTTGCATATTGCTGGTCATACATGCATGATCCCCTTGATGGTATTTTATTTTCACTTAAACATTAAGTATAAGTGAGTACGGCTATTTTCATGTGCCATATGTGCCTGTGTTGGTCCAGGCTAATTTGCAGGAAGAGTCAGTCACGAGAAAAGTGACCGTGAGACTGAAATCTCGTGGTGATGAGAATGATCAGTGAGGGTATGTTGAGACATACCAGAGGTGGTGACCATGTTGGATACTGCCAAGGAGTTGTATTGTGCTAACCACTGCAGTAAAACTTAAACCTCTTGAGTTGACCATAGATCGAGTCTTGTTCCGGTAACCCCCATACTGGTTCGTGCTACCACTTGTCCCCGCCGCAGGCAGGGTACGGTTCAGTAAGTTGTTAACCCCTTTTCGTGCACACACCGTACAGAGAGGCCACGATGAGGGTTTCCAGGTACCGGCTACAATGCCAGTCATCGGGCGAGGGGGCATGGGTGTATTCGGCTAGGCCGAGAGGGGGTCACCCCTTGTAATCCGCTCGTGTTAATAGTGATCCCATGCTACTCGAGACGATGGTCTCCCCGCCTTAAAGTATCTCTTAAACGATGCTTTGGGTGATTCCTGGCATCCGGAAAGTTAATCTGGTGTGTGCTGGTTAGGCGTGTTTTCAACCCAAAGGCTGTAACAGGAATTAGTCGGTGTCTCGGTGCTGTCTAAAGAAATCCTTTACTTGTGGGTAAAGAGTACACCCTCTGCAGAGTTATATCTATTCGAAATGTTGTGTCCATGGTTAAGGACTACAGTCTGGGTTGGTCAAGTGTCGGTCTTAGTGTCAGTCTCCGGAGGAAATAATTAGTGATCATGGTTCCTTTTCCGGGATAATGATTGTCACTACCGGTGCTATTATGAATATTATTGTTGATATGGATATTGTTGTGGACTAACCCTTTTCCTCTTATGTTTAACCTTGAGTACCTCTTGGGATGGCTTGACTACCCGGGATACTCTGGTTTATTTTCATTTCTGAGTATCACTTGGGTTGGCTAGTCCACCTGATACTTGTGTTATTACTTCTTATAAGCCCTTTGTGAGGTGTCGCTCTGACACCCGACTGTGGTATTTCTTTTCAAGACCTCTCGTGGCGTCGCTTGAGTTCTCGGGCAGTCCTGTCTCGCCCGATTCTCTTTTAGACACCTGTTTGGCATTTCTTTTCAAGACCTCTCATGGCGTCACTTGAGTTCTCAGGCGGTCCTGTCTCGCCCGATTCTCTTTTAGACACCCGTTTTACATTTCTTTTCAAGACCTCTCGTGGCGTCGCTTGAGTTCTTAGGCGGTCCTGTCTCGCCCGATTCTCTTTTAGACACCCGTTTGGCATTTCTCTTGGAATTCTTCGGGCGGTCCAACACCCGACGTTTCATTTCATTTCTTTGATTTATTAATAACATGACTTATTTCCTGTATGAATATTTGTCATGCCATGCTTTAATACTGAGTCAGCACATGCATGTAATTTTAATTCATCATGAGCATATGCATCCGGTATATATTTTGTTCTTTATGTTTGCGAGTACATTCAAACGTACTCACTGGCTTGTCCCTGGCTATTGTCTTGGCCAGATCATGACTCAGAAAGGAGTACTACGGCGACACCCCAACCTAGGATTCGAAGATAGCAGCCACACGAGATAGGAGTTATCCAAGTCAGCTTTTCCCATGGGAATGGAGTTCCATCAACGTTGGAGATCCACGAGTCGCCTCCATCATCTGCCACTAGAAATCATTGTTGTACTCAATGGACCTATAAGGTCATGTACTCAAATCCTTGTAATTGCTTGGAATTCTGTATCAAGTAAATGTCTACCAGCAGCAGTAATTTTGGGGCTGGTAGTGACATAAGGGTCGTTTGCTGGGAATTTATGTCCCAGAAATCCGGCTCCTTACAACCTTGGTATCAGAGCCCGGCTGACCACCGGCTAATCCTATCTTAGCCTGGTCACTATCCCTAGGTTTCCACACCGTCCATATCCTTTCTTATCCACCATCAAGCTCATCCTATCCGATAGCTTGCACAGTGGCCAGCCGACATCCTTTTGACAGCCGGTGCCCAACCTACCATCCTAATCCATAGGCCATGCACCCATGGCCGACAGAGTTGTCCCATCCGCAGGCGTGCGATGGAAGACTCCGCTGGCTTATAAAGGAAGCCTTTCCCGAATGCAGCACATCACAACTCTCACTCTAACCCTGATTTCCAAACCACCAAGATGCCTGGTCCCATCGTCCGCAACGAGACCACCACATCCAAGCTTGGAGATTTCGTAGCGATCCTTGCCAATCTCACTCGTCGTGCTTTTGGCATAGGCGAACCCCCAGAATATGTTGTGTACCAGGAACACACAAGTGATGCCATTCATCACTTCTGGGCCACGGGGCACATCTACGGGAGGGGCACCACATCAGAATGTCCCTACCGGTTCACCGGAAGGGCGACCTCCGATGAGCCCCAAGCCATCCAACTCGCAGCCCGAGAGGGTATAGTTCATCTCCGGCATTTGTCGCCGAGGGTTAACACTCGCCCTTTCTTCTACTACCCTGGTCGTGAAGTGAGGATGTCCTGGACTAGGGGGTGTCCGGACAGCCGGACTATCATCGTCCGCCGGACTCCAAGACTACGAAGATACAAGATTGAAGACTCCGTCCCGTGTCCGGATGGGACTTTCCTTGGCGTGGAAGGCAAGCTTGGCGTCTGGATATGTAGATCTCCTATCATTGTAACCGACTACTGTGTAACCCTAGCCTCCTCCGGTGTATATATAAGCGGAGGGCTTTAATCCGTGGGACAACATACATTACAACAATCATACCATAGGCTAGCTTTAGGGTTTAGCCTCCTTGATCTCGTGGTAGATCCACTCTTGTACTACCCATATCATCAATATTAATCAAGTAGGGCGTATGGTTTTACCTCCATCAAGAGGGCCCGAACACAGGTAAAACATCGTGTCCCTTGTCTCCTGTTACCATCTGCCTAGGCGCATGCAGTTAGGGACCCCTACCCGAGATCCGCCGGTTTGACACCGACATTGGTGCTTTCATTGAGAGTTCCTCGTGTCGTCACCAATAGGCTCGATGGCATCTTCATCAACAACGCTGTCGGGTGACACTTTTCTCCCGGACAGATCTTCGTGTTCGGCGGCCGCTGCTGCGGGTTAATTCCCTTGGCCATCTGGAGCGGATCGAAGATTCGCCCGCCATCGGTCGATTCGGAAGCCTAAACTTCACGGCCGACATCCGCGGGGACTTGATCTTGACGGCTCGAGCCAAAGCCAAGCGCGCACGCCTGTTTGCGATGGGCATGATCTAGCTCTGCCGCCCGAGCAGTGCCTTGGTGGCGCCTGCACGAATCCGCTTGGCCTTTAGTTGGGCCGATCGCCCGGATCGAGATCGGTGGATGGACACCACCTCGGGAGCTTCAACTTCCACGGCGATAGAGCGAACGCTAATCTTGTCCCTCGCGAAACTTCGTGATTCCGAGTGCGGACTCCTTGTCGTACTCCGGACCTCCCACGCCTACCAATCGAATCGGTTAGGCGCCAGATTATAAATTCACCGCGCGGACATCTTCCAATACTACGCCCTTTGGCGACATCCTAAATTTGCTAAAGCATCTCTCGTTATCGGGAGAGTCTGGCGGACTATGGTCGGGATGGTTGGGATCTGACGACGAAGAAATTCAGCGCCCACCCACCACCCACTTTGTAGCCACTTGTCGGCGATCTAACCGACATGCTGAACTACGACTCGAAGACATCGGCCAGTGGCAGGCAGCGGCGGCGAAGACGAACAAGAACCAGCGCCTATAGGGCACGGGAGGACCATCTCGTCATATGACGTATATATGGTGGATACCCCAAAAGAGAGCGATAAAGAGGACCAACGGGCTGCGGCAAAAGATAACCCCACCGACAAAGAACCAAAACGGCGGCGCAGATGCCGCCCTAAGTCCCGCCTCGACAACGACAACGCTCCTAAGGACCCCGCAATACAGCAGGGCACACAAGTGGACGGCGAACATGCGAGATAAGCAAGCGTCCGAACAGGGCGAGTCGGATAATCAGTCGGGCCAGCAGCAAACGACAACCGGACGATCTCATGCGGACACACCGCCGGATAGTAAAACCGCCGGAAAAGACTCGTCAACCTGCAAGAAGCTTGAAGAAGGAAAACGGAAGCTCAAAACAGCGGAAGACACACTCGGGATGAGGTGGAGCAAAGTGCTCAAAACCGCGGATAAATCTGGCAATAGCCACCAAACCAAGAGCTACCCGGCATAAGTTGTTACGGAATTGACGAAGAGGCCATAGAGCCCCCACAGTCAAAACATGAAAAGGCCGCCTGGTTGGATAGACGGCCAGATGATAGGCCAAATTCTGAAAGCGGCGCCGCACATAAACCGACTAATGAATCTGGAAAGACAGATGGCCCAGTCAGGTCCATTTACGGGCCAAAGAAGAAGGCCTCAGGAAGCAATGCAACACATCAAGTGTCCGAAAATAATGGCACACCCAAATACAGGGGCGCCGCACACCCACTATGTTTCACCAATGAGGTGCTGGACCATGAATTCCCAGCAGGATTTAAACCCATAAACATAGAGGCCTACGACGGAACAACAGACCCAGGAGTCTGGATAGAAGATTATATACTACACATACACATGGCAAGAGGAGACGACCTTCACGCCATAAAATACCTACCCCTCAAGCTCAAGGGGCCAGCCCGTCATTGGCTTAAAAGCCTCCCAAAAAACACTGTTGGAAGTTGGGAAGAGCTCGGGGCGCTTGAGCAAATTTTCAAGGGACTTATGTCCGCCCTCAGGATCACGAGATGATCTAAGTCATATAACTCAACAGCCTGAGAGTCAGCGAAAAGTGCAGGAGCAGGTTCCTCACCAAAAGAACCAAATAGTCGATTGTCCGGACGCGAAGCCTTAGCAGCTTTTAAACATAACGTCCGAGACGAATGGCTTGCCAGACACCTCGGCCAAGAGAAACCGAGGACAATGTCCGCGCTAACAAGCCTCATGACCCGCTTCTGTGCGGGAGAGGATAGCTGGTTGGCAAGATCAGCACCAATGACCCAAGTACATCCGAGATAAGAGATGGAAGCGGAAAATCACGGCGTAGAAAAGAGCAGCGCGGAATAAAGAAAAAAGCCCAAAAGCGGCGGTCAACGCCGGATTCAAAAGCTCGCGGCCAAACAACAAAACACCGCCTCTTAAGGATGACAGCGATGAGCTGTCCAACTTAAACAAGATTTTGGGCCGGATATGTCAAATCCACAGTACCCCCGGAAGACCTGCAAACCACACCCATCGAGATTGTTGGGTTTTTAAACAGTCCGGCCGATTAAACGCCGAACATAAGGGGCTCGACGCGTCAAGCGAAGACGATAAACCCCACCAGCAGAGCTCCGGAAAGCAAAAGACTTTCCCACAAGAGGTCAAAGCAGTAAACTCACTTCATGTGATAACGCGGAAAAATAGTGCGGCACCTTCTAAAAAGAGCCTCGCACGGTCCAGCCCAGCAGGCCATAGAGATTGGATATCAAAACCAATCATTTTCGACCACCTGGATTATTCCAGAAGCGTTCGAAACGCAGGACGGGCTGCCCTGATATTGGATCCTATAATCAATGGACTACAATTTACTAAAGTCCTGATGGACGGAGGCAGCGACTTAAACCTGCTGTATTCAAACACAATCTACAAGATGGGGATAGACCCTACTAAAATTCGACACAGCCGCACTTCCTTCAAAGGAGTGACGCCAGGCCCTTACGCCAAGTGCACAGGCTCCCTATTACTAGAAGTGGTGTTTGGATCACCGAACAACTTCCGACGCGAAAAAATAATTTTTCATATCGTCCCATTCAAAAATGGATATCAAGCACTCTTGGGACGAGAGGCTTTTGTCCGTTTTAACGCCATACCACATTACGCGTCTCTTACACTCAAAATGCCCGGTCCGCGGCATCATTTCAGTCTGAGGGTCACTTAAAGACCCGAACACGGATAGACGAGTCCGCATAAGAAGGCGGGGGCTCCCTAGCCGCACACCCTCCACAAGGGGCTGCGGCGCTGAAACAACCTGCGAGTTCACACAGCCCCGCTTTACTCATTTATATTTCTTCTTTCACATATACCTTTTTTCGCGAAGTTGTTTTCAAACTAAGTTCCTCTCTTTTTACAGATGAACAACGTGCACACCCGTCGAGATAACGGCACAACGGAGACACAAAGCGCAGACGTGCGGTAGGGACCCGTTATGCAGGATTCTTTTCAGATTAAGACCTGCGTAAACCTTTTTTATGTCTCTTGTTGTTATTCTCCCTTGGTTTCTTCCTATAACCAAAGCGGATCCTGACGCCTTGGCATCGGCCGCGTCAGAGGACCATACCCGTACCTGGACACTAGGGGCTTAGGGCATTGTTCTGCCCATTATTACAAAGACCGAACACCTTAGGGAGTGTTCGGCGTCTCGAGTTAGGCATTATATGCATCAGCTCCGAATCATGTCTTTGGTCAAATGTTGGGTTTGCCCGGCTCCTGTGTTTTGCTGCCTTACGTTCCGTATCATCGGCTAACGCGGCACCAGGAGAACTACTGCGATTGTGCCCCAGTTCGGCTCGGTGAGCACCTCAGTAGAGAAAGCCAAAAACTGACTGTCATGATATAGCGAGAGACTGGTCAACCACTCGATCGACTACCGGAATGTTTAGAATTCCCCGCTTTGACGAAGGACCATTTCCCGGTCAGGCACACACGCGCCCCGAACTCGGAGAAGCGCGGTGCCCCAAGGGGCTATATCATAGCCCCACCCTCGAACTCCACTGGCTAAGTGAAAGTGATAAAGTATTATAGTCCGGATTGCCTTGTTTGCTACGCTACCAGCTCCTTAACAGGACCGAGACGTCGGATTAAGTGTGAAAACGCGCTATTTTTGCCAACACCCCCGCACCTTGTGCGTGGGGGCTGAAGCCAAAGACTGCAATCTTTCAGGTTATACAAATGTATACGTAAACGGCCGCATAGGAGATATTTTACTACTTGGGACGCACAAGTATAAAAAGCAGTTATAGCATAATCATTGTTTTACAAGCTACAACGTTCATTTGAACGTGACATTTTTTTAGCACTGCGACTCTATTACACGAGCACCACGCATAACTTCCCCAAAATAGTGCTCGGCGGGTAACCGGCTTTCGTCCGAACCCTGGGCGGCAATAGCGGTGGCATCCATTTCTGTCCAATGTGTCTTCACACGGGCAAGAGCCATCCGCGCGCCTTCGATGCAGGCCGACCGCTTCATCTGCGGCACCGCTCCAAGAAATTGCTGCAATAAGCCGAAATAGCTCGTCACCTTGGGCCTCTCTAGCCAGACATGAGCCACGATGTCAGTCATGGCAAGTCCGGACAATCTATTTAGCTCGGCCCATTCGGCCAACAGATCGGTCAATGGAAGTGAACGATCCGGACTATGGAATTGAGACCAAAATAGCTCTTCCATCTTGTGATCCTTCTGGCTCCGGAAGTGCTCAACGGCATCAGCCGCACTTGCCGCTAAGTCCATATACGGATCCTCCGGACCCCACAGCTGGCCAAATTGAGCATACTTTTGATCCGTAAACCGGCGACGCAACAGAAAAGGCTTGCCAGCCACAATATCTCCGGCCTGGCGCAGCTCCTCCTTCATAGCCCGCATTGCGAGCAGGCATCCTTGGCCTCGGCGGTGGCCTTCCCTGTGTCTTCTGCCGATAAGCGCTCTGTTCAAGAGCCTCATTGCGGTCGGCAGCACCTTTTAATTTCACGGCCAATTCGCCACCTTTTCCCTGCAAGGCGGTGTGCAGCCTTTTCGGCTTTCAACTCCTCGGCCGCCCTCGAGGCAGCCGCATCACTCCTTCGGGCTTGCTCCTTAGCTTGAGCAAGTTTGGCCCGAAGGCTCTCCACAGCAGCAGCACCGTCTGTATCACAGCATATAATTTATCAGAGGAGGGCTTTGACCCCCTTAAATAAAGCGACTGTGGAGAACTCATTTACCTTGCGACTCGTCAAGTCGCCGGTTGACAAGTGCGACGTCCGCATCCGCCACGTCAAGCTGCCGCATTAACTCGGCAACTCCACTAGTCCGGCTAGCCCTCGGACTATCCGCCACCTGCATAGAAACGGCGACATTCATTACTTGCGATTTTGATCCTCGGCACGCTGTCGTTTTCGACAACCTACCGAGTCTCAGGGGCTACTATCTATACAGGGCGCACTTTTATGTGCAAAACTGTCAAAAAAAAGGTGCGTCATTCTTGCGTACCTCAAATCCCGCCAGCAAACTCTTAGCGGCATTACGCAATCCGCTCTCGGCAGACGAAATCCTTCCAATCACCATACGCATTAAAGCACGGTGATCTTCTGAGATGGACGCCCTCTCAAGCAGATTCTTTAGTTCTCCCGGCCGGATACTAGTGGGCGCCAAACTCTCCGGCCCCTCCGGACTCTGGGATACCCTCCGTGACAATACTTCAGACTCGTCTGCCCTATCTGACGGCGCAGCAGACGGAGGCGTTTCGCTCTCCATCATCTCCGGAAGAAGATCCCCCGAAGACGAACTCATCTGAGAAGGCTGCAAATCCGAACTGCAAGATAAAAATTTCGGTTATCCACAGAAGCACGAATGGAGGTATTTTCTTACTAATGAACTCCCCTTTTCCTACTCACGGCTCGCTGGAGGGCCGATCCTTTAGAGACGATTGTACGTCCGGGTTCTCCCCGGACGCCGGACCCCTGGTGAAGATTTATTCCCCCGTTTAGGGGCTTTGGCCTCCGGATCTTCGGAGGCGATCCTCTTCTCCCCCTGGAAGGAGGGGTTTTTGATCCCCCCCCCCTCTTCAGACGCCCCTTTGGGCGGAATAATAGCTCCTCTATTTTTCTCATCGCTCCCTTCTAAGGGCGCGACCTCCAACATTCTGACCAGCACGGGTGTCGGTGTCAAAACCGGCGGATCTCGGGAAGGGGGTCCCGAACTGTGCGTCTAGGCGGATGGTAATAGGAGACGAGGGACACGATGTTTTTACCCAGGTTCGGGCCCTCTCGATGGAGGTTAAACCCTACGTCATGCTTGATTAATATTGATGATATGGGTAGTACAAGAGTGGATCTACCACGAGATCAAGGAGGCTAAACCCTAGAAGCTAGCCTATGGTATGATTGTTGTAATGTATGTTGTCCTACGGACTAAAGCCCTCCGGTTTATATAGACACCGGAGGAGGCTAGGGTTACACAGAGTCGGTTACAATGGTAGGAGATCTACATATCCGTATCGCCAAGCTTGCCTTCCACGCCAAGGAAAGTCCCATCCGGACACGGGACGGAGTCTTCAATCTTGTATCTTCGTAGTCTTGGAGTCCGGCGGATAATGATAGTCCGGCTGTCCGGACACCCCCTAGTCCAGGACTCCCTCAGTAGCCCCTGAACCAGGCTTCAATGATGATAAGTCCGGCGCGCATAATGTTCGGCATTGCAAGGCGGGTTCCTCCCTTGAATAATCCAGAGAAGATCATGAACACCAGGATAGTGTCCGCTCCTGCAAAATAAATTCCACATTCCACCGTAGAGAGAATAAATGTACACCAGTTCAACTCGCCGACGTATTATGCGGCGTGACATCACACGCTACCAAGCCACTGTTTGAATCATTTTTTACAATACCACCTCAGCACGTTTAGCGAAGCGGTTTCCTTGGCACGTCTTGTCGAAGCAGAGATCGTGTTCCCCTTATTCCGGGATTCTCATCAATACGGACGTGGGTAACCCAACCGCGCCATTGACGGTGGCGCTTGGGAGACAAGCGAGTTTTACCAGGCCGGTGGGGGACGCACAGTTTCGTCCGCCTATATATAAGGGATAAGGATTTACCTTCTCACCTACGCCTTCTTCCTCATTTGCTTATACATCTCCGCGCACTCAAGCTCCAACGCCCAAGCTCGCGCATCTCGCCTCGACCTTCTTCGAATATGTCCGGAGGGGGAGGCAAGTGGTTGGCCTCCACCGTTAAGGAGGAGCACATCACCAAGCTGCGTAGCGCCGGATACCTCTCCGGCAATATCGCGCATCGGCTGCCCGATGAGGGGCAGCTCATCCCCACCCCTGGGCCTCACGAGAGGGTCGTCTTCCTTCCCCACTTCCTCCGTGGACTGGGCTTTCCGCTCCATCCATTCGTCCGGGGCTCATGTTCTATTACGGCCTGGATTTCCACGATCTGGCGCCGAACTTCATTCTCAACATCTCGGCGTTCGTCGTCGTGTGCAAGGCCTTCCTCTGCATCCAGCCCCACTTCGGCCTGTGGCTCAAGACCTTCAACGTCAAGCCGAAGGTTGTGAAGGGCACGCAAGTGGAATGCGGAGGCGCCATGTTGGGTAAACTACCCGACGTCCTTTGGCTCGAAGGGGCCTTTGTGGACTCCGTCAAGGGTTGGCAATCGGGGTGGTCCTACATCACCGAGCCGCGCAAGCCCACATGGGTGGCGGCCCCCGAGTTTAGATCTGGCATCCCCACGCAGCTCACCTCCCGGAAAGAGAAGGGCTTCTTTGTGGGGCGATCCGAAGAGGTGGTGGTCTTCGAGCACGCATCCGAAGCTGGTGAGCAATAAGCTCGAGCTCGTCGGCGTGATCCAAGTCATGATCATCCGCGGATTCTCCCATGCCAAGACGGGCATTCAATCTGGGAGTTCAATCCGGAACAGCACCGAGCGCTGAGCGGGCTCTTCGACACGACATACAAAGGCGCTGGAGGTGCTGTTTAAAGGCGCCAGTTCCCCGCATCCGCGACGGAAGATCGCGGATTCAGTTCGCAGCATCCAATTGACGAGGTAAGTGATTCAACCACATTACGGGACACTTTATAGTAATCGAATTGATTACAAGAGGGTTTCATTCTTTCCTTTCCTTTGACAGGAAAGGATGGAGAAGGCCAGGCAGCTTATCAGCCCGACTCCCATGCCAGAAGACCCAGTGGACGCCCGTTTAGCAGGGCTGCTGGTTCCGGCACCGCATGTGGTGCCGGAGAAGATGGCCAAGAAGGTGGCCGCGGGGACTCGAAAGAGTTCCCGCAATCAGGTGTCCGACGACGAGGCGGACTCCTCCCCCGAAGACGAGGAGGAGGAGGACTCTCTCCCAGAGGAGGGAGAGAAGAAGAGGAAGGCTTCCCCAATAGGGGAGGCCGAAGGGTCCAAGAGGGGGAGGACTATCCCCCCGGACAGTTTCGCCAACGCCTCCGTTGGCGAGGATGAGTCGCCTCCAAGGGCCAGGCGTCCGGCAAGATCATAAGTATCCGGATCCTTGATATGCAATTTCTTTCGTGTCGCGTAGTGTCCTTCTAACGCCGCATTCTGTCCGTAGTCCGGCCGATGATGATCTCCCCGCTTCATCAAGCGGGTCATTGGCCCCGTCGGATGTGGATTCACTTCCGACTGCCTCTACCCCACGCGCCGACGAGGACGCCGAGGTGGGATCCCAGAGAGGGACCCATCAGGAGGAGGCTCCGGAGGCGCCGTCAGGCCGCCTCCCGGACTTTGCGCGGACTTCTACATCGAACCCGCAGTGGTTCCAGTTCCGCAAGCGGCCCTTCAAAGAAGGGCAAGACCGTGACACCGGCGGCCTCCGCCCAACCGAGGCGCCGGATAACTTGTTGGGCGCTTAAAGCGCTTCCATCGAGGAAGAGCACCGCACTATCATGAGTGCGGTGATTGAAGGTTCAGCCGCCAAGGCGGGCTGACCGAAGCTTCGCAGCAACCTTTTAACAGGCTTTGAGGTAAGAAGTTAAAGTTGTGTAATGTAATACCGCATAGACAGTAGCCCTTCGATGCTCGGTTTGGTGTTCGTAAAGAAAAGCCGGACCGAGGATCTAACAAGATATACGCAGGGTTGCTTAAAATATGTCAATATGGGTTTGCAGGCTGCGCTGCTGACCTCTGCCGCACTAACGGCGGAGGTCGATGTGCTGAAGAAGGATCTCAAGCGGTCCGAGCAAGAGCTCGGCTGTGCCAAGAAGCAGCTCGAGGACAAAGAAGGTGAGCAACACCACTTTGAATAGTTACCTTACAAAAACGGGTTTTGGTTGGAATAAAGTTAACCAGGATAATATGTGTATTGCAGGGGCCACTAACGAGGTGGCAACCCTGAAGGAGGCCGTGTCTGCGGCCGAACACAATGCGGCCGCGGAACGGGCAGAGCGAGAAAAGCAAGAGGCACGGGTGGCGGAAGTTCGGCAAGAGCTCCAGGCTCTCATGGAAAAGCATGAGGGTTTGGAGCGTGACTCCAAGACTCGAGAGTCCGAGCTTGCCTCGGCTCTCGAAAGTGCCGAATCCGCCAAGGCCGAGGCCCATTAAGCCCATCAGGAGGTTGAGGATATAAAGAAGATAGCGGCGGGTAAGGCATTTTTCATGCAAAGCAGGCATGTTAATGTAAACTACCTGACACTTACCCGCATTCAGAGCTCTCCAGGGGCGTTTGAAGATTTGCCGCGTAGTGCGTCTGATGCCGCCGCATTCTATCGTGGCGAGGAGGGGAGCTCGACGGAGAAGGTCTTCTAGTCTCAGTATGCTGAGGCCGGCCATCCGGTGCCCCCAAGCGACCAGCTGAAGCAGCTGGTCGAACTCCACAAAGTAGCTGAGGAGGCCATGAAGGACCTTATAGTCCGGCCAGGCTCAAACAGTCATGCCAGGAGCTACTTTGGCCTCGTGCGGCGGCTGGTGGATGCATGCCCCTGGGTGGATGTCATCAAGCGCTCCGCCTGTATTGAAGGTGCTCACCGGGCCCTTGCCCGCACAAAGGTGCACTGGGGCAGGTTGGATGCGGAGAAGCTTCTCACGGACCCACCGCCGCCGGGCAAGGAGTATCGCACGCCCGAAAAGTATTATAAAACTGTCCTGAAGGGAGCCCGCGATATTGCGGATGAGTGCTCTAGAAATGTAATCTTTGAGTAAAACTCGTTATGTATTATCCTGTGCGCTGAAACTTTGTTCATATGCGCGTTAAGCAACGCTTGTTTAATTTAAAATATTACCTTCTGTGCGGCCGTTTATAAAATCTGAGAGATGGCAAGTCGTTGGCTTCAGCCCCCAAGCCACGAGTGCTGGGGTGTTTGGGATAAACTTGAGCACTCTTGTTCCCATTTTTGGGTCCATCTAGGGAGGCGCTCAGCACAACGAACAAGGCAACCGGACTTATGATGCTTAAACACTCTCACTTAGCCATAGAATTCTATAATTTTAAATTTCGTGAAGCCCGGTATTCGAAGACCGAATCGAGGCGCTATCCACGCCTTCATCGGACATTGTCCGAACTTCAAGCGGCGTGAGTCTTTAAGGACCCGAAGAACCTCTCGAACAGCGACCAGTCTCTTGCCTTATCATGCCGGTCGGTTTTAGCTTTCTCCGAGGCGCCGCCTGGCTCAACCGGGCGCAATCGCGATGGTTCTCCCAGTCTCCACCTTAGCCGACGAGAACGGGCGTAAGGCACCAAAACACAGGGAGCCGGCAAACCCAACTATTGACCCAAGACATGATTCGAGCCGATTCATATAATGCTATAAGTTCGGGTGCCGCACTTATGAAAGTGTTCGGACTTATCACACCATAGAGTGGGGAACATAAGCCCTGGCGTATAGGGCCGTACCAAAATATCTGGTAGCAAGATGTCATATAATGAGCATATATATATAAAAGGTAATGCAATTGCAAAGCGAAAGGTGCTGCATTATGTATGAAAGAAAGTCGCTAAGAGAGCGGATGATACAAATAGTGCTTGATAAGCAAGGGATTTGGACTAAGTAAACATGTCCCCCTCCAGGGGTGAGCTGCGGACTTGGTGTATATAATTTAATTTAATGCTCGTAATTGAGACCACCTGAGTGTTCGTCGCAGCCTTCTTTAGTCCCTGACTGTTGCATCATGAGTTCGGCGGGTTCGCCACCGGACAGGGCTTCTGGTTAACGGAGTCCTGTGTACATAAAAGAAGGAAAATAAAAAATAAAGAAAGGGGGGCACACTTGCGAGCCCCTGGTGTGGTCGAACCGCACTCTGGGTCCATTGCGATCGTGCCCCTTCCCCTGTGCCCATGGTATCTCCAAAGCGTAATGATGTACGCGGAGTGTTATTCTTGCGATCATGCGCGGGCGAGGGTTGGGGCCGCATTGCTACGCATGCTCTGATCGCGCCAGGTGGTCTTGGTTGGTATTGCTTCGGGCGCGTTTTGCTGTATCCGGCCGTTTAACGGCCGGACCCGAGAATTGCGTTAAGAGGCTACTCTGTACTTCTGCCGCGAGAGCCGCTGTATGTTCCTCCGTTCGGAGGGAGCGTTCCGTATTCCCGTTGACCGTGATGACTCCACGAGGGCCTGGCATCTTGAGCTTGAGGTATGCATAATGCGGCACCGCGTTGAATTTTGCAAACGCGGTCCGTCCGAGCAAAGCGTGATAGCCGCTGCGAAACGGGACTATGTCGAAGATTAACTCCTCGCTCCGGAAATTATGCGGGGATCCGAAGACCACTTCGGTGTGGTCGAGCTGTCTGGTTGGCTTCCACTCTGGTATGACACCTTTAAAGGTTGTCTTTGTAGGTTTGATCCTTGAGGGGTCTATGCCCATTTTGCGCACTATATCCTGATAAAGCAGGTTCAGGCTACTGCCGTCGTCCACCAGGACTCTCGTGAGGTGAAATCCATTGACGATTGGGTCTAAAACCAATGCGGCGATTCCGCCATGGCGTATGCTGGTCGGATGGTCTCTTCGATCGAAAGTGATCGGACAAGAGGACCATGGATTGAACTTCGGGGTGACTGGCTCCATCGCATAGACGTCCCTTTGTCGGGGCCGAGCGTCTCTCTGTGGCCTCGAACACCTATGGGGCACTGGGGCCCCCTTCTAGTCCGCAAGGAGCGGGGTCGTCTTGTGAGCGATCGAGGTCGAGCGCGCGGGGGAGACGGGCGATTTTTTACCCAGCTTCAGGGCTCTCCGGAGAGATAAAACCCCTACTGCTGCTTTGTGTTTGTTATTTGATCTTGCTCGAGCATGCGAGCGTATGGTGGTGTTGTGGGTATCGAATGGTTCACCCCTTCTACGTCGCATGGGCCTCCCTTTATACTCTGAAGGGGGATCCACAGGCAGCGTGGGAAGAGGGGTAGAAAGGTAAAATCGCGGGTTGGTACAACAAAGGACTGACCAAAGGACCCCTACCTAACTCGACGGCAGGGGACAAGGGCATTAAATGCCCGTCCGGTCGCCCCAACAAGGAGAAGGAGGATCATAAGTGAGCCACCGGTTGCCACGATGGCGCCTCTGTCACTCCGTTTGCCACCTCGCCCGCATGGCTGCAAGATGCACGCCACGCGTCCTTTGGGATGGCCTTGTGTTGACACGTCGCCGGGTGCGCTGGAGTTTTGGGTGAGGCCTTGCGCGGCAAGTGCCTTGCAGCGGCCCTTTTTTGTTGTGCGGCAAGCTTGCCGGCCGTCGAGTCTTGCCAGAGCGCGGGGGCCCCACGGAAAGTCTTCGAGATGCCCAGCGGCCTTCCCAAAGAAGCCTCTTGCCGGGGCCTTCGTTTTCTTTGGTTAATACTTTGTTCTTGAATGGCAGTAGTAGGTGTGATGGAGAGTCTTGGCGGGCGTCCGGCAAGCCTTGCCGCGGGGTGCTGCGACCGCCCGTGCACAAGTTCGGTGTACTAAGGTACCCCTACTTTAGTACACCGACAGGAGCCCCCGGGCCTGGGCCATACACGGTGTCGAGCGTTGTTGGGCCAGGCCCAAAACAGTGCACGGGCACGCGTGGCCTGGGTCCGCCCGCGATCGGACTCCGTGCCCACCGCGCTCTCCCGCAACGGCACGCGTCGATTGCGGCGTCGTGGGAGACGTGGGTGGTGTGGGCGATCTTTAAGGCGTCCATCCCCGTGATCACGGGGCATGGTGAGGTCATTTCATCCGCCGCTCCGGCTCCGCTTTTTCGCCACGCGGCCCCCATGCGTGGGGGGGTCGTGGGCGGCGAAGGTGGGAGACCGAGCCGTCACGGGCGAAGATGGCGAGTCGGCCCTGCTCCTCTGCCCTCCCTGTGCCCTGATTGGCTGAGCGGGGCGGCCGAGCCCCCACCTCGCCCTTTAAAAAGGGCGGAAGGGGAGCACAATAGTCCCGCACTTCCTCTTCTTCCTTCGTCTACAACTTCTGTTACTCTTCCTCCCATCTGCCATGGAGGGAGGGAATCCTGGTCCTTCAACGGTGGCAGCGAGGGTCGCTTCCAGGCAGCGCATCTCTCCCTATCCCGCACCTGTGGTGGTAGAGCCGGCCACGAGGGGGAGAGGGAGGGGGCGAGGCCGCGGACGAGGTCGAGGACGTGGTCGGGGCGTTCGGGGACGAGGCGGCCGAGGCGGTGCGCCACCCTCGCCCCCGCCGGCAGCTCCTCTCCTCGAGGCGGTCCATACCGGAGACGACCCGTGGGAGTTCTTCATCAAACTGCGCCGAGCACCTCTTCGCCGCCTCCGGCTTCCGGCTCCATTTGCGAGCGCGATGGAACCGGATCCGCCCGAGATGGTGGAGTTGCGCATGAGGGGCTGCGGGATCAGCGGCACTCGAGTTAGTGTCGTATCCCCAGCCCCCGGCGTGATGTACTTCGACCGAGGGTGGAAGACGTTCGCCCGCATCCACAGCTTGACGGCGGGGTTTACCCTCCATTTCAAGTTAATGGAGGGCGACCTTCTCGCCATCAAGGTCTTCGGGGACTCCGGCACCCGGGCGAGATGTTGTGTGGACAGCTCCTCCGATAGCGAAGGCCCCTCCTCGAGCGAGAGTGATGAGGAGGGGAGCGACAGCGACGACGAGGATGGCGGGTCCGACTAGGTGTCGGACGCGGCCTCGCGCGCCACCGGCGACCCCATCATCCGGGTCGCCGGCCTTCTGAACTCCCCGGGGCCGTCTCCTTGGGCGGCTGGCGTAGGGAGGCTGCGGAAGAGGAAGAGGGGTGGCGGCAAGGCCGTCAAGTCGGAGTACGAGGGCGAGGAGCCCTCGACAGCGTTCTGACGTCCCGCCGCCCCGTCTTCAAGCTCTGCCTCCGACGCCTCCGTCTCCGCCAAGCTCCTGGCCGGCCCCTGGGGTGTTCTCTTGGTGTCTTCTGGCGCCCGTAGCTCACCTAGGCGCCTTTTGCCTCCCGGCAAGCTTCTCTTGTCGGGGCCTCCTGACCTACCTCACGAAGAGAGAAAGGAGAGGGATTACGGGCATCTTATCTTCTTAATTTGTAAGCCTTCGGGCCTTAGCGATATTCAAAATCTGTAATCCTCTCTATCATGTTTTTCATCCTCTATGGGCTTGTAATGGAATGGGATGTTTTTTAGTGAAAAGAGGGGAATGCTTGCCGGATAGCGTCCTTTACTTGACACGGTGCCTTGTATGTTTCCACCCTACGCTTCTAGGGAACTTGCCGGTGCAAACACGCGTGCTGAGTGCGGAACGTCAAAGAGTTCCGCTGGCGGTGTTGTTTCCGGCAAGAAACCTTGTCGGGCCAGTTGCAGCGCGCTTGTGTTGTTGAGCGGACTCGGAAACAAATCAAGGGCGCAACTTGGCCGCGACTCGACTCCTCCGCGCACAGGTTTCTTTTTACATGGCACACTCGTTCAAGGACGCGGCTCCGCCTCCCCCAGCCCATAAGAGGATTCATGATGAGGGATGAAAAACTTATCTGGCGCCGCAGCCCCTGGCGACTCTAACTTGCCGGGGAGGAACCTTGGTACTTGCAGCCCCCGGCGACTCTAGCTTGCCGGGGAGGAACCTTGGTACTTGCAGCCCCCGGCGACTCTAGCTTGCCGGGGAGGAACCTTGGTACTTGCAGCCCCCGGCGACTCTAGCTTGTCGGGACGCTGGAGCCTGTGCCCTTTTCCTTTGCTCTTTCCTTGCCGCTGTTATTCCAGTCATGAGAACAACTTAGACAGCGATGTAATAAACTACTTCTCGTAACGTAACTTCGCGTTGGGCAACGCAATGCTGTGTTTTGTCCTTGGTATGTTCATACTCTACGCTTTTTAGGGAACTTGCTGGGGCATACACGCTTGCTGAGTGCGGAACATCAGCAGCCTGCTGGCGGTGTAGCCTCCGGCAAGAAACCTCGTCGGGCTTAGCTGCAGCACACTTTCATTGTTTGAGCGGACTCAACAAATCAAGGGCGCAGCTTAGCCATGAGTCGGCTCCTCTGCGCACAAGTTTCTCATACAAAGGACGTCCCACGGCAAAGATTGCCACGTTACTTCCTCTATCCCATTACGTCCCTTATGCGTTTCTACCCCACGCTTATAGGGAACTTGCGGCGCTAACACACCGGGCTGAGTCGCGGAACATCACCGCCTCGTGGCGGTGTTGTTTCGGCAAGAAACCTTCTCGGGCGAGTTGCAGCACACTTGTATTGTTGAGCGGACTCGAAACAAAGCAAGGACGCAACTTAACCACGAAGTTGGTTCCTCTGCGGACAGGCTTAACGTACAAGGCAACCTAACGCTCGAGAAGTAACATAAAAGTTTAGGACGAAAGGGCTCAGCTCAAGAGCGACTTAGCTTTTCCGTCTTCTACGATCCGGCGAGGCGTATTCCTCCTTGTCTTCCTCCTTGTATGTTTTCACCCTCGCGCCTTGAGGAACCCGCGGTCGTAACACACTCGCCGGGTGCGGGACGTCAGCAGCTCGCTGGCGGGGTTGTCCCTGGCAGGAGGAACTCGTCGGGCTAGCTGCAGCGCGCTTTTATTGTTGAGCGGACTCGAAACAGATCAAGGGCGCAACTTAGCCACGATTCGGTCCCTTTGCGCACAGGTTCTTCATACAAGGTACGGATTTTTAGGGAATGCAACTCAAGAGTTCGGAACTGGTTGTTTTCTTCGCCTTTACTGGCCGGCGGAGCTCGATGGCACGTCTTCGACGGCAGCGCGGCACTCCGGAGAGGTGAGCTTGCCGGAGGGGGTACCAGAGCTGTCCTTGCCGGACTTAGATTTTGGTAGATCTGCCTCTACTTTCTTGCATTTGCCGGCAGAGCTCGATGGCGCGTCCTCGACGACAGTGCAGCGCTCCGGGGAGGTGCGCTTGCCGGAGTGGACACCAGAGCTGCTTTCGCCGGACTTGGCTTTCTTCTTCCCCCGGGGAGCTTCGGCGGCAAGTGGCTTGCGCTCTGCCATGGCTGCTGCTTCCCGGTAGATCTTGTCGGTGCAGATAAGTGCATCCTTCTTGTCGCCTTGGACAGAGATGACACTTAACGGACCAGGCATCTTAAGCACGTTGTAGGCGTAGTGAGAGGCTGCCATGAACTTGGCGAGCGCAGGACGGCCTAGTATCCCATTGTAGGGCAACGGGATATCAGCAACATCAAATGTGACTTTCTCTGTCCTGAAGTTTAACTCGCTGCCGAACGTCACTGGCAACGTGATCTTCCCCTTTGGCTTGCTCCTTCCCGGATTTATCCCTTGAAAGGCACCAGTTTCTTCGAGCTCGCTGTCGGGGATCTGGAGCTTCTTGAGCACTGTGGAGGAGATCGAGGTTCGAGCCGCCCCGCCGTCAACCAACATCTTCGTGACCTTGAGGTTGCGGATTGTTGGTGAGACCAACATCGGCAAGCACCCGACTGCAGTAATGCGGTCAGGGTGGTCCTCAACGTCGAAGACGATGGGCGTGCCGGACCATTTCAGAGGCTTGCGCGCCTCGACGGACGGCTCTGCGGCATTTACCTCTCGCACCCACTGCTTGAGTTGGCGGTGCGAGGTGTGCAGAGAGGCGCCGCCGTCGATGCACAACACCTCTGTTGCCTTCTGAAACTCCTGGTCTTCAGTCTCATCTTCCTCCATTTCATTCTCCTCATCTTCATCTTCATCCTTGTCGCGCCCCCGGGGAGGCCTGTCCCCTTGCCGCGGCTTGGCTTTGCCGCGGTGCCCTCCCCGGGCGGGAAGCTTCTTGCCGGATCCTCCGCTGCCTCCCTGGGCCCTCTCCTTGTCGCGGCGCTCGTACTCAGCTTTCTGCAGCTCCGCCATCTGCTTCACTTTCTTGCAGGTTTGGACATGGCCCTTGGTACGGTGGATCTTGCAATACCGCTTGCCGGAGCTATCCTGCTTGTCGGCGGCTACCACGGCCTCGCCGGAGTCATCGGCTTTGGCCTTGTCGGAGCCATCTCCGTTGCCGGAATGCTCTACAGCTAGCACATCCTTAGCCTTTCTCTTCCTGTGGCTCCGCCTCCGGTTCTTCCTTGCCGGGGCGGCATCCTCGCTGTCAGGTCCTTCTGCTCCTGCAATTTCTCCGGGAATCTTCCTCCCTTCCTCAGCCCGTGCACACTTGTCGGCCAGAGCATAGAGCTCGCTGACATCTCTGATCTTGCTCATCGCCATCTCCTCCCTCATCCTACGGTTGCGCACGTTCTGGTGGAACGCGCTGATAACCGCGGCAGGGTGGACGTCTGGGATGTTGCGCTGCACTTGGCTGAATCTCTGTATGTACTTGCGCAGGGGCTCCCCTTCCTTCTGGACGAGCAAATGCAGGTCGCTTTCCTGGCCATGGGGTTTATGGCCGCCTGTGAAGGCGCCGACAAACTGGTGACACAGGTCCGCCCATGAAGAGATGGAGCCGTCCGGCAAGTGCATGAGCCAAGATCTGACGTTGGGCTTGAGTACCAGCGGGAAGTAGTTGGCGAGGTGTAACGCCCTCGATGCGGCTATATCTCCCACGTGTAGAAGCACGACTTACAGGCATAACCGCATTGAAAGCAATGTCGCAAGTGAGGTAATCTTCACACAACCCATGTATTATATAAGGGAAAGAGATACATAGTTGGCTTACAATCGCCACTTCACACAATTACATGAATAAAGCATTACATCATCCAGATACAATCAAGGTCCGACTACTGAACCAAAATAAAGAAGAACCCCAAATGCGACAAAGGTCCCCGATCGACCCCAACTGGGCTCCACTACTGAACAACTAGAACGAAACAACACGAAGGGCAAGATCTTCATCGAGCTCCTCCTTGAGCTTGGTTCGTCACACCGCTTTCGGTACATAGGCACCGCAAACTGGTTTTGGAAGTATCTGGTGAGCCACGAGGACTCAGCAATCCCATTACCATGGGTATCAAGACTAGCAAAGCTTAAAGGGAAAGGAAGGGGTAAAGTGGTGAGGTTGCAGCAGCGACTAAGCATATATGATGGCTAACATACGCAAATGAGAGCGAGAAGAGAACAAGCGGAACGGTCGTGAAGCTAGCAATGATCAAGAGGTGATCCTGAACACCTACTTACGTCAAACATAACCCAGAAACCGTGTTCACTTCCCGGACTCCGCCGAGAAGAGACCATCACGGCTACACACGCGGTTGATGCGTTTTAGTTCGGATCAAGTGTCAAGTTGTCTACAACCGGACATTAACAAATTCCCATCTGCCACATAACCGCGGGCACGGCTCTCGAAAGTTTAAACCCTGCAGGGGTGTCCCAACTTAGCCCATGACAAGCTCTCGCGATCAACGAAGGAATAGACCTTCTCCCAGGAAGACCCGATCAGTCTCGGAATCCCGGTACATTAAGACATTTCGACAATGGTAAAACTAGACCAGCAAAGCCTCCCGCTGTGCCGACAATCCCGATAGGAGCTGCACATATCTCGTTCTCAGGGCACACCGGATGAGCCAGACGTCGGGTTGGCATAGACCTGGTTGCCGTGGGCGCCGGACATCGCTTCGGTTTGGACCAGCACTTAGACAAGCAACGGCCGGGGCTAAAATAAAGATGACCCTCGAGAGAGCGACTCCCAAGGGAAAAGGTAGGTGGTGGTGAGGCAAATGGTAAAAGTCAATGTTGGGCCTTGCTGGACAAGTTTTATTCAAAGCGAACTGTCAGGGGGGTCCCATAAATCACCCGACCGCGTTAGGAACGCAAAATCCGGGAACATAACACCGGTACTACGGAAACTAGGGCGGCAAGAGTGGAACAAAACACCAGGCATAAGGCCGAGCCTTCCACCCTTTACCAAGTATATAGATGCATTAATAGTATAAGAGATATTGTGATATCCCAACATAACCCTGTCCACCATGGAGAAATCTTCAACTTCACCTGCAACTAGCAACACTATAAGAGGGGCTGAGCAAAGCGGTAACATAGCCAAACAATGGTTTGCATAGGAGAGGTGTCAAAGGTTAGAGGTTCATGGCAATATGGGATGGCTGGACAAACAGGTAATAGGTAGCGCAGCATAGCGAAAGAACGAGGCAACTAGCATAGAAATGATAGTAGTGAGATCCAGGGTAGCGGTCATCTTGCCTGAAATCCCGCAAGGAAGAAGAACCAGTCCATGAAGAAGACGAACGGATGAAGCGGAACCAATCATAGACGAACGAATCCTCACGATCGCGACGAAACAGGAACTAACAAGAAGAAGCACACAACATAGGTAAACACACCACACATAGACAAGACATGATGCACAACAAGCATGATGCATGACCAAGCTACATGAAGCTATTCATGGCAAGAGAAGATGCAAACAAGAACAACACATCAAGGCAAGTTTAAATGAGGCCGGGAACAACATATAACAATTCCGGTAAGTCCTCATATGCATATTTCGAAATTGGTCCAGAACTGAATAAACCTTATGTTCAAGTTGTTAAACAGCAAGTTAAGATGCACCATGATGATCTACACGAAATTCTAGTCAAGTTACATATAAAGTTCATTAGATTTGGAGCTACGGTCTAAAAGATATGAGCAAAACAAGTTAAGCATGGCATTGATGCAAAATGCACCCAAACACCAAGCAAACACACCAAAACAAGGATGCAACATGATAATATGAAGCTACATGCAAAAACAAGCAAGTTTCATATAGATCACACTCAAAACGGAGCAACGGTTCAACACATGCACACTATACAAGTTATAGCAACAATCTGTCCATAACAGCAACTAGGCATCTTACAAGCATCAAAACAACATGCTACAGCACCCCAACATAATAACAAAAGGCATGGGCATGAAGTACACGTCAAGCATAACAAAACATGAACACTGAGCTATCTCCAGAAATCACTAGAACATGCTCCAAAACACATGGAGATATTGCAGATAATAACAGTTTCAGACTTTAGCAGAAATAACATCAAGTTGCAATGTTTAGAGCAAGCAAACAACATGTTACAGGAACTTATCATGGCAAACAAAGGCATGGCTTGAACCTACTAATAGCATATATCAAAAGACCCTTACTGACCATGAGCCAAAAAGGCATAGAAAATATGATGGCACCCATGTAAAAATGGCAAGTTATATAACAGATTCATAACATGGCAGGAACAACAATAAGTAGACATGTTCGTGAGCTTGAACCACTCACCACAGAGCAATACATGGCATGGCAAGGCAACCAACAGTAAGAAGGCATGTTTATGAAGCTAGGCATGGCAAGAGCAAGGTCATAGGGTACATGGATCACTAGAAAAACACATGGGAACAAGTGAACTTAATGTTAACAGGCTGACAAACAACATTTTCAAGCAACTTTGGAGCAAGAAATGAACATGTTCCAGCAGGCTATAATTGCAACCATGGGAATGAATGCATAGAGCAAGACATGTATATCAAAACATGTTTATAGAGCATCTTCAGATTATGCATAGAATGATTAGTAGAGGCATGTTAACATAGCAACAAAATATAACAGAATCTGCCAGGAAAACAGCAACAGCAACTACCCTACTTTACAAGCTTGATACACTCAGCACACAACTCACAAAAATACAAGGTCAACACCTCTGGAAAGATGGCATGGCATAGTTCAACATTCATGTAGAGCTCATACTCATAGGATGCACACATAAATCATGGCAAATATGAGAAAACAGCAAGTTATAACAGTTTCAGCAGATTAACATCCTGAAGCACCCTTCCAACAGCATTTTGGGCATCAAGATGAGTTCAAATGAAAATGATGCAATGGAATGAAACGATGTACTCGTCGAGAAGAACAATTTGACATATTATACGCACGAAACGGAGCTACGTATGCGGAGATGCGATGGCATGAACATGGCATGAAAATTACAAAAACTGGGGACAGCAGTTTCGGGAACAACCTCTGGGTTTGCACGGATATTGATGCGGCGGCGGATCTCGCCGGAATCCCGCCGGAGTTGGACGTGGGGGACGCCGGAGATGCGGGAGAGCTCGCCGGATGAGGGGGGATTGCCGGATCCGGGCGCGGGGCCACCGGATCTGGCCGGAGAGGGGGGCGGCGCTCCGGTGGCCGAGGCGAGCTGCATGATGTGGCAGTCTGTGGCGGCGGAGGCGCGCTGCGGGGCAGGGCAGCGAAGCAGGCGCTGGGGACGGCGCCCGATCTGATGGCGGAGGCTTGCCGTGGCAGGTCGCCGGAGGGGACGGCGGAGCGCGGCGCGCCGAGCCGGAGAAAGGTGGCGGCGGGCGGCGGAGGCGCGCCGGCAGGCGGCGCGCGGCCGGCGGGGCGGGTCGCCGGCGGGCAGAGGCGGGGGCGGGTCACCAATGGGCAGCCAGCAGGCGGCGGCGGAAGTTGCTGGAGGCGCTTGGGCTGGCGGGCAGGACCGACCCGGCGGCGCAGCGGCGGGAGAGAGAGAGGGTGAGGTGGCGCGCCCGTTGGCTGAGGCGGCGGCGGCGATGACGTGTCGCGCTGATTGGCCGGAGGGACGTGGCCGGCGGACATGTCCGGCGCGGATGGACATGTCCGGCGGCGCGGTGGAGAAAATATCTAGGGTTTCGGGGGGATCATCCGTGAATTTCGGGGGAGGGGCTATATTTATAGGTAGAGGGAGCTAGGAGAGTCCAAATGAGGAGCGGTTTTCGGCCACGCGATCGTGATCGAACGACCGAGAGCATGGAGAGGAGTTTGCTGGGTTTTGGGCCACTTTGGAAGGGTGTTGGGCTGCAACTCAAAGAGGGCTTCTGATTACCGGTTAACCGTTGGAGTATCAAACGAGCTCCAAATGGCACGAAACTTGACAGGCGGTCTACCGGTGCTATACCAAGGCCGCTTGGCAAACCTCGGGCCATTCCGAGAAAGTTTAATACCCGCACAAGAGAAGAGAGAAGAGGGAGACGCCGGAGGACATAGGAGCGCCGGATTGCAAAACGGACAACGGGGAAAAGGCTCGGATGCAAGAGATGAACACGTATGCAACATGAAACGCATATGATGACATGATAAAATGCAAATGATGACATGGCAAAATGCAACATGCAAGAAAATGACATGGCAACGACGGCGAATAACTGGCAGACACCTGGCACATCAGATCCGGGGCGTTACACGAGGATCTTCTCGTCGCGCCCTCCGGCAGCCTGCACCGCGATGGTGTAGATGCCGAGGAACTCCGACGGATGTATCCTGCCATCATACTTCTCGGGCACGTCTGGCTTGAAGTTCTTGGTTTTGGGCCACTGGACTTGTCGCAGCTCACGGGTGAACGCAGGGCAACCTGCCGCGTACGGCAAGTCGCCTGGTTCTCCGGGTGCGTGCACGTCGACGGTGGGCCCAGCGCGCTGGTCAGATTGACGTCGCGCTTCTCTCCGGCGCTTCGATCGAGTCTGGCGTCTTCGTGTTGCCGTTCTTGGAGGACGTGGCGTTGATCGCGGCGAGTTCGCGGGTCCAACGACGCGGTGGAGTCGGCGTCGGGGTTGGTCCGGCGAGCTGGCGATCTTGGCCTTCGGGGCTGGGAGTGCACGGAGGTGGCACCCCCAGCGGTCTTGTCGGCGTTGGTTTGCGCCTGGGCGCCTTGCCGGGGCCTTGATGCGCTCGGCTGCCGGGGCTTGTCGCCGTTAAGCGAAACCGATGAGGTCAGATATGGTCATCCTCCGATCGTCGATCTTGTGCGGCGCCGAGGGTAGTCCAGCAGTGGGCTCGGGCCAGCGCTTCCTCGGCTATCTTAGGTGGCGGTGGCGGCGAAGCGGTGCGAGCGGATGTGCTGGACTCCCAACCGGATTGGGAGGTGCAACACCCGTCCGGCGACCGTACCTCGCTTCAGCGCCCGGCATGCGGCGTGCATGCTGGCCTCGGCGTCCGCAACCCACCAGCTTGACCTTGTTCCAGCGCAAGCACGGTGCTAGAGCACCGGCGTTATCGACCTTGCACCTCCGGGAAGGGTGTGGTGTCTGCACGATCGCCGGCGCTTGCGCCTTGTTTTGGATCTGGTGACGACGCGAGTCCACGGGCGGCGCCCGCTCCCGTCGGCGTCCACCCCACCGCCCGTTTGCTCCGGCGGTGGTGGCGGAATCGATGTAGACGGAGCGGCCACTTCCGAAGGCTTCTTTTTCGGTGGCATGTTGACGATGACGTTGATGTACCGCGCGCGGAGACCGGATCAGATGCTCACGATCTCGACGCCCCCCTACCTGGCGCGCCAAAGATGTCGGGGCCGAGCTTCTCTCTGTGGCCTCGAACACCTATGGGGCACTGGGGGCCCCTTCTAGTCCGGCAGGGGAGCGGGGGTCGTGCGCAGAGCAGATCGAGGTCGAGCGCGCGGGGGAGACGGGCGATTTTTTACCCAGCTTCGGGGCTCTCCGGAGAGATAAAACCCCTACTGCTCCTTTGTGTTTGTTATTTGATCTTGCTCGAGCATGCGAGCGTATGGTGGTGTTGTGGGTATCGAATGGCCCGAACCCCTTCTATGTGCGCATGGGCCTCCCTTTTATACTCTGAAGGGGGCATCCACAGGTGGCAGCGTAGGAAGAGGGGGTAGAAAGGTAAAATCGCGGGTTGGTACAACAGTGACCAACAGTGACCCCTACCTAACTCTGACGGCAGGGGACAAGGGCATTAAATGCCCGTCCGGTCGCCCCAACAGTGCGAAGGAGTGACCGTTAAGTGAGCCACCGGTTGCCACGATGGCGTCTCTGTCAGCTCCGTTTGCCACCTCGCCCCGCATGGCTGCGTAGTGCCGCGCCACGTGCCCTTGGGATGGCCTTGTGTTGACACGTCGCCGGGTGCGCTGGAGTTTTGGGTGGCGGCCTTGCCGCGGCAAGTGCCTTGCCGCGGCCCTTTTCTTGTTGTGCCGGCAAGCTTGCGGCCGTCGAATCTCTTGCCGGCGTCACGGGCCCCCGACAAGTCTTGGAGATGCCGGGCGGCCTTCCCGCAAGCTCCTCTTGCCGGGCCTTCATTTTCTTTAGTTAATACTTTGTTCTTGAATGGCAGTAGTAGGTGTGATGGAGGGTCTTGGCGGGCGTCAAGCCTTGCCCTTGCTGTGTTTGCGACACCCGTCAGACAAGTTCGGGGTACTAAGGTACCCCTACTTTAGTACACCGACACCCTTAGGGCGCGTTTCCTCTCCCTCTTGGGTATATGGGTCGCGTAAATCATATTCACCATCCGCACTTGTGGGGGAAAACCCTTCATCCTCTATTGTTCGGGCGGTCGGGTCTCTTCCTCGTCATCATTGTTTAGCCCCTTGTCATTGTTTTCGCAATTAACTTGCCGCCTGTTTGAACACCCAGCAATCTCTATTAGTGTGATTGGCTGGTTTCGAAGTGCCATGTATCCGCATAAGCGATCGAGTACTCAGTCCAAATTGGACGGACCGGAGTGGTTCTTTTGAATGGCTTCTTCCGCGACGGGTTTAGAGCCTCGAAATCTGGCGTTGACCGCCAGATCCTCCTTATCGTCGCCAAGCAATGCGGCGTTTGTTTTGTTTCGACGTGACCTGCCGTTATTGTCCTTAGTATCCGGACTGCCAGAATTTTTACGGAGATTGTTGCTGCGGGCTAGCCAGCTGTCCTATCCCGCATAAAGCGGGTCATTAGTGATGTGAGGGCTGCCATGGATTTGGCTTTTCCTGCCCTGTGCGGGCTAGCCATTCGTCCCGGATGTTATGTTTGAAGGCTGCAAGGGCCTCGCATCCTGACGGTCGGCGATTTGGTTTTTCTTTGTCAAGAACCGTGTCTAGAATTATCCGGCCGATTCGTTTGGCTGCTGAATAATGTGGCTGAGGTCATCGGCGTCTCGGTGGTCGCATATCGTGCCACAGAAGTTGTCGAGGAATGCGGCTTCCAGGTCTTCCCAGCACCCAATTGACTCTGCGGGCAAGCTATTTAGCCAATGCCGAGCTGGTCCTTTAAGCTTGAGTGGGAGATATTTGATGGCATGGAGATCGTCGCCGCGGGCCATGTGGATGTGGAGAAGATAATCTTCGATCCAAACCGCGGGGTCTGTTGTGCCATCGTAGGATTCGATGTTTATGGGTTTAAACCGTTCGGGGATTTGATGATCCATTACTTCGTCGATGAAGCATAAGCGGGTGTCTTGGCGCCTCAGTATTGAGCAATATCGCGACGCAGCTCGAGAGAGCGCTGTCTGCTGTATTCGCCCGCCGGGTTATTGTATCCGCGCGACGGTATTAAATCGTGGGTCGTGGGGGCGCCCACGTGATCCGTAGATGGATCTGGATTGTTTTGCTTTGTCCTCAATATGTCTCGCAAGTCCGGCGTGTTCCCTCTTGGCCGTACTTTTGGAGCGATCTTTGGGTACGGTCTTGGCTGGGGCCTGGATGCCTCTCATCACGACCACGGGGTGGTCGGTCAGCCATATCGTGCGCTGGTGATTCAGGTATGTATGCTTCCTCCTCTAATTGGGGGAGCAGCTTGCGTCTTGGGTAACTTTTGGAGGGGAGTTCGAGTTTATACTCTTCGGCCGCGAGGACCTCGCTCCATCGATCGGCCAGCAGGTCCTAATCAGCTTGAAGCTGTTGCTGCTTTTTCTTTAGGCTGTTTGCTGTGGCGATAAGCCTGCGCTTGAAACGCTCTTGCTCGACGGGATCCTCTGGTACGACGAATTCGTCATCGTTGAGGCTTGCTTCGTCTTCGGAGGGAGGCATATAGTTATGATCCTCAACCTCTTCGTCTGCCGCCCTCTCATGAGGGCTTGCTTCTGCATCCTCCTGCGCTGAGTCGTGCTGGAGGGGATTGTCTTCGGCACTCTCTGGGGTATTATTATCTCCTGTGCCGGAATCTCCATTCTTGCTGTGGCGGGATTTAGAGCGGCGCCGCTGACGCCGGCGTTTGGGCTGCTTCTTTAAAGAGTCCGCCTCCGCTACTTCTTGTCCGTCCCCCTCTTTTGGGGTGTCCACCAGATATATGTCGTATGACGAGGTGGTCTTCCAGTGCCCTGTAGGCGCTGGTTCCTGTTCGTCTCCGGCATCGTCGTCCATAGCGTCGATGTTGTCGGAGTCATAGTCTAGCATGTCGGTTAGATCGTCGACAGTGGCTACAAAGTGGGTGGTGGGTGGGCTCTGAATTTCTTCGTCGCCCGAACCCCAACCATCCTGGCCATAGTCCGGCCAGGACTCTCCCGATAACGAGAGACACTTTAGCGAATTTAGGATGTCGCCAAAGGGCGAGTGTTGGAAGATGTCCGCGGCGGTGAATTCCATAACCGGTGCCCAATCCGAATCGATTGGTAGGGGTGCGGGAGGTTCGGAGTCCGGCAAGGAGTCCGGCACCTCGGAATCACGAGTTTCGCGGGGGACAGGATTAATGTTCGGCTCCATCGCCGTGGAAGTTGAAGCCCCTGAGGTGGCGTCTATCCACCGATCCTCGATCTGGGCGATCGGCTCCGGACTGATGGCCGAAGCGGATTCATGTGCGGCCACCGGGCACTCGCTCGGCAGAGCTAGATCATGCCCATCGTCACAAATCTTGGCGCGCTCGGCTGTGGCTCGAGTCCGTCGAAGATCAAGTCTCCGCGGACATCGGCCGTGAAGTTTAGGCTTCGAATCGACCGACGGCCAGGGCGTAGCTTCGATCTGCTCCGGATGGCCGCGAATTAGCCCAGTCTTGAAGCCGCCGAATCTGAAGATCTGTCCGGGAGAAAAGTCTCACCACGGACAGCGTTGTTGGTTGAAGATGCCACCAAACCTATCGGTGGCGACAGAGGAACTCTCAATGAAAGCACCAATGTCGGTGTCAAAACCGGCGGATCTCGGGTAGGGGTCCCGAACTGTGCGTCTAGGCGGATGGTAACGAGAGGCGAGGGACACGATGTTTTACCCGGTTCGAGCCCTCTCGATGGAGGTAAAACCCTATGTCCCGCTTGATTAATATTGATGATATGGGTAGTACAAGAGTGGATCTACCACGAGATCAAGGAGGCTAAACCCTAGAAGCTAGCCTATGGTATGATTGTTGTAATGTATGTTGTCCTACGGACTAAAGCCCTCCGGTTTATATAGACACCGGAGGAGGCTAGGGTTACACAGAGTCGGTTACAATGGTAGGAGATCTACATATCCGTATCGCCAAGCTTGCCTTCCACGCCAAGGAAAGTCCCATCTGGACACAGGACGGAGTCTTCAATCTTGTATCTTTGTAGTCTTGGAGTCCGGCGGATAATGATAGTCCGGCTGTCCAGACACCCCCTAGTCCAGGACTCCCTCAACGGGCTCCAGTGCGGTCTCTGGGAGGGGAGCCGAACACCTTATCATCTTCGATCGCGCTACCCACTCCTGATAAAGAGTAATGGGTCAGGAGGCGAACTCTCAAAAAGCAGATAAACAGAACGTTCGGACTCTGAGCTATTTACCTGAGTATCCGGGCGATTGCAGCTTAGGCCTGCGTCCTCGGTCAATTCCGGACACGCCACCTGCGGTCCGAAGAACAACTTGTACATCTCCACGGGTGTCGCACCCATGAAGTGTTGGAGAATCCGAGGTCCCTCCGGATTGAACTCCCATAGACGGAGAGGACGGCGTTTGCAGGGCAGAAGACGCCTGATTAGCATGACCTGCATCACCACGACCAGTTTGATCTCCCTCGCCTGGAGGTCTCGAATCCGGCCCTGCAATGAGGGCACGTCTTCGGATGGTCCCCAATTGAGCCCTTGGTTGACCCACGACATCAGTCGGCGTGGAGGTCCCGGGCGGAATGAAGGCGGCGGCTTTTGCTTGCTACCCTTCGGAGCGGTGATATAGAACCACTCCTGCTGCCACAATCCGAGTTCCTCTTGGAAGGAACCCTCGGGCCACGGGGCATCGGCCCTTCTGCTTATGGCCGCCCCGCCGCACTCTGCTTGACACCCCCCGATCATCTTCGGCTCCACATTAAAGGTCTTCAGCCACAGGCCGAAGTGGGGGGTGACACGGAGGAAGGCTTCGCAGATGATAATGAATGCGGAGATATGGAGGATGGACTCCGGAGCCAAGTCATGAAAATCCAGCCCGTAGTAGAACATGAGCCCTCTCACGAAGGGGTCCGTCGGGAAGCCTAAACCCCGACGGAGGTGGGATACGAAGACAACGTACTTACTGGGCTCGGGGGCGGGCACGGCCTGCCCTTGAGCAGGCAACCTATGCGAAATCTCGTAGGCCAGGTACTTGGCCTCACGAAGCTTTAACACGTCCTCCTCCGTGACGGAGGAGGGCGTCCACCGACCCTGGAGGTCGGAGCCGGACATGGTTGAGAATCCAAAGCGCTCGAATCTGGGGTCTGGGTGTTGGAACTGGGAGCAAGGAGGAGATTCGATGCGAGATTGAAGAAAAGAAACGAGCCTTGGTCCTCTTATAAAGGGGAAAAATACCAAGAGTCGTCACCGTGACCGTTCGGGATTCACCTTCGGTGGAGGAGGCGTGGCGATGGGCACGGTTGGGTTACCCACACACGTATTGATGAGAATCCCGGAATAAGGGGGACACGATCTCTGCTTCGACTAGACGTGCCAAGGAAACCGCTTCGCTGAACGTGCTGAGGTGGTATAATAAAAAACGATTCAAATAAAGGCTTGGAAGCGGTGTGATGTCATGCCGCATAAAACGTCAGCAGAGTGGATTTGTGTGCATTATTCTCCTACGGTGGAATGTGGAATTTATTTTGCAGAGCCAGACACTATCCTGGTGTTCTTGATCTTCTCTGGATTATTCAAGGGGGGAACCCGCCTTGTAATGCTGAACATTATGCGCGCCGTACTTATCGTCATTGAAGCCTGGTTCAGGGCTACTCTTGAGGAGTCTGGACTAGGGGTGTTCGGACAGCCGGACTATCATCGTCCGCCGGACTCCAAGACTCTGAAGATACAAGATTGAAGACTCCGTCCGTGTCCGGATGGGACTTTCCTTGGCGTGGAAGGCAAGCTTGGTGATCGGATATGTAGATCTCCTACCATTGTAACCGACTACTGTGTACCCTAGCCTCCTCCGGTGTCTATATAAACCAGAGGGCTTTAGTCCGTAGGACAACATACATTACAACAATCATACCATAGGCTAGCTTTAGGGATTAGCCTCCTTGATCTCGTGGTAGATCCACTCTTGTACTACCCATACACTACTAGGGAAAAGGCTATACACAGAATCTTAGCAGCAGCGCGGTTCAAAAAACAGCGCTAGTGCTATTTAGCGATGTGAGCTACTAGAAACCGCGCTACTGAGCACAGACTTAGCGATGGCGCTGTCGACCAAAAAGCGCTACTACTAAAATTCCCATTGGTAGAATGCTAGGCTACGCATAGCGATGGCGATCTTAGAGGAGCAGCTCTTTGCTACATCACGATTAGCAGCGCGTTTCCGTCGGAGCGCTACTACTAACAAAAATAAAATAAGATGATAAACAAATAGAAATTTAAATGAAAATGAAAGAAATAGAAAAAGGAGAAAGGGAAAATAAAATGTAAAGCAAAATAAACGAAAAAGTGAAAAATCGGAGGAAGGCATAGCAGCGGCGTTTGTTCCTAAGGCGCGCTATAGCTAATGTAGCTGCAGCGCGTGCCCTGAACCCCGCTATAGAAACAGAATAGGAAATTAGCTATAGCAGCAGCGCTTTTAGTGGCGCTATAGCTAAGTTAGCTATAGCGCGTTTTGCAAAACGTGCTACCGCTAAGTTTGACATAGCCAAAAACCGTTTCCCCGCCACCACTTCCCCAAATCCTCAAACCCCACCCAGCGCCGCCGCCTCCCCGATTAAATCGCCCCACACCTCGCCGCCGCCCGACGCTAGCGCCACCAGAGCCGTCTTGCCGTCGGCGACACGAGCCGCCCCAACGCCACGGAGACGCTGCTGCCTCGTCAGCGCCACCGAGCCGCCGTCGACGCCACCTTTCTCGCCGTCTCGGAGACGCCCTGCCTCCTCATTGTCACCGGAGACGCCTCTGCCTCCCTCGCCACCCTGCCTTGCCTCCGTCGCCACCACCGGAGCCATCATCTGTAAGCCCCACCCTCCTCTCTCTCATGCCTAGGTTAGCTAGTTTTTAATTAGGTTAATTATCTAGGTTTTAGGGCAAAAATTTAGTTAGGGCATTGACAGAGAAGTAGTTAGGTTAACAGTTTAATTAGGTTAATTATCTAGGTTAGTGCAAAAACTTAGTTAGGGCTATGACAGAGAACTAGTCAGGTTAACTAGTTTAATTAGGTCAATTATCCTGTTAATTAGTGCAGAAATTTATTTTAGGCTTTGACAGAGAACTAGCTGCGTTAACTAGTTTAATTAGGGTTAATTATCTAGGTAAACAAGATTAACCAACTAGGTTAAATAGGTAGGTTAATTAGGTTCGTTGGATTAAGAAGCTAGGTTAAGTAGATTGGCAAAGGTTTTGATTTTCAAAGACCACTATTTTTCAAGGAAAAGAATTTAGGCAAATTTTATTTTTCATTGAAGTGGTCATGTCATATCTTTTCATTGAAGTTGTTCGATTGTGCCCAAGTGGTGGCTTTGTTGTTTCGAGGGAATGATCTTTGAGTGGCCTATGTTTTGCGGAATGTTGATTCATTTACATTAGGCAAATTTCAGGTTCTCGATTTGTCCACTTTTAGCAAAGGTCATGCGAAATTTCCGTGAATTTCGGCATGACTTGTGCTAAAACTAGGACATATCGAGTGCCGGATTTGCCGCACCAAGAAGGAGTCAACATTCCTGCAAAACAATAGTCCTTTTTATGTCATTATTCATTTTATTAGGTCTAGAATTAATTGACTAGATTTAATCATAGGAAACATGGCTAGCAACGATGAAGGACAGGGTTACGGTGATTGCGGACGCGTCTACCGGGCGGCGCGACGAATTTTTAGCTTTACCGACGATCAGCAGATGTTGTTGCTGGGCCCGCATCGGGATCGAGACCGACACGCAGACCGGTCTTTGAGACCGATCGCAGACCGGTCTTTGAGACTGACACCGGCGCTGAGATTCAGACCGGCATCGAGACCGGCGCTGAGACCGGTGCTGCCTCGGGGAGCGGATCCGGTGTAGCACCGAAAGCGAAGAGGCAACGGCTTCCTAACAAACTCAGAACTACTAGACTGGTGGTCACGGAGGTGGACAACGGCAATTTTGAGCCAAAGGCGCCCGAGGAAGCGCGCGCGTGCTACGGCAATCAAATAGGCTGCATCATACGGACAACCGCCACCATCAACGATGAGAATCTAAAGAAGATAGAAAATATGAGGAGCTCCTCCTAAAGAAGTTTCACCAGATATTCTTGTTCCCGGGCCGGAATGAGAAGGATTATGAAGATCCAGACAATGACCCGACAATGAAGAAGATAAACAAACACGCCATGACCAAGTTTAGCAGCGTTGGCGCTGGAAAAATCGAGTGAAAGCAAAGATCAACGACGGGGAACCCTACTCCGAGATTGTAAAGGAAAGTCCGACAATCACGGAAGAGCAGTTTCAAATATTCAAGGAGGCTTGCGAGGCCGAAGCTGCCAAAGAAAAGTCTAAGTACATGAAGGGGCTTCAAAGAGGAACATTGGGACCCACCACCTCGGAAGCCGTGGTTCTGGCGGAAAGAGGTCCAAATGGGCCAAGGAGGGCGCGCAAGCCGCGAGTCAGGCATCCTGACCCTTGGCGGATTTCACCGTCCCGCAGAGGCGTGGCGTCTGAGGGCCCGCCACCGTTGGGACCCATCAAGAAGGTTTATGAGACAACACCGGTCATTACGGAGTTCATGAGACTCTTGGTAATTTTAGTTTCGATCAATTCATTGCACGTTAGTCATATTTATAAACGATCCTTGTGCCTTTTGCGAGAGAGCAACACCGGATTGCGGCGGCGACTTCGCCGTCGAGGCATTGGCGAGGCCAAGTGGGACACTCCATTCAACCGGCGTTGAACATATTGAAACGACAACGGTGGATACTCGACCGTCGTATGGGCGCGTGCACGGTGTCGGAGACGGCGCCACATGAAAGAAGTACTACCGTGAGACCACGGAGGAGAGAAAGGAAAGACGGAGGTTAATCAAGAAAGCATCGACAAGAAGGTTGAGATTGCGGTTGAGAAGAAATCATCTCGAGCGATCGCAATAGCGATAGCTGCCGCAAAACAAAGCGGTTGCAGATTTATCTACTTCCTTGGTGACGGGCGTTCACATTTGGACAAGGAAAATCCAAAAAAAATGCAGACGACTTTCCCTTGCGACTTCTTGGCAGCACATGCTCCCTTTTGCTCCCGCGACGGCTCCCTTTGCTGCTCCCTCCCACCGCTCCGCACCTGCTCCCTTTGGCTACCGCACCAGCTGCCGCACCGGACGTGCTCGGTGGTGCCTCCTCTTTGGCTGAGCTCGACGCCCTCACGGTATCTTCCACACCGGCCCCCTTCAATATAAATGTATAATCCCGTTTTCGTTGCCTTTCGGATGTCTCACGTCCCAGACTTTTATTTGCAGGCCGACGAAACCCCGTGCACCATATTGTACACCATCGGCGAACAGAAGGTGGACGTGGGGAAGGGGACGATAATGGAGCCGAAGGAACCATTGTTCCACAACCGGCCGATACCCCGAACGTCTTCAAGGTTTCCGTGGCGATGTCAAACCGGGCCACGAAATTTCCTCCTCTAATACTAGTGGGGATGGCGCGAGACCAGCGGCGGCTTGGTGATTGTTGCAATGGGTGGGTCCTGTTGTGGCCAAAGAGTCTGCTTCGTCTAGAGGCGGCCGGGAGCACACCCACGAGCACGCAGCCTCAGCAAGGTATGAACATCAACACCCCACCTACCCAATTAGCGTCGGGTGTCGGGTTGGGTGATAGCGGACGGGGTAAGCAGGTGGCTCCATTAGAGGCTGATGACGTCGCCATGGATGAGGATGAGGATGACGATGGCGCTGAGCAAGTATGTCTATCTGGCGCCTCCTCGGTTTGAGCATCATGAGTCGATGCACGAATTACCGTCTCAACGTTATTGGCGACCATCCGGTGGTAAAGAAGCCTAGGAAGAGAGTGAGGAAAGGCAAAAAGCTGATTCTATGATCCAGCCGCCTCGGCAGCCTCGGCCGGGACCGTGTAGATATCCCGATGCGGATAAATGGCATATCGGTAAACCAATCCTACCAAACAGCGCTACGGGCCAGATTCGGCGATCCGAGGAGACTTCATGACGATGTGCTGCGGGTAGAAAAGGCCTCATCGCCTCGAAGATCCGGGATACCCACTCTCGTGGTTAATGTTCCGCAGCAAATGTCGTGCGTCAATGGCTTCCCGCGGATAAGTTCTTCCTCCGATTCGATTACATATTCGACATGTTTCACGTGAAGAAGCTGGATTTTACTTTTGTCCGCCTTTATGCCTTGCACATGAGCTACATCATTGGGGTTGAGCAGATAGCTCATATCGTGTCGTGACCCGTACTACATGCACGAGGCCTTCTTGGGAGTCTGTGCACAGCATCGTGAATCTGCGAGGGATTACATCGTCGGTTTCATGCTCGCCAATAAGGACAAGGAGGCGATTCTCGTGCCTTATCATCCCGTGTAAGTCATCCGCTGCTATCCTTCCTTCGATTTCAATAATTCATTTGCACGGTGGAGGCTAATTAATTTGAGGTGTACTTATTTTATGCAATGGCAGGTAGCGCCGTCCTCATCATCCTCTACCCCCGATTCTCCCACGCTCTTTACTTGGACTCGTCGAAGAACATTCACAAAAAGGATTACACCCACATCAAAGATGTTCTCGATGGTGCTATGTTTTACTACCAAGCAAGGGGTGGAGATGTTAGGGACAAGAAGAAAAGGGGCGGCAGGCACGCCTTCAGCCATAAGACCGACTTCTGCTGCATCCAGCAACCGAACGATTCTCTTAATGATGGATTCTATGTCCTACACCACATCTTTGGAGTACCGACGGGATCACGGAACCTTCACATGGCACCTAGATCTAGCGATGCCCATATTCTGCAATGGGCAAAGGACATAGGAGATATTGAGGATCATCGACTTGAGCTGAGTTCTATAACATCCAGCGAACTTGCCCAAATCATCATGAATGAGGTCGTCGGAAAAACAGGGATGTTCCATGCGAAGGACAAATGTCGCGGGAAGGCGTCCGAACATGGATAGCCTCTCAGCGTCTCAACATGAAGCCTTTCACAAAGCTCGATGACTATCTCCCCGACTTGGATGGATGGCACGACATCTTTGGAGTGATTGTCGATATATGACAATGTGTCCGTTTAGTCCATAGTTTCTTTTATGACAAAACTTTGAGTTATGCACGGTGAAACTTTATTTGTGATGTAATTAAACCGTCCTCCTCGACTAGCGAAAATCACTCTAGTTAGGTCATTTGGAGTACGATGAACTTTGTTATTTATGCTTATGATATGTTGTTTCTATTTTTGCCAAGTCTGTCTCTTTGTGTTGCTCAACTATATATGTTGCATATCATCGACTCATGTGACGATGCAGGTGCATAGATCATAAATGGCGAAGAAGTGCTACGCCAGAGTATATATCGACAAGTGGCGGAGTGAAAGGCCTAGGTGTACCGGTTTTCGGTTTCCGGCGACACGCACTACTTAGTTTAGGTTCACGCTATTGCGAGAGAGGATCTGAACTCATGTACTCAAAGTGATAGCTATTCTCATGTATATCATTGTTTAGATGGATGACGATGTATTTGCAAGTAATCGAGACTTGTATCGCTATTTTCGAGATTGATGACGAGATCGAGACCACTTTGTGTTGGATGATGATTATGATGATGACATGATTTGATGAGACTAGTTGTATGTATATGCTATCATTTGTATGTGGATGATATGCTAAAGATTATTGTATAAAGCCTATTAAAATGCAAAACAAATAAAAAACAAATCTGTAGGGAAAAAAACTAATAAAACTAGTAGTAGCGAGGGGATTTAGCGATGGCGCCGGCTTACCGATGGCGCTTACAACCAAACAGCGCTGCAGCTAATACCAGTAGCGCCCTTCCCAAAACCGCGCTGCAGCAATTCGTGTGTAGCAGTAGCATGTGTCAACACGCGCTACTGCTACACGTTAGCTGTAGCGCCTTATTAGTAGCGCCGGTACCCGCGCTACTGAGGGTGCCCAAACCCGCGCTGCTGCTAGGCTTTTCCCTAGTAGTGATATCATCAATATTAATCAAGCAGGACGTAGGGTTTTACCTCCATCAAGAGGGCCCGAACCTGGGTAAAACATCGTGTCCCTTGTCTCCTGTTACCATCCGCCTAGACGCACAGTTTGGGACCCCCTACCCGAGATCCGCCGGTTTTGACACCGACATGAAGGCTATGGTAGCCCGACCCAAGTCGCCAACGGTGACCATGAGTCGGATCCTGCTCTAGTGCATCTGGTGCGCTACCTGAGAGCACAAGAGGCACTATTCGATCAGGTCACTAATGACCTGACTGCGACTCACATGACGCTTGCTCTCCTGACACCGGTGAGAAGTGAAGCTGCAACCAACACCGACACCCTAATAATGCTCCTTGGGAGGCCAGTTGAGCCCCCAAGGTCTGCTCCTATTGTCCATCCAGGCAATGCCTTCGCCTCCC
The DNA here is from genome assembly GCA_021437245.1 of Aegilops speltoides. Classification (NCBI taxonomy): domain Eukaryota; kingdom Viridiplantae; phylum Streptophyta; class Magnoliopsida; order Poales; family Poaceae; genus Aegilops; species Aegilops speltoides. Next base: position 390,716,816 of record CM038141.1, read on the forward strand.
CAGGAGAACTCCATCGTCTCTTGGAGACCTACTCCAATGGAATTGTGACCACGAGACCCCACGAGGGGCATCATTGCTATCCCAGCACTATAGCTCCCCATCCTACCCCGAACAACTCCGACACTGAAGCTCACGGAGAGGCCTCGACGTCTATAGGACACACCCGACTAGATGTCAATGAGGTGGACTGAGTCCACCATGAGTATTGTCAAATCTTAGTAGTCCTGTCGTCTTGTATTTTCAAGGTAGCAATCGTATGGCGTAGTGAGCTTGTCAACTACCTGTGTGCCACTATTGTAATAGTACTATATGAGATCTAGCATAAATTATTGATGTATGGCAACAGAGTAAATGCTAGACGTAACTGCCGACACGCATAGTAACACATCACACTCCTTTTGAGAAGTGGTGTCCGAGAATTTGACTTGGACAACCCTGTGTCGGAACCGATGCAAAAGCCGTGCCAGCGCCACATCGTGTTTCCTGACCCAGGCACCTTATAAGGGGTCGTATCCATGCACCACACCAGCCACCACCACAATTGAGCACCACTCTTCTCCATTCATCCTTCCATGTCTCACCCCGGAGCCTACCTACGAACTCCAGATGGAAGCCCTAGTAGTTTTGTTAAGGTTTTGTGGGATCTGACCCGCAACTCCCTTAGTTCCAGCCACCCACCCCAGTATGAGTTGCTCAAAATGAGGATCACCCCCGATTCCTTGAAATACTGGGCAGCTGTGCACATCCCACGAGAGGATTTAAATCAAGGCCCCCCATATGTTGTCTTCCTTGGGAGATCCATGGCAACCTCAGGCATGGCTATTGAGGCTGCGGCTTATGAAGCGGTTACCCGTCTTCGATTCACGGAACCCACTGCAAGTGAAAGGAAATACTACTATTTCTCGAGCCGTGCAGCTTCTGGAGCAGAAGCCACGGTCCATTGTGAATGCATAGAGAGGGATCCAGCTCTGGCCAACCTCATTCATTATGTGATGGCCTAGGAGCATCTAACCTAGCAACTGATGGATTATCTCCATTATCTTGTTGTCCTGAATCCCCACATCGCCATTGGTGGACCACCATGGCCAACTCCGGAAGGGCGTGTTCTTCGTTTACTTCCTTCACTTCCCCTGGAAGAAGAAGAATATGCCCCAGCACCGGAAACCTTCACACAAGACCCTGTAGATCACCTTCGGACCGTAGACGGTCATTGTTGTTGTACCTAGCACTAGTTTACGTGTTGCAACAGTTGTATTGTAATTTAGGGCGTATGTCGTAAGTGCATTGCCATGATTGCATTCTGCATATGATCATTGTTGTGATTTGCATTCAATTCTTCTGCCCTTAACAAATCTCGAGGACGAGATTTTTCTTAAGGGGGTAGAGTTTGTAACACCCCAAAAATTTAATCAAATTTTATTAAGTAAAATTTGGCCAGAAATTAAAGTTTGAGCTACTCCAGGTCATTTATTAATTCTAGAGCCTTTTCTGTTCTGTTTTACAAAATTCTTCCCTCCATAGAAGATTATTTTGTAGAATGTTGTGGTCCTTGGTTGTTTTGTAAATTATTTCATTTATATCATAAATAACAGTGGGAAATATTTCCATAATAAAATTTGCCACAAATTGTTCGTTTAAAAGCATTTTCAATACTTGAAGTGCTTCTGTTGCACTACAGCTATTTTAAATAATTGTGTTAAAATCCCACAAAAATTATGAGAGGTCAGGTGATGCTTATAAACCACTTTTATGCAAAAACCTAACTATGTCTTTTGGAAATTTTGAGTGAAACATCCTCTTTTCAAATTATGTCCCATTCTTGAGTTATAACTGCAACCCTAATTTTTCTAGCTCCATTAATTCTGAAAGTTTGCCATCTTGTAGTACTTCCAACCAAAACCTTAACTCCAGCAGATCAGCTCTATTTGCATCTTTTAAGTCCACCAAACACTCCTCTGAAGTTTCTGTCCAGAACTAAATTCTGGTAAAACTTGCACTAGCAAGTTTCTCATCTTGCAAAACTAACTTCACCACCAACTCTATCATCTAAAGAGACCCCACCCTGCCAAGTTTCAAATCCATCAAAGTCCTCTAGCTTGCCCTAGCATTTTGCCAAACACCTTGTGGGCATGACAGAAATGTTGCCACTTTCTAAGTTACATTGGACACTTGGTCATTTGGCCAAACCAGCATGTCCATCACTCCTCTAATACCTAGAAGCACCATCATGTTGATTTGTAGCTCGTGTGTGTCCCTATAGATGCCACTGGCAATCTGACGAACACCTAACGTGCGTGCACTGGGCCCAACCAGAGTGTGTGTTTTCCACGCGTCGTCACCGGGCTCCTGCCATGTCTCTGCTGCTTCCCCCTCTCATCCTGATCCTCCTCTAGATCATCCCGACCACTAGGAACCTCGCCGACACCCTTGCTTGGCCCCTAGCACCGTCCACCGCCGTCCACGACGACCAAGACCGCCGCCCGACGAGTCCCGCACGGCCACGTCTCTGCCAAACCCGCGTGGCGCGTACCGAGCAGCCTAGCTCCTCCTAGGAGTAACTGCGGGAGGCCACCGCCCTCACCGTCCACTCTACCGACCTCAACGGCCTCACCTGCTGCCGTAATGGTCGCCGCCGCCGTGCTTATCCTCGGGAAACCATGGAGCCGACCCCATCGCGCTAGAAAAGCAGCCACGAGCCCTCTCAGTCCATCACCACTCCCCTCTCCTTCCTCTTTGAGCTCTCTCGAACAGAAGAACGACCAAAAGCGGTCATCTTCCTCACCTCCGACCGAGGCGGCCGCCGCCTCTGTCTTGTTGATTCCGACGCCACCAGAGCTCCCCCTCCTCCAGTCTCCTCACCGTCCAACCCCTCCTCGCCCCACGAATCCATCCCCACCTTCAATTCGCCCTGGGAGCCGCCGTAGGCGGAGCACCCCTTTCGCCTAACGTTGCCGTCCGCCGAAGAACTCACTGTCGGTGACTCCGTCCACGACGAAGACCATGGCGGGTACCCACGGGTTCGCCTCGACCTCCTAAGAACACCCATGTGCTCAGGTCCCCGAGGGGTGCCGCCGTTCGCCAGCGAGCCTCGCCGGAGCTCCGCCTTTGTTCGGTCAGAGGAGACGGTGCGCGCATGGACTGGTCAAACGACCGATGGGCTAAGCAGCCCATGTCGCTGGCGCAGCCTGATGCCGGCTTGTTTAAGTGGAGCGTATTCCCGAATCGTGTTTGGCGTCATCGGCCCTCTGCGGCGGCGAGCGGCTGGGCTAGGCCCGATTCTGCGAGACAGCTAAGTCTCGCCCGATCGCCACTGCACTTCGCCCATCTTCTTTTCTTCTTTTCCAGCAGATTTCAAATAATTCCATAGCAGCCATTTCACATCCAAATTCGATGACTCAAAATTTCTACATACTTCTAAATTCAGGATCCATTTATCCAGATGGGGTGAACATTTTTTCTAAGCCTGGTTTTTGCTGGATCTAACAAATAGTCCATTTCCTTGATTATTCCAGCTTAGTAAATTCATAGGAAAATCATATGAACTCCAACTGACTTGATTCTCTTTCTGTTATCTCTCAAATTTCATCTAGTTTATTTTAGTATTTATTTCACAAATTTCCAAGAAACTGTTATGTATTATTTTGGAATTGTGTGGTAATTAAAATATTTTGAAAATAGGGAATGGAGGGGAGATATAATTTTCAAAGTTTTGGAATACACCCAACATTTCTGCATACTCAAGGCAAGCATTTTGAACACATGATATGGTGACTGCATAATTATTTGTGGCATGTGCGTTTGAATTATGAATAGGTTGCATTCCTATAGAGTTTGCTTATTGCTGGTCATACATGCATGATCCCCTTGATGGTATTTTCTTTTCACTTAAACATTAAGTATAAGTGAGTACGGTTATTTTCATGTGCCATATGTGCCTGTGTTGGTCCAGCCTAATTTGCAGGAAGAGTCGGTCACGAGAAAAGTGACCGTGAGACTGAAATCTTGTGGTGACGAGAATGATCAGTGAGGGTATGTTGAGACATACCATAGGTGGTGACCCTGTTGGGTACTGCCAAGGAGTTGTATTGTGCTAACCACTGCAGGAAAACTTATACGTCCTGAGTTGACCATAGACCGAGTCTTGTTCCGATAACCCCCATACTGGTTCGAGCTACCACTTGTCCCGCCGTAGGCAGGGTACGGTTCAGTAAGTTGTTAACCCCTTTCCGTGCACACACCATACAGAGAGGCCACGATGAGGGTTTCCAGGTATCGGCTGCAATACCAGTCATTGGGCCAGGGGCATGGGTGTATCCGGCTGGGCCGAGAGGGGGGGCACCCCTTGTAATCCGCGCGTGTTAATAGTGATCCCATGCTACTCGAGATGATGGTCTCCCCGCCTTAAAGTTTCTCTTGAACGATGCTTTGGGTGATTTCTGGCATCCGGAAAGTTAATCTGGTGTGTGCTGGTTAGGCGTGTTTTCAACCCAAAGGTTGTAACGGGAATTAGTCGGCGTCTCGGTGCTGGCTAAAGAAATCCTTTACTTGTGGGTAAAGAGTACACCCTCTGCAGAGTTATATCTATTCGAATAGTCGTGTCCATGGTTAAGGACTACAGTCTGGGTTGGTCATGTGTCGGTCTTAGTGTCAGTCTCCGGAGGAAATAATTAGTGATCATGGTTCCTTTTGCAGGATAATGATTGTCACTACTGGTGCTATTATGAATATTATTGTTGATATGGATATTGTTGTGGACTAACCCTTTTCCTCTCATGTTTAACCTTGAGTACCTCTTGGGATGGCTAGACTACCCGGGATACTCAGGTTTATTTTCGTTTATGAGTATCACTTGGGATGGCTAGTCCACCTGGATACTTGTGTTATTATTTTCTTATAAGCCCTTTATGAGGCGTCGCTTAGACACCCGACTGTGGCATTTCTTTTCAAGACCTCTCGTGGCGTCGCTTGAGTTCTCGGGCGGTCCTGTCTCGCCTGATTCTCTTTTAGACACCCGTTTGGCATTTCTTTTCAAGACCTCTCGTGGCGTCGCTTGAGTTCTCGGGCGGTCTTGTCTCGGCCGATTCTCTTTTAGACACCCGTTTGGCATTTCTTTTCAAGACCTCTCCTGGCGTCGCTTGAGTTCTCAGGCGGTCCTGTCTCGCCCGATTCTCTTTTAGACACCCGTTTGGCATTTCTCTTTGAATTCTTCGGGCGGTCCAACACCCGACGTTCCGTTTCATTTCTTTGATTTACTAATAACATGACTTATTTCCTGTATGAATATTTGTCATGCCATGCTTTAATACTGAGTCAGCACATGCATGCAATTTTAATTCAGCATGAGCATATGCATCCGGAATATCTTTTGTTCTTGATGTTTGCGAGTACATTCAAACGTACTCACTGGCTTGTCCCTGGCTATTGTCTTGGCAAGATCATGACTCAGGAAGTAGTACTGCGGCGACACCCCAACCTAGGATTCGAAGATAGCAACCACACGCGATATGACTTATCTAGGTCAGCTGCTCCTATGGGAATGGAGTTCCATCAACATTGTAGATCCACGAGTCGCTTCCATCATCTGCCACTAGAATTCATTGTTGTACTCAATGGACTTATAAGGTCATGTACTCAAATCCTTGTAATTGCTTGGAATTCTGTATCAAGGAAATGTCCACCAGCAATAGTAATCCTGGGGATGGTGGTGACATAAGGGTCGTTTGTTGGGAATTTATGTCCCGGAAATCCGGCTCCTTACACTTGCTGCCCCTACTTTCACTGGAAAGGACACCGCAAGATTGAACCAAAGCTAAGCACTTCTCCCGTTGCAAGAAAGATCAATCTAGTAGGCCAAACCAAACTGATAATTCGAAGAGACTTGCAAAGATAACCAATCATACATAAAAGAATTCAGAGGAGATTCAAATATTTCTCATAGATAAACTTGATCATAAACCCACAATTCATGGATCTCGACAAACACACCGCAAAAAGAGTTACATCGAATAGATCTCCAAGAAGATCGAGGACAACTTTGCATTGAGATTCAAAGAGAGAGAAGAAGCCATCTAGCTAATAACTTTGGACCCGAAGGTCTATGGTAAACTACTCACCACTCATCGGAGACGCTATGGTGTTGATGTAGAAGCCCTCCATGATCGATTCCCCCTCCGGCGGAGCGCCGACGAAGGCTCCAAGATGGGATCTCATAGGTACAGAAGGTTGCGGCGGTGGAAATAGGTTTTCGTGGTGCTCCCCGGTGTTTTCAGGGTATGCAAGTATATATAGGCGAAGGAGGTTGGTCAGGGGAGCCACGAGGGGTCCACGAGGGTGGGGGCGTGCCCACCCCCCTAGGGCACGCCCTGGACCCTCGTGGCCTCCTCGGCTGCTTCTTGACGTCCACTCCAAGTCTCCTGGATTGCGTTTGTTCCAAAATGATCGCTCCCGAAGGTTTCATTCCGTTTGGACTCCGTTTGATATTCCTTTTCTTCACAACACTGAAATAGGCAAAAAACAGCAATTTGTGTTGGGCCTCCGATTAGTAGGTTAGTCCCAAAAATGATATAAAAGTGTAAAGTAAAGCCCATAAATATCCAAAACGGGTAATATAATAGCATGGAACAATAAAAAATTATAGATACGTTGGAGACATATCAAGCATCCCCAAGCTTAATTCCTGCTCGTCCTCGAGTAGGTAAATGATAAAAAAATAGAATTTTTGATGTGGAATGCTACCTAGCATAATTCTCAATGTAATTTTCTTTATTGTGACATGAATGTTCACATCCAAATGATTCGAGATAAAAGTTCATATTGACATAAGAGTAATAATACTTCAAGCATACTATCAAAGTAATCATGTCTTCTCAAAATAACATGGCCAAAGAAAGTTATCCCTACAAAATCATATAGTCTGGCTATGCTCTATTTTCATCACACAAAATATTTAAATCATGCACAACCCCAGTTTTAGCCAAGCAATTGTTTCACACTTCAGTATTTTCAAACTTTTTCAATCTTCACGCAATACATGAGCATGAGCCATGGACATAGCACTATATGTGGAATAGGATGGTGGTTGTGGAGAAGACAAAAAGGATAAGATAGTCTCACATCAACTAGGCATATCAACGGGCTATGGAGATGCCCATTAATAGATATCAATGTGAGTGAGTAGGGATTGCCATGCAACGGATGCGCTAGAGCTATAAGTGTATGAAAGCTCAAAAAGAAACTAAGTGGGTGTGCATGCAACTTGCTTGCTCACGAAGACCTAAGGCATTTTGAGGAAGCCCATCATTAGAATATACAAGCCAAGTTCTATAATGAAAAATTCCCACTAGTATATGAGAGTGACAACATAGGAGACTCTTTATCATGAAGACCATGGTGCTAATTTGAAGCACAAGTGTGGAAAAAGGATAGTAACGTTGTCCCTTATCTCATTTTCTCTCTTTTTTTATTTTGGTGGGCTTCTTTGGCCTCTTTTTTTATTTGGGCTTCTTTGGCCTCTTTTATTTTTTTGTAAAGTCCAAAGTATCATCCTGACTCGTGGGGGAATCATAGTCTCCATCATCCTTTTGTCACTTGGGACAATGCTCTAATAATGAAGATCATTACACTTTTATTTACTTACAACTCAAGAATTACAACTCAATACTTAGAACAAAATATGACTCTATGTGGATGCCTCCGGTGGTGTACCGGGATATGCAATGAATCAGGAGTGACATGTATGAAAGAATTATGAAAGTGGCTTTGCCCCAAATACGATGTCAACCACATGATCATGCAAAAGCAAAATGATGGAGCGTGTCATAATAAACGGAATGGTGGAAAGTTGCATGGCAATATATATCGGAATGGCTATGGAAATGCCATAATAGGTAGGTATGGTGGCTGTTTTGAGGAAGGTATATGGTGGGTGTATGGTACCGGCGAAAGTTGCGCGGCACAAGATAGGCTAGCAATGGTGGAAGGGTGAGAGTGCGTATAATCCATGGATTCAACATTAATTATGAAGAACTCATATACTTATTGCAAACAAGTAATCAAAAGAAAGTACTACACGCATGCTCCTAGGGGAAGGGTTGGTAGGAGTTAACCATCGTGTGATCCCGACCTCCACACATAAGGAAGACAATCAATAAATAAATCATGCTCCAACTTCATCACATAACGGTTCACCATACGTGCATGCTACGGGAATCACAAAATTTTAACACAAGTATTCTTCAAATTCACAACTACCCAACTAGCATGACTCTAATATTACCATCCTCATATCTTAAAACAATCATCAAGTATTGTCGTGGATTTGTCACGGCAGATGTCCTTAGTGTCAGGACTTAGTCGCGAGGCCAACGCATCTATGTGGTCGCTTGAGAGGGGTTGAGCGGAATCGAGAGACGCAACACAAGACAGGGATTTAGACAGCTTCGGGCCCCGGGAAACATCATCCGGTAAAAACCCTACATGCTGTTTGAGGCTAGATCTCATTATCATCACGAGGGAGTCGCCGTAAACCGGCTCTCCTCTTTGTGTCTAGCCCTAGAGATTATTGCTTCTTGCTTGTAGCTTGTCCCTCTTTGGGGAGCCCTGCCCCTCCTTATATATGTTGAAGGGGCGGTTTACATGACTAGCCCTAGTTGGATTAGGATTACTCTATTACAAGTGGAGTCCTAGTCTTGCTTCCTTTGTAGGAGAATAGTCCTTATGCTTTCCTCATAAACCGGCCCACCATTAAACGTGAACCGGCCTTCTGGGCCTTGGGCCTCGTCATCCATCTGACCTGCCCGCCGGGTTACGAATGAACCACCAAGACCGGGCGGGTATCCCGTGAACCGCCAAGCTCCGGGCGGGTTACCAATGAGTCGTCGATCCGGCGGGTTAAACTTCCGGCCGGTTTACACCGCGGGGTATATCCCCGACATTAGCCCCCAGTTTAATTTGGATTTATCCATGTTAAACTGATCCTGTAAAATAAACACAAGAACAAACTTGATAGGTTGTGCTCCGGGTTAAGAATTGTTGTAAACCGGCACCTGATCATCCTTAAGTCCTTGTCATTTCCTCCTTCTAGAAAATCCAGGTCAATAAGCCAGCGTCATACTCAATTTTCTGACATTGGTTTCTCACAGAACAATATTGTGAAGAATAATCCACTTGAGTCGGCTTCCAAAGCGCCGGTTTAAGAAATATTGGTCTTGAAATATTCATCTGATATTCAGCCGGTTTGAAGATGTAAAAAACTTGCCGGTTTATGATTACCACCTTTGTCGGGTTATAAAAACTAATACTTCCGAGTCATGATTGTTGCAGATACCGGTTCATGATTGTTAATGACGCCGAGTTGCAGCCACAGGGTCATAATGATTGGTGACGCCGGGTCAACCTAGTTTGCTCAATCAGAGAATTTGAAAATATTTCTTCGATAATAATATAATACCTGTAGCCCCCAAGTCTTGAGCAGAACGAAGTGATGGCTTAAGACTTGCTTCAATATAAATACTGCCACTTAAGAAGAAAACTATGTTGTTCATCCCAGTCACTTAGTAAAACTGAATAATCCATATTATGTAGCCCCCAAGTGCCGGGTTGTTATGCTTGCAGCAACCTGGGACTTGTAATTTCCTGATGCTCATAAAAACTTCAACCAGTGTAACCCCCAAGGGCCGGGTCATTATGCAATAATGAGCAGGGACTTTGATATATACTTCAATGAAAATAACATCATATGATGTAACCCCCCATCATGGGGCTTGAATTCACGTCCACAAGGTTAAGAGCTTTGTGCTTTACCAACTGAGCAGTGGACCCTTCAATATAATGAATAACAAGCTTTGTACCTTGAATTGTTTAATAGGAGCAATTGGTAGCCCCCAAGGGCCGGCTCATTATAATGTGATGAGTCGGGTCTTCAATAAGATGAACAAAGAATGACTTTGCATTAGCCCCCAAGTGTCATGGTGCATGCTTGCAGCGACATGAGACTTGCATATTTGATGTAATCTCAACTTCAATAATGTAGCCCCCAAGTGCCGGGTTGTAAGCCTGCAGCAACTCGGGACTATTCCTTCAATTTGTAGAATAAATCATATCCTTTGATAAAATAATATCCATTGCGCTAAAGCGACTTTGAAAACCTCAATAATACCGGTTATTAATAACCATAATAAAAATCCAGCCATGTTGGCTATTCATGATAATATAATCCGGTATGAAAACCTTATTCATCCAATATCATAATGAAAATTCAGCCAAGTTTGGCTATTTGAATAATATAACCCAATCATTTATAAGCGCATGATTCCAATGGCGCAATCCAAATATATACTGGCGACGTATAGTCCAAAGCCAGGTCGGGCTAACAAACACCGGATAATTTCTCATCATATACTGGCGACTTATCGTTTTAAAGCCAGGCCGGTTTAATAAACACCGGATAATTTATCACCATGCTTTTTTCAACCTGTCTCTGCATACAACAAGTTTAAAGTGTCTTGGCGGTTTACCGCCGGACGGGTCATAATGCCCAACATATAACCCAGGTTTATAACCAAGGCTGCACTTTAAGAATAATCAAATATGAAATATATCATACATGTGACATTGAATCACATCATTGGTTTACCAACTTTTTTGTAGTAAGGGTGATAACCCCAATATTGAGTAATGATAACTCCTTTCATACTGTGACGGTTTATGATAAAACCGTACCGGGTTGTGATAAACACCGGTTTAACCATATATAATGCTGGCGACTTATAGTCGAAACCAGGCCGGGCCGATAGTCTCCGGATTATGATTTGATCATGTACTGACAGCTTGTAATTGAAAGCCAAGCCGGGTTAATGGACACCGGTTTACTCCATAATAAGATGGTAACATAAAATCAAACCGGGCAGATAATCTCCGGATTAAAGGGGAATCAAATCCATCGGCTGAACCGGAAAAAAGGTGTTTGTTGACATAAAGGAATCCAACAAAAACAAAGAACAAATAAGCCATGAAAATAACATGGAAGCAAAGGCAATGATAAAAACCGTTTGCAAAAATATGTTGTACTGAGCTGTTCAGATGGTGTTACCATGGTCGGACAGGATCAAGCCCCCAATAGGTGTGACAATGATTCAAGTCAGTCAGGTCCCCAAATGACTCGTGGCATATATGCGAGATCAAGAGGCGTGGCAATGGTTGGGTTCGACCATGCCCCAAGTGATTTTGTGGCCTTAGGCCGACCAAGAGGCGTGGTGGTTCAGACTTGACCATGTCCCCAAATGATCTGGTGGTATCGCCTATCAAAAGGTGTCGCGTTGGTTCGGACACGACCAAGGCCCCAGTGATATATAAAAAGCAAATGTCAAGGGGTAAACCGGAGGCCGCTTTAAAAACAGAGCCACTCCATGTAACCACGCATGATGTAAAAAAGAACAGAGACCCCGCTTTATGAAGCAGAAGCCCCCATGTGATCAATATGTTAGGCCAATAAGGCAGGATATCCATGTTTGAACCGCGCATCATGGCAGCAGGTCCTCTTCGGTAATTTTTAACCTTTTTGCAAGAGATAAATTCTTCTTGAACCGGGATCTTGAACCGGATATGGAGAGCTTCAAAGCTTTGTGGGAGACATCTTTCCCTTGAACCGGACTTTAAACCGGAATCTTCATTTTCAGCCGGAAATTTTATGACGGCCTTTAAACTCGAACTTGCGAGAAGTTAATTCTCTTTTGAACCGGAAATTCTTAAACTGGATTTGAGAGCTTCAGTGAGACTGGCTTCCCTTGAGCCGGATTGTAAACCGGATATTTGAGAGCTTCAGTGAGACTGACTTCCCTTGAACCGGATTTTAAACCGGAATCCTTTCTGATGACCCGGAACTTCTTCGTTGAGCCGGGATTTTGTAACTGTCATATACTTTCTAAGCCGGAAATTTTCGACGGCCTTCAAATAACATAGCCTCCGGGACGGGTTATCTTTCCTCCATCGTCCTGGGGTTCTTAAATTTGCTGAAACTGGCAAGACTTGTTGCGTCATATCATCGTACCCCCGAGTCTCCAGGTGACTCGAAGAGTTGGCTTGAGATTCTCCATATTTGACCGTCATATAAATCGGCATAACTTGTATATCATTGGTGTTGATAGAATGACTTGAATCCACAGAAGGTTGAGGTGACTGCGGCGGGTTATAAATGATCTCGTATGAGCCGTGTCAGCAACTCGGCCAATGGTTCCTTCCAATTGGCTGTTTGAAGTTAACCAAAATGTAGTAGCGGCGACTTGTGCGCCTGCCCATTGAAACATCCAGTGGAGACGGCGCCTGATAATATATGATAATTTGCCTCCAATTTGTTGGAAGAAAACCGGGCTTCGTAAGCAGTGACTTGCTCATACTCAATAAACAGCTCATGCAGATAGGTGCGGCCCAGTGTGTTGATGTAGACCGGACCGCGGGAGCGGTGGTTTGTGCGTGTCCGTTCCTTAGGCAGTATGACACAGATAAACACTGGTATAGAATATTGCCTGCTCATGCTCCATACCCTCGGTATAAACATAATTGTCCTGTGTACAAAAAACACAGCAAGGCGGAGTAGCTTTTGTCGAAAGAAATCAGCATATACTTAAGAAAAATATACATGACAAATATCACCTGATTGTTTTTGTTCGACGAGTCTTTCAGAGCTTTTCTTCATCCTTGCTCTGGGTGCAAACACCCTGACGTGCAACATTATATGCATGTCTGCCTCGTCCATCATTTGAAACCTGCCTATAGAGTAGGAGTATTTTGCATTGACTTGGATCTTCACGTTTGGGAATGATGAAAAGCAGAGGCAACAGCGGCGGCTCAGCAAGCGTCCGCGAAAACTGTGGCACAAAGCGGAGCAAGGTCAGGGTGGCCCGGACATGGCCGTAGCGACAGCTCGGCGGAGGCGGTTTACAGCTGGTCAGCAGAGGCGCGGCGACTCAGCTTAGCTGCGACGCACGGTAGACAGGCCGGCTCTCCAACGGCGCGTTGACGGCCTTTAAATTTGCACCAATATGGCGGTTTAAGGTCCTGCATTAGACAGCTTTGCAAACCGGAGTAATTGCTCTTTTTAAAGAAAGCAATATATAATATAAAATATATTTGATGGATTTCACCTGATATATCATGCCAGGGGTTATCCACCGTAGAGTTGATGATCACCATGGTGAAACTGAAATTAGTCACGGCCGAGTCGGCCACGACGTTGTAAACCGGTGCGGACGAGCGAGTCAATCGCAGGCGCAGTCCCGGCTAGTTGATGTAGACCAGGTCGCGATAGACGGACGACGAAAGACGGCCGCGACTTCAGAGGCGACAAGTTATTGTAACCCGAGCCGTGATACACGTGTCCGTGAATGGCATAAAAATTGTCCTGTGAAAAATATTACAGGACAAAGTAATTGTTCTTGGATAAAACAATATGTGTTAAAAAAATAAACTTAGATAGATATCACCTGATTTATTCAGAGGACAGATGATCGTACTAGTTGCTTTTGCCTTCGTCTTCTTGTGAGAAGGTGAAGATAGCAGTGCGTAGTACTTTTCTTTGATCTTGTGGCTGATTTGACCACCACAGCTGCATAGTATTTTTCCTTTGATCTCTTGTTCGTTCCAACAGCAATTTTGAAACCGCGGGAGCCCATCATGACTATCGCTGCAGCCCGTCGCATGTCCAACGCCAGCACAACTCGGGTGGCGCCAGCGCCGTAGTTACTCCGTGGTCGGCTTGATGAGGGACCGTGGCCTCGGAAGCGACCGCTCTGCACGACTCTTGGCAGAGGAAGCAAAGTCCACAGCAGCGGTCCAACCATAACTGAAACAATTCCACATCCGGGGTGACTTGCTGTAGTGAAGACATCGGCCCAGCTGACGTAGGCCACGGTGGCGATTTGCAGCAAAAATTAATAATCTATTCTCGGTGCGGCCGCAGTAGTAACCCGGCTCATTGGTGCCAGCCTGTGGCAGAGGCTCCAGCAGGGGCGGTTTGATGAGGCAGGCGGAGCGAGGCGGAGCCGCGGTGGAGCGGCAGCAGGAGGCGTGGGCGGCTGGCTCACGGCACGGCGGCGGCAAGCCGCTTCCAAATCCCCGGGCTTCCTTTCCCTTTTTCCCATTGCCTCGGCCTGCAACTTCTCCTACGCTGTCTTCAATATACACACACGCGTGGGATCAGTACGTGGAGGTGAAAATTCTATTGGTGATGCCTTCCACGTGAGCCACAGAATGATCTTGCTTTGGAACTTGTGTTTTGGGGTAGTCTAATCCTTCACAGCTGCCTTCAATATGATTTTGACTTTTTTCTGGCACTAGGAGAAATTGGATTAAATATGTCGCTAGCAGCCGCACACGAACGTCGCTGTCTATTCTTCAGTCCAAACAATCCAAAAGTTCTGATTTTGTGCTGTAACTTGTGCAATATTGATACGGAACCGAGTTGAAAACTACTCCTGTATACGGTCCGCCGGGAAGCAAACCAGCAAAAATATTCGCGCCGAGTCACGGAAGCCGTCGGACGCTGGGTGGCTGCCATCAAACTTTATACGCGCCATTGTATGAGCGTAGCAGAGGATCACGCTGATGCTCTGAATCTGGATCTGAACACGGACGACGGTGTAGGTCTCGGCGACTTGTCCCTCGTATCAATTGATTTCAGATGCGAGACTTAAACCTGCAGCGGCAACAGAGATTAACCCGGCCTCGGCGGATCATCTATAAACGCAACCCTAGCTCTCTTTTGATCTTATATCTTGCATATGTCGCCTTGACTGTTCGTCGACGATGTTTATCTTCTACGTTGGCTCTTTTTCATCCGGCACATCGCGAGTTTCTCGATCCCTGAAGAAATCCCTCCAAGAACTCAACACCACCGTGCGCAGGCCCCACGGTGGGCGCCAACTGTCGTGGATTTGTCACGGCAGATGTCCTTAGTGTCAGGACTTAGTCGCGAGGCCAACGCATCTATGTGGTAGCTTGAGAGGGTTGAGCGGAATCGAGAGACGCAACACAAGACAGGATTTAGACAGACTTGGGCCCGGAAACATCATCCGGTAAAACCCTACATGCTGTTTGAGGCTAGATCTCATTATCATCACGAGGAGTCGCCGTAAACCGGCTCTCCTCTTTGTGTCTAGCCCTAGAGATTATTGCTTCTTGCTTGTAGCTTGTCTCTCTTTGGGGAGCCCTGCCCCTCCTTATATATGTTGAAGGGGCGGTTTACATGACTAGTCCTAGTTGGATTAGGATTACTCTATTACAAGTGGAGTCCTAGTCTTGCTTCCTTTGTAGGAGAATAGTCCTTATGCTTTCCTCATAAACCGGCCCACCATTAAACGTGAACCGGCCTTCTGGGCCTTGGGCCTCGTCATCCATCTGACCCGCCCGCCGGGTTACGAATGAACCACCAAGACCGGGCGGGTATCCCGTGAACCGCCAAGCTCCGGGCGGGTTACCAATGAGTCGTCCAGTCCGGCCGGGTTAAACTTCCGGCCGGTTTACACCGCGGGGTATATCCCCGACAAGTATCAAACTTCTCATAGTATTCAATGCACTTTCTATGATAGTTTTTATTATACCCAACTTGGATGCCCATCATATTAGGACCAATTTTATAACCATAGCAAATACCATGTTGTTCTAAAAGACTCCCAAAATAATATAAGTGAAACATGATAGATCAATAATTTCAACAAAATAAAACCACCTCCGTGCTCTAAAAAGATATAAGTGAAGCACTAGAGCAAATTTGTCTAGCTCAAAAGATATAAGTGAAGCACATAGAATATTCTAATAAATTCCGAATCATGTGTGTCTCTATCAAAAGGTGTGTACAACAAGGATGATTGTGGTAAACTAAAAAGCAAAGACATATATCATACGAGACGCTCCAAGCAAAACACATATCATGTGGTGAATAAAAATATAGCTCCAAGTAAAGTTACCGATAGACGAAGCCGAAAGAGGGGATGCCTTCCGGGGCATCCCCAAACTTAGGCTTTTGGTTATCACTGAATTATCTCGGGGTGCCATGGGCATTCCAAGCTTAGGCTCTTGCCACTCCTTATTCCATAATCCATCAAATCTTTACCCAAAACTTGAAAACTTCACAACACAAAACTCAACAGAAAATCTCTTGAGCTCCATTAGTGCAAGAAAGAAAAAACACCACTTAAGGTACTGTAATGAACTCATTCATTATTTATATTGATGTTAAACCTACTGTATTCCAACTTCTCTATGGTTCATACCCCCCGATACTAGCCATAGATTCATCAACATAAGCAAACAACACACAAAAAACAGAATCTGTCAAAAACATAACAGTCTGTAGCAATCTGTAACTTTTGAATACTTATGGAACTCCAAAATTTGTAAAATAAAATTGTGGATTTGTCTATTAATCATATTCAAAAATAATCAACCTAAAAACACTCTCCAGTAAAAAATGGCAGCTAATCTCGTGAGCGCTAAAGTTTCTGTTTTTTACAGCAAGATCATAAAGACTTCACCCAAGTCTTCCCAAAGGTTCTACTTGGCACAAACACTAATTAAAACATAAAACCATATATAAAAAGAGGCTAGATTAATTATTTATTACTAAACAGAATCAAAAAGTAAGGAACAAAAATAAAATTGGGTTGCCTCCCAACAAGCGCTATCGTTTAACGCCCCTTGCTAGGCATAAAAGCGAGAATAGATCTACGCATTGACATCTTTGGGTATTCAATTCATAAGTGGCTCTCATAATAGATTCATAAGGTAATTTGATTTTCTTTCTAGGAAAGTGTTCCATGCCTTTCCTTAATTGAAATTGGAATCTAATATTTCCTTCCTTCGTATCAACAATTGCACCAATCGTTCTAAGGAAAGGTCTACCAAGAATAATAGGACATGAAAGATTGCAATCAATATCAAGAACAATAAAATCTACGGGCACATAATTCCTATTTGCAACAATAATAACATCATTAATCCTTCCCATAGGTTTCTTAATGGTGGAATCCGCAAGGTGCAAGTTTAAAGAGCAATCATCAAAATCACAGAAACCTAGCACATGACATAAAGTCTTTGGAATCGTGGAAACACTAGCACCCAAATCACACAAAGAATATCATTCAAGATATTTAATTTTAATTTTAATATTAGTTTACCACTCATCATAAAGTTTTCTAGGGATATAAACTTCCAATTCAAGCTTTTCTTCATAAGATTGCATCAAAGCATCAACGATATGTTTGTTAAAGCTTTATTTTGACTATAAGCATGAGGAGAATTCAACACAGATTGCAACAAGAAAATACAATATATTAAAGAACAATTATCATAATTAAATTCCTTGAAATCCAAAATAGTGGGTTCATTGCTATGTAAAGTTTTGACCTCTCCAATCCCACTTTTACCAAATTTAGCATCAAGATCTAAAAACTTCGAATCATTGGGACTCCTTTTAACTAAAATTGACTCATCTCCAGTCCCACCATTGTCAAGATTTATATTACAAAACAAAGATATAATAGGGGACACATCAATCACTTTTAGATCTTCATCATTATTATCATGAAAACTAGAAGAACATGCTCTTACAAAGCAATCTTTCTTAGCACGCATCCTAGCGGTTCTTTCTTTGTACTCATCAATGGAAATTCTAATGGCTTTGAGAGACTCATTGATATAATGCTTAGGTGGAAAAGATCTAATTTTCAAAGAATCAACATCAAGAGAAATTCTATCCATGTTCCTAGCCAATTCATCAATCTTAGGCAATTTTTCTTCAAGCAAAGCATTGAAATTCTTTTGAGAAATCATAAATTCTTTAACACTAATCTCAAAATCAGAGGGCATCTTATTAAAATTTCCATAAGAGTTGTTTTGAAATTACCTTAATTATTAGAAAAATTATTAGGAAATGGCCTAGTATTAAAGTTTCCTCTATACGCGTTGTTGCCAAAATTATTCCTACCAACAAAATTCACATCCATAGATTCATTATTATTCTCAATAAAAGTAGACAAAGGCATATCATTAGGATCAATAGGAGGACTCTTATTAGCAAACAATTTCATAAGTTCATCCATCTTTCCACTCAAAACATTAATCTCTTCTATCACATGAACTTTTTTACTAGTAGATCTTTCGGTGTGCCATTGAGAATAATTAACCATAATATTATCTAGGATTTTAATAGCTTCTCCTAAAGTTATTTCCATAAAAGTGCCTCCCGCAGTCGAATCTAAAAGATTTCTAGAAGCAAAATTCAATCCGGCATAAAAAAATTGTATGATCATCCATAAATTTAATCCATGAGTAGGGCAATTATGAATCATTAATATCATCCTCTCCCAAGATTGTGCAACATCTTCATGATCAAGTTGCTTAAAATTCATAATATCGTTTCTAAGAGAGATGATCTTAGTGGGAGGAAAATACTTAGAGATAAAAGCATCTTTTCACTTATTCCAAGACTCAATACTATTTTTAGAAAAAGATGAAAACCAAGTTTTAGCACAATCTCTAAGTGAAAATGGAAATAACTTCAATTTAACAATATCATTATACGTGTCTTTCTTATTTTGCATATCACACAAATCAACAAAGTTGTTTAGATGAGTACCGGCATCTTCACTAGGAAGGCCAAAGAATTGATCTTTCATGACAAGATTCAAGAAAGCAGCATTGATTTCACAAGATTCAGCATCATTAAGGGGAGCAATCGAAGTGCTAAGGAAATCATTATTATTGGTATTGGAAAAGTCACATAATTTAGTATTATCTTGAGCCATCGTGACAAGCAATCCAACACACAAGCACACAAGAGGCAAGCGAAAAAGAGGCCAACGGGAAAGAGAGGGCGAATAAAACGGCAAGGATGAAGTGGGGGAGAGGAAAACGAGAGGCAAATGGCAAATAATGTAATGCGAGGGAGATGAGTTTGTGATGGGTACTTGGTATGTCTTGACTTGAGCGAAGACCTCCCCGGCAACGGCGCCACAAATCCTTCTTGCTACCTCTTGAGAACTGCGTTGGTTTTCCCTTGAAGAGGAAAGGGTGATGCAGCAAAGTAGCGTAAGTATTTCCCTCAGTTTTTTAGAACCAAGGTATCAATCCAGTAGGAGGATCCACGCAAGTCCCTCGTACGTACACAAACACACAAGAACCTTGCAACCAACACGATAAAGGGGTTGTCAATCCCTTCACGGCCACTTGCAAAAGTGAGATCTGATAGAGATAATAAGATAAGATAAATATTTTTGGTATTTTTATGATATAGATTGGAAAGTAAAGATTGCAAAATAAAGTAGATTGGAAACTTATATGATAGAAGATAAACCCAGGGCCATAGGTTTCACTAGTGGCTTCTCTCAAGATAGCACAAGTATTACGGTGGGTGAACAAATTCTTGTCGAGCAATTGATAGAAAAGTGCATAGTTATGAGAATATATAGGCATGATCATGTATATATGCATCATGTCCGCGACAAGTAAACCGACTCCTGCCTGCATCTACTACTATTACTCCACACATCAATCGCTATCCAACATGCATCTATAGTATTAAGTTCATAAGAATAGAGTAACGCATTAAGCAAGATGACATGTTGTAGAGGGATAAACTCAAACAATATGATTTAAACCCCATCTTTTTATCCTCGATGGCAACAATACAATACACGCCTTGCTGCCCTCATCCTTTGGGAAAGGACACCACAAGATTGAACCCAAAGCTAAGCACTTCTCCCATTACAAGGAAGATCAATCTAGTAGTCCAAACCAAACTGATAATTCGAAGAGACTTGCAAAGATAACCAATCATACATAAAAGAATTCAGAGGAGATTCAAATATTTCTCATAGATAAACTTGATCATGAACCCACAATTCATCGGATCTCGACAAACACACCGCAAAAAGAGTTACATCAAATAGATCTCCAAGAAGATCGAGGAGAACTTTGTATTGAGATTCAAAGAGGGAGAAGAAGCCATATAGCTAAGAACTATGGCCCCGAAGGTCTGTGGTAAACTACTCACAACTCATCGGAGAGGCTATGGTGTTGATATAGAAGCCCTCCATGGTCGATTCCCCCTCGGCGAGCGCCGACGAAGGCTCCAAGATGGGATCTCATGGAGTGTAAAGGTTGCGGCGGTGGAAATAGGTTTTGTGGTGCTTCCGGTGTTTTCGGGGTATGCAAGTATATATAGGTGAAGGAGGTCGGTCGGAGGAGCCACGAGGGGCCCACGAGGGTGGGGGCATGCCCACCCCCTAGGGCGTGCCACGGACCTCGTGGCCGCCTTGGCTCCTTCTTGACGTCCACTCCAAGTCTCCTGGATTGCGTTTGTTCCAAAAAGATCGCTCCCGAAGGTTTCATTCCGTTTGGACTCCGTTTGATATTCCTTTTCTTTGAAACACTAAAATAGGCAAAAAAACAACAATTTGGGCTGGGCCTCCGGTTAGTAGGTTAGTCCCAAAAATGATATAAAAGTGTAAAGTAAAGCCCATAAACATCCAAAACGGGTAATATAATAGCATGGAACAATCAAAAAATATAGATACGTTGGAGACGTATCAGCCGGCGACCCCCGTAGCTTAACCACCCCGTTCTCGAGCTTCTGGAGCCCAACCAACCACCTAGGCGCGTCCCTGGAGACCCTCTGGTGATGACCCGAAGTTGCAGAGCCCCTAGAACAGCCCCCCGTTGTCCCCTTCTTCCTCTCCGGCAAGACCCGACCGCCGCCGCCGCTTGCGAGGTTGATTGCGAGCAGCTCCGGCCGTCTTTCGTCGTGCCACGGGTACAGGCAGGTGCGTCGTAGCCCCCTCTTCAATCCTATCCCTCCAGCTATGCCCAAGAACCCCTCCTCATCGGCGTGAGCTCCGGCGAAGCGTCACCGCGTTCTGTTTCTCTCCCCTCCCATCTCTCCTGACTGGTGGGGCCCAGTGTCAGCCTCTCCACTCGTACCCGAAGCGGTACAAGTGGAGGTGTCTTTTGGCTTTACGCCATCGACGTCACCCCCCTGGTTTTCTGTTAATTCAAATAAATTCAAATATTTTGAACGGAACTTTGACCATTGATATCTCCTAGCCTATAAGTCCAAATGAGTTGATTCTTTTTGCATTGTGTTTGTTACAGAAAGCTCTAGCAGCACACCAAAGTGTGGATTTTTCCTTGTTGCCTAGGATTTCTAGTCATTTTCAGAATGGTTCTTGATATTTTCTTTTGTGGTTTTTAAATATTTTCTGAGGGAGAGACTTGTCTTGAAGCTATCCAGGAGGAGTGTGAACCTCCTCTGCACTAAGGCAAGCCACAATAACAGTTGGATGGTGTCATCTCAATATCTATGATTTTCTACTTGAATATGAGCTAATTCTCGTGCATTTAAAATATTTAAATAATTACGATTTAACGCTTAGTTACTTTGTCATGCTTGTTATGCTTGTTTTAGTTCTTGGTTGATTGCATGCAGTAGTTTAATCTAGTAGAGTAAAGTTTTGGCTTAATGATAATGCTTTGGTAAATAATGGTAGTTTATTTTGACAATTAAATCTGCATATAAAAGATAAGTGACTAAAAATGAGGTTTGATAATAACCTGTGTAGTAACATCAGTAGGGTTTATTGATTAGTAGTGCAAGAAAGTTATTTCTGTGATGTTGATTGAGCATATCGAGTAGTTGCATGATCATGGCATCGTATGACTTGTAGTGAGTTTATTTTCAAGTTAAACCTGGTAATAATCCAACATAATGTTGATCAAGTCATGGTGCCTCTGAATCGGGTTCTTTTCAGTGCGACCACATTTACCTTTATGGGGGGTCTTGATTCGGTCTTTTGGCATGCCTCTTACCGATAACTCTAACGAGGGAAGGTTATGGGTGTGCGGTACCCTGGCCCGGTAAGCAGACATAACCTTGTGTGCCCATTGTTTTTATGGTACCTTGTCCCCATTTGGGACCGTTTTGCCACGAGGGTGGCCGAAGATGCCTTTGGTAGGCATGGGGCCACCCATGACTTAGCCCTGAGAGGGAGTGGGTCGGAGTGGCCGGGAGAGTGTCATGGCAAGGGAAGGGTTTCGTCGGAACTCCGTTGGTCCACCCGAATGGGAGAGCAAGGCCCTTGAGTTCTGTAGTGTGGGTAAAGTGCGCTACCTCTGCAGAGTATATTTTAATCTATTGATAGCTGCATCCTCAGTTATGGACACAACTCGGTAGTAAGTGACACCATGGATCAACAATCATAATCAATCTTGCACACTAAGTATTATTGCTGGCACTGGTTTTATGATGAACTGTGGATCATGTAATCATCGTAAGTGGTTGGTTTCAGTTGTGATCCGGATATGATAACCATTTGGTTACAGTGATAACCCGTCTGGTAAGCGAGTCTATGGGACTCGGTGCTCATGTCGGTTTCATTGCATCAATAGTATTACTTGCATTGCATTAACCTGATTTATTGTCATGATATTGTTTGTCATTGTGCTTATGTTTGTTATGAGCTTGCAAGTACATTCAATGTACTGACCTGGCGTGTCATGCCAGCTTTCAGGCAAGACCGATCGAACGAGAGCTTCCGCGTCTAGCATCGTGTCCACGTTGGTGTCCCTGTACTATGGAGTTCCACTTCATCATTATTCCGCTGCGCGTAGTTTATGATTGAGGCCCTTTGTGTTCATTAAATAATGTACATCTTGTTCAGCTCCATCGTGTGTCGCTTGGCCTCTTATCTCGATGTAATATCAGGCTTATGTATATGCTAGCATCAATAAAGCGGTTGTTTCTGTACCATGTTGTTGTGTGTTGCCAAAAGACTTGATCTCTGGGCTGGAAATGCAAGGTAAACCGGTTGCTCTGAGCCGGGGTGCCACACTTCGCCCTTTCCAAATGGACCGATTACTGTGTCGCCAGGTCCTTGCTGAACAATGAATGGGTCAGGCACATTAACATGCAAGGTGGCAGATACGTCTCCAATGTATCTATAATTTATGAAGTATTCATGTCATGTTTACACCAATTTTATATGGTTTTTGTATGATTTGATTAGAACTAACTCGGACCGACATTGTTTTCCGCAGAACTACCGTGGTGTCGTTTTTTGTGCAAAAATAAAATTTCTCGGAATAGGCCGAAAATTTATGATGATTTTTTATGGACCAAAAGAGACCCCCGAAGCACCGGAGCTAGGCTAGGAAGTGGCCGAGGGAGCCACAATCCTGGGAGCGTGCCTGCCCCCATAGGTGCGCCCCCAAGCTTGTGGGGCCCTCGAGCACCCCCCTAGCGTGACACTGACGCCAAAAATTCCTATAAATACCCCCAAATATCAAAAAGAACCCTAGATGAGAAGTTCCACTACCTCAAGCCTCTGTAGCCATGAAAACTCAATCGGGACCCTGTTCCTGCACCCTGTCGGAGGGGGAAATCATCAGCAGAGGTTTTGTTATGTCGGATTGAATCTTTTGGATGAATTGAATCTTTTCCTTTGAGGTTTTGTTATGTCGGATTGAATCTTTTGGATGTGAGAGCACTTGATGTATGTCTTGCGATGGGATATCCGTGGTGATAATGGGATGTTCTATTGATTCACTTGATGTATATTCCGGTTATCAACTTGCGGATTCATGTGGTGACATTGGGGTAATCTATACATAGGGGTTGATATGTGTTTTCATATTCCTTTCTCCGACAGAAATCTTGGGGTGCCCTTTGAAGTTCTTTGTGTTGGATTGAATATTATGAATATGAGATTGTGTGATGCACATCATATAATTAACCCATGGATACTTGTGGTGACATTAGAGTATCTAGGTGACATTAGGGTTGATCGATGTGTGTCATATGGTGTTACTTTAGTACAAACTCTAGGGTTGTTTGTGACACTTACAGGAATAGCTCAAAAGATTGATCAGGAAGAATAAATTTGAGGTGATTTCGTACCCTACAAACAATTTCCTCTTATGTTCTCCGTGATACGAACTTTGGAGTGGTTCTTTGTTGCACGTTGAGGGGTTTTTATACGATCCAATTATGTTATCATTGTTGAGAGATTTTGCACTAGTGAAAGTATGAACCCTAGGCCTTATCTTCAAGCATTGCAATACCATTTTCTCACTTTATCACTTGCTACCTTGTTGTTTTTATTTATTCACACTATAAAAATATATTTGTACCATCCATACTACACTTTTATCACCATCTCTTCGCTAAATTAGAGCACCTATACAATTTGCCATTGTATTGGTGTGTTGGGGACACAAGAGACTCTTTGTTATTTGGTTGCAGGGGTTATTTGAGAGAGACCATCTTCATCCTACGCCTTCCACGAATTGATAAACCTTAGGTCATCCACTTGAGGGAAAATTGCTACTGTCCTACAAAACTCTGCGCTTGGAGGCCCAACACGAGCCTACAAGAATAAGTTTTGTAGTAGACATCAATGGCCTCTCTGTTACCCTCATCCAACAATTCTTGACCTCGGTGCAAATGTCAAGAGGTCCAACTATCACCGAAGCAGACATCCGGCGGAAGTTCACGCTGATGGGTGCTACTCCGCCAAAGACTTACGGGATGCAGCTTGTTGGAATGATTAAGTCGGACATGTCACGGTTAGTTTGGAAGATCTACCCCCCTGATCAAGTTATTTTCTTAGCTCATTCTTCAAGACAGAATATGGATGGCGGACAGATTGCTTCGCAGAGGATGGCCAAACTACGATCTTTGCCAACTCTGTAAAGGGAACCGAATCTGCTGCTCATCTCATGTTCAAATGTCCTTACACTATTAGAGCTTGGAACATGGTCTTCGATTGGTTAGGAATACAATTGGCGACTCGGGCTGGAGTAATCTCCGACTATCAAGCAATGGTGGACCTCAAATGATGGAATGCAAAGGAACTCTAGGAAAAGGAAAGCCAACAACTCTCTGCAGATGCTCATATCACGGGAAATTTGGAATGAAAGGAACACTAGGGTCTTCCGCTCCAAAGCATCATTTCCTTCTAGGGTGGTCCCGATGATTAAGGATCGGCGAAGACTTGGGTTGTCGTCGAGGCTAGATTGTTGGGAAACTTAATTCGGAGAGTGATCCCAGTTTTTCGGACTGGGTGGTCCTGTAACCTTTAAAACTATGTATTATGCCTTAATTAATTAGATGAGGCAAAGCTTTTGCCACCATTTCAAACAAAATACGTATTTTGAAATGGGCGACCTCGGGATGTGTGGTAGGTGATGGGATACTATTAGATTGGTTGTACAATATTTTAATAATATTTATGTTGGTGAGTCAAATGACGATGCATGCCATGGATCTTGATCTTGGATCAAACCGTGAATAGGGATGCAGCCCCACTACCCAAACTGTATTGTTGCACATTAGGGAATCTCGAATGCCGATCCTCAAATCGCCCAACAATGGAGAACGTGTGGTCCGGACGTATTTTTTCATCCAATGCGGACCTACATCGGTTCGCCAACCAGTCCGAACGTGCTTTATCGCGGAAACCAAAACCAAACTGGGGCAGGGGCTGGGAGGAGGCCTTTGCGGGTGTCCGGACCGCCGTCACGCCTGCGTCTCACAACCGTGGCCCACCCAAGAAACCCTCTCGCCTCTCCTATGGTTTTATCCAATGCCAGTGCCGCTTCCTGTGCCGCATTCATGTCGGCTCATAGCATGCATACGTGTGCCAAGAGGAACATTCGTGATGGGCCGACGAGGACGTCAGTTCCTTTGAGTGGGGGTGTACGTGAGAGTCTACTTAATATGACTGATAGATTATTCATATCAACAAGAAATTTTTTCTTTTCTGGTAGCTCATTGGCAAAGAACTCTAAAGTTAAGTGTGCTTGGCTTGGAGCGATTTGAGGACGGGTGACCGGCCGGGAAGTTGATCTCGGGTGCGCACGAGTGAGGACAAAGTGTGCAGAAAGATTAGTGTTGGTCTGTGGGGATAGTCTAGATCCCAGGCATAACGGCTGGGAACCAGTGGCTATGATCAGGGCGTTACACGCGTAGACGGCCGCCAGACGCCTCCTTAGCCTTGAGGGCGAGTTGGCCAAAATTGGCGAGGAGTGGTAGCTTAGCGACTCCTCTACCAATGCCGCCATTGGCAAGGCCTCCGCCAGGCTCTGCGGTGCCGTCGGGATTGTCTGCGGCGGACCTCCGCACCGCGCAGAGGAAGCGCGTGGCTCCTTCGCGAGGCGAGTGCTAGGGCCTAACAAGGCTGTCACCGAGGCTTCGTGGGCACCGTCAAGATTTGTCGTGGCAGCCCTTCGCATCGCATAGGAGGAAGCGGAGCGGCTCCTCCGTGAGCGCTAGGTTGCGGCCTAACAAGGTTGTCACCAGAGCTCCATGGGCGCTGTCGGGATTTGCTGCGGCGGCCCTCCGCATCACGTAGGAGGAAGCGGAGCGGCTCCTTCGCGAGCACCAGGCTGCAGCCTAACAAGGCTGCAGCAGCCCACCGATGCCCTACCGCCACTAGACGGATGACGACAACGGTGCGGCTGGGCATGGCGGCAACGCGTATGAGGTGGTCATTCGATACAACCTGTATTTTTTTAGTTTTCAGTAAAAGTGCCGAAATATCGGTTGTTTATGTAAAATATGACCGAACTTGAATGAATTCCGTCGTGTTTGTGGCTAGTTTTAGATGGCTGGCTGGCTCAAGCTTCCGTCTCCGCGGACTGATCTCCCTCATATGCGGAGGAGTGCGGTGTCTAGTTTACGAGTCGGCGTTGTAGATGCCCTTACAGAGCATCTCTCCTATAGGCTGTGCTCGGAAAAAAGAACCCCCCGCATCGCTCTCTGATAATCCCCAAGTGCAAGGAATCATCGTAGCAATTCCCAAAGGTGGAAGTGATAAGTATAGAGTGTCGACCCCACAAGGGGCTAAAGGTAAGATCAATGTTCTCTCAAGTCCTATCTGCCACTAATACGACTCTACGTACACCGAACATTTGCTTCCATCTAGAAATGAGAAATAAAACTACGTTGTGGGTATGAAGAGGATAACTTTGCATGATATCGGAGAACTAAAATATAAAAGTAGCTGTTGTTAACATAAAATTAGAATATATTGTAATATATTACAAATAGCGAGTGCGGAATAATGATGGACCGGTGTGCGGAGTTATCCTAGGCAATTGTTAACAAGATCGGTAGTCGTCATTGCAATTTTATATGAGGGAGAGGCATAAGCTAACATACTTTCTCTCCTTGGATTATATGCACTTATGATTGGAATGCTAGCAAGCATCCGCAACTACTAAAGATCATTAAGGTAAAACCCAACCATAGCATTAAAGCATCAGGTCCCCTTTATCCCATATGCAACAAACCCCTTACTCGGATTTATGCTTCTGTCACTCAAGCAACCCATTATAAGCGAATCATGAACGTATTGCAACACCCTACAGCGGGAATCCTTCACGTGTGCACGGCACGGAAGGCACCATTGGACAACACCAAAATAAAACATACAACTCAAACCAATCTAGATCATCAATCAACCCAAAGGACAAAAGAAATCTACTCAAAACATCATAGGATGGCAACACATCATTGGATCATAATATGTGGCATAAAGCACCATGTTCAAGTAGGGGATTACAGCGGGGTGCGGGAGAGTGGACTGCGTAAAAGAGATGAGGAAGGTGATGAAGATGGTGATGTTGATGACGACGATCACCTCGGTGATGATTCCCCCGGTGGCACTCCGGAGACACCGAGAGAGAGGGAGAGAGAGTCTCCCCCTTGTGCTTCCTCCTCCATATCCTCCCCCCTAGATGGGGAGAGGTTCTCCCTATGGTCCTTGGCCTCCATGGCGATGATGCCCCCCTCTGGGATCCTCCTCCATGGCCTCCGATGATGATGGCCCCATCCGGCAGGGTGCCGGAGAAGGCCTAGATTCATTCTTCATGGCTATAGAGGCTTGCGGCGGTGGAACTCCCGATCTAGGTTTATTTCGGGGGGGTTTGGTATTTATAGGGTTTTTGGCATCGGTCTCATGTCAAGGGGGTCCACGAGGTAGCGAAAAGGTAGGAGCACCTCTTGGGTGGGGGCAGGGCGCGCCCCTACCTTGCCATCGCCTCGGGACTCTTCTGGTCCAACTCTTGTGCTTCGGGGTTCTTTTTTGGTCCATAAAAAATCACCGTAAATTTTCAACCCATTCCGAGAACCTTTATTTCTGCACAAAAAATGACACCACGGTAGTTCTGCTGAAAACAACGTCAGTCTGGGTTAGTTCTAATCAAATCATACCAAAACCATATAAAATTATTGTAAATATGGCATGAATACTTCATAAATTATAAATACGTTGGAGACGTATCACTCTCCCTAGGGACTCGGGGGGCGAACCCTAGCGCCACCACTCACCCACCCCGTCCCCTTCCTCGTCTCGCCACCGCCAGATGGTTCGGCCTGCAAAGCTCGACCGATCCGGGGCAGTGGTGGCGGGCACTTCTTCGGCCGCGTGTGGAGGCAGGCGAGCTAGCTCTCCAGCGCATGGGTGGCGGCGGTTGCCGATGCGGATCTCGCTGCGGTGGCTCAGCGATCGCTGCATGGGCTACGACGGTGGTTGCGGTCGGCGTCGGTGCTTGCTAGCTCCGCGACCTCGATCTGGTTCGCAAGGTCGAGCCCACTCGGATCTGGCGTCCTTCAAAGGCAGCAGCTCGACTCGGCCGGCTCCGCATGTAGCCACGGCTGGGTGGATGGGGCGTGATGGAGGCGGCGGTTGTGTGGCTCGTGGAGGAGGTTTGGGTGGTGGTCCGCGGTGATGGTTCCTGTGGAGCTCAGATTTGGCTTGGCTACAGGGGCTGCTCTGCTTTGGCTGTGGATGGGGAGGGTCATGGTGGTTGTTTCTGGTGGTGGGGTGTGGCCGGTGGCGAGGGCTTAGAAGCGGGCTGCAGCCGACACCAAGCTGACTTCGGCTGTGCAGGTGCTCAAGGTGAGTGTCTACGTTACCGGAGCCTCGTGCTAGCCCTAGCGAGGACGCTCGCTGTGGACTGGTAGGAGGGTGGGGAGGTCTCGAGCTGCTGGACTCAGTTACAACTTCGGCGGAGTTGATTGGGATGGTTTCCTTAAGGTGAAAGCCTTGTGTCGATCCCATCGACAACGATGACGGCGACGCCTTCGGGCGCCGCTTCCCTTCGTGAAGGCGTCTTCGGGAAGCTACCTTGCCCGCTCACTCGTGTGCCTCGGGTAAAAGCCTCAGATCCATCACTGGATCAGACAACGATGGCATCTTGATGACGTTTATCCCCCCTGGGGGCGTTGTTTTTGGAGCCACAGTTTCGTTGTTGGTAGCTTGATGTCTGAGTTGGAGTGCTTGTTGGGTTGTTGGAGTGTAGAGTGGTGGCGATGGAAGTGATCTATGGCAGCGACAACTCCTTGGTCATTCTGGTGTTGTTGGTTAACCTATCTCCTGGGGCTCGTGGCAGCGGTAAGGTCTCAAGTTCGTGCCCTTCGACGACGCCTGAGTTTGGTTGCCTTGCATAGTGTTCTGGTTCCCTCTATTTGTGATGGTCAAATTCTGAAATCTGCAAGGCATACACAGAAATACTGTTGGTGATGACATACTTGGGTAACTATTTCTGCTGAAGGACTAGTTGGATAGCATTTCAATTTCGGTGACAACTCAATTTACAGCAGGGTCACTTGGTAAGAAATACTAGCAACCAGCGTACTTCATTTCATTCTTGTTGACTGGTCAAAGGCAAAAGCTTATCATGGTGAAAAGTCTCGTCCCATTTTTATGTCTGGGACAAGTCAGACCAGGTAAGGCAATGGAGGGAAGTAGTTCAGACAAGGTAATAGCACTACTCTGCATATATAGCAGTCAAGCACTGAAAAACAGTAAAGAGCATATTCAGGCAGCATACTTAATTCGCTTAAAACTGTAGCATGATATAAATTAGCCACAGTTTCAGCATACAAGTCAGAAACTAAAAACGCCATCATCTTTTTGACAGCCATGTGTAACTAAGCATGCATGATTTGAACCAAAGAAGTTGGAATTAAGGATAACATAGTATTGTAGCATATCCTCAAAAAAACAAATAGTATTGTAGCATAAGTATTGGAGAATTAAGACAAGTGACATAGTGACTTGGAAAGATAGCTGGAAGTAACTTCCAATTTTATACTCCCTCCATCCTGAAATAAGTGTCTCAACTTTGTACTAATTTTAATACAAAGCTAAAGTTAAGACACTTATTTTAGGATGGAGGGAGTATGTAAATACTGTACAGATAAGTTGTATATAAGGTATTTGTATGGCACTGATTAAGCTTGCAACACGCCATGTGCCCATGTATACGCTAGCAACAAAATTACAAGGGTACTTGGACACCGAAAAACAAAGTTGAGGCCGCGGTGTGGCCCATAGGAGGTGTAGTGCTGTCTCAGTGGAACATGGCCCTTCGGCACGATCTGCGACTCTCCGTTTCGTCGTGGCTGGGTAGTGGGAAGCCCTTCGACAGTAGCTGCGACTCTCCTAATTCTTCAAGGTGCAGAGTGATCGCAGGGCAGCAGGCAACTTCTTCTCTACATCTTCTCGGTGGCGTATCTCCTTTCGACTAGTCCAAAAACACTAGTTTCCGCTCTTCTCAGTCTGACTAGTGGTGATGAGTGCTAAGCTCTTGGTGTTGGTTGCTTGCCAAAGCTCATTTCTGGTTCTTCTCTGTTCTGTTGTTCCTTGTGCCTTCTCTTTTGTTCTTTGTACCTACTTATGTAGCCGTTGTGTTGTATCTCAATCTCATCTATGATAATGAAAATGGTTCAGGCTGGCCTAAGCCCGCCGTAGCACCGTAAGAAAAGTAGCATCTCTCCTGCAATCTCACAAAAATTACTCAGACTTCACCCTTGCAACGCCTTTACCGTGGGCAATATCTCTCCAACAGACCAAGACCCTAATTGTTTGCGACATTGGGAGCATCCACCCTGATCGATAACGTCTCATCTTTAGGATCGTCTAAACACCTCGAGACTACTCTCCGACCCTTCTCCATCGGGACTCTGCCAAAGACACGTCACGGTAGAAAGGCCCACGCAGCAGGAGGTGAAATGCGGGCCATGACAGGGGGACTTCCACGGCTTGATCCTGAAGCCTTCTTGATGAGGAGCCAACGCCTTAACCATCGGCAATGAAGAACGGGTCCGCACTCCTCCTCCAGACCAAGCGACCATGCCCGGGATCCCGCCGGAGAAGAAGACCATGGCCTTAGCTAAAAGCGAGCGCCTTGTGGGCGATGTACTTGTCCTTGGATCGGGCATCCTCCATCTCTTCCACCGCTAGACACTCGGACATGATCTAGAGGTAGGGGACACCAACGAGAGATTGACCGGTCCACCTAGGGCCAGGGTTAGTCAGCAACACCTGTCAGATACTCCCTCCGTTCCGATTTACTTGTCATGGTAAATCGGAACCACGACGAGTAAATCGGAACAGAGGGAATACATCTGAACACCAAGGTGAAAACAAAATCGAGGATGAACACCTCAACCTCGACAAGGATCTTTTCTACCACGGGGATTTGGCGACCAATTAGGGATCATTTGGTTGTCCGTTATCCCTCCGGGATACCCGTCCAAAACCAGGGCGCATAACCCGCGAGACAAGTCAGCCCGGGGAAAACCCACGGCCCGTTTGGTCGCTCGACCACCAGGGGTCTTCCTCCCCGATCCGCTTCGTTTCCACGGGGAAACTATCCACGCCTCCAGGGGTCGGGGAGAAATCCCTCGGAGCGACGACGCAGCGCCTCTCGACCTTCTTCGCTAGCAACAAAGAGCATCGCGTCCACGTCACTCCAGCGACGGTCCGGCGCCCTCCAAGTTCCTTTTCCCATCTACTGGCGAGTTGCAAGTTCCCTCCCTCTTCTGCCCTTGGTGCCCAAACAGCAAGGCGTGTTTTCCCTGGTGGCCCGAGGATCCCAAGTGTGCAGGGAAAACCCCTCATGGGGGTCTACTGCCCAGGGTTTAG
Source organism: Aegilops speltoides (assembly GCA_021437245.1). Lineage (NCBI taxonomy): Eukaryota > Viridiplantae > Streptophyta > Magnoliopsida > Poales > Poaceae > Aegilops > Aegilops speltoides. The sequence continues at coordinate 390,748,795 of CM038141.1, forward strand.
CATCCCCAACAAACAAATGAGCCCTTAGGATGTTACCAGTGTCATCATCCCACAGCACATTGTCTAGTATAGATGGGGATCCACTCAACGGTGACGTCGACAGTCTCACCACAGGTCACTTTCTTGGTTTATGGAAAATCAAAGATGATTTACTAGTGAGTCGTGAAATACTATGGTTGTCCAAAAGAAGAGACAGAAGTTGGTATGCAATTGTTGGCTACCGAATGAAACCATCTAGTTAGCATATTTATCAACCCATATTTATTTAGACAATGACATAACTTCAGTCCCTTCAACGAGCACAGGAGAGAATAAAATAACTTAGTGATAGATCATCAAAGTAATCATCCATTAATAGGTGCATACAAGTGTCAGCATTCATATACAATTCCGGAGTTTGAACCTTTACTCCTCCGTCAGATAGGACATACTCCCTCTGTTTATTTTTACTCCGCACATTAGGTTTGTCTTAAGTCAAACCTTCAAAAGTTTGACCAAGTTTATACTAAAAATACCAACATTCACAGTATCAAATAAATACAATTATATCATCGAGTATATTTTCATATTGTATCTATTTGATATTGTAGATGCAGATAGTTTTTAACATAAATTTGGTCAAACTTTACTAAGTTTGACTTAAGACAAACCTAATATGCGGAGTAAAAAAGAAACAGAGGGAGTACTTCACTGTTTTTGCTTGTTCATCCAAGACTATCATCTTTTTCTTCTGCATGTGCCTCTGTCATCCACCAGGCAAAACCACTCACAATCACAGGGCCTAAACAACAGCCCCCCATAAAATGTATGCAGTCCATAATTCTTTGTGATCTTGAATGCAAACGCCTACAGGTATGTGATATTAAAAATGAATACAAACATAAAAAGGAAAGAAGAAGATCATATGTATCTGCTTGTGTGTGAGATTTTACCAGTAAGGGTCATTGGGTTTAGGCTTGACTAGTACAGCAAGATGACGCGCCAGCTGACCATTTTGCCGGACTATCTTGCCACTAACGTTGTAGCTCCTTAATCCTTTCAAGACCAGAAATCATATTGTACAGCTCCTCTTTCTTCCCATCGATTTGCACTAGGCGGCTTGCAACATCTTTTTGTTGCTCAGCTGTGAGGCCCTGAACAGGTTTGGACAAGCTTAAAATGAGATTCTATTAAGAATCGGACGATGAGAACACTGCGACGATATTTACATAATTAATGACAATTTGTTTTGTTTTGCAGGGATTTATGAGATTGAAGTCATATATATCGCGTGATAAAAAGGATCTAGTAACAGATTCATGGATGCAACCCTACATATGTTTTTAAATTTGAATAAAACACTTTGGACAGTGTCACCACAAATAACACTTGGATGGTGACTAGTTAGGAAAGGTTTAGTGGTTTACACTGCGTTCTGTTGAGTTAACTTGTCAACATGCTGGTCAAATTATAAGTATTATTGAGCGCACAAGTAAAAGAAGAGACCATTCTACCTAAATACCCTTAAAATGCGGGAAGACATTAAACAATCTACTTGTCCTATAAAAGCACAAGAGGGGCAGATCCAAACCATCTCACAACACGATCTATGGTCCAAATCGTCCCAATGTTGAGCATCAACCATGTTGAAGCGCCCTAGAGCATCTACAACCACACTTGCCAAATTTGACCCCCTATACATCCGCGGACAGCATGGGCTCACCCTTCATATGTCCCTGTCCGAAGCCGTTCCCCTCATTTCCCAACCCGCAAATTCATGCAACACCGATCACGTAGGAACAAAGACCATACATCAAACATAGAGGATTCATCACATTGCATCACAAACAACAATCATACTAGATTTTTGCATAGTTCATCGTCGGTCAACCAAAAGGGGCGATAGTTCATCACTAGACAGGACAGTTCTATACTACTATGCATACATGAACCTAAGGAGGAAATGGTTCACCGGCATGGCGCCTTGCCCTTCCTCTTGACGGCCGTAGTACATGGTGAAGACCGTGTAGGGACTAGGGGTCAACGTCCGGGGGGGGCTGTCAGAGTCGAAGGAGCTGCCATCGGAGCTGATATCTTATGGAGGTCACACAGCCACTGAGCCACAGTACCTTTTTCTGGGATAAATCCAGATAGACAAATAACAAAGAACTTGCCAGAGAGTATTTTATGTGATTGCAGTCTTGTTTTTGTTGTTAAACACTGAAAGTGTCGCATACTGGATCATTCAAATAGGATTGTGATGCTGGCTATATTACAGGAGCAAGTGGAATGTTTCTTAATGTTTAGTTCAAGGGACAAAACGTGAGAGACACGCCACTGCATCCCTGCAGTGAAAATCTTTTGTTTTCTTGTTTTTTTTTTCGTTTCCATCATTGTGTGATCACTATCTGTAGGAGTAGAGTAAATGGCAGCCAGAGGACTAGGATGACGAGGAAGATGGCGAATGAACAGCTCCAACCATTCCAAATCCCGAGTACAAGGGACCATGGTCGACTCAAAAGGTATAACTATGACTGTACGACTAGATAGCTAATTGTTCTAGGCAAGCCGCAGTGTTTGTTGCAAGTTCTGACAAGATTTTTTGTGTATGCAGAAAATTAAGAATCCCAACTACAAGCTAAACAGAAGGCACCTTTGACCGACTACCCAGGTACATTTTTTCCACCTGAGCTTATCTCTGCTGCACATCCAGTCTTGCACTGTGATTCTTACCCAGACTAACTTTGCTGTTCATTTATGCTACCGGCAATCATGACAGTGCATAATGAATAAAGCGTTCTTGTACTTCTAAACTTGATGGTTTAGAAGCAAGAACTGCTAAAGTTCAGTTCACCACCCTCTTTTTTGTACATGAAAGTGATTGGTAGATCATAATAAATATTGAAGTGCAGTACTGAACCATATCAACTTCATATTAAGAATGAAGCTCATTCGTGACAAACTGAGGCTGACCTTAAGATTTTAATATGGCCAATTATGCTGAGAAACGACCATTCATGAAACTGTCATCAAAAATAGGAATCCATAAGTTTATGCTATGTGTTTGCAATTATTTATGCATCTCTGCAAAGCAGGCTGTGCACTGTGTGAAATTATTATGTAAGTAGTACTAACTTTTCAGGCTAACTCTTGTACTGCAAGCTGAAAGTGTGAAACAAATATTGTGACCTCTATGCTGACTTTTGAAGGGACAACGCAATCGTAAGAAACTTTCAAAGGTTCGAAATTCTTGGTAGCTTCCCACCAACACAACAATTCAAAGTATCCCCTTTTGCTAAATTTATTTCAGGTGTATAGAAACATATGCCACTGGATATAAGATTGAGGTCTAATATATAACAGCTGTACATTATTGTCTTATGTTGCTATTGTCCAATGAAGGTCACCACACAAACCCTTTGGTTTTCCGCTGGATCTTAAGGAACGGCGATGATGAATTTCTCTTTGCATAGACCTGATCTGAATGTATTTATATCTTAAACATATGCAGGTTTCCCTCAAAAGTATCTACCTGTATGATTGCTAAGGAAGCATCCAACATAATATTTTGATTTTATGTTGTCCGAATTGGGAGGCAGAATAAATTTCTAACATGACTTCATTGATTATGTTAGGTGAATAGTACAGAGAGCACGCCTCTATCACATATACATCTAAGCTGCCAAGAAATGCAGTCATAAATAGTGATAGGGTGAGAGCACACAGAAGTTCTAAGTGTTGAAGATAGCATCAGTTTCTTTTCCTTGACTTATAAGAAGAGGATCGTATGTAAAACATGAAATTAATTTTGAACTCACCAGATGTTGTGGTGCTGAAGTGCTATTTCTTGATTTCCATGTTTAAGGCAACTTGAAAAACATCCACTACTGTAGTTTCTTTGGTTGAATTATTCAGGCTGTAACGAACTAGCGGTGTTTTGTTTTTATTGTCAACTGAGCCCTGGCATGATAATGGGTTTAAAGCTTTAATCATTTTCATTCTGAATTATTTTCTCCCTAATGTGTGGCGTTGACCTTATCATTGTTTTTAAGGCGTCGCTTAGGCGTCAGGGCACCCTCCGATGGCATGGCGTCTAGCTCGGCTTTGTCAGCTTCAAAAGGCGTCGCCTTAGAGCTCCTGAAGTGTCTGCAGCGTCCGCCTAGGCGCACATGGCGGCGCTTTGGGCTAAATCAGACGTCATAGACAGCGCAAGCAGGGGGAGCAGATCTCTCAGGCAGGAAAAGCTAGCTCGTGTATGGAAACTGACAAGGGGTAACGAAAATAGAAAAGTTGGCTCCATGCTCCTCTCTTCCTCTTTGGAAGGTTTGCAGTGGCTAACGACTAGCTGCTCCGCAGTCCCAGCAGCACAGCACCCTTCTCTACCTCCAGTCAGCATGTGACTCTCGGTCTCTCCTCCCCTGCTCTCTTGTGCACCTGTGCTCCTTTGATTTAGGAATTCCTAGTGCTCTGCTTTGATTTGTGACTGATCTGTAGAGCTATGTCGTGATTAGTCGTGCTATGCACATGCCTTGCCATGAATGTGTATTGTACTGTTATCTTTATGCTATGATTTTAAGGTGTATAACCATGTATGCCCACTAAATACTACTCTATTCTGCTCCCATAGAAGTTCAGAAGTGTCTAGGGCATCGCCTGACACTGCGCATAAAAGGTGAGCCTATTTGACGAGTATGCCATCAAGGCATGGTCGTATTTTATTGTGTACACATATGCATTGCACGCACGGATTACAAGAAATAAGATGTAATTAAACTGGTTTTTGTAAATTATTAGCACAGGGCAATAACTACTACAGTTGGCAATCGATCAATGGACAGGAAAACGATTAAATTTGTGAATTTTGCAGAGCATGTAACGTACATTTGTGTTGATGAGCCGTGGCAGGAACCGCTGTTGATCCTCCGCTGCAGACGATGAGATGCCGAACCCCTGTGGTCTTCGGAGCGCGAACCGACCAAGTGTCCTCGCCGCATATCGAAGTGCCACCATCCCTGATTCTGCTTTCTCTTGAACCTAGTGTGGCCTGTGTGCATATTTATACGAGTAAGGAGAATTTATCTGTATGGATCAACATAGCTAACCTATCTTGCTCTCGCAAAACACGTATCAGCTATCCTACTATGAATATTATTGAAGATATCTTTGTTCTCCTTCTCTTGACGGTGATCCACTTGTGTTGGTGACACCAACTTTCGTAGCACTGGGAGGTACGTACACATGTAATTCAGTACCTTCCTAGCATGTATATTGAAACAGAAATTAATTTTAACTTCAAAACCAGAAGATGAAGCCTTGTGTAACATAGCTAGTGAGGTTGACTAGGTAAAAAACCCAAAGAATGGTTGACTTGTGTAACAGGAAACACATAATTGCAGTAGAAATTGTATGAATAAACAAGAAACCAACAATTTCTCTTGTGTGCACAATCTGAGCGAAAATATATAAAGGCTTGCAGCATGGCATAACACGAAAGGTGGAACCTGAAGATCAATCAACTAACATGCAAAAGGAGATATAATCACTTTAAACGGTAATATTTTAGGTCTGACTGTTAAAATCAACAACACAGCATAATAGTACCACCATATTCCCAATCATAAACAAGATTAGGGGCATCTATCATGCCAATAATACCACTAGTACTAGTGTGTTAACCAATTTCGGCCAGTATAACCAAGACAAAGCTCCTGCTCTCTCAAATTGCATGCTACTCCTAAGCTTTGATTTCAGGTCAAGACGGTGCAGATATAAAACAACTTAATCTCTTGATTTTTCATGTATCGTCAGTCATTGTATGTTTCACTGCTTACATGTTTAAAGAAAAACATTTGCTCATCTGAAGAAATTTCATAACAACAATGTATAAATATTTGCCCCTACAAGCAATATCACAAACACCTATCAAGCAAAATCAGCAAGAACTCGTCAAGAAATAGTCATAGTTATATTCTCACAATATCCGATCTACAGCAAGTACTCATCGAATACAAAAAACAGGAAAAAAATTGAACAAACAGAGACGCAGGAGGGAGGAAGGAGGGGCCGGGGTGAGGGAGGACGAAGGACTGGTGGCTACCTGCCTATGCACTGGGCGGCGGCGTTGATGTGTGGGAGCGGCGGCTGCTCCAAGGAGGGAGGCGCTGCTGGGATCCTATACCGGCGGCGTGGCAGCGTGGAGGCTTCGGCCGGCTGGGCGCGCCGCGGCTGAGGGCCGGCAGTAGTGGCGGCGGCTAGGAAGCAGTCGCGCTCGGAAAGAAGGCCTCTCTTGTCGGGAGGGAGGCGCTCTCTTCGTTCGCTGGCTACGGAATAGTGCTGCAATGGTATAAGGGCGCTCGAAACGTGTCGGTCTGGATATCTACCATCGCTGCTGATCCTCATGTAGCAGAACTTTGTCCCCAAAATAAGCAAGTATGACTTTTTATTTCCCTAGTCTCTTTAGAGCAATTGACACCTACTCTAGCACACTCTCTATGTTTATCTGTCCCTAAAATTTTTTGAGGAGCTTCTAAAACAAGCCTGCCATCATCTGTATCATATGCACCACCAGGCACAACAGCAAAGGCAGATGCGACGGTATACATCATATCCGCAAACTCACATGGTAAGGATTCAGTACTGTATATTTTTTTAGTCCCATGAGCATTGCTTGAATGAATATGTAGATGGATTGATTGTGTGGTGTTCTTTAGCAGGGCAACCTGAGAAGAATTTGGACGCGTGAGAGAGGGTTTAGTGAGAAGAGTTGTCTCTCTCTTATCTTGGGAAGCAAGCTCAGGGTTAAAATGTGAAGACAGTCAGGAATAGTAATGAGTAAATCTCACCGTGTGGTGTCATTGTATAAGCCCATCTTATGCATATGCTTTCATTGCACGATCAAGATTAATGTTTGCATAAGCCCATCGTTGTATGTCTCTGTAGCAACTTGATGTCTTGTCAATCTTGTGTACCAATTTTTGTATTTCCACCAAGCCATTCTCAGTTTGCCCATGCATGGTCTTGATTTTCCGTTGTGACACTACGTATGCATGAGCATGACAAACATTGTATGATTCCCCGCAAAAAAGAAAAGAAAAAGATAAGCATTGTTTGATGTACGATACAGATGTTGTGGGACTACTTGTCTAATTTCATTTTGGGAATATGAGACTGGATTTACATCAAAGGACTTCCAACGATATAAGAAGACACTCAAAATAAGGAAGTTACAACTTGCAACCATGCCATTCTAGTGCCCGCCGTTGCCGCTTCGCTGCCGGAGTCAGCCTGACATTGTATCCCATGGCCGGGAAGTCATCGTGCTAAGGTCGAGCTAGACCATGTCTCGGAGAAGAAGAAGCCATGGCGGAAGCCTTTGGCGGATTGAAAATCCTAGAGGCGAACCATATCCTAAATAAAACTTCCGGCATGTTCGTAACGATGGACACTGCTGCATCAGTGAAGAAGTACAAACCGCCAGAGAAGAGTGTTGCTATGCACATGACACCAATATCCATTCATAGAATTAAACTACAGCAGACCACTTGATTAGGGGCGTGCAGTGATCGGCCAGAGAACAGCATCGTCGTTGCCGCAAAAAAAATGACTGGGGGACATCTCCCCATTGGTTGTCTAATTTTGTGCCTTTTTTCCTAGCTCAACACGTGGCTAGCTCTCAAATTATAACAAAATATATTTCACATATTATGTTGTATGATTTGTGAGTGCCATGTCTAAATACCAACCCTGGATGGTGAAGGTGACATGGATTAGAATTATATTCCCAATTAAATAAAGGTTTATTTAAAAAAAGACATGCACCAACCATTCACAGACACTCAAAATAGATTAAACGGATGTCAGATCTATAGCCATTAGATCTCGATCCAACCATCTACACGAATACCCAAAGTGCTATATATGCCCACGCAAACCCTAACGCGACTCAACCCCCAACCCCCACGCCTCATTCTCAACCTTTTGCGGCGCACTTGTCCTTTTCCTCTTCTTCCGGCGTTCCTCTTATCGTGACACTGTCACCTTTCATCTTCTCCGGCGAGTTTGTTATTCTTTTCGCCAATAGGTGGCGAGCCCGTCGTTTGCCGCTAGAGAGGCGCATGTACGGTGACATCATTAACCGGCTTATCTAGCATACGCCATGAATTGTATGCGCAACTTTTCCTGCGTGTGGAATGCATATCGTTGTGGTGGAGTCCATTCGATTGGCTGCACCGCGGCTTGAAATTCATCAGCGGATTTATCATCCTAGACCAATGCGGAGATAGATGGATCTGAATGATGTCAACATAAGGTAATAAATTTTAGGATGTCTATATCCTTTTGTCTCATCAACATGATTTTTGTTGAATCGATCTAAGTATACTTTGTTTTTAATCTAGGTTCAGTATGTTTTCTCTTGGCACCACCAAGTCCTTTCCTTTCCGACCTACCGTCTCGTGCCTAACTCTGCAATTTAGTTGGATTGATGTTTAATGGTCTGTTGTTTTCAATTTTCTGTTTGTGATATACTCTTATCTACCGTCCAATAGATAAGAGTGCATCTCACGAACAGAAACTTCAAAATAGTCCCAACATCAAACATCAATAAAACTAAATTCCAGAGTTAGGCACAAGATGCAGATCGATAGAGACGTTATTCAAATCAACGGCTTTCCTAGCTTGCACCGATGGCGAGAAAGATGGATCTGGATGATGTCAACATAAGGTAATAAATTTGAAGGTACTCTACAATAATTAAAACTTTTATCTCTTCAACATGATTTTTACAAATACATGTGCATCGGACTTTGTTTAGTTGAGTAGATCTAAGTATATTTTGTTTTTAATCCGGGTAGAGAATGTGTTTTCCTTGGCACTAGCAAATCCTTTATTTACTTTATGAAAGCACTAGAAAATCATCGTAAGGTAATAATTATCATGGTATGTTTGCACTAGCAAATAATTTATTTTATCAACATGTTTTTTTTTGAAAGAATATGCATGATACATAAAGTTGTTTATTTTTGTATCTAAGCCTACTATGTTTGCTAGTTCAATGTTAGATCCTTCTCTGGTTTTAGTTTGAGCAAGTCATTACCCTCTTTTTCGAGAACCAAGTTCGAGAGGCAAACATGTTTTTTAGGAAGAGTGCTCAGCATGTTGGATGTATGTGCAATCCTTTCATAGCTCGACTCTCTGTGGCAGACGGGGCAATGTCCCTTGTCATGAGACTAAAGGTTCGCATGACTAAAAGCCCAGCCCACATCCCGCATTGCCTTACCCTGTTTTGGGCTAATTCTTACTATATTTTGTGTCTCGGCACATCTATCTATTTATTTGTTTCCTAAAAAGTTTTATTTTATTTGTTACCCTAAAATCTCTTTATTTATTGTTGGAGCATCGTATTAATTTTCTACCATCAATAATAATCCTGATTTTATGATGAGATGCAACGAATCCAGGACAACTAGCTATCGTTGAAATTCAGGGTAGCCAGTAAATTTAGTGTCGACAACATCCATGCCATGGTTCTTATCCTTCTTTTGCTAGGACTATATAGGGATGCTGTTATTATTTGTGTGTATATTCTATATAAAAAAAGGCCCAAGACAAGTTCATTGGTATGTTTTCTATTACCCCGTCTCAAATTAAGTTGTTTTAGATTTGTCTAGATACAAATGTACCTAATGTCTAGATACATCCGTATCTAGACAAATCTAAAACAAGTAATTGGGGACGAAGGGAGTACATGACATCTTTCCTGTTTAAGTAGCCAGATGAGAAAGAGAAAAGCCAATAGTTTAACAAGGAAAAACGTTTTTGTAAACTATTAAAAAATCATGCCAAAAAGTAGAAAGCCTTGTATTTTCATTAATTCATTGCAATGGATACAGAACACAGTACCACTATGTTGAGTATGCACCGCAACAGGAGAAACAAAAAAGGAAAAACACAAGTACATATGCATCATCGAGATAGCTAGCTAGGTGGATACGAGACCACCTTCTAGAAGCACGATGCATGTGACTAAAACGATACAGACAATTTCTAGAAGGTACTTCCTCCTCTCATAATGTAAGACGTTTTTTGTCACTACGCAGTAATAAATAATGAAATTATTGCTAAATGATCGAAGATGGCGTTGGATCTCTTTGTAGATCGGAGCCATGTACATCCATCCATGCTTGGGTCGACAGAATGGATGGACTCAATCGGACTCGGGCGGCTGGTTTCAGATTCGACCTCGTCTTGTTCTCAGTTGGGAAAGCTGCCGTGCGGCCCGGGCTCCTGATGCATCACCTTCATTCCAGCGGTGAACCCCGGAGCCAGTGGCATCGACGTCGTCATCTCCGTTCCAGTGGCAAACACCAGTAACGGTGGCAACACAGTCAGCGTCTGCTGCTACTGTTGCATCTCCATTCCACCGACGAACCCGCGGCGTTGGCATCACCCGACATCGTCTGCTGCTGGATAATCTCCGTTCCGGCAGTGGACCCCGGAGGTGGTGGCATCGCCATCATCATCATCTGATGCTTAATCATCTCGTACATCCCTCTGTCGCGCTGGTGCCACCGAGCTCAAACCCATACCGCTGGCGAGCCCGGCAGATGTGGCATGGCCATCATCATCTGCTGTTGTTGAAAGTTCTCCTCCATCCCGCGATTCATGCTGGTGCAACCGAGCTCAAACCCACCGCCGCCGGCGATTCACGGAGGAGATGATGACGACGATCACTGGCGGTGGTGAGTTTGAGCTCGGTTGCACCAGCGCGAATGGCGGATGGAGGAGAACTTTCATCAGCAGCATATGATGACGGCGATGCCACAGCTGCCGTGGCTCGCCGACGGCTATGGCTTTGAGTTCGGTGGCACTATCGCGGACGAAGGGGGTGCACGTGATGATTAAGCAGCAGATGATGATGTTGGCGATGGCACCACCTCAGGGTTCGCTGCCGGAACGGAGAGCATGCAGCAGCAGATGATGTCGGGGATGCCAACCCCGTCGGGGTTCACCGCCGGAATGGAGATGCAGCAGCAGCATCAGAAGTTGACCGTGTTGCCACCGCTACCAGTGTTCGCTGCCAGAACTGAGACGATGACGTCGATGCCACCGACGGGTTCACCGCTGGATGGAGATGGTGAATCACAAGTCCAGGCCGCACGACAACTTCACCAACTGAGAAGAAAACGAGGTCGAATCCGAAACCAGCTGTCCGAGTCCGCCTGAGTCCATTCATTCTGCCGACGCAGGCGTGGAGGGACGTGCATGGCTCCGATCTACAGAGAGATCCAATGCCATCTTTGATCATTTGTCAATAATTTCATTTAATGCCTTCAAGAAATTTTCTGTTTCGTTTTAGTCATAGGCATCGTGCTTCTAGAGCGGTCTCGTATCCACCTAGCTAGCTATCTAGATGATGCATCTGTACTTGTGTTTTTCCTTCTTTTTTCCTTTTCCTGTTGCAGTGCGTATCCAACATAGTGGCTTGTACTTTGTTCTGTATCCATTGCACCAAATTAATGAAAATACAAGCCTTTCTATTATTCTATTTTTTGGCATAGTTTTTAATAGTTTACAAAAGCGATTTTTCTTGTCAAACTATTGGCTTCTATCTTTCTCATATGGCTACTAAAACATGAAAGATGTCATGTACTCCCTCCGTCCCCAATTACTTGTCTCAGATTTGTCTAGATACGGATGTATTCGTATCTAGACAGATCTAAGACAAATAATTTGAGACCGGGTAATGTGTGTTGTTTCTACATGATTTTTACAAATATATTTGGCATTAGACTTTGTTTAGTTGTTTCGATCTAAGTATATTTGTTTTTAATCTAGGTTCAGTATGTCCGACCTACCAACTCATGCCTAACTCTGCAATTTAATTGGATTGATGTTTAATGTTGTGTTGTTTTGAAGTTTCTGCTTGTGATGCACTCTTATCTGTTGTCCAATAGATAAGAGTCCATCTCACGAAAGGAAACTTCAAAATATTTCCCAACATCAATAAAACTAAATTCTAGAGTTAGGCACAAGACTATAGATCAATAGAGATGTTATTCGAATCAACGGCTTTCCTAGCTTGCACCGATGGCGATAAATTTTAAGGTATCTCTGACACTTTTATCTCATCAACGTGATTTTTACAGATGCATGTGCATCAAACTTTGTTTAGTTGAGTAGATCTAAGTATATTTTGATTTTAATCCAGGTTGAGAATGTTTTTTTTCCTGGCACTAGCAAACCCTGTATTTCCTTTATGAAAGCACTAGCAAATCATCGTACGGTAATAATTATCATGGTATGTTTGCACTAGCAAATCATTTATTTTATCAACATGGTTTTTCTGAAATGATATGCATGATACCTAACTTTCTTTATTTTTTGGATCTAAGCCTACCATGTTTGCTAGTTCAATATGAGATGGTTCTCTCGTTTTACTTTGAGCAAGTTATTACCCTCATGTTGAAAACCAAGTTCAAGTGGCAAACATGTTTTTTTAACACAGTACATAAGCAAGTGCTCATACATACGCGCATACACTCAGCCCTATGAACGCAAACACGCACACCCGACCCATATGAGTGCTTTCGAGAGACTGGGCCGGCATATCATCTTGAGATTTACGACATGTTTTACTGAAGAGTGCTTAGCATGTTGAACGTATGTGCAATCCTTTCATAGCTTGACTCTTTGTGGCAGACCGGCAATGGCCCTTGTCATCGACTAAAGGTCTGCATGACTAAAAGCCCAGCCCGCATTGCCTTACCCTGTTTTGGGCTAATTCTTACTATATTTTGTGTCTCGTCACATCTATTTATTTATTTCCTAAAATCTATTTTTTTATTACCCTAAAAAACTATTTATTTATTGTCGAACAATCATATTAATTTTCTACCATCAATAATAATCCTGATCTTGCGATGAGATGTAACGAATCCAGGACAACTAGCTATCGGTTAAATTCAGGGTAGCCAGTAAATTTAGTGTCAACAACATCCATGTTATGGTTCTTATCCTTCATTTGCTTGGACTATATATGGATGCAGTTATTATTTGTGTGTGTGTGTGCGCCCCGCGTTTCCACATTTGATCTTTTATAGAGATTTTTGTTAAGAAACAAGTATTTTTAATGTAAGAAACAAGCATATTTGTTTAGTATGATTCATCGATTTGCACAATAGACAAAGGCTAAGATATGTTTATTGGTATATTTTCTCGATGACATCTTTCCTGTTTAAGCAACTAGATAGATGAGAAAGTTAGAAGCCAATTGTTCAACAAGGAAAAACGTTTTGTGAAGTATTCAAAATCATGCTGTAAAATAGAATAATAAAAGGCTTGTATTTTCATTAATTCGGGGCAATGGATACAGAACAATGCAAGCCACTATGTTGGGTTGCCGATGCACCGCAACAAGAGACACAGAAAGGGAAAAACAGAAATACATATGCTTCATCCAGATCAAGCCCATGCTGGCGACGTGAGCCGCTCAAACCCAGCTCCCTCCATTCACGCTGGTGCCACCCAGCTCAAGCCCAGCGAAGCCGGCGGTCGCCGTCATCAGCTCCCCCATCGCGCCGTTGGCGCTGGTGCCGCCGAGCTCAAACCAAGGATCTGGCTCAAACTCAACTCCGCCTGCGAACCCGGGAGTTGGCATCACCGTGACCATCTGGTCCGTCCCTCCATTCACGCTGGTGCCACCCAGCTCAAACCCATCGCCGCCGGCGATGGCCGTCATCATGTCCTCCAACCCGCCGTTGGCGCTGGTGCCACCAACCTCAAACCCGCCCCCGACCGCGAACCCCGGCGTTGGCATAACCGCCATCATCTGCCCCGTCCCACCGAGCTCAAAGCCACCGCCGCCGGCGAGTAGCTGTGGCGGCAGGGGCGCGAGGGCTGCCTCCCGGTCACGGCGACCGTCCTGGAGGACCTGGTTGACGCCCGCCGCCACGGTGACCTGCGCCTCCCTCAGCGCAGCCATGCAGGCCAGCATGCCCGCGTCCCCCATGTCGCGCTGGTCTGCGACTGCGTCCAGCCACGCCGCCGCCTGGCTCCCCTCCGCGCGACCCTTCGCTATGGCCTTCCCCCAGCCCTCCTTCCGCTTATCCACCGCGCCCAGCTCCGTGGACAGCTTGTTGTACTTCTGTTGCAGCTGTGCCAGCCGGTCCGGGTCGACGGCGGCGCCCATGCCAGCCCCCGCCGCCCCGGCCTGCTCCGCGGGGCGGAGGAAGCGGTCGACGATGTCCTCGGCGGAGGGGTGGCCGAAGGAATAGGCCTTGCCGGCCGGGGAGTAGACGACGGCGGCCACCTCGGCGCCGCACATGACGGCCAGCTCGTTCGCCTTGCGAAACAGCCCCTCCCGGCGCTTGGAGAAGCAGATGTCCCGTGCAGCCTTGTTCTCGATGCGCCGGATTACGATCTTCTTCCGCCCCATTGCAACCCACCCTAAAACCTTTGCGCCCTCTCTCAGAGTGTTTGATTATTTGGAAGAGGACAGTTGAGAACTTGAGGTCTGTGGTCTGTCTCGCTACAGCTCTGGGGCGTCCGTTTTATAGGCGACGAGAAGAGTTGACATGAGAATTTGGCTGTGCCAATTCATCACGGGGGTGCATATCCGATCCTCATCTCTGCTTCACGGATGAGCTAGGAGAATTGATGACATGATGAGATGGTGACAACCGATGAGTTGTCACATTTCCAACCCAGTAAAGGCTGCATGTTTGTTTCTTCTTTTTTCTTTCTCATTTAGGCTATATTTGATGCGTGTGTATATCTACGCTGAAACAGCCCATCGACTTCGATTTTCTCTCGATGTTTATTACTGCCATATACGGCCGTGTGGGGCCTTGGCATGTACTCCCTCCGTTCCAAAATAGATGACCCACCTTTGTACTAAAGTTAGTATAAAAGTTGGGTCATCTATTTTGGAACGGAGGGAGTAATGGATATCCCTAAATACATTCCTTCACCCTGAATAAGGCACATGCATATGCCAGTTATAAACGTCGAGAAGAAAATTAGGCAGACGATGGGCTGTTTTATCGTAGATATACGGTGCATTTAGAGCGGTACAGACTAGATATAGAAAGAAACATGAATCTTCTCCTGGTTTGGAAATGCGGCAACTCATCGTCGTCGTCATCATCTCAACATCTCATCAACTCTCCTACTCATACGTGACGAGGGGATGTGGATATGCACTGTGCACCGTGCCGTACATGTATCTACCGATCGTCGTCGCTGTTATAAGATAACCAAATGATACAAATCCGATGTCAGTTTTATAACAATTCAGAGTGAACGCGGTCTAGACCGTTGGATGAGATGCACTGATCTTCGCGTGCGATGATTGTCCTCGCCAGCATTTGGAACGTGTTTGCTCTACACCGTCCCTTGCGCAAACATATGACCGGATATTATTCCGGAAGCGTCGTCAACAACTCACCTCACTCCTCTTTGATCCCCGAGACGGCCCTTCTCATTTCTCCATCGACAGATTCTCCCACTGCTTGTCCCATCTCCGACCGGCAAGCTCCTCAACTCCGGCCGTCAACGTTGCCTTCTTCAAGCCGTTCAAGCCGAGGGAGGCGTTGCGGCCGCTCCGCAATAGGAGATCCACCGGTTGAAATACAGGGTCCATCTAACAATTTCAGAAAAAACTCTAAGGGCCCATGTAGGTGTCGTGACAAGGGATGTGGTGGGAAGTTTAGTCCCAACGCACTAGTGAAGGAGGAGTTGGATCTTGTTATAAAGGATTCTATTTCACATGCTATTGACGCTTGATAAGAGAAATGGTTCCTGCGTGCTCCTCCCCGCCCACGCGCCTCGCCACGACGCGCGCCGCGGGAAGGAGCCGAGCCAAGCTCACATACCTATGCGCTTAATCTTTGCCGGTCAAAAACGGAGAGCCCGTAACAAACACGCCACGAATCCGAGATGTCGGATCGTGGACTGTCACGGACTCGGACGCAGGTCCGACCCACATCCTCCTACTTGTCTGCGCCTATATAGTTTGGGCGTCAGCAACCCTAGACGTCCCTAGAAGAACATATCACATCTGCTCTGCCTCCACGCGCGTCCCTTCCACTATCATTCCTTTTGTTGCTGCTGCCAGCGGCGATTCCATCCCGTCCACCGTGCACACGATTGACGGGAGAGCAGGCCTACAAAATCCCGTCTCTCGAGATCCTGTACGGGAGAGGGGCGATTAGGTTTTTGGGGAGCGACTGCTCGCCGCCATTCGTCTACATTGCCTTCGCTGTTATCATGAGTCAGTAATCCGAAGCCAACCAACTCGCCGTCGTTGAGAAGAAGGCCGCTGAGGACACCGATGCCGCCGTCACGGCTTCGACCTAGCCTACTAGAGGGTAAAACTCGTTTATCCCCCTCCTCGTTGTTTCTGTCTTAGCAGTACTAGCTATGTGTGTAGATGTCTCTACTATATGTGTATGTGCTTACCTACATCGTAATCAGTATATAATTAATTTTGTCAATGCCATGCTCATGATTTATTTGTGGATTAAATTAATCAAAAGAATTTGCCAATCTACTCAATGGCAGCCTAGTCAGATCTCGACGTCATGATGGGCTAGCGGATGAAGAGCATGTGGCAGCGCAACAGGTGTTGGGGTACCCTCCCGGGGCTCGTGGGAGGGGGGCATGGTGCGGCGAGGGGCTAGTGGCCGGTGAGGATGTGACGGTGCGATATGTGGAATGGCTTGGTGCACGGGCATTAGAGCATCTACAGTCGGACTTAGCAAATCCGCCTCCCTACACGTCTGCGGACGCGCCCGGGCACGCCTGGGGACGCATCCGGATGGCCCTTCATATCTCGTGCCTGACATCCACATATCTCAAATCCGGACTCTCAAATCCATGCATGACCATCATACACTCCAATGTCGCACGTAACGAACAAATGTTGGTACCAAAAATACATAGTTCTTACACAAAATTTAAGTGCATAACTCTTGAGAACTGCGTTGGTTTTCCCTTGAAGAGGAAAGGGTGATGCAGCAAAGTAGCGTAAGTATTTCCCTCAGTTTTTTAGAACCAAGGTATCAATCCAGTAGGAGGATCCACGCAAGTCCCTCGTACGTACACAAACACACAAGAACCTTGCAACCAACACGATAAAGGGGTTGTCAATCCCTTCACGGCCACTTGCAAAAGTGAGATCTGATAGAGATAATAAGATAAGATAAATATTTTTGGTATTTTTATGATATAGATTGGAAAGTAAAGATTGCAAAATAAAGTAGATTGGAAACTTATATGATAGAAGATAAACCCAGGGCCATAGGTTTCACTAGTGGCTTCTCTCAAGATAGCACAAGTATTACGGTGGGTGAACAAATTACTGTCGAGCAATTGATAGAAAAGTGCATAGTTATGAGAATATATAGGCATGATCATGTATATATGCATCATGTCCGCGACAAGTAAACCGACTCCTGCCTGCATCTACTACTATTACTCCACACATCAATCGCTATCCAACATGCATCTATAGTATTAAGTTCATAAGAATAGAGTAACGCATTAAGCAAGATGACATGTTGTAGAGGGATAAACTCAAACAATATGATTTAAACCCCATCTTTTTATCCTCGATGGCAACAATACAATACACGCCTTGCTGCCCCTGCTGTCACTGGGAAAGGACACCACAAGATTGAACCCAAAGCTAAGCACTTCTCCCATTACAAGGAAGATCAATCTAGTAGTCCAAACCAAACTGATAATTCGAAGAGACTTGCAAAGATAACCAATCATACATAAAAGAATTCAGAGGAGATTCAAATATTTCTCATAGATAAACTTGATCATGAACCCACAATTCATCGGATCTCGACAAACACACCGCAAAAAGAGTTACATCAAATAGATCTCCAAGAAGATCGAGGAGAACTTTGTATTGAGATTCAAAGAGGGAGAAGAAGCCATATAGCTAAGAACTATGGCCCCGAAGGTCTGTGGTAAACTACTCACAACTCATCGGAGAGGCTATGGTGTTGATATAGAAGCCCTCCATGGTCGATTCCCCCTCCGGCGGAGCGCCGACGAAGGCTCCAAGATGGGATCTCATGGGTACAGAAGGTTGCGGCGGTGGAAATAGGTTTTTGTGGTGCTTCCCGGTGTTTTCAGGGTATGCAAGTATATATAGGTGAAGGAGGTCGGTCAGAGGAGCCACGAGGGGCCCACGAGGGTGGGGGCATGCCCACCCCCCCTAGGGCGTGCCCTGGACCCTCGTGGCCGCCTTGGCTCCTTCTTGACGTCCACTCCAAGTCTCCTGGATTGCGTTTGTTCCAAAAAGATCGCTCCCGAAGGTTTCATTCCGTTTGGACTCCGTTTGATATTCCTTTTCTTTGAAACACTAAAATAGGCAAAAAAACAACAATTTGGGCTGGGCCTCCGGTTAGTAGGTTAGTCCCAAAAATGATATAAAAGTGTAAAGTAAAGCCCATAAACATCCAAAACGGGTAATATAATAGCATGGAACAATCAAAAATATAGATACGTTGGAGACGTATCGGCAGGCGACTTCGTAGCTTAACCACCCCGTTCTCGAGCTTCGAGCCCAACCAACCACCTAGGCGCGTCCCCTCGAGACCCTCCGGTGATGACCCGAAGTTGCAGAGCCCTAGAACAGCCCCGTTGTCCCTTCTTCCTCTCCGGCAAGACCCGACCGCCGCCGCCCGCTTGCGAGGTTGATTACGAGCAGCTCCGGCCGTCTTCGTCGTGCCACGGTGCAGCAGGTGCGTCGTAGCCCCTCTTCAATCCTATCCCTCCAGCTATGCCCAAGAACCCTCCTCATCGGCGTGAGCTCCGTGACGTCCACCGCTGCTGTTTTCTCCTCCCATCTCTCCTGACTGGTGGGGCCCAGTGTCAGCCTCTCCACTCGTACCCGAAGCGGTACAAGTGGAGGTGTCTTTTGGCTTTACGCCATCGACGTCACCCCCCTGGTTTTCTGTTAATTCAAATAAATTCAAATATTTTGAACGGAACTTTGACCATTGATATCTCCTAGCCTATAAGTCCAAATGAGTTGATTCTTTTTGCATTGTGTTTGTTACAGAAAGCTCTAGCAGCACACCAAAGTGTGGATTTTTCCTTGTTGCCTAGGATTTCTAGTCATTTTCAGAATGGTTCTTGATATTTTCTTTTGTGGTTTTTAAATATTTTCTGAGGGAGAGACTTGTCTTGAAGCTATCCAGGAGGAGTGTGAACCTCCTCTGCACTAAGGCAAGCCACAATAACAGTTGGATGGTGTCATCTCAATATCTATGATTTTCTACTTGAATATGAGCTAATTCTCGTGCATTTAAAATATTTAAATAATTACGATTTAACGCTTAGTTACTTTGTCATGCTTGTTATGCTTGTTTTAGTTACTGGTTGATTGCATGCAGTAGTTTAATCTAGTAGAGTAAAGTTTTGGCTTAATGATAATGCTTTGGTAAATAATGGTAGTTTATTTTGACAATTAAATCTGCATATAAAAGATAAGTGACTAAAAATGAGGTTTGATAATAACCTGTGTAGTAACATCAGTAGGGTTTATTGATTAGTAGTGCAAGAAAGTTATTTCTGTGATGTTGATTGAGCATATCGAGTAGTTGCATGATCATGGCATCGTATGACTTGTAGTGAGTTTATTTTCAAGTTAAACCTGGTAATAATCCAACATAATGTTGATCAAGTCATGGTGCCTCTGAATCGGGTTCTTTTCAGTGCGACCACATTTACCTTTATGGGGGGTCTTGATTCGGTCTTTTGGCATGCCTCTTACCGATAACTCTAACGAGGGAAGGTTATGGGTGTGCGGTACCTGCCCGATAGCAGACATAACCTTGTGTGCCCATTGTTTTATGGTACCTTGTCCCCATTTGGGACCGTTTGCCACGAGGGTGGCGAAGATGCCTTTGGTAGGCATGGGGCCACCCATGACTTAGCCCCGAGAGGGAGTGGGTCGGAGTGGCGGGAGAGTGTCATGGCAAGGAAGGGTTTCGCTGAACTCCGTTGGTCCACCCGAATGGGAGAGCAAGGCCCTTGAGTTCTGTAGTGTGGGTAAAGTGCGCTACCTCTGCAGAGTATATTTTAATCTATTGATAGCTGCATCCTCAGTTATGGACACAACTCGGTAGTAAGTGACACCATGGATCAACAATCATAATCAATCTTGCACACTAAGTATTATTGCTGGCACTGGTTTTATGATGAACTGTGGATCATGTAATCATCGTAAGTGGTTGGTTTCAGTTGTGATCCGGATATGATAACCATTTGGTTACAGTGATAACCCGTCTGGTAAGCGAGTCTATGGGACTCGGTGCTCATGTCGGTTTCATTGCATCAATAGTATTACTTGCATTGCATTAACCTGATTTATTGTCATGATATTGTTTGTCATTGTGCTTATGTTTGTTATGAGCTTGCAAGTACATTCAATGTACTGACCTGGCGTGTCATGCCAGCTTTCAGGCAAGACTGATCGGAACAGAGAGCTTCCCGCGTCTAGCATCGTGTCCACGTTGGTGTCCCTGTACTATGGAGTTCCACTTCATCATTATTCCGCTGCCGCGTAGTTTATGATTGAGGCCCCTTTGTGTTCATTAAATAATGTACATACTGTTCAGCTCCATCGTGTGTGTCGCTTGGCCTCTTATCTCGATGTAATATCAGGCTTATGTATATGCTAGCATCAATAAAGCGGTTGTTTCTGTACCATGTTGTTGTGTGTTGCCAAAAGACTTGATCTCTGGGCTGGAAATGCAAGGTAAACCGGTTGCTCTGAGCCGGGGTGCCACACTTCGCCCTTTCCAAATGGACCGATTACTGTGTCGCCAGGTCCTTGCTGAACAATGAATGGGTCAGGCACATTAACATGCAAGGTGGCAGATACGTCTCCAATGTATCTATAATTTATGAAGTATTCATGTCATGTTTACACCAATTTTATATGGTTTTTGTATGATTTGATTAGAACTAACTCGGACCGACATTGTTTTCCGCAGAACTACCGTGGTGTCGTTTTTTGTGCAAAAATAAAATTTCTCGGAATAGGCCGAAAATTTATGATGATTTTTTATGGACCAAAAGAGACCCCCGAAGCACCGGAGCTAGGCTAGGAAGTGGCCGAGGGAGCCACAATCCTGGGAGCGTGCCTGCCCCCATAGGTGCGCCCCCAAGCTTGTGGGGCCCTCGAGCACCCCCCCCCCTAGCGTGACACTGACGCCAAAAATTCCTATAAATACCCCCAAATATCAAAAAGAACCCTAGATGAGAAGTTCCACTACCTCAAGCCTCTGTAGCCATGAAAACTCAATCGGGACCCTGTTCCTGCACCCTGTCGGAGGGGGAAATCATCAGCAGAGGTTTTGTTATGTCGGATTGAATCTTTTGGATGAATTGAATCTTTTCCTTTGAGGTTTTGTTATGTCGGATTGAATCTTTTGGATGTGAGAGCACTTGATGTATGTCTTGCGATGGGATATCCGTGGTGATAATGGGATGTTCTATTGATTCACTTGATGTATATTCCGGTTATCAACTTGCGGATTCATGTGGTGACATTGGGGTAATCTATACATAGGGGTTGATATGTGTTTTCATATTCCTTTCTCCGACAGAAATCTTGGGGTGCCCTTTGAAGTTCTTTGTGTTGGATTGAATATTATGAATATGAGATTGTGTGATGCACATCATATAATTAACCCATGGATACTTGTGGTGACATTAGAGTATCTAGGTGACATTAGGGTTGATCGATGTGTGTCATATGGTGTTACTTTAGTACAAACTCTAGGGTTGTTTGTGACACTTACAGGAATAGCTCAAAAGATTGATCAGGAAGAATAAATTTGAGGTGATTTCGTACCCTACAAACAATTTCCTCTTATGTTCTCCGTGATACGAACTTTGGAGTGGTTCTTTGTTGCACGTTGAGGGGTTTTTATACGATCCAATTATGTTATCATTGTTGAGAGATTTTGCACTAGTGAAAGTATGAACCCTAGGCCTTATCTTCAAGCATTGCAATACCATTTTTCTCACTTTATCACTTGCTACCTTGTTGTTTTTATTTATTCACACTATAAAAATATATTTGTACCATCCATACTACACTTTTATCACCATCTCTTCGCCAAATTAGAGCACCTATACAATTTGCCATTGTATTGGTGTGTTGGGGACACAAGAGACTCTTTGTTATTTGGTTGCAGGGTTATTTGAGAGAGACCATCTTCATCCTACGCCTTCCACGAATTGATAAACCTTAGGTCATCCACTTGAGGGAAAATTGCTACTGTCCTACAAAACTCTGCGCTTGGAGGCCCAACACGAGCCTACAAGAATAAGTTTTGTAGTAGACATCAATGGCCTCTCTGTTACCCTCATCCAACAATTCTTCGACCTCTGGTGCAAATGTCAAGAGGTCCAACTATCACCAGAAAGCAGACATCCGGCGGAAGTTCACCGCTGATGGGTGCTACTCCGCCGCCAGCACTTACAGGATGCAGCTTGCTGGAATGATTAAGTCGGACATGTCACGGTTAGTTTGGAAGATCTACCCCCCCCCCCAGATCAAGTTATTTTCTTAGCTCATTCTTCAAGACAGAATATGGATGGCGGACAGATTGCTTCGCAGAGGATGGCCAAACTACGATCTTTGCCAACTCTGTAAAAGGGAACCGGAATCTGCTGCTCATCTCATGTTCAAATGTCCTTACACTATTAGAGCTTGGAACATGGTCTTCGACTGGTTAGGAATACAATTGGCGACTCCGGGCTGGAGTAATCTCCAGACTATCAAGCAATGGTGGACCTCAAATGATGGAATGCAAAGGAACTCTAGGAAAAGGAAAGCCAACAACTCTCTGCAGATGCTCATATCCTGGGAAATTTGGAATGAAAGGAACACTAGGGTCTTCCGCTCCAAAGCATCATTTCCTTCTAGGGTGGTCCCGATGATTAAGGATGCGGCGAAGACTTGGGTTGTCGTCAGGGCTAGATTGTTGGGAAACTTAATTCCGGGAGAGTGATCCCAGTTTTTCGGACCTGGGTGGTCCTGTAACCTTTAAAACTATGTATTATGCCTTAATTAATTAGATGAGGCAAAGCTTTTGCCACCATTTCAAACAAAATACGTATTTTGAAATGGACGACCTCAGGATGTGTGGTAGGTGATGGGATACTATTAGATTGGTTGTACAATATTTTAATAATATTTATGTTGACTGAGTCAAATGACAGTGCATGCCATGGATCTTGATGCTGGATCAAACCGTGAATAGGGATGCAGCCCCACTACCCAAACTGTATTGTTGCACATTAGGGAATCTCGAATGCCGATCCTCAAATCGCCCGCAACAATGGAGAACGTGTGGTCCGGACGTATTTTTTCATCCAATGCGGACCTACATCGGTTCGCCAACCAGTCCGAACGTGCTTTATCGCGGAAACCAAAACCAAACTGGGGCAGGGGCTGGGAGGAGGCCTTTGCGGGTGTCCGGACCGCCGTCACGCCTGCGTCTCACAACCGTGGCCCACCCAAGAAACCCTCTCGCCTCTCCTATGGTTTTATCCAATGCCAGTGCCGCTTCCTGTGCCGCATTCATGTCGGCTCATAGCATGCATACGTGTGCCAAGAGGAACATTCGTGATGGGCCGACGAGGACGTCAGTTCCTTTGAGTGGGGGTGTACGTGAGAGTCTACTTAATATGACTGATAGATTATTCATATCAACAAGAAATTTTTTCTTTTCTGGTAGCTCATTGGCAAAGAACTCTAAAGTTAAGTGTGCTTGGCTTGGAGCGATTTGAGGACGGGTGACCGGCCGGGAAGTTGATCTCGGGTGCGCACGAGTGAGGACAAAGTGTGCAGAAAGATTAGTGTTGGTCTGTGGGGATAGTCTAGATCCCAGGCATAACGGCTGGGAACCAGTGGCTATGATCAGGGCGTTACACGCGTAGACGGCCGCCAGACGCCTCCTTAGCCTTGAGGGCGAGTTGGCCAAAATTGGCGAGGAGTGGTAGCTTAGCGACTCCTCTACCAATGCCGCCATTGGCAAGGCCTCCGCCAGGGCTCTGCGGGTGCCGTCGGGATTGTCTGCGGCGGACCTCCGCACCGCGCAGGAGGAAGCGCGGTGGCTCCTTCGCGAGGGCCAGGCTAGGGCCTAACAAGGCTGTCACCAGGGCTTCGTGGGCACCGTCAAGATTTGTCGTGGCAGCCCTTCGCATCGCATAGGAGGAAGCGGAGCGGCTCCTCCGTGAGCGCTAGGTTGCGGCCTAACAAGGTTGTCACCAGAGCTCCATGGGCGCTGTCGGGATTTGCTGCGGCGGCCCTCCGCATCACGTAGGAGGAAGCGGAGCGGCTCCTTCGCGAGCACCAGGCTGCAGCCTAACAAGGCTGCAGCAGCCCACCGATGCCCTACCGCCACTAGACGGATGACGACAACGGTGCGGCTGGGCATGGCGGCAACGCGTATGAGGTGGTCATTCGATACAACCTGTATTTTTTTAGTTTTCAGTAAAAGTGCCGAAATATCGGTTGTTTATGTAAAATATGACCGAACTTGAATGAATTCCGTCGTGTTTGTGGCTAGTTTTAGATGGCTGGCTGGCTCAAGCTTCCGTCTCCGCGGACTGATCTCCCTCATATGCGGAGGAGTGCGGTGTCTAGTTTACGAGTCGGCGTTGTAGATGCCCTTACAGAGCATCTCTCCTATAGGCTGTGCTCGGAAAAAACCCCCCCCGCATCGCTCTCTGATAATCCCCAAGTGCAAGGAATCATCGTAGCAATTCCCAAAGGTGGAAGTGATAAGTATAGAGTGTCGACCCCACAAGGGGCTAAAGGTAAGATCAATGTTCTCTCAAGTCCTATCTGCCACTAATACGACTCTACGTACACCGAACATTTGCTTCCATCTAGAAATGAGAAATAAAACTACGTTGTGGGTATGAAGAGGATAACTTTGCATGATATCGGAGAACTAAAATATAAAAGTAGCTGTTGTTAACATAAAATTAGAATATATTGTAATATATTACAAATAGCGAGTGCGGAATAATGATGGACCGGTGTGCGGAGTTATCCTAGGCAATTGTTAACAAGATCGGTAGTCGTCATTGCAATTTTATATGAGGGAGAGGCATAAGCTAACATACTTTCTCTCCTTGGATTATATGCACTTATGATTGGAATGCTAGCAAGCATCCGCAACTACTAAAGATCATTAAGGTAAAACCCAACCATAGCATTAAAGCATCAGTCCCTTTATCCCATATGCAACAAACCCCTTACTCGGATTTATGCTTCATCACTCAAGCAACCCATTATAAGCGAATCATGAGCGTGTTGCAACACCCTACAGCGGAATCCTTCACGTGTGCGCGCACGGAAGGCACCATTGGACAACACCAAAATAAAACATACAACTCAAACCAATCTAGATCATCAATCAACCCAAAGGACAAAAGAAATCTACTCAAAACATCATAGGATGGCAACACATCATTGGATCATAATATGTGGCATAAAGCACCATGTTCAAGTAGGGGATTACAGCGGGGTGCGGGAGAGTGGACTGCGTAAAAGAGATGAGGAAGGTGATGAAGATGGTGATGTTGATGACGACGATCACCTCGGTGATGATTCCCCCGGTGGCACTCTGGAGACACCGAGAGAGAGGGAGAGAGAGTCTCCCCCTTGTGCTTCCTCCTCCATATCCTCCCCCCTAGATGGGGAGAGGTTCTCCCTATGGTCCTTGGCCTCCATGGCGATGATGCCCCCCTCTGGGATCCTCCTCCATGGCCTCCGATGATGATGGCCCCATCCGGCAGGGTGCCGGAGAAGGCCTAGATTCATTCTTCATGGCTATAGAGGCTTGCGGCGGTGGAACTCCCGATCTAGGTTTATTTCTGGGGGGGGGGGTTTGGTATTTATAGGGTTTTTGGCATCGGTCTCATGTCAAGGGGTCCACGAGGTAGCGAAAGGTAGGAGCACCTCTTGGGTGGGGGGCAGGCGCGCCCTACCTTGCCATCGCCTCGGGACTCTTCTGGTCCAACTCTTGTGCTTCGGGGTTCTTTTTTGGTCCATAAAAAATCACCGTAAATTTTCAACCCATTCCGAGAACCTTTATTTCTGCACAAAAAATGACACCACGGTAGTTCTGCTGAAAACAACGTCAGTCTGGGTTAGTTCTAATCAAATCATACCAAAACCATATAAAATTATTGTAAATATGGCATGAATACTTCATAAATTATAAATACGTTGGAGACGTATCACTCTCCCTAGGGACTCGGGGGGCGAACCCTAGCGCCACCACTCACCCACCCCGTCCCCTTCCTCGTCTCGCCACCGCCAGATGGTTCGGCCTGCAAAGCTCGACTGGATCCGGGGACAGTGGTGGCGGGGCACTTCTTCGGCTGACGTGTGGAGGCAGGGCGAGCTAGCTCTCCAGCGCATGGGTGGCGGCGGTTGCCGATGCGGATCTCGCTGCGGTGGCTCAGCGATCAGTGCATGGGCTACGACGGTGGTTGCGGTCGGCGTCGGTGCTTGCTAGCTCCGGCGACCTCGATCTGGTTCGCAAGGTCGAGCCCACTCGGATCTGGCGTCCTTCAAAGGCAGCAGCTCGACTCGGCCGGCTCCGGCATGTAGCCACGGCTGGGTGGATGGGGGCGTGATGGAGGCGGCGGTTGTGTGGCTCGTGGAGGAGGTTTGGGTGGTGGTCCGCGGTGATGGTTCCTGTGGAGCTCAGATTTGGCTTGGCTACAGGGGCTGCTCTGCTTTGGCTGTGGATGGGGAGGGTCATGGTGGTTGTTTCTGGTGGTGGGGTGTGGCCGGTGGCGAGGGCTTAGAAGCGGGCTGCAGCCGACACCAAGCTGACTTCGGCTGTGCAGGTGCTCAAGGTGAGTGTCTACGTTACCGGAGCCTCGTGCTAGCCCTAGCGAGGACGCTCGCTGTGGACTGGTAGGAGGGTGGGGAGGTCTCGAGCTGCTGGACTCAGTTACAACTTCGGCGGAGTTGATTGGGATGGTTTCCTTAAGGTGAAAGCCTTGTGTCGATCCCATCGACAACGATGACGGCGACGCCTTCGGGCGCCGCTTCCCTTCGTGAAGGCGTCTTCGGGAAGCTACCTTGCCCGCTCACTCGTGTGCCTCGGGTAAAAGCCTCAGATCCATCACTGGATCAGACAACGATGGCATCTTGATGACGTTTATCCCCCCTGGGGGCGTTGTTTTTGGAGCCACAGTTTCGTTGTTGGTAGCTTGATGTCTGAGTTGGAGTGCTTGTTGGGTTGTTGGAGTGTAGAGTGGTGGCGATGGAAGTGATCTATGGCAGCGACAACTCCTTGGTCATTCTGGTGTTGTTGGTTAACCTATCTCCTGGGGGCTCGTGGCAGCGGTAAGGTCTCGAAGTTCGGTGCCCTTCGACGACGCCTGAGTTTGGTTGCCTTGCATAGTGTTCTGGTTCCCTCTATTTGTGATGGTCAAATTTACGAAATCTGCAAGGCATACACAGAAATACTGTTGGTGATGACATACTTGGGTAACTATTTCTGCTGAAGGACTAGTTGGATAGCATTTCAATTTCGGTGACAACTCAATTTACAGCAGGGTCACTTGGTAAGAAATACTAGCAACCAGCGTACTTCATTTCATTCTTGTTGACTGGTCAAAGGCAAAAGCTTATCATGGTGAAAAGTCTCGTCCCATTTTTATGTCTGGGACAAGTCAGACCAGGTAAGGCAATGGAGGGAAGTAGTTCAGACAAGGTAATAGCACTACTCTGCATATATAGCAGTCAAGCACTGAAAAACAGTAAAGAGCATATTCAGGCAGCATACTTAATTCGCTTAAAACTGTAGCATGATATAAATTAGCCACAGTTTCAGCATACAAGTCAGAAACTAAAAACGCCATCATCTTTTTGACAGCCATGTGTAACTAAGCATGCATGATTTGAACCAAAGAAGTTGGAATTAAGGATAACATAGTATTGTAGCATATCCTCAAAAAAACAAATAGTATTGTAGCATAAGTATTGGAGAATTAAGACAAGTGACATAGTGACTTGGAAAGATAGCTGGAAGTAACTTCCCATTTTATACTCCCTCCATCCTGAAATAAGTGTCTCAACTTTGTACTAATTTTAATACAAAGCTAAAGTTAAGACACTTATTTTAGGATGGAGGGAGTATGTAAATACTGTACAGATAAGTTGTATATAAGGTATTTGTATGGCACTGATTAAGCTTGCAACACGCCATGTGCCCATGTATACGCTAGCAACAAAATTACAAGGGTACTTGGACACCGAAAAACAAAGTTGAGGCCGCGGTGTGGCCCATAGGAGGTGTAGTGCTGTCTCAGTGGAACATGGCCCTTCGGCACGATCTGCGACTCTCCGTTTCGTCGTGGCTGGGTAGTGGGAAGCCCTTCGACAGTAGCTGCGACTCTCCTAATTCTTCAAGGTGCAGAGTGATCGCAGGGCAGCAGGCAACTTCTTCTCTACATCTTCTCGGTGGCGTATCTCCTTTCGACTAGTCCAAAAACACTAGTTTCCGCTCTTCTCAGTCTGACTAGTGGTGATGAGTGCTAAGCTCTTGGTGTTGGTTGCTTGCCAAAGCTCATTTCTGGTTCTTCTCTGTTCTGTTGTTCCTTGTGCCTTCTCTTTTGTTCTTTGTACCTACTTATGTAGCCGTTGTGTTGTATCTCAATCTCATCTATGATAATGAAAATGGTTCAGGCTGGCCTAAGCCCGCCGTAGCACCGTAAGAAAAGTAGCATCTCTCCTGCAATCTCACAAAAATTACTCAGACTTCACCCTTGCAACGCCTTTACCGTGGGCAATATCTCTCCAACAGACCAAGACCCTAATTGTTTGCGACATTGGGAGCATCCACCCTGATCAGTAACGTCTCATCTTTAGGATCGTCTAAACACCTCAGACTACTCTCCTGACCCTTCTCCATCAGGACTCTGCCAGCACACGTCACCGGTAGAAAGGCCCACGCAGGCAGGAGGTGAAATGCGGGGCCATGACAGGGGGACTTCCACGGCTTGATCCTGAAGCCTTCTTGATGAGGAGCCAACGCCTTAACCATCGGCAATGAAGAACGGGTCCGCACTCCTCCTCCAGACCAAGCGACCATGCCCGGGATCCCGCCGGAGAAGAAGACCATGGCCTTAGCTAAAAGGCAGACGCACTGTGGAGCGATGTACTTGTCCTTGGATCGGGCATCCTCCATCTCTTCCACCGCTAGACACTCAGACATGATCTAGAGGTAGGGGACACCAACGAGAGATTGACCGGTCCACCTAGGGCCAGGGTTAGTCAGCAACACCTGTCAGATACTCCCTCCGTTCCGATTTACTTGTCATGGTAAATCGGAACCACGACGAGTAAATCGGAACAGAGGGAATACATCTGAACACCAAGGTGAAAACAAAATCGAGGATGAACACCTCAACCTCGACAAGGATCTTTTCTACCACGGGGATTTGGCGACCAATTAGGGATCATTTGGTTGTCCGTTATCCTCCGGATACCCGTCCAAAACCAGGGCGATAACCCGCGAGACAAGTCAGCCCGGGAAAACCCACGGCCCGTTTGGTCGCCGACCACCAGGGTCTTCCTCCCGATCCGCCGTTTCCACGGGAAACTATCCACGCCTCGGGGTCGGGAGAAATCCCTCGGGCGACGACGCAGCGCCTCTCGACCTTCTTCGCTAGCAACAAAGAGCATCGCGTCCACGTCACTCCAGCGACGGTCCGCGCCCTCAAGTTCCTTTTCCCATCTACTGGCGAGTTGCAAGTTCCTTCCCTCTTCTGCCCTTGGTGCCCAAACAGCAAGGCGTGTTTTCCCTGGTGGCCCGAGGATCCCAAGTGTGCAGGGAAAACCCCTCATGGGGGTCTACTGCCCAGGGTTTAGCATCCCCAACAAACAAATGAGCCCTTAGGATGTTACCAGTGTCATCATCCCACAGCACATTGTCTAGTATAGATGGGGATCCACTCAACGGTGACGTCGACAGTCTCACCACAGGTCACTTTCTTGGTTTATGGAAAATCAAAGATGATTTACTAGTGAGTCGTGAAATACTATGGTTGTCCAAAAGAAGAGACAGAAGTTGGTATGCAATTGTTGGCTACCGAATGAAACCATCTAGTTAGCATATTTATCAACCCATATTTATTTAGACAATGACATAACTTCAGTCCCTTCAACGAGCACAGGAGAGAATAAAATAACTTAGTGATAGATCATCAAAGTAATCATCCATTAATAGGTGCATACAAGTGTCAGCATTCATATACAATTCCGGAGTTTGAACCTTTACTCCTCCGTCAGATAGGACATACTCCTCTGTTTATTTTACTCCGCACATTAGGTTTGTCTTAAGTCAAACCTTCAAAAGTTTGACCAAGTTTATACTAAAAATACCAACATTCACAGTATCAAATAAATACAATTATATCATCGAGTATATTTTCATATTGTATCTATTTGATATTGTAGATGCAGATAGTTTTTAACATAAATTTGGTCAAACTTTACTAAGTTTGACTTAAGACAAACCTAATATGCGGAGTAAAAAAGAAACAGAGGGAGTACTTCACTGTTTTTGCTTGTTCATCCAAGACTATCATCTTTTTCTTCTGCATGTGCCTCTGTCATCCACCAGGCAAAACCACTCACAATCACAGGGCCTAAACAACAGCCCCCCATAAAATGTATGCAGTCCATAATTCTTTGTGATCTTGAATGCAAACGCCTACAGGTATGTGATATTAAAAATGAATACAAACATAAAAAGGAAAGAAGAAGATCATATGTATCTGCTTGTGTGTGAGATTTTACCAGTAAGGGTCATTGGGTTTAGGCTTGACTAGTACAGCAAGATGACGCGCCAGCTGACCATTTTGCCGGACTATCTTGCCACTAACGTTGTAGCTCCTTAATCCTTTCAAGACCAGAAATCATATTGTACAGCTCCTCTTTCTTCCCATCGATTTGCACTAGGCGGCTTGCAACATCTTTTTGTTGCTCAGCTGTGAGGCCCTGAACAGGTTTGGACAAGCTTAAAATGAGATTCTATTAAGAATCGGACGATGAGAACACTGCGACGATATTTACATAATTAATGACAATTTGTTTTGTTTTGCAGGGATTTATGAGATTGAAGTCATATATATCGCGTGATAAAAAGGATCTAGTAACAGATTCATGGATGCAACCCTACATATGTTTTTAAATTTGAATAAAACACTTTGGACAGTGTCACCACAAATAACACTTGGATGGTGACTAGTTAGGAAAGGTTTAGTGGTTTACACTGCGTTCTGTTGAGTTAACTTGTCAACATGCTGGTCAAATTATAAGTATTATTGAGCGCACAAGTAAAAGAAGAGACCATTCTACCTAAATACCCTTAAAATGCGGGAAGACATTAAACAATCTACTTGTCCTATAAAAGCACAAGAGGGGCAGATCCAAACCATCTCACAACACGATCTATGGTCCAAATCGTCCCAATGTTGAGCATCAACCATGTTGAAGCGCCCTAGAGCATCTACAACCACACTTGCCAAATTTGACCCCCTATACATCCATGGACAGCATGGGCTCACCTTCATATGTCCCTGTCCGAAGCCGTTCCCTCATTTCCCAACCCGCAAATTCATGCAACACCGATCACGTAGGAACAAAGACCATACATCAAACATAGAGGATTCATCACATTGCATCACAAACAACAATCATACTAGATTTTTGCATAGTTCATCGTCGGTCAACCAAAAGGGGCGATAGTTCATCACTAGACAGGACAGTTCTATACTACTATGCATACATGAACCTAAGGAGGAAATGGTTCACCGGCATGGCGCCTTGCCCTTCCTCTTGACGGCCGTAGTACATGGTGAAGACCGTGTAGGGACTAGGGGTCATCGTCCGGGGGGGGCTGTCAGAGTCGAAGGAGCTGCCATCGGAGCTGATATCTTATGGAGGTCACACAGCCACTGAGCCACAGTACCTTTTTCTGGGATAAATCCAGATAGACAAATAACAAAGAACTTGCCAGAGAGTATTTTATGTGATTGCAGTCTTGTTTTTGTTGTTAAACACTGAAAGTGTCGCATACTGGATCATTCAAATAGGATTGTGATGCTGGCTATATTACAGGAGCAAGTGGAATGTTTCTTAATGTTTAGTTCAAGGGACAAAACGTGAGAGACACGCCACTGCATCCCTGCAGTGAAAATCTTTTGTTTTCTTGTTTTTTTTTTCGTTTCCATCATTGTGTGATCACTATCTGTAGGAGTAGAGTAAATGGCAGCCAGAGGACTAGGATGACGAGGAAGATGGCGAATGAACAGCTCCAACCATTCCAAATCCCGAGTACAAGGGACCATGGTCGACTCAAAAGGTATAACTATGACTGTACGACTAGATAGCTAATTGTTCTAGGCAAGCCGCAGTGTTTGTTGCAAGTTCTGACAAGATTTTTTGTGTATGCAGAAAATTAAGAATCCCAACTACAAGCTAAACAGAAGGCACCTTTGACCGACTACCCAGGTACATTTTTTCCACCTGAGCTTATCTCTGCTGCACATCCAGTCTTGCACTGTGATTCTTACCCAGACTAACTTTGCTGTTCATTTATGCTACCGGCAATCATGACAGTGCATAATGAATAAAGCGTTCTTGTACTTCTAAACTTGATGGTTTAGAAGCAAGAACTGCTAAAGTTCAGTTCACCACCCTCTTTTTTGTACATGAAAGTGATTGGTAGATCATAATAAATATTGAAGTGCAGTACTGAACCATATCAACTTCATATTAAGAATGAAGCTCATTCGTGACAAACTGAGGCTGACCTTAAGATTTTAATATGGCCAATTATGCTGAGAAACGACCATTCATGAAACTGTCATCAAAAATAGGAATCCATAAGTTTATGCTATGTGTTTGCAATTATTTATGCATCTCTGCAAAGCAGGCTGTGCACTGTGTGAAATTATTATGTAAGTAGTACTAACTTTTCAGGCTAACTCTTGTACTGCAAGCTGAAAGTGTGAAACAAATATTGTGACCTCTATGCTGACTTTTGAAGGGACAACGCAATCGTAAGAAACTTTCAAAGGTTCGAAATTCTTGGTAGCTTCCCACCAACACAACAATTCAAAGTATCCCCTTTTGCTAAATTTATTTCAGGTGTATAGAAACATATGCCACTGGATATAAGATTGAGGTCTAATATATAACAGCTGTACATTATTGTCTTATGTTGCTATTGTCCAATGAAGGTCACCACACAAACCCTTTGGTTTTCCGCTGGATCTTAAGGAACGGCGATGATGAATTTCTCTTTGCATAGACCTGATCTGAATGTATTTATATCTTAAACATATGCAGGTTTCCCTCAAAAGTATCTACCTGTATGATTGCTAAGGAAGCATCCAACATAATATTTTGATTTTATGTTGTCCGAATTGGGAGGCAGAATAAATTTCTAACATGACTTCATTGATTATGTTAGGTGAATAGTACAGAGAGCACGCCTCTATCACATATACATCTAAGCTGCCAAGAAATGCAGTCATAAATAGTGATAGGGTGAGAGCACACAGAAGTTCTAAGTGTTGAAGATAGCATCAGTTTCTTTTCCTTGACTTATAAGAAGAGGATCGTATGTAAAACATGAAATTAATTTTGAACTCACCAGATGTTGTGGTGCTGAAGTGCTATTTCTTGATTTCCATGTTTAAGGCAACTTGAAAAACATCCACTACTGTAGTTTCTTTGGTTGAATTATTCAGGCTGTAACGAACTAGCGGTGTTTTGTTTTTATTGTCAACTGAGCCCTGGCATGATAATGGGTTTAAAGCTTTAATCATTTTCATTCTGAATTATTTTCTCCCTAATGTGTGGCGTTGACCTTATCATTGTTTTTAAGGCGTCGCTTAGGCGTCAGGGCACCCTCCGATGGCATGGCGTCTAGCTCGGCTTTGTCAGCTTCAAAAGGCGTCGCCTTAGAGCTCCTGAAGTGTCTGCAGCGTCCGCCTAGGCGCACATGGCGGCGCTTTGGGCTAAATCAGACGTCATAGACAGCGCAAGCAGGGGGAGCAGATCTCTCAGGCAGGAAAAGCTAGCTCGTGTATGGAAACTGACAAGGGGTAACGAAAATAGAAAAGTTGGCTCCATGCTCCTCTCTTCCTCTTTGGAAGGTTTGCAGTGGCTAACGACTAGCTGCTCCGCAGTCCCAGCAGCACAGCACCCTTCTCTACCTCCAGTCAGCATGTGACTCTCGGTCTCTCCTCCCCTGCTCTCTTGTGCACCTGTGCTCCTTTGATTTAGGAATTCCTAGTGCTCTGCTTTGATTTGTGACTGATCTGTAGAGCTATGTCGTGATTAGTCGTGCTATGCACATGCCTTGCCATGAATGTGTATTGTACTGTTATCTTTATGCTATGATTTTAAGGTGTATAACCATGTATGCCCACTAAATACTACTCTATTCTGCTCCCATAGAAGTTCAGAAGTGTCTAGGGCATCGCCTGACACTGCGCATAAAAGGTGAGCCTATTTGACGAGTATGCCATCAAGGCATGGTCGTATTTTATTGTGTACACATATGCATTGCACGCACGGATTACAAGAAATAAGATGTAATTAAACTGGTTTTTGTAAATTATTAGCACAGGGCAATAACTACTACAGTTGGCAATCGATCAATGGACAGGAAAACGATTAAATTTGTGAATTTTGCAGAGCATGTAACGTACATTTGTGTTGATGAGCCGTGGCAGGAACCGCTGTTGATCCTCCGCTGCAGGCGATGAGATGCGAACCCTGTGGTCTTCGGAGCGAACCGACCAAGTGTCCTCGCCAGATATCGAAGTGCCACCATCCCTGATTCTGCTTTCTCTTGAACCTAGTGTGGCCTGTGTGCATATTTATACGAGTAAGGAGAATTTATCTGTATGGATCAACATAGCTAACCTATCTTGCTCTCGCAAAACACGTATCAGCTATCCTACTATGAATATTATTGAAGATATCTTTGTTCTCCTTCTCTTGACGGTGATCCACTTGTGTTGGTGACACCAACTTTCGTAGCACTGGGAGGTACGTACACATGTAATTCAGTACCTTCCTAGCATGTATATTGAAACAGAAATTAATTTTAACTTCAAAACCAGAAGATGAAGCCTTGTGTAACATAGCTAGTGAGGTTGACTAGGTAAAAAACCCAAAGAATGGTTGACTTGTGTAACAGGAAACACATAATTGCAGTAGAAATTGTATGAATAAACAAGAAACCAACAATTTCTCTTGTGTGCACAATCTGAGCGAAAATATATAAAGGCTTGCAGCATGGCATAACACGAAAGGTGGAACCTGAAGATCAATCAACTAACATGCAAAAGGAGATATAATCACTTTAAACGGTAATATTTTAGGTCTGACTGTTAAAATCAACAACACAGCATAATAGTACCACCATATTCCCAATCATAAACAAGATTAGGGGCATCTATCATGCCAATAATACCACTAGTACTAGTGTGTTAACCAATTTCGGCCAGTATAACCAAGACAAAGCTCCTGCTCTCTCAAATTGCATGCTACTCCTAAGCTTTGATTTCAGGTCAAGACGGTGCAGATATAAAACAACTTAATCTCTTGATTTTTCATGTATCGTCAGTCATTGTATGTTTCACTGCTTACATGTTTAAAGAAAAACATTTGCTCATCTGAAGAAATTTCATAACAACAATGTATAAATATTTGCCCCTACAAGCAATATCACAAACACCTATCAAGCAAAATCAGCAAGAACTCGTCAAGAAATAGTCATAGTTATATTCTCACAATATCCGATCTACAGCAAGTACTCATCGAATACAAAAAACAGGAAAAAAATTGAACAAACAGAGACGCAGGAGGGAGGAAGGAGGGGCCGGGGTGAGGGAGGACGAAGGACTGGTGGCTACCTGCCTATGCACTGGGCGGCGGCGTTGATGTGTGGGAGCGGCGGCTGCTCCAAGGAGGGAGGCGCTGCTGGGATCCTATACCGGCGGCGTGGCAGCGTGGAGGCTTCGGCCGGCTGGGCGCGCCGCGGCTGAGGGCCGGCAGTAGTGGCGGCGGCTAGGAAGCAGTCGCGCTCGGAAAGAAGGCCTCTCTTGTCGGGAGGGAGGCGCTCTCTTCGTTCGCTGGCTACGGAATAGTGCTGCAATGGTATAAGGGCGCTCGAAACGTGTCGGTCTGGATATCTACCATCGCTGCTGATCCTCATGTAGCAGAACTTTGTCCCCAAAATAAGCAAGTATGACTTTTTATTTCCCTAGTCTCTTTAGAGCAATTGACACCTACTCTAGCACACTCTCTATGTTTATCTGTCCCTAAAATTTTTTGAGGAGCTTCTAAAACAAGCCTGCCATCATCTGTATCATATGCACCACCAGGCACAACAGCAAAGGCAGATGCGACGGTATACATCATATCCGCAAACTCACATGGTAAGGATTCAGTACTGTATATTTTTTTAGTCCCATGAGCATTGCTTGAATGAATATGTAGATGGATTGATTGTGTGGTGTTCTTTAGCAGGGCAACCTGAGAAGAATTTGGACGCGTGAGAGAGGGTTTAGTGAGAAGAGTTGTCTCTCTCTTATCTTGGGAAGCAAGCTCAGGGTTAAAATGTGAAGACAGTCAGGAATAGTAATGAGTAAATCTCACCGTGTGGTGTCATTGTATAAGCCCATCTTATGCATATGCTTTCATTGCACGATCAAGATTAATGTTTGCATAAGCCCATCGTTGTATGTCTCTGTAGCAACTTGATGTCTTGTCAATCTTGTGTACCAATTTTTGTATTTCCACCAAGCCATTCTCAGTTTGCCCATGCATGGTCTTGATTTTCCGTTGTGACACTACGTATGCATGAGCATGACAAACATTGTATGATTCCCATAAAAAAGAAAAGAAAAAGATAAGCATTGTTTGATGTACGATACAGATGTTGTGGGACTACTTGTCTAATTTCATTTTGGGAATATGAGACTGGATTTACATCAAAGGACTTCCAACGATATAAGAAGACACTCAAAATAAGGAAGTTACAACTTGCAACCATGCCATTCTAGTGCCCGCCGTTGCCGCTTCGCTGCGGAGTCAGCCTGACATTGTATCCCATGGCGGGAAGTCATCGTGCTAAGGTCGAGCTAGACCATGTCTCGGAGAAGAAGAAGCCATGGCGGAAGCCTTTGGCGGATTGAAAATCCTAGAGGCGAACCATATCCTAAATAAAACTTCCGGCATGTTCAGAACGATGGACACTGCTGCATCAGTGAAGAAGTACAAACCGCCAGAGAAGAGTGTTGCTATGCACATGACACCAATATCCATTCATAGAATTAAACTACAGCAGACCACTTGATTAGGGGCGTGCAGTGATCGGCCAGAGAACAGCATCGTCGTTGCCGCAAAAAAAATGACTGGGGGACATCTCCCCATTGGTTGTCTAATTTTGTGCCTTTTTTCCTAGCTCAACACGTGGCTAGCTCTCAAATTATAACAAAATATATTTCACATATTATGTTGTATGATTTGTGAGTGCCATGTCTAAATACCAACCCCTGGATGGTGAAGGTGACATGGATTAGAATTATATTCCCAATTAAATAAAGGTTTATTTAAAAAAAGACATGCACCAACCATTCACAGACACTCAAAATAGATTAAACGGATGTCAGATCTATAGCCATTAGATCTCGATCCAACCATCTACACGAATACCCAAAGTGCTATATATGCCCACGCAAACCCTAACGCGACTCAACCCCCAACCCCCACGCCTCATTCTCAACCTTTTGCGGCGCACTTGTCCTTTTCCTCTTCTTCCGGCGTTCCTCTTATCGTGACACTGTCACCTTTCATCTTCTCCGGCGAGTTTGTTATTCTTTTCGCCAATAGGTGGCGAGCCCGTCGTTTGCCGCTAGAGAGGCGCATGTACGGTGACATCATTAACCGGCTTATCTAGCATACGCCATGAATTGTATGCGCAACTTTTCCTGCGTGTGGAATGCATATCGTTGTGGTGGAGTCCATTCGATTGGCTGCACCGCGGCTTGAAATTCATCAGCGGATTTATCATCCTAGACCAATGCGGAGATAGATGGATCTGAATGATGTCAACATAAGGTAATAAATTTTAGGATGTCTATATCCTTTTGTCTCATCAACATGATTTTTGTTGAATCGATCTAAGTATACTTTGTTTTTAATCTAGGTTCAGTATGTTTTCTCTTGGCACCACCAAGTCCTTTCCTTTCCGACCTACCGTCTCGTGCCTAACTCTGCAATTTAGTTGGATTGATGTTTAATGGTCTGTTGTTTTCAATTTTCTGTTTGTGATATACTCTTATCTACCGTCCAATAGATAAGAGTGCATCTCACGAACAGAAACTTCAAAATAGTCCCAACATCAAACATCAATAAAACTAAATTCCAGAGTTAGGCACAAGATGCAGATCGATAGAGGCGTTATTCAAATCAACGGCTTTCTAGCTTGCACCGATGGCGAGAAAGATGGATCTGGATGATGTCAACATAAGGTAATAAATTTGAAGGTACTCTACAATAATTAAAACTTTTATCTCTTCAACATGATTTTTACAAATACATGTGCATCGGACTTTGTTTAGTTGAGTAGATCTAAGTATATTTTGTTTTTAATCCGGGTAGAGAATGTGTTTTCCTTGGCACTAGCAAATCCTTTATTTACTTTATGAAAGCACTAGAAAATCATCGTAAGGTAATAATTATCATGGTATGTTTGCACTAGCAAATAATTTATTTTATCAACATGTTTTTTTTTGAAAGAATATGCATGATACATAAAGTTGTTTATTTTTGTATCTAAGCCTACTATGTTTGCTAGTTCAATGTTAGATCCTTCTCTGGTTTTAGTTTGAGCAAGTCATTACCCTCTTTTTCGAGAACCAAGTTCGAGAGGCAAACATGTTTTTTAGGAAGAGTGCTCAGCATGTTGGATGTATGTGCAATCCTTTCATAGCTCGACTCTCTGTGGCAGACGGGGCAATGTCCCTTGTCATGAGACTAAAGGTTCGCATGACTAAAAGCCCAGCCCACATCCCGCATTGCCTTACCCTGTTTTGGGCTAATTCTTACTATATTTTGTGTCTCGGCACATCTATCTATTTATTTGTTTCCTAAAAAGTTTTTATTTTATTTGTTACCCTAAAAATCTCTTTATTTATTGTTGGAGCATCGTATTAATTTTCTACCATCAATAATAATCCTGATTTTGCGATGAGATGCAACGAATCCAGGACAACTAGCTATCGTTGAAATTCAGGGTAGCCAGTAAATTTAGTGTCGACAACATCCATGCCATGGTTCTTATCCTTCTTTTGCTAGGACTATATAGGGATGCTGTTATTATTTGTGTGTATATTCTATATAAAAAAAGGCCCAAGACAAGTTCATTGGTATGTTTTCTATTACCCCGTCTCAAATTAAGTTGTTTTAGATTTGTCTAGATACAAATGTACCTAATGTCTAGATACATCCGTATCTAGACAAATCTAAAACAAGTAATTGGGGACGAAGGGAGTACATGACATCTTTCCTGTTTAAGTAGCCAGATGAGAAAGAGAAAAGCCAATAGTTTAACAAGGAAAAACGTTTTTGTAAACTATTAAAAAATCATGCCAAAAAGTAGAAAGCCTTGTATTTTCATTAATTCGGTGCAATGGATACAGAACACAGTACCACTATGTTGAGTATGCACCGCAACAGGAGAAACAAAAAAGGAAAAACACAAGTACATATGCATCATCGAGATAGCTAGCTAGGTGGATACGAGACCACCTTCTAGAAGCACGATGCATGTGACTAAAACGATACAGACAATTTCTAGAAGGTACTTCCTCCTCTCATAATGTAAGACGTTTTTTGTCACTACGCAGTAATAAATAATGAAATTATTGCTAAATGATCGAAGATGGCGTTGGATCTCTTTGTAGATCGGAGCCATGTACATCCATCCATGCTTGGGTCGACAGAATGGATGGACTCAATCGGACTCGGGCGGCTGGTTTCAGATTCGACCTCGTCTTGTTCTCAGTTGGGAAAGCTGCCGTGCGGCCCGGGCTCCTGATGCATCACCTTCATTCCAGCGGTGAACCCCGGAGCCAGTGGCATCGACGTCGTCATCTCCGTTCCAGTGGCAAACACCAGTAACGGTGGCAACACAGTCAGCGTCTGCTGCTACTGTTGCATCTCCATTCCACCGACGAACCCCGCGGCGTTGGCATCACCCCGACATCGTCTGCTGCTGGATAATCTCCGTTCCGGCAGTGGACCCCGGAGGTGGTGGCATCGCCATCATCATCATCTGATGCTTAATCATCTCGTACATCCCTCTGTCCGCGCTGGTGCCACCGAGCTCAAACCCATACCCGCTGGCGAGCCCCGGCAGATGTGGCATGGCCATCATCATCTGCTGTTGTTGAAAGTTCTCCTCCATCCCGCGATTCATGCTGGTGCAACCGAGCTCAAACCCACCGCCGCCGGCGATTCACCGGAGGAGATGATGACGACGATCACTGGCGGTGGTGAGTTTGAGCTCGGTTGCACCAGCGCGAATGGCGGGATGGAGGAGAACTTTCATCAGCAGCATATGATGACGGCGATGCCACAGCTGCCGTGGCTCGCCGACGGCTATGGCTTTGAGTTCGGTGGCACTATCGCGGACGAAGGGGGTGCACGTGATGATTAAGCAGCAGATGATGATGTTGGCGATGGCACCACCTCAGGGTTCGCTGCCGGAACGGAGAGCATGCAGCAGCAGATGATGTCGGGGATGCCAACCCCGTCGGGGTTCACCGCCGGAATGGAGATGCAGCAGCAGCATCAGAAGTTGACCGTGTTGCCACCGCTACCAGTGTTCGCTGCCAGAACTGAGACGATGACGTCGATGCCACCGACGGGTTCACCGCTGGATGGAGATGGTGAATCACAAGTCCAGGCCGCACGACAACTTCACCAACTGAGAAGAAAACGAGGTCGAATCCGAAACCAGCTGTCCGAGTCCGCCTGAGTCCATTCATTCTGCCGACGCAGGCGTGGAGGGACGTGCATGGCTCCGATCTACAGAGAGATCCAATGCCATCTTTGATCATTTGTCAATAATTTCATTTAATGCCTTCAAGAAATTTTCTGTTTCGTTTTAGTCATAGGCATCGTGCTTCTAGAGCGGTCTCGTATCCACCTAGCTAGCTATCTAGATGATGCATCTGTACTTGTGTTTTTCCTTCTTTTTTCCTTTTCCTGTTGCAGTGCGTATCCAACATAGTGGCTTGTACTTTGTTCTGTATCCATTGCACCAAATTAATGAAAATACAAGCCTTTCTATTATTCTATTTTTTGGCATAGTTTTTAATAGTTTACAAAAGCGATTTTTCTTGTCAAACTATTGGCTTCTATCTCGAAAATGCTCTTTAGAGCTCGAGCTCCATGGAGCCCGGGTTTGACTTGGTCAAAATTCAAACTTTCACGTTTCAAAAAAATTTGAAAAAAAATACACACATACTTAGAGACATAAAGCATATGTCTGTAAATTTTCAGGACAAAACACCTTAAAATGAGTGCTACACAAAAAGAACAAATCTGAGACTTTTTAGTAGATGCACTATTCATCCTCAAAGTCTATGAATTTGTCTTTTTTGCACAGATCGCATTTTAAGGTATTTCATCCTCAAACTTCACATACATACACATAACATCCTTGTTTACTTGTATGATTTTTTTCAGATTTTTTTGAAATTGAAAAATGCGAATTTTGAATTTTTCAAAAAATCCGGCCTCCATGGAGGCCGAGCTCCAAAACGCCCTACTCCTTCTATCTTTCTCATATGGCTACTAAAACATGAAAGATGTCATGTACTCCCTCCGTCCCCAATTACTTGTCTCAGATTTGTCTAGATACGGATGTATTCGTATCTAGACAGATCTAAGACAAATAATTTGAGACCGGGTAATGTGTGTTGTTTCTACATGATTTTTACAAATATATTTGGCATTAGACTTTGTTTAGTTGTTTCGATCTAAGTATATTTGTTTTTAATCTAGGTTCAGTATGTCCGACCTACCAACTCATGCCTAACTCTGCAATTTAATTGGATTGATGTTTAATGTTGTGTTGTTTTGAAGTTTCTGCTTGTGATGCACTCTTATCTGTTGTCCAATAGATAAGAGTCCATCTCACGAAAGGAAACTTCAAAATATTTCCCAACATCAATAAAACTAAATTCTAGAGTTAGGCACAAGACTATAGATCAATAGAGATGTTATTCGAATCAACGGCTTTCCTAGCTTGCACCGATGGCGATAAATTTTAAGGTATCTCTGACACTTTTATCTCATCAACGTGATTTTTACAGATGCATGTGCATCAAACTTTGTTTAGTTGAGTAGATCTAAGTATATTTTGATTTTAATCCAGGTTGAGAATGTTTTTTTTCCTGGCACTAGCAAACCCTGTATTTCCTTTATGAAAGCACTAGCAAATCATCGTACGGTAATAATTATCATGGTATGTTTGCACTAGCAAATCATTTATTTTATCAACATGGTTTTTCTGAAATGATATGCATGATACCTAACTTTCTTTATTTTTTGGATCTAAGCCTACCATGTTTGCTAGTTCAATATGAGATGGTTCTCTCGTTTTACTTTGAGCAAGTTATTACCCTCAT
This sequence comes from Aegilops speltoides, assembly GCA_021437245.1. Taxonomy (NCBI): domain Eukaryota; kingdom Viridiplantae; phylum Streptophyta; class Magnoliopsida; order Poales; family Poaceae; genus Aegilops; species Aegilops speltoides. The sequence continues at coordinate 390,791,572 of CM038141.1, forward strand.
GTTGAAAACCAAGTTCAAGTGGCAAACATGTTTTTTTAACACAGTACATAAGCAAGTGCTCATACATACGCGCATACACTCAGCCCTATGAACGCAAACACGCACACCCGACCCATATGAGTGCTTTCGAGAGACTGGGCCGGCATATCATCTTGAGATTTACGACATGTTTTACGAAGAGTGCTTAGCATGTTGAACGTATGTGCAATCCTTTCATAGCTTGACTCTTTGTGGCAGACCGGGCAATGGCCCTTGTCATCGACTAAAGGTCTGCATGACTAAAAGCCCAGCCCGCATTGCCTTACCCTGTTTTGGGCTAATTCTTACTATATTTTGTGTCTCGTCACATCTATTTATTTATTTCCTAAAATCTATTTTTTTATTACCCTAAAAAACTATTTATTTATTGTCGAACAATCATATTAATTTTCTACCATCAATAATAATCCTGATCTTGCGATGAGATGTAACGAATCCAGGACAACTAGCTATCGGTTAAATTCAGGGTAGCCAGTAAATTTAGTGTCAACAACATCCATGTTATGGTTCTTATCCTTCATTTGCTTGGACTATATATGGATGCAGTTATTATTTGTGTGTGTGTGTGCGCCCCGCGTTTCCACATTTGATCTTTTATAGAGATTTTTGTTAAGAAACAAGTATTTTTAATGTAAGAAACAAGCATATTTGTTTAGTATGATTCATCGATTTGCACAATAGACAAAGGCTAAGATATGTTTATTGGTATATTTTCTCGATGACATCTTTCCTGTTTAAGCAACTAGATAGATGAGAAAGTTAGAAGCCAATTGTTCAACAAGGAAAAAACGTTTTTGTGAAGTATTCAAAAATCATGCTGTAAAATAGAATAATAAAAAGGCTTGTATTTTCATTAATTCGGGGCAATGGATACAGAACAATGCAAGCCACTATGTTGGGTTGCCGATGCACCGCAACAAGAGACACAGAAAGGGAAAAACAGAAATACATATGCTTCATCCAGATCAAGCCCATGCTGGCGACGTGAGCCGCTCAAACCCAGCTCCCTCCATTCACGCTGGTGCCACCCAGCTCAAGCCCAGCGAAGCCGGCGGTCGCCGTCATCAGCTCCCCCATCGCGCCGTTGGCGCTGGTGCCGCCGAGCTCAAACCAAGGATCTGGCTCAAACTCAACTCCGCCTGCGAACCCGGGAGTTGGCATCACCGTGACCATCTGGTCCGTCCCTCCATTCACGCTGGTGCCACCCAGCTCAAACCCATCGCCGCCGGCGATGGCCGTCATCATGTCCTCCAACCCGCCGTTGGCGCTGGTGCCACCAACCTCAAACCCGCCCCCGACCGCGAACCCCGGCGTTGGCATAACCGCCATCATCTGCCCCGTCCCACCGAGCTCAAAGCCACCGCCGCCGGCGAGTAGCTGTGGCGGCAGGGGCGCGAGGGCTGCCTCCCGGTCACGGCGACCGTCCTGGAGGACCTGGTTGACGCCCGCCGCCACGGTGACCTGCGCCTCCCTCAGCGCAGCCATGCAGGCCAGCATGCCCGCGTCCCCCATGTCGCGCTGGTCTGCGACTGCGTCCAGCCACGCCGCCGCCTGGCTCCCCTCCGCGCGACCCTTCGCTATGGCCTTCCCCCAGCCCTCCTTCCGCTTATCCACCGCGCCCAGCTCCGTGGACAGCTTGTTGTACTTCTGTTGCAGCTGTGCCAGCCGGTCCGGGTCGACGGCGGCGCCCATGCCAGCCCCGCCGCCCCGGCCTGCTCCGCGGGGCGGAGGAAGCGGTCGACGATGTCCTCGGCGGAGGGGTGGCCGAAGGAATAGGCCTTGCCGGCCGGGGAGTAGACGACGGCGGCCACCTCGGCGCCGCACATGACGGCCAGCTCGTTCGCCTTGCGAAACAGCCCCTCCCGGCGCTTGGAGAAGCAGATGTCCCGTGCAGCCTTGTTCTCGATGCGCCGGATTACGATCTTCTTCCGCCCCATTGCAACCCACCCTAAAACCTTTGCGCCCTCTCTCAGAGTGTTTGATTATTTGGAAGAGGACAGTTGAGAACTTGAGGTCTGTGGTCTGTCTCGCTACAGCTCTGGGGCGTCCGTTTTATAGGCGACGAGAAGAGTTGACATGAGAATTTGGCTGTGCCAATTCATCACGGGGGTGCATATCCGATCCTCATCTCTGCTTCACGGATGAGCTAGGAGAATTGATGACATGATGAGATGGTGACAACCGATGAGTTGTCACATTTCCAACCCAGTAAAGGCTGCATGTTTGTTTCTTCTTTTTTCTTTCTCATTTAGGCTATATTTGATGCGTGTGTATATCTACGCTGAAACAGCCCATCGACTTCGATTTTCTCTCGATGTTTATTACTGCCATATACGGCCGTGTGGGGCCTTGGCATGTACTCCCTCCGTTCCAAAATAGATGACCCACCTTTGTACTAAAGTTAGTATAAAAGTTGGGTCATCTATTTTAACGGAAAAGTAATGGATATCCCTAAATACATTCCTTCACCCTGAATAAGGCACATGCATATGCCAGTTATAAACGTCGAGAAGAAAATTAGGCAGACGATGGGCTGTTTTATCGTAGATATACGGTGCATTTAGAGCGGTACAGACTAGATATAGAAAGAAACATGAATCTTCTCCTGGTTTGGAAATGCGGCAACTCATCGTCGTCGTCATCATCTCAACATCTCATCAACTCTCCTACTCATACGTGACGAGGGGATGTGGATATGCACTGTGCACCGTGCCGTACATGTATCTACCGATCGTCGTCGCTGTTATAAGATAACCAAATGATACAAATCCGATGTCAGTTTTATAACAATTCAGAGTGAACGCGGTCTAGACCGTTGGATGAGATGCACTGATCTTCGCGTGCGATGATTGTCCTCGCCAGCATTTGGAACGTGTTTGCTCTACACCGTCCCTTGCGCAAACATATGACCGGATATTATTCCGGAAGCGTCGTCAACAACTCACCTCACTCCTCTTTGATCCCCGAGACGGCCCTTCTCATTTCTCCATCGACAGATTCTCCCACTGCTTGTCCCATCTCCGACCGGCAAGCTCCTCAACTCCGGCCGTCAACGTTGCCTTCTTCAAGCCGTTCAAGCCGAGGGAGGCGTTGCGGCCGCTCCGCAATAGGAGATCCACCGGTTGAAATACAGGGTCCATCTAACAATTTCAGAAAAAACTCTAAGGGCCCATGTAGGTGTCGTGACAAGGGATGTGGTGGGAAGTTTAGTCCCAACGCACTAGTGAAGGAGGAGTTGGATCTTGTTATAAAGGATTCTATTTCACATGCTATTGACGCTTGATAAGAGAAATGGTTCCTGCGTGCTCCTCCCCGCCCACGCGCCTCGCCACGGCGCCGCGGGAAGGAGCCGAGCCAAGCTCACATACCTATGCGCTTAATCTTTGCCGGTCAAAAGCGGAGAGCCCGTAACAAACACGCCACGAATCCGAGATGTCGGATCGTGGACTCGTCACGGACTCGGGCGCAGGTCCGACCCACATCCTCCTACTTGTTCTGCGCTTATATAGTTTGGGCGTCGGCAACCCTAAACGTCCCTAGAAGAACATATCACATCTGCTCTGCCTCCACGCGTCCCTTCCACTATCATTCCTTTTGTTGCTGCTGCCAGGCGGCGATTCCATCCGTCCACCGTGCACACGATTGGCGGGAGAGCAGGCTACAAAATCCCGTCTCGAGATCCTGCGGGAGAGGCGATTAGGTTTTTGGGGAGCGATGCGCCGCCATTCGCCTACATTGCCTTCGCTGTTATCATGAGTCAAGAATCCGAAGCCAACCAACTCGCCGTCGTTGAGAAGAAGGCGGCGAGGACACCGATGCCGCCGTCACGGCTTCGACCTAGCCTACTAGAGGGTAAAACTCGTTTATCCCCTCCTCGTTGTTTCTGTCTTAGCAGACTAGCTATGTGTGTAGATGTCTCTACTATATGTGTATGTGCTTACCTACATCGTAATCAGTATATAATTAATTTTGTCAATGCCATGCTCATGATTTATTTGTGGATTAAATTAATCAAAAGAATTTGCCAATCTACTCAATGGCAGCCTAGTCAGATCTCGACGTCATGATGGGCTAGCGGATGAAGAGCATGTGGCAGCGCAACAGGTGTTGGGGTACCCTCCCGGGGCTCGTGGGAGGGGGGCATGGTGCGGCGAGGGCTAGTGGCGGTGAGGATGTGGCGGTGCGATATGTGGAATGGCTTGGTGCACGGGCATTAGAGCATCTACATCGGACTTAGCAAATCCGCCTCCCACGTCTGCGGACGCGCTTGCGGCACGCCTGGGGACGCATCCGGATGGCCCTTCATATCTCGTGCCTGACATCCACATATCTCAAATCCGGACTCTCAAATCCATGCATGACCATCATACACTCCAATGTCGCACGTAACGAACAAATGTTGGTACCAAAAATACATAGTTCTTACACAAAATTTAAGTGCATAACTCAAGCCTTAGTTGTTTTCATTGTGGGTCCACATATGCTCCACAAGATCATTGAGTACCTACGCAAGGGGTAGCTCGAGAGTTACAGGACATACCGCGGTGGCGTCCTGGCCGGCGGCGAGGGCGGGAGAGAGGATTGTTGTGCCGATGTTGGCGACACAGAGGCTCAGAATGGCTGCACAGCAATGGGGGGAGCTGCGAGGTATTTGTCGCGGAGGAGGAAGAAGAGAGGAGAGAGCAAATGGATCTTGTACGTCGAGTGGGTGGATTTGGTGTAATTTGTGGTAGGGTAGGGTTGTCGGGTCCTACTGGTGAACGAGCCCGGGCGCCCCCATACTTGCCCTAGATTTGGGCTGGAGTCTCTCGAACTGTATATGAACGATCCTACGAACCTCCCATGAACAGTCCCTTGAATGGAAGATCGAAAACATGACCTCTCTATGAGTTTCAAGCGTACGACCTTCATGATCCGGCAGCAGTTCGCTGTCCAGAGCTAATTGTCGCTGGAGATTTAGAGGGATGAGATTAGAATCACACTAGACTTTTAATTATGAGGATTAGAGGATCTAGGTCAAACTCTTATTGGTCGACTAGGACCAACTAGAATAAGAACTAGAGAACTAGAGGAGGCTCCAAAACTTGTGTATAAAAAAGGGGCAAAAGCCTCTAGTATATATAGGTTGGAGGGGAGAGGGAGGGATGCCACAAGGAGTGAAATGACTCCCCTCCTTTTCCGATCAACAGGAGGGGAAGCCACCCTCCAATTGGCCCTCCCTTCCCTTCCCTAAGTGGAAAGGAGGGCGCCACCTCCACTTGGGCCCAGGTGGCCCAAGTAGTGTTCCACCACTAGGCCTTTTAAGACTCATTGATATTCAATTAAATATCAAAGCCTCCTAACTATTATTAGAGCCTTTTATGATTAATTTAACATCTCCAAAAACATTTTCCACCTATATATTATTTATTGGTAATACCCGGTATTGCCCGATAAATCCCAAAACCCTTCCGGTGACCCTGAAATGCTTCTGATTCCTCTCGAAACTATTTTGAATATTAATGAAACAATTCCACAACTACATCCCCATTATTTCTGTCCCACTATACCTCCACAGGTTGTGATTACCTTAATCTTGTGACTTTGTAGGTTTGGAAAAACACAGATGGCGAGTGATATTTTTACACACAATTCAACCTTCTTTAAACCGGATTATTTCATAAAAAAGAGATATGATGGAAATAAGCCCTAGAGGCAATAATAAAATAGTTATTATTATATTTCCTTAATCATGATAAAGGTTCATTATTCATGCTAGAATTGTATTGACCGAAAACTTAAATACATGTGTGGATACATAAACAAATACCGTGTCCCTAGTGAGCCTCTACTAGACTAGCTCGTTGATCAAAAGATGGTTAAGGTTTCCTAACCATAGACATGAGTTATCATTTGATATGGGATCACATCATTAGGAGAATATGTGATGGACAAGGCCCATCCATTAGCTTAGCATATGATTGTTCAGTTTATTGCTACTGCTTTCTTGAATGTCCAATACATGTTCCTTCGACCATGAGATCATGCAACTCCCGAATACTGGAGGAATACCTTGTGTGTTATCAAAAGTCACAACATAACTGGGTGATCATAAGATGCTCTACAGGTATCTCCAAAGGTGTTTGTTGAGTTGGCATGGATCGAGATTGGGATTTGTCACTCCGAGAATCGGAGAGGTATCTCTTGGCCCTCTCGGTAATACACATCATAAGAAGCCTTGCAAGCAAATGACTAAGGAGTTAGTTATGAGATGATATATTACAGAACGAGTAAAGAGACTTGCCGGCAATGAGATTGAACTAGGTATAGAGATACGAGCAAGTAACATACCGACAGACAAAGGGAATTACTTATGTTGTCATAACAGTTTGACCGATAATGATCTTCGTAGAATATGTAGGAACTAATATGGGCATCCAGGTTCTGCTCTTTGTTATTGATCGGTGAGGTGTCTCGGTCATGTCTACATAGTTCTCGAACCCGTAGGGTCTGCACGCTTAACATTCGCTGACGATATAATGTTATATGAGTTATATGATTATGTTGTTCAGAGTCCCGGATGAGAGCTCAGACATGACGAGGAGCTCCGGAATGGTCCGGAGGTAAAGATTGATATATAGGACGATGATTTGGACACCGGAAGAGTTTCGGGGGTACCGGATAGTCATCGGATCACCGGAAGGGGTTCCTGGAAGCCCTGGGAGGCTATATGGGCTTAATGGGCCAAAGGGGGAACACACCAGCCCACAAGGGGCTGGTGTGCCCCTCTCCCTGGCCGTCGGCCCTAGGGGAAGGAAAGGGGGAGGGTTGGCCCCTCCTGTTCCCTCCTCATGAGAGAAAGGAAAGGGGGGGAGGGCGCCACCTCCCCTTGCCTTCCTCCCGCGCACAAATAAGGAAGGGGCGCGGCTAGGGCAGTAGCCCAAGGAGGATTCAGCCTCCTTGGGGCACCTCCTTGGCTGCTCCCTCTCCCCCACCTATATATATATATCTGGGAGTGGGCGCCACACATAAGCCACAACAATCTCTTAGCCGTGTGTGGCGCCCCTCTCCACAATTTTGTCCCTCGGTCATATTTTCTTAGTGCTTAGGTGAAGCCCTGCGGAGATAGCATCACCACCACCGTCACCATGCCTTCGTGCTGTCGGAACTCATCCACTACTCCGCCGTATTGCTAGATCAAGAAGGCGAGTGAGGGAGTCCTGGACTAGGGGGTGTCCGGACGGCCGGACTATCATCGTCCGAAATAAGGGGAACACGATCTCTGCTTCGACAAGATGTGCCAAGGAAATCGCTTTGCTAAACGCGCTGAGGCGGTATAATAAAAAACGATTCAAGTAAAGGCTTGGTAGTGGTGTGACGTCATACCGCAGAATCGTCGTGATTGAACTTGTGCACATATTATTCTCTCTACGGTGGAATGTGGAATTTATTTTGCAGAGCCGGACACTATCCGGGTGTTCACAATCTTCTATGGATTATTCAAATGAGGAACCCGCCTTGCAATGCCGAACATTATGCGCGCCGGACTCATCATCATTGAAGCCAGTTCAGGGACTCTTGAGGAGTCTGGACTAGGGGTGTCTGGACAGCTGGACTATCATCGTCCGCCGGACTCCCAGACTACAAAGATACAAGATTGAAGACTCCGTCCCGTGTCCGGATGGGACTTTCCTTGGCGTGGAAAGCAAGCTTGGCAATACGGATATGTAGATCTCCTACCATTGTAACCGACTCTGTGTAACCCTAGCCCTCTCCGGTGTCTATATAAACCGGAGGGTTTTAGTCCGTAGGGGACAACACCCATTACAACAATCATACCATAGGCTAGCTTCTAGGGTTTAGCCTCCTTGATCTTGTGGTAGATCCACTCTTGTAATACACATCATCAATATTAATCAAGTAGGACGTAGGGTTTTACCTCCATCAAGAGGGCCCGAACCTGGGTAAAACATCGTGTCCCTTGTCTCCTGTTACCATCCGCCTAGACGCACAGTTCGGACCCCCTACCGAGATCCGCGGTTTTGACACCGACATTGGTGCTTTCATTGAGAGTTCCTCGTATGCGTCACCGATAGGCTCGATGTCTTCTTCAATCAACAACAATGCCGTCCGGGTGAGACTTTTCTCCCGGGCAGATCTTCAGATTCGGCCGCGCGCTGCGGGCTAATTCACTTGGCCATCCGGAGCAGATCGAAGCTACGCCATCGGCCGTCAGTCAGGTTCGAAGCCTAAACTTCACGGCCGACATCCGCGGGACTTGATCTTGACGGACTCGAGCCACAACCGAAGCGTGCCGCCTTTGTCACGATGGGCATGATTTAGTTCTGCCACGGACGGTGCCTTGGTGGCCGTGCTGCGAATTTGCTCGGCCCTCGATGCGGAGCCGATCGCCCAGATCTAGGACCGGTGGCTGGACACCGCCTCGGGGGCTGCAACTTCCGCGGCGATGGAGCCGAACACTGACCTAGTCCCCTATAAAGCTCGTGACTCCGAGGTGCCGGACTCCCTGCCGGACTCTAAACCTCCTGCGCCCCTGCCAATCGAATCCGATTGGGCGCCGATCATGGAGCTCACCGCTGCGGACATCTTTCAGCACTCGCCCTTTGGCGACATCCTAAATTCGCTAAAGCATCTCTCCCTATCCGGAGAGCCCTGGCCGGATTATGGCCAGGACGGTTGGGACGCGGACGACGAAGAAATTCAAGACCCACCCACCACCCACTTTGTAGCCACTCCGATTTATCTAACCGACATGCTAGACTATGACTCCGAAGACATCGACGGTATGGACGGCGATGCCGGAGACGAACAAGAACCAGCGCCTACAGGGCACTGGAAAACCACCTCGTCATACGACATATACATGGTGGACACCCCAAAAGATGGGGACGACGAAGAAGTAGCGGAGGCAGATTCCTTAAAGAAACAGCCCAAGTGCCGACGTCAGCGGCTCCGCTCTAAATCCCGCCACAGCAAGAATGGAGATTCCGGCACAGGAGATAATAATACCCCAGATAGTGCCGAAGACAATCCCCTCCTGCAAGATTCAGCGCAGGAGGATGCAGAAGCAAGCCCTCACAAGAGAGCGGCGGACGAAGAGGTCGAGGATGATAATTACATACCTCCCTCCGAAGACGAGGCAAGCCTCAACGACAGCCAATTAAATGCGTGCCCGAGGATCCCGTCGAACAGGAGCGTTTCAAACGCAGGCTAATGGCCACAGCAAATAGCCTAAAGAAAAAGCAGCAGCAGCTTCAAGCTAATCAAGACCTGCTGGCCGACAGATGGACCGAGGTCGTCACGGCCGAAGAGTATGAACTCGAACGCCCCTCCAAAAGCTACCCAAAACGCAATTTGCTCCCCCGATTAGAGGAGGAAGCATACATACCTTCATCACCAGCGCTGTCGGCCGACCGACCACCCGTGGTCGCGACAGAGAGGCATCCAGGCCCTCCACCAAGACCGTACCCCGGCATCGCTCCAAAAGTACGAAGCCAAGAGGGAACGCGCCGGACTTGCGAGATATATTGGAGGACAAAGCAAGACAAACCAGGTCTATCTATGGATCACGTGGGTGCCCCACGACCCACGACGAATACCGTCGAGCCGGATACAACAACCCCGGCCGGGCCGAACACAGCAGACAACGCTCCCTTGAGCTACATCATGATATTGCTCAATACAGAGGCGCCGCACACCCTCTATGCTTCACTGACGAAGTAATGGATCATCGAATCCCTGAAGGGTTTAAACCCGTAAACATTGAATCCTACGATGGCACGACAGACCCCGCGGTTTGGATCGAAGATTATCTCCTTCACATCCATATGGCCCGGCGGCGGCATCTCCACGCCATCAAATACCTCCCGCTCAAGCTTAAAGGACCAGCTCGGCATTGGCTTAACAGCACACTGCAGAGTCGATTGGGTGTTGGGAGGACACGGAAGCCGCATTCCTCGACAACTTCCAGGGCACATATGTGCGACCACCAGACGCCGATGACCTAAGCCACATAATCCAGCAGCCAGACGAATCGGCCAGGCAATTTTGGACACGGTTCTTAACAAAGAAAAACCAAATCATCGACTGTCCGGATGCAGAGGCCCTCGCAGCCTTCAAACATAACGTCCGCGATGAGTGGCTAGCCCGGCACCTAGGACAGGAAAAGCCGAAATCCATGGCAGCCCTCACATCATTAATGACCCGCTTCTGTGCGGGAGAGGATAGCTGGCTAGCTCGCAGCAATAACCTCAGCAAAAATGCTGGCAGTCCGGACACAAAGGACCACAATGGCAGGTCGCGTCGAAGCAAAAACAAACGCCGTGTTAACAGCGACGACAAGGAGGATACGGCAGTTAACGTCGGATTCCGAGGCTCTAAACCCGGTCAGCGGAAGAAGCCATTCAAAAGAACCACTCCGGGTCCGTCCAATTTGGACCGAATACTCGACCGCTCATGCCAGATAAATGGCACCCCCGAAAAGCTAGCTAATCACACCAACAGAGATTGTTGGGTATTCAAGCAGGCAGGCAAGTTAATTACCAAAAACAATGAAAAGGGGCTGCACTGCGATGACGAGGAAGAGACCCGACCGTCGAACAGTAGAGGACATAAGGGTTTCCCCCCACAAGTGCGGACGGTAAACATGATATACGCAACCCATATACCCAAGAGGGAGCGGAAGCGTGCACTAAGGGACGTATATGCGATGGAGCCAGTCGCCCCTAAGTTCAATCCATGGTCCTCTTGCCCGATCACTTTTGATCGAAGAGACCATCCGACCAGTATCCGCCACGGCGGATTCGCCGCATTGGTTTTAGACCCAATCGTCGATGGATTTCACCTCACGAGAGTCCTGATGGACGGTGGCAGTAGCCTAAACCTGCTTTATCAGGATACAGTGCGCAAGATGGGCATAGACCCATCAAGGATTAAACCGACAAAGACGACCTTCAAGGGCGTCATACCAGGTGTTGAGGCCAATTGTACAGGCTCAGTCACACTCGAAGTGGTCTTCGGATCCCCGGACAATTTCCGGAGCGAGGAGTTAATCATCGACATAGTCCCGTTCCGCAGCGGCTATCACGCTCTGCTCGGACGAACCACGTTCGCAAAGTTCAACGCGGTGCCGCATTACGCATACCTAAAGCACAAGATGCCAGGCCCTCGAGGAGTCATCACGGTCAACGGAAATACGGAACGCTCCCTCCGAACGGAGGAACATACAGCGGCTCTCGTGGCAGAAGTACAGAGCAGCCTTTTAAGGCAATTTTTGAGTCTGGCCGTTAAACGGCCGGACACGGCCAAATGCGCCCGGAGCAACATCAACCAAGACCACCTGGCATGTTCCGAGCACGCGTAGCAATGCGGCCCCAACCCCAGCCCTCGCACGATTGCAAGACCAACCCTCCGCATACATCATTACGCTCTGGAGATACCATGGGCCTAGGGGTGGGGCACGACCACAAGAGACCTAGAGTGCGGCTCGACCACACCAGGGGCTCACAAGTGTGTCACTCTTTTCTTTTATTATTATTTTTTTCCTTCTTTGTATACACAGGACTCCGTTAACCAGAGGCCCTGTCCGGCGGTGAACCCACCGAACTCACGATGCAACAGCCAGGGAAGAAAGAAGGCTGCGATGAACACTCAGGTGGTCTCCATTACGAGCATTAAATTTGATTATATACACCAGTCCGCAGCCCACCCCTGGAGGGGGACATGTTTAATCAGTCCAATCCCTTGCTTATTGCACTACTTGTACCATTCCGCACTCATAGCAGGATCCCTTGAATAAATAATGCAGCACTTTTTGCCTGTTATTGCATTACTTTACATATATGTTCACTAATGACATCGTGCACCCGTATATTTTGGTACGGCCGAATACACCAGGGGCTTATGTTCCCTGCATTATGGTGTGATAAGTCCGAACACTTTCACAAGTGCGGCACCCCGAACTTATAGCATTATATGAATCGGCTCCGAATCATGTCTTCGGTCAATAGTTGGGTTTGCCCGGCTCCCACGTTTTGGTACCTTACGTTCCGTTCTGTCGGCTAAGGTGGCACTGGGAGAACCACTACAATTGCGCCCCGGTTGAGCTGGGCGAGCGCCTCAGTGGAGAAAGCTAAAACTGGCCGTCATGATAAGGCGAGAGACTGGTCGTTCTTCGAGAGGTCTTTTCGAGTCCTTAAAGACTTATGCCGCGTCAAGCGAAGAACCGGATAATGTCCGGCCAAGGCGTGGATAACGCCCCGAACTCGGTCTTCCAAATACTAGGGGCTTCGCCGAAATTTAAAATTATAGAATTCTATGGCTAAGTGAGAGTGTTCAAGAATTATAAGTTCGGTTGCCTTGTTCGTTGTGTTGAGCGCCTCCCTAGATGGACCCAAAAATGGGAACAAGAGTGCTCAAATTTATCCCGAACACCCCAGCACTCGTGGCTTGGGGGCTGAAGCCGACGACTTGCCATCTCTCAGATTTTATAAACAGCCGCACAGAAGGTAATATTTTAAATCAAACAAGCGTTGCTTAGCGCATATGAACAAAGTTTTCAGCACATAGGATAATACATAGCGAGTCTACTCAATAATTACATCTCTGGGGCACTCATCCGCAATCTTGCGGGCACCCTTCAGGACAATCTTATAGTACATCTCGGGCGTACGATACTCCTTGTCCGCTGGTGGCGCGTCAGTGATGAGCCTTTCCGCATCCAGCTTGCCCCAGTGCACCTTTGCGCGGGCAAGGGCCCGACGAGCACCTTCAATACAGGTGGAGCGCTTGATGACCTCCACCCAGGGGCACGCATCCACCAGCCGCCGCACGAGGCCGAAGTAGCTCCTGTGCATGGCCCTCCAGCCACAAATGGACTATGAGGCCCTTCATGGCCTCCTCACCACCTTGTGGAGCTCGACCAGCTGCTTCACTGGTCGCTAGGGGGCACCGGATGGCCGGCGTCGGCAGATTGAGACCGAAGACCTTCTCCGTTGAGCTCCCCTCCTCACCAGGTAGAATGCGGTGGCATCGGATACACTGTGAGGCAGATCGGCAAACGCCCCTGGAGAGCTCCGAATTCGGGTAAGTGTCAGGTAGTTTACATTAACATGCTTGCTTTGCATGAAAAATGCCTTACCCACCGCTATTTTCTTCATATCGTCAACTTCCTGAAGGGCCTTACGGGCCTCGGCCTTGGCGGACTTGGCACTTTCGAGAGCCGAGGCGATCTCGGACTCTCGAGTCTTTGAGTCGCGCTCCAAACTCTCATGCTTGTCCATGAGAGCCTGGAGCTCTTGCCGCACCTCCGCCACCCGCGCCTCCTGCTTCTCTCGCTCTGCCCGTTCCGCGGCCGCATTGCATTCGGCCGCGGACACAACTTCCTTCAGGGTTGCCACCTCGTTCGTGGCCCCTGCAGTACCCACGATATCCTTGTTATTTTTATTGCAACCTAAATCCTTTTCTGTAAGGTAAATTTTTCAAAGTGGTGTTACTCACCTTCTTTGTCCTCGAGCTGCTTCTTGGCACGGACGAGCTCTTGCTCGGACCGCTCGAGATCCTGCTTCAATGCACTGACCTCCGCAGTCAGTGCGGCAGAGGTCAGCAGCGCAGCCTGCAAACCCATATTGACATAATTTTTAACAACCCGGCGTATATCTGTTTAGATCCTCAGTCCGGCTTTTCTTTTCGAACACCGAACCGAGCATCAGGGGCTACTGTCTATGCGGTATTACATTACATAATTTTAACTTCTTACCTCCAAGCCTGTTAGAAGGCTACTGCAGGCTTCGGTCAGCCCGCTCTTGGCGAGCTGAACCTTCTGAATCACCGCACTCATGATAGTGCGGTGTTCTTCCTCGATGGAAGCGCCTTTGAGCGCCTCCAACAAGTTGTCCGGCGCCTCCGGTTGGACGGGGGCCGCCGGTGTCACGGTCTTGCCCTTCTTGCAAAGGGGCTGCCTGCCGGACTCTGGAACCACTGCAGGTTCCGGCGTAGAGTCCGACGCAAAGTCTGGGGGGCTGCCTTGCGGCGCCTCCGGAGCCTCCTCCTGATGGGTCCTCTCCTGGGATCCCACCTCAGCGTCCTCAGCGGCGCGAGGGGTGGAGGCAGTCGGAATGGAATCCACATCCGACGCAGCCAACGACCCGCCGGCAAGCGGGAAGATCATCGTCGGCGGACTGCAGCAGTATCGGCATTAGAAGGACACTATGTGACACAAAAGAAATTGCAGATCATTCAGGAATCCGGATACTTACGATCTCGCCGGAGGCCTGGCCCTTGAGGGCCACTCTTCTTCGCCAACGTTGGTGTTGGCGGAGCTGTCCGGGGGAATAGTTCGTCCCCTCTTGGACCCTTCGGCCTCCCCTGTTGGGGAGGCCTTCCTCTTTCTCTCTCCCTCCTCTAGGAGAGAGTCTTCTTCCTCCTCCTCATCTTCGGGGGAGGAATCTGCCTCGGAGTCGTCGGACACATGAAAACGGGAAATCTTTCGAGTACCCATGGCCACCTTCTTGGCCTTCTTCTCCGGCACCACGTGCGGTGCCGGAACCAGCAGCCCCGCTAGACGGGCGTCCACTGGTTCTTCTGGCATGGGAGCCGGGCAGATGAGCTGCTCGGCCTTCTTCATCCATTCCTGTCAAAGGAAAGGGGAGATTGAAACCCGCTTAGGATCGAACTATTAACAACAAGTGTCCCGTAAAGGGGTAGAATCACTTACCTCGTCAGCTGGACGCTGCGAGTGAAATCCGCGATCTTCCGTCGCGGATGCGGGGGCTTCGGCGCCCTTAAACAGCACCCTCCAGGCGCCTTCATACGTCATGTCGAAGAGCCCGCTCAGCGCCTGGTGCTGTGCCGGATCAAATTCCCACAGATTGAATGCCCGTTCTTGGCATGGGAGAATCCGGCGAACAAGCATGACTTGGACCACATTAACCAGCCTAAGCTTCTTGTTCACCAGCTTCTGGATACAGGCTTGGAGTCCCGTCAGCTCCTTCGAATTACCCCATAGCAAGCCCTTCTCTTTCCAGGAGGTGAGCTGCACAGGGATACCAGATCTGAACTCGGGGGCCGCCGCCCACTTAGGGTCGCGTGGCTCGGTGATGTAGAACCACCCCGACTGCCACCCCTTGACGGACTCCATGAAGGCCCCTTCGAACTAGAGGACGTTGGGCATCTTGACCAATATGGTGCCTCCACACTCCGCCTGCGTGCCCTTCACTACCTTCGGCTTGACGTTGAAGGTCTTGAGCCACGAGCCGAAGTGGGGCTGGATGCAGAGGAAGGCCTCGCACACGATGATGAATGCCGCGATGTTGAGGATGAAGTTCGGCGCCAGATCATGGAAATCCAGGCCGTAGTAGAACATGAGCCCCCGGACAAAGGGGTGAAGTGGAAAGCCCAGTCCGCGAAGGAAGTGGGGGAGAAATACGACCCTCTCATGGGGCCTGGGGGTGGGGATGAGCTGCCCCTTGTCGGGCAGCCGGTGCGCAATGTCGCCGGAAAGGTATCCGGCGCTGCGCTGTTTGGTGATGTGCTCCTCCTTAACGGTGGAGGCCAACCATTTACCTCCCACTCCGGACATGGTCGGAGAAGGTTGAGATGAGATGCGCAAACTTGGGCGCTGGAGCTCGAGTGCACGGAGATGGATAAGCAAAGGAGGAAGAAGGCGTAGGTGAAAAGGTGGATCCTTATCCCCTCATATATAGGCGGACGAAGACTATACGTCCCTACCAGCCTGGTAAAACTCGCTTATCTCCCAAGCGCCACCATCAATGGCGCGGTTGGGTTACCCACGTCCGTATTGATGAGAATCCCGAAATAAGGGGAACACGATCTCTCTTCGACAAGATGTGCCAAGGAAATCGCTTTGCTAAACGCGCTGAGGCGGTATAATAAAAAACGATTCAAGTAAAGGCTTGGTAGTGGTGTGACGTCATACCGCAGAATACGTCAGCAGATTGAACTTGTGCACATATTATTCTCTCTACGGTGGAATGTGGAATTTATTTTGCAGAGCCGGACACTATCCGGGTGTTCACAATCTTCTATGGATTATTCAAATGAGGAACCCGCCTTGCAATGCCGAACATTATGCGCGCCGGACTCATCATCATTGAAGCCAGGTTCAGGGGCTACTGAGGGAGTCCTGGACTAGGGGGTGTCTGGACAGCTGGACTATCATCGTCCGCCGGACTCCCAGACTACAAAGATACAAGATTGAAGACTTCGTCCCGTGTCCGGATGGGACTTTCCTTGGCGTGGAAGGCAAGCTTGGCGATACGGATATGTAGATCTCCTACAATTGTAACCGACTCTGTGTAACCCTAGCCCTCTCCGGTGTCTATGTAAACCGGAGGGTTTTAGTCCGTAGGGGACAACATCCATTACAAGAATCATACCATAGGCTAGCTTCTAGGGTTTAGCCTCCTTGATCTCGTGGTAGATCCACTCTTGTAATACACATCATCAATATTAATCAAGCAGGACGTAGGGTTTTACCTCCATCAAGAGGGCCCGAACCTGGGTAAAACATCGTGTCCCTTGTCTCCTGTTACCATCCGCCTAGACGCACAATTCGGGACCCCCTACCCGAGATCCGCCGGTTTTGACACCGACAGCGAGGACATCACCGAGCTGAACGTGGAGGTGTCGTACGTTCGGTACTTGATCGGTTGGATGACGTAGAAGTTCGACTACACCAACCGCGTTACTAAACGCTTCCGCTTATGATCAATGAGGGTATGTAGACACTCTCCTCCTCGTTGCTATGTGATACGTCCATTTTGCATCATGCTTTCATATAGATATTTATTGCATTATGAGTTGTTATTACACGTTATGCCACAATACTTATGGCTATTCTCTCTTATTTTACAAGGTTTATCATGAAGAGGGAGAATGCCGGCAGCTGGAATTCTGGCTGGAAAAGGAGCAAACATTGGAAACCTATTCTGCACAGCTCCAAAAATCCTGAAACTCCACGGAAGTTATTTTTGGAATTAATAAGAATTATTGAGCGAAGAAAGTACCAGAAGGGGCCCACACCCTGGCCAGGAGGGTGGGGGCGCCCCCCACCCCCTACTGGGCGCGCCCCCTGTCTCTTGGGCCCCCTGGTGGCCCTCCGGTTCCCATCTTCTGCTATATGAAGGCTTTTACCCTGGAAAAAATCATAAGCAAGCTTACGGGAGGAAACTCCGCCGCCACGAGGCGGAACCAATCTAGGGCTCCGGCGGAGCTGTTCTGCCGGGGAAACTTCCCTCCGGGAGGGGGAAATCATCACCAACGATCCTCTCATCGGGAGGGGGTCAATCTCCATCAACATATTCACCAACACCATCTCCTCTCAAAACCCTAGTTCATCTCTTGTATCCAATCTTGTATCAAAACCACAAATTGGTACATGTGGGTTGCTAGTAGTGTTGATTACTCCTTGTAGTTGATGCTAATTGGTTTACTTGGTGGAAGATCATATGTTCAGATCCTTAATGCATATTAATACTCCTCTGATCATGAACATGAATATGCTTTGTGAGTAGTTACGTTAGTTCCTGAGGACATGGGTGAAGTCTTGCTATTAGTAGTCATGTGAATTTGGTATTCGTTCAATATTTTGATGAGATGTATGTTGTCTCTCCTCTAGTGGTTTTATGTGAACATCGACTACATGACACTTCACTATTATTTGGGCCTAGAGGAAGGCATTGGTAAGTAATAAGTAGATGATGGGTTGCTAGAGTGACAGAAGCTTAAACCCTAGTTTATGCGTTGCTTTGTAAGGGGCTGATTTGGATCCACTAGTTTCATGCTATGGTTAGGTTTACCTTAATACTTCTTTTGTAGTTGGGATGCTTGCAATAGGGGTTAATAATAAGTAGGATGCTTGTCCATAAAAGGGCAGTACCCAAGCACCGGTCCACCCACATATCAAATTATCAAAGTACCGAACGCGAATCATATGAGCGTGATGAAAACTAGCTTGACAATAATTCCCATGTGTCCTCGGGAGTGCTTTTCTCATTATAAGAAACTGTCCAGGCTTGTCCTTTGCTACAAAAAGGATTGGGACACCTTGCTGAACTTTATTTACTTTCATTGCTTGTTACCGTTACAAATTATCTTATCACAAAACTATCTGTTACCTACAATTTCAGTGCTTGCAGAGAGTACCTTACTGAAAACCGCTTGTCATTTCCTTCTGCTCCTTGTTGGGTTCGATACTCTTACTTATCGAAAGGACTACGATAGATCCCCTATACTTGTGGGTCATCAAGACTCTTTTCTGGCACCGTTGCCGGGGTGTGAAGCGCCTTTGGTGAGTGGAACTTGGTAAGGAAACATTTATATAGTGTGCTGAAATTTTCTGTCACTTGTTACTATGGAAACTAATCCTTTGAGGGCTTGTTCGGGGCATCTTCGCCCGACCAAGAGACAAAGAGTTGCTCCTCAACCTACTGAACCTACTGAAAATGTTCACTTTGAGATTCCTTCGGGTATGATAGAGAAACTGCTAGCTAATCCCTTTGCAGGAGATGGAACATTGCATCCTTATTTACACCTTATCTTTGTGGATAAAGTTTGTGGATTATTTAAGCTTGCAGGTATCCCCGATGATGTTGTTAAGAGGAAGGTCTTCCCTTTATCTTTAAGGGAGATGCGTTGACATGGTATAGTCTATGTGGTGATGCGGGATCTTGGAACTATAAATGATTGAAGTTGGAATTTCACCAGAAGTTCTATCCTATGCATCTTGTTCATCATGATCGTAATTACATATATAAATTCTGGCCTTGCGAAGGAGAAAGTATCGCTCAAGCTTGGGGGAGGCTTAAGTCAATGTTATATTCATGCCCCAATCATGAGCTCTCAAGAGAAATGATTATTCAAAAAATTTATGCTCGGCTTTCTCTCAATAATCGCACCATGCTTGATACTTCCTGTGCTGGTTCTTATATGCTGAAGACTACTGAATTAAAGTGGGATTTATTGGAAAGAATTAAACGCAACTCTGAAGATTGGGGTTCCGACAATGGTAAGGAGTCAGGTATGACACCTAAGTTTGATTGTGTTAAATCTTTTATGGATACCAATGCCTTTCGTGGATTTAGCGCTAAATATGGACTTGACTATGAGATAGTAGCTTCTTTCTGTGAAGCTTTTTCTGCTCATGTTGATCTCCCTAAGGAGAAGTGGTTTAAATATAATCCTCCCACTGAAGTAAAAGTAGTTGCACCTATTACAGTTGAAGAAAAGACTATCACTTATAATGATCCTGTTGTTCCTACTACTTATGTTGAGAAACCACCTTTTCCTGTTAGAATAAAGGATCATGCTAAAGCTTCAACTGTGGTTCGTAAGAGTAATACTAGAACATATACACCTCCTAAGCAAATCAAAGTTGAACCTAGTATTTCTATGGTTAAAGATCTCTTGGATGATAATATAGATGGGCATGTTATTTACTTCTGTGGTGAAACTGCTAATATTGCTAGGCCAGATGCTAAGATACATAGACCTGTTGTAGGCATGCATGTTATTTCTGTTAAAATAGGAGATCATTGTTATCATGGCTTATGTGATATGGCTGCCAGTGCTAGTGCAATACCTATCTCCCTATATAAAGAAATTAATGCATGATATCGCACCCGCTGAGTTAGAAGGTATTGATGTTACTATTAAGCTTGCCAATAGAGATACTATTGCACCGGTTGGGATTGTTAGAGATGTAGAAGTCTTGTGTGGGAAAGTTAAATATCCTGCTGATTTTCTTGTTCTTGGTTCCCCACAAGATGACGTTTGTCCCATTATATTTGGTAGACCCTTCTTGAATACTATCAATGCTAAGATTGATTGCAAAAAGGATGTTGTTATAATTGGCTTGGGGGATATGAAACATGAGTTTAATTTTGCTAAATTTCGTAGGCAACCTCGTGATAAATAATTGCCTAGTAAGGATGAAATTATTGGTCTTGCTTCTATTGACGTACCTCCTACTGATCCGTTAGAACAATATTTGCTAGACCACGAAAATGATATGTTTATGAATGAAAGATGGGAAATAGATGAAGTATTCCTTCAACAGGGTCCTATTCTAAAACACAACTTGCCTGTTGAAATCCTAGGGGATCCCCCTCCACCCAAGGGTGATCCTGTGTTTGAGCTCAAACCTTTACCTAATAATCTCAAATATGCTTATCTTGATGAAAATAAGATATATCATGTTATTATTAGTGCTAACCTTTCAGAGCAAGAAGAGGAAAGATTATTGAAAACTCTGAAGAAGCACTGTGCTGCTATTGGATATACTCTGGATGATCTTACGGGCATTAGTCCCACTCTATGCCAGCACAAAATAAAAGTGGAGAAAGATGCTAAACCAGTTAGAGATCCTCAACGACGGTTAAACCCGAAGATGAAAGAAGTGGTAAGAAAGGAGATACTAAAACTCCTTGAGGCAGGAATAATTTATCCCGTTGCTGATAGTGATTGGGTAAGTCCTATCCATTGCGTTCCTAAGAAGAGAGGTATTACTGTTGTTCCTAATGATAAAGATGAATTGATTCCGCAAAGAATTATTACAGGTTATAGGATGGTAATTGATTTCCATAAATTAAATAAAGCTACTAAGAAAGATCATTACCCTTTACCTTTTATTAATCAAATGCTAGAAAGACTATCCAAACACACACATTTCTGCTTTCTAGATGGTTATTCTGGTTTCTCTCAAATACCTATGTCAGCGGAGGATCAATGAAAAACTAATTTTACTTGCCCTTTCGGTACTTTTGCTTATAGACGTATGCCTTTTGGTTTATGTAATGCACCTGCTACCTTTCAAAGATGCATGATGGCTATATTCTCTGACTTTTGTGAAAAGATTTGTGAGGTATTCATGGATGACTTCTCCGTTTATGGATCCTCTTTTGATGATTGCTTGAGCAACCTTGATCGAGTTTTGCAGAGATGTGAAGACACTAGTCTCGTGTTGAATTGGGAAAAGTGCCACTTTATGGTTAATGAAGGCATTGTCTTGGGGCATAAAAATTCTGAAAGAGGTATTGAAGTTGATAAAGCTAAAGTTGATGCTATTGAAAAGATGCCATGTCCCAAGGACATTAAAGGTATAAGAAGTTTCATTGGTCATGCCGGTTTTTATAGGAGGTTCATTAAGGACTTTTCTAAAATCTCTAGGCCTCTGACTAATTTATTGAAAAAAGATATTCCTTTTGTCTTTGATGATGATTGTGTAGAAGCATTTGAAATACTTCAGAAAGCTTTGATCACTGCACCAATTGTTCAGCCACCTGATTGGAATTTACCCTTTGAAATTATGTGTGATGCTAGTGATTATGCTGTAGGTATTGTTCTAGGGCAAAGAGTTGATAAGAAATTGAATGTTATCCAGTATGCTAGTAAAACTCTTGATACTGCCCAGAGAAATTATGTTACTACTGAAAAAGAATTCTTAACAGTTGTATTTGCTTGTGATAAGTTCAGACCTTATATTGTTGATTCTAAAGTAACTATTCACACTGATCATGCTGCTATTAAATATCTTATGGAAAAGAAAGATGCTAAGCCTAGACTTATTAGATGGGTTCTCCTGCTTCAAGAATTTGATTTACATATTATTGATAGAAAGGGAGCTGAGAACCCCGTTGCAGACAACTTGTCTAGGTTAGAGAATGTTCTTGATGACCCACTACCTATTGATGATAGGTTTCCTGATGAACAATTAGCGATCATTAATGCTTCTTGTACTGCTCCATGGTATGCTGATTATGCTAATTACATTGTTGCTAAATTTATACCGCCTAGTTTCACATAACAGCAAAAGGAAAAAGTTCTTTTATGATTTAACACATTACTTCTGGGATGACCCACACCTTTATAAAGAAGGAGTAGATGGTGTTATTAGACGCTGTGTACCTGAGCATGAACAGGAACAGATCCTACGCAAGTGTCACTCTGAACCATATGGAGGACATCACGCTAGAGATAGAACTGCACATAAGGTATTGCAATCCGGTTTTTATTGGCCTACTCTCTTCAAAGATGCTCGTAAGTTTGTCTTGTCTTGTGATGAATGTCAAACAATTGGTAATATTAGTAGACGTCAAGAAATGCCTATGAATTATTCTCTTGTTATTGAACCATTTGATGTTTGGGGCTTTGATTATATGGGACCTTTTCCTGCCTCTAATGGATACACACATATTTTAGTTGCAGTTGATTACGTTACTAAGTGGGTAGAAGCTATTCCAACTAGTAGTGCTGATCATAACACCTCTATTAAGATGCTTAAAGAAGTTATTTTTCCGAGGTTTGGAGTCCCTAGATATCTTATGACTGATGGTGGTTCACATTTTATTCATGGTGCTTTTCGTAAAATGCTTGCTAAGTATGATGTTAATCATAGAATTGCATCTCATTATCACCAACAGTCTAGTGGTCAAGTAGAGTTGAGCAATAGAGAGCTCAAATTAATTTTGCAAAAGACTGTCAATAGATCTAGAAAGAATTGGTCCAAGAAACTTGATGATGCATTATGGGCCTATAGAACTGCATATAAAAATCTTATGGGTATGTCTCCGTATAAGATAGTTTATGGAAAATCATGTCACTTACCTCTCGAACTTGAACGTAAAGCATATTGAGCTACTAAAGAGCTCAACTATGACTTCAAACTTGTCGGTGAGAAGAGGTTATTTGATATTAGCTCACTCGATGAATGGAGAACCCAGGCCTACGAGAATGCCAAACTGTTCAAAGAAAAAGTCAAAAGATGGCATGACAAAAGAATACAAAAGCGTGAGTTTAACGTAGGTGATTATGTGTTGCTATTCAACTCTCGTTTAAGATTTTCTTTGCAGGAAAACTTCTCTCTAAGTGGGAAGGTACTTACGTTATCGAGGAGGTGTATCGTTCCGGTGCCATAAAAATCAACAACTTCAAAGGCACAAGTCCGAGGGTGGTGAACGGTCAAAGATTCAAACATCATATCTCAGGTAATCCTATAAATGTTGAAACTACTATTATTAAGACCGTAACCCCGGAGGAGTGCATAAGGGACACTTTCTAGAACGTTTCAGACTCCGAAAAGGAATAGGTATGTGGTACAGTAAGTAAACCGACTCCAAAACAGTTCTAATGGCAATTTTTCTCCATTTTGGAATATTTAAGAATTTTTGGAAGCAAGAAGTAATCCGGGAAGGACACGAGGCCTCCACAAGGGTGGAGGGAACGCCCACCCCTACTGGGCGCGCCCCCCTGTCTTGTGGGCACCTCGTGTGCCTCCCGGACTCCGTTTTCTTGCACGTTACTTCTCTTGGTCGGTAAAAATTCATTATATAATCTCCCGAAGGTTTTGACCACCGTATCACGCAAAAATCTTCTTTTTTTCGTTTCGAGCTGTTTTTCTGACAGATCTAGAGCACCATGACGTCTCCAAGCGCTCCCAAGGACAAGTTTTTGAGAGGGTTATCAACCCCTATCTTGCAGAGGTGCTGCAACACCCTCAAACTATTGATATGCATGAGGGGGTGCTGCACATTCGCGATGTGGAAGGACCAAGGCATACCGAAAGCGTGGAGACAAAGCTCGAAGCTATGGAACAACAAGTTTTCAAGTGCCAAGGGATGGTGGAGCGTGGACTCAACGCCAACCAGATGATGATCGTGGAATTCACCAATAACCACAAGCTAGACGCCAAGAACATTGGGGATACCATCTTCAAGCTTCATGAGAAAATCGAGCACCTCCAAGCCCAGATATATGACCTGCAAAACCAAAACTGTGATTATGAATATAGATTTAAGAGGATGAGTTTGGCTGCAAATTTGAGGATCCCGGAGACTCAATCATCCTTCTATGATGGTGAGCCTATGCCTTGGAAGATGGACGACAAGCCTACATCATCAACAACTCCTTCTTCACCACCTCCGAGGACATAATTACATGGGTATGGGCACTCCCCTTGGCAACTGCCAAGCTTTGGGGAGGTGCCCCGGTATCGTATCACCATCACACTCCTATCTTTACCGTTTTACTTAGTTCGATCCTTTTAGTAATATCTTGGTCTAGTAGAATAAAGTTTTGGTATGATTTAGTTTTGAGTTTTGCTTTGTGATCTCTCTATGTAATCGAGTCTGTGAGCTATCTATAATAAAGATTAGTGTTGAGTCAAGGGATTTGCTATCTTGCTATGATCTTGAGAAAATAGAAAGAATAAAAAGACTAAAAGAGTTCATATTGATCTTATGGATAGTAATGACTTCACATATAAAGAGTATGAGGCATAAAAGTTGTTGAGAGTTGACAAACATAGTTCTGGTCATCGTTGCAATTAATAGGAAGTAATAAAAAAAGAGGTTTTCACATATAAATATACTATCTTGGACATCTTTTATGATTGTGAGCACTCATTAAGTATGACATGCTAAAGAGTTGATGTTGGACAAGGAAGACAACATAATGGTTTATGTTTTCTCACATCTCAGTTAAAGTATATTGTCATGGATCTTCCGAACATGATGAGCTTGCCTTTCCCCCTCATGCTAGCCAAAAACTCTTTGCACCAAGTAGAGATACTACTTGTGCTTCCAAATATCCTTAAACCCAGTCTTGCCATGAGAGTCCACCGTACCTACCTATGGATTGAGTAACATCCTTCAAGTAAGTTGTCATGTTGCGAGCAATAAAAATTTCTCTCTAAATATGTATGACTTATTAGTGCGGAGAAAATAAGCTTTATACGATCGTGTGATATGGAAGTAATAAAAGCGATGGACTACATAATAAAGGTTCATATCACAAGTGGCAATATAAAGTGACGTTCTTTTGCATTAAGATTTTGTGCATCCAACACTAAAAGCACATGACAACCTCTGCTACCCTCTGCGAAGGGCCTATCTTTTACTATATGTCTTTTACATTATGCAAGAGTCAAGGTGATCTTCACCTTTCCCTTTTTCATTTTATCCTTTGGCAAGCATCTCATGTTGGAAAGATCCTGATATATATATCCAATTGGATGTAAGTTAGCATGAACTATTATTGTTGACATCACCAAGAGGTGAATACGTTGGGAGGCGAAACTATAAGCCCCTATCTTTCTCAGTGTCCGATTAAAACTCCATAACCATAAGTATTGTGTGAGTGTTACCAATTGTCGAATACTATATGATAGTTGAGTATGTGGACTTGCTAAAAAGCTCTATTCTTGACTCTTTCCGATGTTATGATAAATTCAATTGCTTCAATGACTGAGGTTATAGTTTGCTAGTTCTAAATGAAGTTCCTAAACCATACTTGACATTGTGAATAGATTGTTACTTGAGCATGAGAAATCATATGACAAAATCTATATATGTTGCTGTTATAAGAATGATCATGATGCCCTCATGTCCGTATTTTATTTTTATCGACACCGCTATCTCTAAACATGTGGACATATTTTTTCGATTTTGGCTTCCGCTTGAGGACAAGCGAGGTCTAAGCTTGGGGGAGTTGATACGTCCATTTTGCACCATGCTTTTATATCGATTTTTATTGCATTATGGGCAGTTATTACACGTTATGTCACAATAGTTATGGCTATTCTCTCTTATTTTACAAGTTTTATCATGAAGAGGAGAATGCTTGCAATGGAATTCAGGTGGAAAAGAGCAAATATTGGAAACCTATTCTGCACAACTCCAAAAATTCTGAAACTCCACGGAAGTTAATTTTTGGAATTAATAAGAATTATTGAGCGAAGAAAGTACCAGAGGGGGCCCACACCCTGGCCAGGAGGGTGCCCCCCCCTACTGGGCGTGCCCCTGTCTCTTGGGCCCCCTGGTGGCCCTCCGGTGCCCATCTTCTGCTATATGAAGGCTTTTACCCTGCAAAAAATCATAAACAAGCTTATGGGACGAAACTCCGCCGCCCCGAGGCGGAACCTTGCGGAACCAATATTGGGCTCCGGGGAGCTGTTCTGCCAAGGAAACATCCCTCCGGGAGGGGGAAATCATCACCATTGTCATCACCAACGATCCTCTCATCGGGAGGGGGTCAATCTCTACCAACATCTTCACCAGCACCATCTCCTCTCAAAACCCTAGTTCATCTCTTGTATCGAATCTTGTATCAAAACCACAAATTGGT
Source organism: Aegilops speltoides (assembly GCA_021437245.1). NCBI lineage: Eukaryota > Viridiplantae > Streptophyta > Magnoliopsida > Poales > Poaceae > Aegilops > Aegilops speltoides. The sequence goes on from CM038141.1 coordinate 390,817,747, forward strand.
ACCTATGGGTTGCTAGTAGTGTTGATTACTCCTTGTAGTTGATGCTAATTCATTTACTTGGTGGAAGATCATATGTTCAGATCCTTAATGCATATTAATACTCCTCTGATCATGAACATTAATATGCTTTCTGAGTAGTTACATTTGTTCCTGAGGGCATGGGTGAAGTCTTGCTATTAGTAGTCATGTGAATTTGGTATTCGTTCGATATTTTGATGAGATGTATGTTGTCTCTCCTCTAGTGATGTTATGTGAACGTCGACTACATGACACTTCACCATTATTTGGGCCTAGAGGAGGGCATTGGGAAGTAATAAGTATATGATGGGTTGCTAGAGTGACAGAAGCTTAAACCCTAGTTTATGCGTTGCTTTGTAAGGGGCTGATTTGGATCCACTAGTTTCATGCTATGGTTAGGTTTACCTTAATACTTCTTTTGTAGTTGCGGATGCTTGCAATAGGGGTTAATCATAAGTGGGTTTCTTGTCGAAGAAAGGGCAGTACCCAAGCACCGGTCCACCCACATATCAAATTATCAAAGTACCGAACGCGAATCATATGAGCATGATGAAAACTAGCTTGACGATAATTCCAATGTGTCCTCGGGAGCGCTTTTCTCATTATAAGAAACTGTCGAGGGTTGTCCTTTGCTACAAAAAGGATTGGGCCACCTTGCTGCACTTTATTTACTTTCATTGCTTGTTACCCGTTGAGGGAGTCCTGGATTAGGGGGTATTTGGACAGCCGGACTCTATACTTCGTCTGGACTATTGGAGCGTGAAGATACAAGACTCAAGACTCCATCCCGTGTCCGGATGGGAATCTCCTTGGCATGGAAGACAAGCTTGGCGATTCGGATAATATATTTCCTTCCTTGTAACCGACTCCATGTAAACCCTAGCCCTCTCCGGTGTCTATATAAACCGAAGAGGTTGGTCCTTAGAAGGCCGATCACGATCACGATCATAATCATAACCATCATAGGCTAGCTTCTAGGGTTTAGCCTCTACGATCTCGTGGTAGATCTACTCTTGTACTACTCATATCATCAATATCAACCAAGCAGGAAGTAGGGTTTTACCTGAAGGAAATATGCCCTAGAGGCAATAATAAAGTTATTATTTATTTCCTCATATCATGATAAATGTTTATTATTCATGCTAGAATTGTATTAACCGGAAACATGATACATGTGTGAATACATAGACAAACATATAGTCACTAGTATGCCTCTACTTGACTAGCTCATTAATCAAAGATGGTTATGTTTCCTGACCATAGGCATGTGTTGTCATTTGATTAATGGGATCACATCATTAGGAGAATGATGTGATTGACATGACCCATCCCCTTAGCTTAGCACTTGATCGTTTAGTATTCTGCTATTGCTTTCTTCATGACTTATACATGTTCCTGTAACTATGAGAATTATGCAACTCCCGTTTATCGGAGGAACACTTTGGGTACTACCAAACGTCACAACGTAACTGGGTGATTATAAAGGAGTACTACAGGTGTCTCCAAAGGTACATGTTGAGTTGGTGTATTTCGAGATTAGGTTTTGTCACTTCGATTGTCGGAGAGGTATCTCTGGGCCCTCTCGGTAATACTCATCACTTAAGCCTTGCAAGCATTATAACTAATGAGTTAGTTATGAGATGACGTATTCTGAGCGAGTAAAGAGACTTGTCGATAGCGATATTGAACTAGGTATTGGATACCGACGATCAAATCTCGGGCAAGTAACATACCGATGACAAAGGGAACAACGTATGTTGTTATGCGGTTTGACCGATAAATATCTTCGTAGAATATGTAGGAACCAATATGGGCATCCAGGTCCCGCTATTGGTTATTGACCAAGAATGGTTTTAGGTCATGTCTACATAGTTCTTGAACCCGTAGGGTCTGCACGCTTAACGTTTCGATGACAGTTTTATTACGAGTTTATAAGTTTTGATGTACCGAAGTTTGTTCGGAGTCCTAGATGTGATTACGGACATGATGAGGAGTCTCAGAATGGTTGAGACATAAAGATTGATATATTGGAAGCCTATATTTGGACATCGGAATGGTTCCGGGTGAAATCGGGATTTTACCGGAACACCGGGGGGTTACTGGAACCCTGCCGGGGGATATTGGGCCTTAGTGGGCCAAGAGGGAGAAGAGGAGGGCCGGCCAGGGCAGGCCGCACGCCCCCTCCGCCTAGTCCGAATAGGACAAGGAAGGGGGGGCGGCGCCCCCCTTTCCTCTTCCCCCTCCCCCCTTTCCTTCTCCACCAAGGCAAGAGGGGGAGTCCTACTCCCGGTGGGAGTAGGACTCCTCCAGGCACACCCCTAGGGGGCCGGCCGCACCTCCCCTCCCTCCTTTATATCTGGGGGGGGCACCCCATAGACACACAAGTTGATCTACGGATCATTCCTTAGCCGTGTCGGTGCCCCTTCCACCATATTCCACCTCGGTCATATCGTCGCGGAGTTTAGGCGAAGCCTGCGCCGTAGAACATCATCATCGTCCCACGCCGTCGTCTTGTGGAACTCATCTCCGGAGCCTTTGCTGGATCGGAGGGCGGAGATCGCCATCGAGCTGAGCGTGTGCTGAACTCGGAGGCCCGTCGTTCGGTGCTTGGATCGGTCGGATCGTGAAGGCGTCGACTACATCAACCGCGTTGTGCTAAGCGCTTCGCTTACGGTCTCACGAGTGCGTGGATGAACACTCTCCTCTCGTTGCTATATCATCACCATGATCTTGCGTGTGCGTAGGAATTTTTTGAAATTACTCGTTCCCCAACAGTGGCATCCGAGCCTAGGTTTTATGCGTTGATGTTATATGCACGGGTAGAACACAAGTGAGTTGTGGGCGATACAAGTCATACTGCTTACCAGCATGTCATACTTTGGTTCAGCGGTATTGTTGGATGAAGCGGCCCGGACCGACATTACGCGTACGCTTACGCGAGAATGGTTACACCGCCTTGCTTTGCACACAGGTGACTAGCGGGTGTCAGTTTCTCCAACTTTAGTTGAACCGAGTGTGGCTACGCCCGGTCCTTGCGAAGGTTAAAGCAGCACCAACTTGATGAACTATCGTTGTGGTTTTTGATGCGTAGGTAAGAACGGTTCTTGCTCAGCCCGTAGCAGCCACGTAAAACTTGCAACAACAAAGTAGAGGACATCTAACTTGTTTTTGCAGGGCATGTTGTGATGTGATATGGTCAAGACATGATGAGATATAAGTTGTTGTATGAGATGTTTTGTTGAAGTTATCGGCAACTGGCAGAAGCTCTATGATTGTCTCTTTGTTGCATAAGATGCAAGTGCCAAATAATTGCTTTACTTTATCGCTATGCGATAGCAATAGTTGCAAGAGCAATAGTTGGCGAGACGACCATGTGACGACACATTGATATAGATCAAGATGATGAAGATCATGGTGTCGTGCCGGTGACGATAGAGATCATGACAGTACTTTGGAGATGAAGATCAAAGGCGCAAGATGATCATGGCCATATCATGTCACATATTTTGATTGCATATGATGTTTATCTGTTATACATCTTATTCTGTTTTGTTTGACGGTAGCATTTTAAGATGATCTCTCACTAATTATCAAGAAGTGTTCTCCCTGAGTATGCACCGTTGTGAAAGTTCTTCGTCTCTGAGACACCACGTGATGATCGGGTGTGATAGGCTCTACGTTCAAATACAACGGGTGCAAAACAGTTGCACACGCGAATACTCAGAGTTAAACTTGACGAGCCTAGCATATACAGATATGGCCTCGAACACGGAGACCTAAAGGTCGGCGTGAATCATATAGTAGATATGATCAACATAGTGATGTTCACCATTGAAACTACTCCATCTCACGTGATGATCGGACATGGTTTAGTTGATTTGGATCACGTGATCACTTAGATGACTAGAGAGATGTCTGTCTAAGTGGGAGTTCTTAAGTAATATGATTAATTGAACTTAAATTTATCATGAACTTAGTCCTGGTAGTATTTTGCAAATTATGTTGTAGATCAATAGCTTGCGTTGTTGCTTTCATATGTTTATTTTGATATGTTCCTAGAAAATTGTGTTGAAAGATGTTAGTAGCAATGATGCAGATTGGATCCGTGATCGAGGTTTATCCTCATTGCTGCCTGTAAGAATTATGTCCTTAATGCACCGCTAGGTGACAGACCTATTGTAGGAGCGGATCTGAGGCGTTATGAGCGTTTGGCTAGCTCAATATGATGACTACTTGATAGTTTAGTGCACCATGCTTAACGGTTTAGAATCGGGACTTCAATGACATTTTGAACGTCATGGACCATATGAGATGTTCCAGGGTTGAAGTTAATATTTCAAGCAAACACCCGAGTTGAGAGATATGAAGTCTCCAACAAGTTCTATAGCTAAAAGATGGTGGAGAATCGCTCAACTAGTGAGCATGTGCTCAGATTGTCTGGGTACTTCAATCGCTTGAATCAAGTGGGAGTTAATCTTCTAGATAAGATAGTGATTGACAGAATTCTCTAGTCACCATCACTAAGTTACTAGAACTTCGTGATGAACTATAGTATGCAAGGGATGATGAAAACGATTCCCGAGCTCTTCGTGATATTGAAATCGACGAAGGTAGAAATCAAGAAAGAGCATCAAGTGTTGATGATTGACAAGACCACTAGTTTCAAGAAAAGGGCAAAGGGAAAGAAAGGGAACTTCAAGTGGAAAAGACAAGCAAGTTGTCACTCCTGCGAAGAAGCCCAAAGCTGGACCATAGCCTGAAACTGAGTGCTTCTACTGCAAGCAGACTGGACACTAGAAGCGGAACTGCCCCAAGTATTTGGCGGATAAGAAGGATGGCAAAGTGAACACAGGTATATGTGATATACATGTTATTGATGTGTACCTTACTAATGCTCGCAGTAGCACCTGGGTATTTGATACTGGTTCTGTTGCTAATATTTAAAACTCGAAACAGGAGTTACAGAATAAACAGAGATTAGTTGAAGGGGAAGTGACGATGAGTGTTGGAAATAGTTCCAAGATTGATATGATCATCATCACACACTCCCTATACTTTCGGGATTAGTGTTAAACCTAAATAAATGTTATTGGGCGTTTGCGTTGAGCGTGAAAATGATTTGATCATGTTTATTGCAATACGATTATTCATTTAAAGTCAGAGAATAATTGTTGTTCTGTTTACATGAATAAAATCTTCAATGGTCATACACCCAATGAAAATAGTTTGTTGGATCTCGATCGTAGTGATACACATATTCATAATATAGATGCCAAAAGATGCAAAGTTAATAATTATAAGTGCAACTTATTTGTGGCACTGCCGTTTGGGTCATATCGGTGTAAAGCGCATGAACAAACTCCATAAAGATGGATTTTCGGAATCACTTGGTTATGAATCATTTGATGCTTGCGAACCGTGCCTTTTGGGCAAGATGACTAAAACTCCGTTCTCAGGAACAATGGAACGAGCTACTGACTTATTCAAAATAATACATACCGATGTATGCGATCCAATGAGTGTTGATGCTCGTGGCAAGTATCGTTATTTTCTGACCTTCACAGATGATTTGAGTAGATATAGGTATATCTACTTAATGAAAAACAAGTCTGAAACATTTGAAAAGTTCAAAGAATTTCATAGTGAAGTGGAGAATCATCGTAACAAGAAAATAAAGTTTCTACGATTTGATTGTGGAGGAGAATATTTGAGTTACGATTTGGCCTTCATATAAAACAATGTGGAATAGTTTCACAGCTCACGCCACCTGGAACACCACAACGTTATGGTGTGTCCGAACATCGTAACCGCACTTTATTGGATACGGTGCGATCTATGATGTCTCTTATTGATTTACCATTGTTGTTTTGGGGTTATGCATTAGAGACAGCTGCATTCACATTAAAAGGGCACCATCTAGATCCGTTGAGACGACAACATATGAACTGTGGTTTAGCAAGAAACCCAAGTTGTCGTTTCTTAAAGTTTGGGACTGCGATGCTTATGTGAAAAAGTTTCATCCTGATAAGCTTGAACCCAAATCGGAGAAGTGCGTCTTCATAGAATACCCAAAGGAAATTGTTGGGTACACCTTCTATCACAGATCCGAAGGCAAGATATTCGTTGCTAAATTCGGATCCTTTCTAGAGAAGGAGTTTCTCTCGAAAGAAGTGAGTGGGAGGAAAGTAGAACTTGACGAGATAACTGTATCTACTCCCTTATTGGAAAGTAGTTCATCACAAGAACCGGTTCCTGTGACAACTACACCAATCGGTGAGGAAGCTAATGATATTGATCATGAAACTTGAACAAGTTTCTGAGAACCTCGTGGGTCTACGGAGTAAGATCCGCACGAGTGGTACGGTAATCCTATTCGAAGTCATGTTACTTGACCATGATGAACCTACGAACTATGAGGAAGCGATGATGAGCCCAGATTCCGCAAAATGGCTAGAGGCCATGAAATCGAGATGGGATCCATGTATGAAAACAAAGTATGGACTTTGGTTGACTTGCCGATGATCGGCAAGCTACGAGAATAAATGGATCTTTAAGAAGAAGACTGACATCGATGGTAATGTAATCTGTCTATAAAGCTCGACTTGTTGCGAAAGGTTTTCGACAAGTTCAAGGGGTTGACTACGATGAGACTTTCTCACCCGTAGCGATGCTTAAGTCTGTCCGAATCATGTTAGCTATTGCTGCATTTCATGATTATGAAATTTGGCAAATGGATGTCAAGACTGCATTCTTGAATGGATTTCTAGAAGAAGAGTTGTATATGATGCAGCCGGAAGGTTTTGTTGATCCAAAAGGTGCTAACAAAGTGTGCAAGCTCCAGCGTTCCATTTATGGACTGGTGCAAGCATCTCGGAGTTGAAATAAACGCTTTGATAGTGTGATCAAAGCATATGGTTTTATACAGACTTTTGGAGAAGCATGTATTTACAAGAAAGTGAGTGGGAGCTCTGTAGCATTTCTAATTTTATATGTAAATGACATATTGTTAATTGGAAATGATATAGAATTTCTGGATAGCATAAAGGGATACTTGAATAAAAGTTTTTCAATGAAAGACCTTGGAGAAGCTGCTTATATATTGGGCATCAAGATCTATAGAGAGAGATCAAGACGCTTAATAGGACTTTCACAAAGCACATACCTTGACAAAATTTTGAAAAAGTTCAAAATGGATCAGGCAAAGAAAGGATTCTTGCCTGTGCTACAAGGTGTGAAGTTGAGTCAAACTCAATGCCCGACCACAGCAGAAGATAGAGAAAATGAAAGATGTTCCTATGCTTCAGCCATAGGCTCTATCATGTATACAATGCTTGTGTACCAGACCGACGTATGCTTAGCAATAAGCCCGGCAGGAAGGTACCAAAGTAATCCAGAGTGGATCATGGACAGCGGTCAAGAACATCTGAAATACGAAAAGGACTAAGGATATGTTTCTCATATATGGAGGTGACAAAGAGCTAGTCGTAAAGGTTACGTCGATGCAAGCTTTGACATCGATCCGGACGATTCTAAATCGCAAACCGGATCGTGTTTATATTAAGCGGTGGAGCTGTAAGTTGGTGCAGTTCTAAACAAAGCGTCGTGGCGGGATCTACATGTAAAGCGGAGTACATAGCTGCTTCTGAAGCAGCGAATGAAGGAGTCTGGATGAAGGAGTTCATTTCCGATCTAGGTGTCATACCTAGTGCATCGGGACCAATGAAGATCTTCTGTGACAATACTGGTGCAATTGCCTTGGCAAAAGAATCCAGATTTCACAAGAGGACCAAGCACATCAAGAGAAACTTCAATTCCATTCGGGACCAAGTCCAAGTGGGAGACATAGAGATCTGCAAGATACATACGGATCTGAATGTTGCAGACCCGTTGACTAAACTTCTCTCACAAGCAAAACATGATCATACCTTAGTACTCTTTCGGTGTTAATCACATAGCGATGTGAACAAACCCTTTGGGTGTTGATCACATGATGATGTGAACTATGGGTATTAATCACATACAGATGTGAATATTGGTGTTAAATCACATGGCGATGTGAACTAGATTATTGACTCTAGTGCAAGTGGGAGACTGAAGGAAATATGCCCTAGAGGCAATAATAAAGTTATTATTTATTTCCTCATATCATGATAAATGTTTATTATTCACGCTAGAATTGTATTAACCGGAAACATGATACATGTGTGAATACATAGACAAACATATAGTCACTAGTATGCCTCTACTTGACTAGCTCATTTATCAAAGATGGTTATGTTTCCTGACCATAGACATGTGTTGTCATTTGACTAATGGGATCACATCATTAGGAGAATGATGTGATTGACATGACCCATCCCGTTAGCTTAGCACTTGATCGTTTAGTATTCTGCTATTGCTTTCTTCATGACTTATACATGTTCCTGTAACTATGAGAATTATGCAACTCCGTTTACGGAGGAGCACTTTGGGTACTACCAAGCGTCAACGTAAATCGGGTGATTATAAAGGAGTACTACAGGTGTCTCCAAAGGTACATGTTGAGTTGGTGTATTTGAGATTAGGTTTTGTCACTTCGATTGTCGGAGAGGTATCTCTGGCCCCTCTCGGTAATACTCATCACTTAAGCCTTGCAAGCATTATAACTAATGAGTTAGTTATGAGATGACGTATTACAGAACGAGTAAAGAGACTTGCCGGTAACGAGATTGAACTAGGTATTGGATACCGACGATCAAATCTCGGGCAAGTAACATACCGATGACAAAGGGAACAACGTATGTTGTTATGCGGTTTGACCGATAAAGATCTTCGTAGAATATGTAGGAACCAATATGGGCATCCAGGTCCCGCTATTGGTTATTGACCAAGAATGGTTTTAGGTCATGTCTACATAGTTCTCGAACCCGTAGGGTCCGCACGCTTAACGTTTCGATGATAGTTTATTATGAGTTTATAATTTTTGATGTACCGAAGTTTGTTCGGAGTCCCGGATGTGATTACGGACATGACGAGGAGTCTCGGAATGGTCGAGACATAAAGATTGATATATTGGAAGCCTATATTTGGACATCGGAATGGTTCTGGGTGAAATCGGGATTTTACAGGAACACCGGGGGGTTACTGGAACCCTCCCGGGGGATATTGGGCCTTAGTGGGCCAAGAGGGAGAAGAGGAGGGCCGGCCAGGGCAGGCCACGCGCCCCCTCCCCCCCTAGTCCGAATAGGACAAGGAAGGCGCCCCCTTCCTCTTCCCCTCCCCTTTCCTTCTCCACCAAGGCAGAGGGGAGTCCTACTCCCGGTGGGAGTAGGACTCCTCCAGGCGCACCCCTAGGGGGCCGGCCGCACCTCCCCCCTCCCTCCTTTATATACGGGGGCGGGGGGCACCCCATAGACACACAAGTTGATCTACGATCTCGTGGTAGATCTACTCTTGTACTACTCATATCATCAATATCAATCAAGTAGGAAGTAGGGTTTTACCTCCATCGAGAGGGCCCGAACCTGGGTAAACATTGTGTCCCTTGCTTTCTGTTACCATCAGCCTAAGACGCACAGATCGGGACTCCCTACCCGAGAACCGTCGGTTTTGATACCGACACCCATTACAAATTATGTTATCACAAAACTATTTGTTACCTACAATTTCAGTGCTTGCAGAGAGTACCTTACTGAAAACCGCTTGTCATTTCCTTCTGCTTCTCGTTGGGTTCGACCCTCTTACTTATAAAAATGACTACGATAGATCCCCTATACTTGTGGGTCATCACTATGCATCTCCATGGATAGATCTTGTGAGTGCGTAGAAATTTTTTTGTTTTCCATGTAACGTTCCCCAATAGTGGCATCCAACTCAGGTCTATCCGTATATGATATGCACGAGTAGAACACAAAGAGTTGTGGGTGGTGATAGTCATACTGCTTACCACCAGCGTCTTATTTTGATTCGGCGGTATTGTGGGATGAAGCGGCCCGGGCCAACCTTACATGTCCACATACATGAGACCGGTTCCATAGACAGACATGCAACTTGTTTTGCATAAAGGTGGTTGGCGGGTGTCTGTCTCTCCTACTTTAGTTGAATCGAATTTGACTATAGCCGGTCCATGAAGAAGGTTAAAAACAACAAACTTGATGAATCACCATTGTGGTTTTTGCGTAGGTAAGAACGGTTCTTGGTAGAAGCCCATAGCAGCCACGTAAAACTTGCAACAACAAAGTAGAGGACGTCTAACTTGTTTTTGCAGGGCATGTTGTGATGTGATATGGTCAAGATATGATGTGATATATGTTGATGTATGAGATGATCATGTTTTGTATCGACAACCGGCAGGAGCCTTAGGGTTGTCTCTTTATTGTATGAAATGCAAGCGCCATGTAATTGCTTTACTTTATCGCTATGCGTTAGAAATAGTTGTAGAAGCAATAGTTCGTGGGGCGACCCCGACGCAACGATGGAGATCAAGGTGTCAAGCCGGTGACGATGGAGATCATGATGATGCTTTGGAGATGGAGATCAAAAGCACAAGATGATGATGGCCATATCATGTCACATATTTTATTGCATGTGATGGTTATCCTTTATGCATCTTATTTTGCTTAGAACGGCGGTAGCATTATAAGATGATCCCTTCACTAAATTTCAAGATAAAATTGTTCTCCTCGAGTATGCACCGTTGCCAAAGTTCGTCATTTTGAAGCACCTCGTGATGATCGGGTGTGATAGACTCTACGTTCACATACAATGGGTGTAAGACAATTTTGCACATGCAGAATACTTGGGTTAAACTTGACGAGCCTAGCATGTACAGACATGGTCTCGGAACACTGGAGACCAAAAGGTCGAACATGAGTCATATAGTAGATATGATCAACATAGAGATGGTCACCATTGATGACTACCCCATCTCACGTGATGATCGGACATGGGTTAGTTGATTTGTATCATGTATCACTTAGATAACTTGAGGGGTGTTTATTTAAGTGGGGGTTCATTAGTAATTTGATTAATTGAACTTAATTTATCATGAACTTAGTCGTAATAGTTTTTGCATATCTATGTTGTAGATCAATAGCTCGCGATATAACTCCCCTATTTTGATATGTTCCTAGAGAAAACTAAGTTGAAAGATGATGGTAGCAATAATGTGGACTGGGTCCATGATCTGAAGATTATCCTCGTTGCTGCACAAAAGAATTATGTCCTTGATGCAGGAGCAGATGTAGACGTTATGGACATTTGGCAAGCTCGATATGATGACTACTTAATAGTTTAGTGCGCCATGCTTTATGGCATAGAACCGGGACTTCAAAAACGTTTTGAATGCCACAGGGCATATGAGATGTTGCAAGAGCTGAAATTGGTATTTCAGACTCATGCCCATGTTGAGAGGTATGAGACCTCTGACAAGTACTTTGCCTACAAGATCGAGGAGAATAGCCCAGCCAGTGAGCATGTGCTCGGAATGTGTGGGTATTGCAATCACTTGAATCAAGTGGGAGTTAATCTTCTAGATAAGATAGTGATTGACATAGTTCTCTAATCACTATCACCAATCTACTAGAACTTCGTGATGTACTATAATATGCAAGGGATGACAAAAGCAATTCCCGAGATCTTCGCGATGCTGAAATTGGTGAAGGTAGAAATCAAGAAAGAGCATTAAGTGTTGATGGTTAGCAAAACCACTAGTTTCAAGAAAAAAGGCAAGGGAATGAAAGGGAACTTCAAGAAGAATGGCAAGCAAGTTGCCACTCCCGTGAAGAAGCCCAAAGTTGTACTTAAGCCTGAAACTGGGTGCTTCTACTACAAAGGGAATGGTCACTAAAAGCGGAACTGCCCCAAATACTTGGCGGATAAGAAGGATGGCAAAGTGAACAAAGTTATATTTGATATACATGTTATTGATGTGTACCTTACTAGTATTCGTAGTAGCCCATGGGTATTTGATATCGGTTCAGTTGCTAAGATTAGTGAAAGTGCTAGTTATCGACTAGAGGGGGGTGAATAGGCGATTTTTATGGAAGTATTCAAAACATGGAAGTTTTGAAGAAAAACAATAGAAATGACCTAATTGATATGCAGCGGAAGATAAACTACAACAAGCAAACCATAGTCAAGTATGCAATGATGTGAAAGTACAGGACTAATAGTAGCTAAGTAGTAAGGATCAGGATGGAAGATAGTATGAAGCCAATCAACGATAGTAGTCAAGCAATGAAGTCAAACAGTGCGACAGATAGGCAATGACTTGTGAAGACAAACTCTAAGTAAAGGAAGGAGAGGATAGACCACCACTTGTTGAAGACACGAATTTGTTGGACCAGTTCGATTCTTTGTGACAAGCTATGCGTCTGTTAGGGAGGCTGAGATTCAACTCAGAAGACCGCGTCTTCACCTTATTGCCCTTGAGCTAAGGACACACAGTCCTCGCCCAATCACTCTGGTAAGTCTTCAAGGTAGACTTCCGAACCTTCACAGACTTTGTTCACCGGCAATCCACAATGACTCTTGGATGCTCAGGACGCGACGCCTAACCGGCTGGAGGATTCACAGTCCTCAAGTGTAATAAGTCTTCAGTCACATGATGTAAAGACTTGATGATGCCTAACACTCTTTGGCTCTGGGTGTTTGGGCTTGGTCCTCGCAAGGATTTCTCTCTCTCAAAGGCTTCGAGGTGGGTTTCTCTCAAACGACAAAAGTCGTGCACTAACTCTGAGCAGCCACCAATTTATGGTGTAGGGGGTGGGCTATTTATAGCCACTGGGCAACCCGACCTGATATGTCCGAAATGACACTGGGTCACTAAGGAACTGACACGTGTTCCAATGGTCAGATTCCAAACACACACGGCAACTTTACTTGGGCTACAAGCAAAGCTGACTCATCCAGCTCTGGATAAGATTTGCTCTCATTGTCTTCGCTCGAAGACATAGGCTTTGGGTTGAGCATCACTTCAGTCATTCTAACTTTGTTCACTTGGACCCCACTTAACAGTACGGTGGTTCCTATGACTCAACAAAGAAGAAAAAGGAAACAGCAAAACAACACAGTCTTTGCGCTCCATAGTCTTCACTCAATGTCTTCTCATGTCATAGTCTTTAATATGAATATCTTTTCACATACCACCATTGTCGTCAATGTCTTCATACATTTTTAGGGATCATCTCTGGTAGGTAAACCGAATCAATGAGGGACACTACCTGCGTTATCCTGCAATTCTCACAAACGCATTAGTCCCTCAACCAACTTTGTCATCAATACTCCAAAACCAACTAGGGGTGGCACTAGATGCACTTACAATCTCCCCCTTTTTGGTGATTGATGACAAACTGGTTGAAGTTTTCAACGGGGATAAAGTATGTGAAATTTGTAAAGGATAGGGTATTATCTTCATAAGTGGCAAAGGCTCCCCCTGAAGATGTGCATATAAGTAATTTGCTTTCGGAATGCAAATGCACATGGCAGGTTGTACTTGTGGAGATCCTCTTCAACTTATGAAGATAATTCATCATGCATGAAATGATATAGCAAATAGAATGACATGCATAATGAAAAATGGACGTCTGCAGAATGATCTAAGTGCGGAAGTTATCATCGAACATGCGGAATTTATCATCGCATCACAGTAAAGCCAATAAGTAGCAGACGACCATCGAGTTTAAGTGTTACAACTCAAAGAACCAAATGTATCAAAAGCGAGAGTTGTAAACACTAGGCAAAATATAAAGCAACCGCCCATATGAACCTGCTTGAAGACTATCAAACTCATATGCTTTTCCCCCTTTTGTCAGTAAGGACCAAAAGGTTTGAAGACATAGAGCATCTACTCATTCTCGTGAGTAGGTGAAGCAGCAGGGTTGTCGTTGTTGTTTGGCGGTGCAGATGTCGATGCATGCAGAAGTTGGGGGCGGTGAAGTAGCATCGTCTTCATCATCGATCACTCTGGCATTCACAGTTGCCACGGAGGAAGAATAGTTAGAGTCTTCAAGGGATGGAGTTTGACGTAGGACAACATTCCGTGGAGGAGTGGAGTCAAACTTGAATCTTTCAGTGAAGCCATCGTCTTGAATATCTGCTTCAGCACTGAGCAGCGTCAAACTCTTCCATGATCGCTGACAGGTTTCGTGAGTGACAAAAGCATTCTTGGTGGCAAGATTTCAAATGCGATTGACGTCCACCAAGAGGCTTTGCATTTGTCTCTTGAGCCAAAAGTGATGCTTATCTTGTTTCTGATGAAGTGCCACAAGAAGTTCTCGGTCATTTAGAACACGAGAGCGCTTCTTAGGCCTATGGGCAATTGTGCTTTCAGTAGCTTCAGTTTGCGCACGATGAGACAGACGAGTGTTCCCAGCCATTGGATAGATACATGTTACTGCTTGGACGCCTTCCATGGGCTGAGTGAAGCTTTGGTGATCAGCATTTTGAAGACAAAGAGGCTTCTTGGCAGGCTCAGGGTATATGGCTTCAACTGACATATCAACCTCTGGTAGAAAGATCAGATGATTGCGAGCAGAGGGCTGATAGTTGACAGAGGAGTGTAGCTTGATGAGGCGCATGACCCATGGAGCATAGAACTTCAGGCCAAAAAGGTCAGATCCAGACGCAGCCAATTGCCTGATGAAGAAGTCTTGTGAATTGAAGCTGATGCCATTTAGGATGTAAAAGACCAATGTCTTCATGGCTCCTTCAAGTTTGGCCGCTGATGAATGCCCTTTGATAGGCCACAGAGTTCGCCTGATGATGTGATATATTGTGCGAGGCAGATACTCAAGGTCATCAACAAAGAACTCCTTTGGGTATTCAGCGTCAGATGGCAGAGGCTTCATCATGCTCAACATCTTGCTCATGTTTGGTTCTGGCGTATGGAAGATGCTCTCCAGTGCATTGCGGTGGAGTTGACAATCAGGTTCATACAGCTCTCCGGGAGTTGGTAGGCCTGTAAGCTCAATGATGTCAAGAGCTTTGGCTTCATGATGAACATTTCCTGTCATCCACTCGAGTACCCATGTCTTTATATCCCTGTTGTAGCCGCGAATGTGGAGGGTAGCATAGAATTGAAGCAAAAGTTCCTCATTCCAATGTTCTTTATGCATCACAAAGTTGAGCGCGAGACCGGCATCACGAAGCAGATCAAGTGCTTCTTCTAAGCATGGTAGTCCAGCAATGGCTTCAAAGTCAAAGGCGCATATGAGGGAAAATGTGCCCTTGATCATCTGAGCAATTTGGAGTAATAGCTTCGCTGCGATAGCTCGAAACGATCGGATGATATTCTTGGCTTTGAGTAGGGTTCTTTGCCTTTGTCAAAGAAGGTGTTGTGGCTTTTGAAGCCATTTGCATTGAAGGACCTGTAGAGTTTGCGATGCACAGGAACCTTGGCGTCTTGGCTTTGGTTTCTAGACACGAGGCCTATGCTCAACATGATAATCAAACCGAGGACCAGAGGCGATGGCGAAGGGACGAACGAACCATCGGATAGTGGTTAGCTGACCATGATTGTATGCTTGCTCAATTGTATAGGGCCTTGGTGGCAGAACAGGAGCAGTGGCAACAACTGAGGCTTTAGGCTGCACAACAGACACTTGAGGAGCAGGTGCATCATTGGCTTCGGGCACATTGGTTGGTGCAGGCTCCACATTTACTTCAGCCATGATTACATAATTGGCTTCATTTGTGTTGGTGGTGGCAGCCTCAAGATTTTCAACCTCCACTTGATGAGCTGGAGGGTCGGGCACTGGCACGTTCACATCAGGAACAGCTTCTTCAGTATTGGGGGGAGTAGGTACACATACGTCTTCATGTCTTTCATCGGCTGATGCAGCCGGATTGTCTTCAGCAGCTTGGGCTTCAGACACGGAGACATTCACAGTCGGAGTGGCTTCTGGAAACACTTGACGTGCAATAGATGGGTGGTGCACTTCTCCTTCTGGAATGCTCGAAAGAGGACCTGAGGCCATGGTCCTTTGCGAAGCCTGCGTAATGCTGGCGACGCCTTCGGAGATGGAGTTGGCTGGGCCTCAAAGTCTTCTTGTTCTTCTTGCACAGGTGGTGTGACTTGTGGTTGTTGTTGGGGAGTACTTGGGGAGTCTTGTTGCTGTGGGTGATCAGCCCATGATGCATCCTGAGCAATTGGCATCAGAGGATGACCAATGCTGATGAGTTTGCTGTTCGTGAGAACAGGCGATGATACCAAGTTGTGTTCGATCTGAGGAAGAACTTCATCATCTTCAACATTGTCATTGTGACCAATGTCTTCAGCAGCGGTGGGATCAACTGCTGGAATGTCTTCAGCGTCATGAGCCTCTGTGGAAGCAGGCTCATGAACTATCATTCGTCGTTCTTGGTGTTCAGATGCAGGGCGAACCACTGAGATAGGTTCAACAACTAAGGGCTAGGTGGGAGCAGCCCGATTCTTCTTGGTTTTGCGCTTCTTCTTAGAGGGATCAGCATCAGAGGCTTCAGTATTTTCCTTTTTCTGGCTTCAGCCTCGGCAGCCCTCGTCTTCTTCTGTTCTGAAGCAGTTGACATGACCTTTGGCTTCGAGCCAGTCATGCTGCTTGGGAAGACTATGCGAGGTTCTTCCTGCCTTGAAGGTGCAGATTGGACGGTTGATAGCTTCTTATTCTTTGCAGGCATTCTGGGGTCAATGCCAGGACGACCAAGAGATTTGCGCTTCTCAGCCTCATTGTAGGCTAGCACACATTTGTCAGCCAGACTCTTCACTCACGAGAGCCTTGAGCTTCTTCGCGCTTCTTGAGAAAGACTTCTTTAAGCTCATGCAGCATGATCTTGAAGTTTCTGACATCTTGCACGCTGAGCTTTGCCACATGCTTCTTGAACTGAGTTTCTCATAATCAATCTTGTGCTTCATTTCAACGATGCGCTGAGCTAGAGCTAGCTCAGAAGCAATCGTGCCATTGAAGGAGATGCTGAAGCCAATGGGAAGCTGCAGATCTTCAAAGCTGAGATTTGGGGTGTCAAACCACTCATCAATGAAGTTATGGATGATTGCCACATCGAAGAGAGGCAAGTTATTGAAGATCTCTGCTTCTTCCTTGCTCTTGATCATTTGCTCAAGGGCATCATCTGCAAGATCTTCATCGCTGGACAGATCAGAATGGCAGCAGGAGTCAAGGTCTGACCAGTATGCTTGAAGATTTTCTTTTTCTTCTCAGTCCTCTTGGAGATACGTGAGAGATCTTGATCGCATAATCTTGTCTTCGGGAGGTGCGATGGCGATGGCCATGCGTGAAGCTTTTGGAGGAGCCGCTGAACTTGAAGCCTTAGCCTTCTTTAGCTTCTGCGGCTTTGGAGGAGGAGCTGGGGCTTCATCAATGTCAGCATCATTATCAGAATCATCTACTTTGGCACCTTGGACCAAGATGTAAGTGATGAGGCCATCAAGGTTGGAGAAGGGGCCGATGACATTGGGTTCTACATCACGTGAGCCGTTAGCACGGGGAGCAGAGGGACCAGGGTTGAAGTCTAATCCCAGTGACTTCTTGTTTTCCTTGGCTGATGCCTTTGCGTGCTAGAAGTTTCGCTTGAAGAGAGTATCGTCACGACACCAGAGCAATGATGATGGTCGGCATTCTCAGGCTGAGGTCCACGGACCATACAAGGATAGAAACCATGTGCAATAGCTTCAGCTCTGTTCTTGGGTTGAAGGCCTCGATAGAGAATATCACCCCAAGGACTTTTGATAGCGTTCTTCTCAGCGTATTCCTTGGTCACGAACTTGTATTTGAACCATTGTTCAGCCCAATATCGTCGAATCCATTGGATTTGTGTCTTGCACTGATGATAATTCTCTTCAGGATCTGTCTTGTAAAGTTCTGCGAGGTCATCAGGCAGATCTTTTGATGTTCCCCCTTGACGCTGTCTGCCACCCTTCCTTACTGATTTATCTGCAGCCATGAACTTCAAACTGAATGGCTTCAGTACGTTCAAGCGCTTCAAAGGCTTTCGTTTGCTGGATAAATAGGAACTGGCTTCGGGAGAGTTAATGTGATGCTGTAAGAATTCTACAAACGAATGCAGACTATGAGAACCAAGGGATACTCCCACGGACATGTACCTGTGACAGCATTAGAGATGCGAGGGAAGGGGAAGAGGTCATATGCATTCTCAGAAGATTTTGAAGATAAATCAGTTTGAAGACATTGACCTCATGATGCGAAGACATTCACTTATATGTTGAGAGTTGGCTCCAGATTTGTACGAATCCGTGAATAAGTACAAGTGAGGAATGAAACTAGATATGAAGTTTAATTGAATAGACTAGGCAGTATGAGATGCAGACAGAATAGATCTAACATTGTGTAGGCAGAAACAACTTTTGGTAAATGGGATGAATCTTTGAAGATCAAAAGGATGGTAAAAATAGAGTTATATTTACCACACGAAGAACTGCTAGATGGGATGAACAGGAGACCGAGCAGTTCAATCCACCGTGCCCTAACTTGGCGACGGAGGACACCTACGGCGACGGCGGAGAGGACGATGTCCGCGGCCGGCGTGAGGACGGCGTCGGAGAAGTCGCGGCAGCTAAGCGCTTTGTCGCCGGCGTCGTCGAGAGCTAGCGGTGGCGCTAGGGTTTTGACGAGGTGGAGAGGTGGAAGAAGGTTTTCTTTACCGCAAGGGACATGTATTTATAAGGAAGTGTGCGGCACAGCGCAATTATGCAGGTGCCCCTGGCGGTTCACATCTGAGGGGCACGTGGCAAGCATGCAACATACTCAAAGTTGTCCCACGTTCCCACGCCCACCAGGCATGTCGGATGGTTGTTCTGGCTTCTCCGGA
This sequence comes from Aegilops speltoides, assembly GCA_021437245.1. Taxonomy (NCBI): domain Eukaryota; kingdom Viridiplantae; phylum Streptophyta; class Magnoliopsida; order Poales; family Poaceae; genus Aegilops; species Aegilops speltoides. The sequence continues at coordinate 390,836,566 of CM038141.1, forward strand.
TTTAGAAAATAAGGATGGGTCATATAAAACAGACTTAATGTTTGTCTTTGTGTCTTCTACTGACTAGGATGCAGATAAGACATTCGACAGTTTCAATAGAATGCATATGATTTGGACAGATAGAGTTTGAGATAGAAAGCATAGAGAGATTAGGGTCCGATCACATTCACTTAGTTCAAAAGATTCAACTAGGAAGATATAGCTATAAGTGAATGCTGTAGAGGACAGAACACTAGTATATATATATCAGAAAGCAATCAAATCATCACAGTGAAGAAAATCATTAAGATAAATTGAAATTGAAGACAAACCAAATGCAAAGTCATTGCAAAAATAACGCCATGAGTGAAACACTTCAAACAGAGAAATTTGGTGGTGGCGTTACCCACCGTATAGGAAGTAGACCCAGACACGGTGCACAATTATCGTGGCACTCCAAAGTCAAATTCCATGTTAATGTATTCACACTCAGAATGTAAGTCTTCATTGATTGAAGATATACTTTACTTCGTGTGTTGCACATCTAAGTCATCAACATGCATAAGTGTTAGGATGTGTGCCTGATTACAGGACATTTGAGGATTCCAAGATATTTAGCTCACACCGTAACTTGCAAAACCTTTTCTCATCCAAGGGCTTTGTGAAGATATCTCGCGATTGCTCTTCGTGTTGACGTGAATGATGTCAATATCTTTCTTCATGACATGATCTCGAGAAAGTGATGGCGAATTTCAATGTGCTTTGTCTTCGAGTCTTTGATGGATTGTTGGCTATCTTGATGGCACTTTCGTTGTCGCAGAAGAGAGGTACTTGTTTCATTGATGCCATAGTCCTTGAGAGTTTGCTTCATCCATAGGATTTGGCGCAAAAGATCCAAAGAACAATGTATTCAGATTCAGCGCTTGAGAGTGATACACGCTACGCTTCTTTGAAGACCAACAGACAAGTGATCGACCCAGAAAGTGACATGTGCCTGATGTAGACTTGCGATCCACCTTGTCACTAGCATAATCAGCATCCGAGAATCCAACCAAATCAAATTTTGATCCCTTTGGATACCATAATCCGAGTGTTGGGGTGCAAGCCAAATATCGAAGAATTCGCTTCACAGCTAAGTGATGCAATTCCTTTGGTGCCGCTTGGAATCGAGCACACATGCAAACACTAAGCATAATATCTGGCCTAGATGCATATAGATAAAGTAAGGAACCAATCATGGAGCGGTATACCTTTTGATCGAACTCTTTACCATTGTCGTCAGGACAAAGATAGTGTTTGGCTGGCATGGGCGTCATGTAACCTTTGCAATCTTCCATTCCAAACTTCTTTAGACAATCTTTGAGGTATTTTTCTTGAGATATGAAGATGCCATTCCTTTGCTGACGAATTTGAAGACCAAGGAAGAATTTCAGCTCACCCATCATGGACATCTGATATTGCTCTTGCATCATGTATCCAAACTCATCACTATACTTCTGGTTGGTGCATCGAAGATAATGTCATCCACATATATTTGGCACACAAACGGTTCACCATCATATGTCTTCATGAAGAGTGTGGGATCGAGGGATCCAGGTTTGAAGCCTTTGCTCTTCAGGAAGTCTTTGATCGTATCATACCAAGCGCGAGGAGCTTGTTTGAGACCATACAGTGCTTTGTTTAGCTTGTACACCATATCAGGATGTTTTGGATCTTCAAAGCCAGGTGGTTGAGCGGCATATACTTCTTCTTCAATCTTGCCATTGAGAAATGCACTCTTCACATCCATTTGATATAGCAAGATGTTGTGGTGGTTAGCATAGGCTAGTAGTATGTGAATAGCTTCAAGCCTAGCTACAGGAGCAAACATTTCATCGAAGTCAATTCCTTCTACTTGCATATATCCTTGAGCCACAAGACGTGCTTTGTTCCTGATGACTTGACCATGCTCATCTTGCTTGTTTCGATATATCCATTTTGTTCCAATAATGTTATGCTTGCGAGGGTCAGGACGCTTGACAAGTTCCCAAACATTGTTCAGCTTGAACTGTTGAAGTTCCTCTTGCATAGCTTGTATCCATTCAGGTTCCATAAAGGCTTCAGCAACTTTCTTGGGTTCTGATATAGACACAAAAGAAAAGTGCCCACAGAAATTTGCTAACTGTGTTGCTCTTGAGTGAGTAAGTGGACCAGGTGCATTGATGCTATCAATTATCTTCTCAATTTGTACTTCATTTGCAACTCGAGGATGAACTGGATGAAGACTTTGCTCTTGCTGATCATTGTCATCATTGGGAGGATTTTCTTCAGTTTGAGCATTGTCTTCAGGTTCGTTAGGTGCAGAAATGATAAGTTCCTCTTCAGGCTATGTTTCAGAAGGCATGATTTCACCAGTTCCCATCATCTTGATAGATTCGCTGGGGGGATCTTCGTCTAGTGTACTTGGCAGGAGCTCTCTTTGTGAACCATTGGTTTCATCAAATCTCACATCCACAGTTTCAACGATTTTATAGATATAGAGGTTGAAGACTCTGTAAGAGTGTGAGTCCTTTCCGTAGCCAAGCATGAAGCCTTCGTGAGCTTTAGGTGCAAATTTTGACTTGTGATGGGGATCCTTGATCCAGCACCTAGCTCCAAATACTCTGAAGTAGCTTACATTTGGCTTCTTGCCAGTGAGGAGCTGATTGGATGTTTTGTTCAGAAGCTTATGGATGTAAACACGGTTGATGATGTGACATGCTGTATCACTAGCTTCAGGCCAGAACTTTCTTGGTGTCTTGTATTCGTCAAGCATTGTTCAAGCCATCTCAATGAGGGTTCTGTTCTTGCGCTCAACGATGCCATTTTGCTGAGGTGTGTATGGAGCAGAGAACCCATGAGTGATTCCCATTGTATCCAGATAAAGATCAAGTCCGGGGTTCTTGAATTCAGTGCCATTGTCACTTCTGATATTCTTGATCTTCACGCCATAATTGTTCATTGCTCGATTGGCGAAGCGTCTGAAGACATCTTGCACTTCAGTCTTATAGAGAATTATATGCACCCATGTGTATCTTGAGTAGTCATCAACAATGACGAAGCCATAGATACAAGCAGTTGTTGTGAGGGTTGAGTAGTGAGTAGGTCCAAATAAGTCCATGTGTAGCAGCTCGAAGGGTTGAGATGTCGTCATGATTGTCTTCGAGGGGTGCTTTGCCCTTGTCATCTTTCCAGCTTCGCAGGCACCACACAAATGATCCTTCTTGAACTTGACACCTTCGATGCCAATGACATGCTTCTTCTTGACGAGTGTGTGTAAGTTCCTCATACCAGCATGCCCCAGCGTCCGATGCCAGAGCCATCATTCAGAAGCTTTTGCGAGAAGACATACGGCAAGCTGTGGACCTGCTGAGAAATCTACCATGTATAGATCATCTTTCCGATACCCTTAAAAGACTAGAGACTTGTCAGATTCCATTAGTACAAGACAACGATATTTTCCGAATAGCACAATCATGTTAAACTCACAAAGCATTGAGACAGACATTAAGTTGAAACCAAGGGATTCAACAAGCATCACTTTATCCATGTGTTGATCCTTTGAGATTGCAACTCTACCTAGACCCAATACCTTGCTTTTACCAGTGTCAGCAAATGTGATGTGACTCTTGTCTGATGGACGTAAGGTTGAGTCCATGAGAAGACTTTGATCACCAGTCATATGATTTGTGCATCCGCTGCCCATAATCCATTCTGAAGCTTTTGGTGTCATACCCTACAGTGCAGTTAGGAGGATGGGCTTCACGAAGAGCGTTGTGAAGCATAAGCATTTGACGCACACAAGGATTATCACAGCTTAGATCAAGGTTAGGACACATAGTATGACTGGTAAGCGATTCAGATATGCAATATATAGTAGGATCATTTTATCATGCGTCCCTTAATGTGTTTTAGGTCCCCAGCAATAGCATTGGACGCCTTTGATTACAGGCTGGAGACCTTTCCCTGCAAGGAAGGTTAATTTTTCTTCACCACCCACATCTTCAGGGGTGGCTTAGAAGCAATGAGTCTAAGTGCAGCATCTAAGAATTTCGGCTTTGGAGCCCTAGAAAATAGCCTTGTAGGAGATGAATGATACTCATATGAATAAGCAGAAATGTTCTTAGTTCTATGAACATAGCGGTTTGAAGACACACGCTCATATTCATAAGTCTGAGTATGATTTCCCTGCAAAACATTGGCGTTAGGGTGACTCAGGTGAGTCTTGTATCTGTATGAAGCCTTTGGGCCATATGAAGCCATAGGTCTGGGGTTTGTCTTCTTCCTTGGTGGTGTCATGACGACATTCACAGGAAGATTCTCAACGCACTGCTTAGGTACCCAGATCTTCTTCATAGGTGGTCCATTCCTGCAGTTAGTACCAATATACCTGGCAAACACTTCACCATTCTGATTCTTGAACAGCTTATAGTTTGCATCAAAGGATTCATCAATGATGATAGGATTAGCACAGGTAAAGCCAGATAAGGTGGATGGATCTACTGAAGGTTCCTTTGCAGCAACCCATGTGGTTTTGGGGTACTACTCAGGCTTCCAGTAGGAGCCATCAACATTCATTTTCCTCTCGAACCCAACACCCTCTTTCCTAGGGTTTTGGTTCAGAATCTGCTTTTTGAGGACATCGCACGATTATCGATGTCCTTTCGCACTTTTATACATCCTGTTTCAAGCAATGTCTTCAACCTAGCATTTTCATCAGCAATAGTAGTGGTATCCTCCACATAGGGGTTAGTTACCACATCAGTAGTTGAAGACAATGCAACAGTAGCAGTAGTGGAACATTCGGCAACAGATGTAGCGTTATCACGCTCAATGCATTTTAGACATGGTGGTTCAAATCCATCCTGAGCGAGACTGATCTGTTGAGCGCGAAGTGACTCATTCTGTTTTTGAAGATCTTCATGAGCCGCTCTCAATTTCTCAAGCTCTTGCTTCCTTTGAAGATAATCATAGGAGAGCTTTTCATAAGTGGTTGAGAGCGTTTCATGACGACTTTCAAGTTCTTGGTACTTCGCATGAAGATTTTTTATATCTTCAACTAAGGACTGTGAACGTGTCATTTCCGCGTCCAATAAGTCATCGCTTTTGTCTAACAGTTTTTGAGTATGTTCCATAGCCTTTTGATGTTCAGTTGCAATTTTAGCAAGTGTTTTGTAGCTGGGTTTGGATTCACAATCAGAGTCATCTTCACTTGATGTTTGAAAGTAAGCATCACATGATTTTACCTTGGCACCACGTGCCATGAAGCAGTAGGTGGGAGTAGGATCGTCTTCGTTATCAGCTTCAACGTTGGTGTGGAAGTCATTGTCTTCAGTGTTGAAGATGGACTTGGCAACATAGGCTGTGGCTAGAGCCAGACTTGCAACGCCAGGGTCGGACTCCTCTCCAGACTCCACCTCCGCCTCCTCAGAAGCAGACTCCTCCTCTGAATCCATTTCCTTGCCAACAAAGGCACGAGCCTTGCCAGATGAGCTCTTCTTGTGTGATGAAGACTTGGAAGAAGACTTAGAAGAAGACTTTGAGGATTTCTTCTTCTTCTTGTCATCAGAATCATATTCCTCGCTCTTCTTCTTCTTCTTCTCATTGTCCCACTGTGGACACTCAGATATGTAGTGACCAGGTTTCTTGCACTTGTGACAGGTTCTCTTCTTGTGGTCATGGGTGGAAGCTTCATCATTCCTTGAGCTGGATCGTGAAGACTTTCTGAAGCCTTTCTTCTTGGTGAATTTCTGGAACTTCTTCACAAGCATAGCAAGTTCCTTTCCAATATCTTGAGGATCATCGTAATCTGTAGTCGATTCTTCTTGGATGAGGAAACAACTTTTGCCTTCAATGCGCGAAGTTCGGCCATAGTTGGGACCATAGATATCTCTTTTCTCGTAAAGTGGAACTCATGTGTGTTGAGCCTCTCAAGTATATCGACCGGTCGAGTGTCTTGAAGTCGGGGCGTTCTTGTATCATGAGGGCAAGGGTGTCAAAGGAGCTGTCAATGATCTCAAGAGTGTCTTGACGATTTCATGCTTGGTAATCTCGATTCTTGAGAGCTTGAAGCTCATTTGTGATGTCGATGAGGCGATCGAACGTGAGCTGGACATTTTCATTGTCGTTTCTCTTGAAGCGGTTGAAGAGGTTGCGAAGAACACTGATCCTTTGATCTCTCTGGGTTGAGACGCCTTCGTTAACCTTGGATAGCCAGTCCCATACCAGCTTCGACGTTTCCAGAGCACTCACACGGCCATTGTCGGTGTCAAAACCGACGGATCTCGGGTAGGGGGTCCCGAACTATGCGTCTTAGGATCAATGGTAACAGGAGACAAGGGACACGATGTTTTACCCAGGTTTGGGCCCTCTTGATGGAGGTAAAACCCTACGTCCTGCTTGATTGATATTGATGATATGGGTAGTACAAGAGTTGATCTACCATGAGATCAGAGAGGCTAAACCCTAGAAGCTAGCCTATGGTATGATTGTTGTATATCTTTATCGACTAGCCTGGCCTTGGTTTATATAATGCACCGGAGGCCTAGGATAACAAGAGTCCTAGCCGAATACGCCGGTGGGGGAGGAGTCCTTGTCTTGATCGCCAAGTCTTGTAGAATCTTCCTTGTATCGCGCACCGTCCGGACTGGCCCATGAGTATCTGGCCGTGGGGTCCTCGGCCCAATCTAATAGATCGGGAGATGACGTGGTGAGTACCCCCTAGTCCAGGACACCGTCAGTAGCCCCCTAAACCGGTCTTCAAGTTAGGGACGCTCCTCGATTCTTCTGAACTGTTCTTCATCTTCGGTTGTCGGTCTTGAAAACTGGTTCAACGAATCTTCTTTATCTTCGATCTTGAGGACCGCCGAAATGCATTCGACGAGTTTATATGTCGGGTATCCGAGGAGCCCCTTTAAGTTTCCGACCTTTATCAATGTCTTGCTATTTTGATGCCACACCTCGGGTTTGAAGTTGTTCCCGGGCGGCAGCGTCCTCTTGCGTCCGAGCTCTAACGCCGGACTCCATCGAGGTATCTTTTGCAGCCGAGCACCAACGCCGGACCGCTTCCCAGTTATAACGCCGGAACGTATCCGAGCTCCAACGCCGGATTATGTATCCGAGCTCCAACACTGGACTATGTATCCGAGCTCCAACGCCGGACTGTATCCGTGGTGTCGTAAATCACCTTGGTTCAAAGAAGTTTGAAGGAGTTTAGCCGAGCTTAATGCCGGAAATGCCCTCTATGGAGCCAGCCACTAGCGCCCGAGCTTTATGCCGGACTGCTTCTGAGGTGGTGCACCACCCCGACTGTGGGCGGATTTTTTGTCAATATTTTTTATTATTGCAATTTATTCTCTGCCGAGATATATAGCCAGTAGCCCTCAAGGTGTTGTTCGGTCTAAAACCCGAAATGCACCTGAAGGATGATGTAAGAACGCTGATCCCAGTAGCCGCTGAGACTCAGGTTGATTTGCAAAATCAGTCTGAGGATCAAGTCCTAGCTCGGTAGAATACTTCGGGACACAAAAAGCGGCGTTCTCAGTCCTCGACACTCAGGTTGGGTGCGGCCGACCAACCTGAGGATCAAAATCTCCTCGGAAACTCATTGCACTTAAAATTTTCGCATAGAGCAGCAATGCAAGAGTCCCCGAGACACCGGTCGGGTGGCAACACCAGATCAGGGGATCAATGTGCCCCTTTAATATTTGTAAATAATAAGCCCGAAGCCCAGTAGCCCCCGAGCCTTAATGCGGGCACGGGTGGCCGAATTAAGGATCGATATCCATAGTAAAATCACAAATTATGTGTAATGACTCTATGTATCCAAGTACTTTATGTCATTAATGCTCGGATCCGCATTGTACAAAACTTTGTTGACCGACCATCGGCTTCAACCTCCTCGGGCAGTAGCCGAGGAGTGCGTGTCCTACTTTATAAAGCCTTTATGAGGGCAAAGTTTTACGACAAACAAAGCAATCTGGCCATACGGTTTTATAAACAAAGGTATGCAGAGAGATATTTTATATTACTGTTTAACAGAAGAAATGTCTTCCAAAGAAAATAGTCCCGCTATCGGTTCCTTTCTTTGGGTTGTCATGCTAAGCATGATCATAAAACCTCAGCTCCAATGTAAGAGCAAAATATCGAGGATTTAGTTTGGGAGGCTAGTTAATAGCCCCCGGTAGTGTTCAACGACAGTCGAGGTCAAGCCGTAAACACTTCGGCCAATGTTATGAACGGCCTGTTATTTAACATAGTTATCGGATCGCTGACCAGTTTACGCTTATTGTGACAGTCAGTTTTCGGCTTTCTCCACTGAGGTGCTTAACCATGTGAGCTGGAAGCACAATCGCAGTGGTTCTCCCTTTGCACGCCTAGCCGAACAAAACGGAACATAGGAAGCAAGTGCGGGAGCCGGGCAACCCAACTATTGACCGAAGACACAATTCGAAACCGATTCATATATAGCAATATCCGAGAATATTTTGCGAAATCCTAAAGGTGTTCGGCGTTGCCTCGCGAGACTAATGCCGGAAAAGCACAAATAGTTTAAAAGTGCCAAAAAGCTTGGAAAACCAAGAAACGTCAGTGAAAACATGACGTCCGAACAATATCAAGTGTTCGGTGCCAATCCAAAAATTGGTCTTAGAAAAAAGAAGTGCTTCTGTCGTGCTTTAACATGATACATCCCATCTCAAGACTTCGAGCGGGTCAGCCTACGGCTTCAACCTCCTATCCCGAGGGCGGAGTATTTCTCATCAGGCCAGTTTAGCAAACTAAACTCTAGCGGCTTTGAGAGAGAAATTAGGCTCCCCGGCCAGTGACCGCACACTCGTGTCGAAAAAGGGAGTGATAAATAATAATAAAACTTTGCAACGACTAAGAAGAAAAACACTTAGTATAAAACGGCTCAAGTAAACATAAGGGCCCCCAAGTGACTTGGGTAAAAGTTGACTATATAATGTAAGGTGACATGTAGAATGCCTTCTAGCCGGATTGTAGATCGTTTGTCGTGGCGGACCTTTTCGCTTCAACCTCTGGACCCAATAGTCCGGAGTGTGTCCGAATACCCTCGCGGTTATAAAAACCGGGGCATGCGTGGAGACCAGGCGTAGGGGTCATTAGTGCTTTATCAGACAAGTGCCCAACTAGTTATGTTATATTACATGGTTAGTAAGAAACATCTTCCAGGGAGAATAGTTCCGTTAGGGGTTCCTTTCCCTGGGAGGCATGCCCTAAAGTGCATGTCCGGACTGTGAAAAGAGCAGAAAAACATCTGGGGGTAGGTAAATAAATAGGTAAGAAATCATCTTTTAGTTCACCGACCGAGTATTCCCTTAAGAATGCTAGCTTTCGGCTTCACCCAGTCTGAGGTACACATCTGGCTGACCCGGCACTAACAATCGCAGAGGTGCTCCCTTTACCACCTAGCCGAACAATCGGGAACGTAGGGGTAAGCACAGGAGCCAGGCAACCCAGCTTGGCCAAAACTTAAGTCATATCGATGCATATAATGGTGAATAAAAGGTACATGCGGAAGTGTGACACATGTGTTGGGCATAAAGCCCGTATTAATAAGCTTCTGTTAAAGAAGCCCCCAGGTATAATGAGCGCGGATAGCGCGTCAAGTGTGTGCAAACAAAGTTTGGACAAGGAAAATTTTACAAGCCACTTTTTCCAAAAAGTATAATGCTTGGTCGAACCGAACACAAGTTAAAATTTAAAACTTTGAGCATGAAGACAACTTAGCTGGTTAATGTGTTCGGTATTGACGACGTGGTCCGAGCTTGATGCGGACAAGGTTCCGTCCCCAAGCCGGTCCCAAGGTGGCGGAGGAAAGAGCTCGGCATTCAAGTGGTGACATAGCTCGGTAAATGCGAGAACAGAGTGATGCGAAGTCCCGACATGGGGTAATGAAGTGTTGACGAAGCCCCGTCCAGCCGAGGTGGCGCCAAAGGATATTGTCCGGCTGGATCATTTTCCGCACAAAAAATAGTGCAAACCGGAGATAATAGTGATAATAATAATTAAAAAAAATTGTTGCATAATGAATAATTTATGCAAAGTGAGTAATAAAAGAAATATGGCCTGGCGCCGAGGTCGATGTCGATCACGCAGGCGTCGGCGTGATGTGGTAAAGGCGTGGCAAAGCCTGAATTCACAGTCGGTCCGTGCTCGATCGCGCGCGCTTTGGACTATGTACGTAAACCGACGAACCATGATGCGACCGTCGTTAATGCAGCCACCATTTGATAGTCCTGTGAACATATGATGGACAAACCAGAGTAATAATTCCTTGGGAAAGATGAACCCAAACAAACAAAAAATATTAGGATTAATAGCACCTGGTTTATTTGTTGTAGCAATCCGAAGGAGGATGATGCTGGCAAAGGTTGGCTTGCCGAGGCAAAGCCCTCGGTCCAGCTAATTGTGACAAAGCTGGTCGGCTGGTGACGCCGAAGTGTCAAGAGTAGGTTGATGAAGAGATGATGAATCCTCCGGTCCAGCCGAGATGTCGAAGTAGTTCGACGTGATGGACACCGGCTTGAAGGAGCAACCGTGCGGCCCTGCCGATGCAGGTCGTGACGTGGTCGATGCCGGCTTGATGAAGCGACCGTGCGGCGATGCCGATATTCCCGCTCCGTGTAATCCGTGGGGCGGCGATGTTGATGATGATTTGTTCTTCGCGGTGCCGGACTCTTGTTCGGCTTGCCGAGATGATGATCCGAAGAAGTTGAGCTCGGCTCAACAAAGTGACGACGTGTCTAGCGCAGGTCGGCAGCCGTGGAACAATATTGCCGGACTGGTTTGACACCAGCAATGATGTTGAAGATCATGTTCAAAAGATCTTAAGGTTAGTGGGATGTGTTTGGGAACAATACACAATATCCCATACAAAACTTCCTTCAAAAAAGATGTCCGAAATCCCGTTCATAAAAAAGATGAATTCGGGTCGGATTCGTTCTCGCGCAGAAAACAGATCCGAAAAGTGATGCACTAATCGGAAGGTTCCCGGAGTTCTGACGGTCGGATCGAGCTGAAATTTGGAGGGGTGGTAGATATAGGAATTCCGCAGCCGATCAACGGTTGGATCTTCCAAAGGACGTCCGAGCTAGAAGCTGGACACCACGTCCTAAACTCGTCTAGATTCCCGTCAAGATTTGACAGGGCTCCGGTATATCGTGGATTGCGAGAGATTCCTCCATCGGAACTCGACGAAATTTTCAGGGTTGTTGTAGACTCAATTCCGCACAATTCCACCAAGGCGATCGTCAAAGCGATACTCGAGGAGGTGGTGGCAGCAGATACGAGTTCGCTGTCCAGAAAATCAGCACGGTCGCTTGAGGGCAATGTTGACGTTGAGCCCCCGAGCTCCATGGATGATTCCTCCGTGATCTTGATAGAGATCGGAGTTGATGTTTGATGAAGGCCCTCATCCGAACATAGTGATCCGAATACGGGGCGCAATTCTTGGTCGAACCAAGGTGACCAGTCGAGCTGGTGACGAAGGTGCCGAAGTCGCAGTTGATCTGCAGGCGAGCCATCAATCCTTTTGTCGATCACACAGCGGAACTCTCAATGAAAGCACTAATGTCGGTGTCAAAACCGACGGATCTCGGGTAGGGGGTCCCGAACTGTGCGTCTTAGGATCAATGGTAACAGGAGACAAGGGACACGATGTTTTACACAGGTTTGGGCCCTCTTGATGGAGGTAAAACCCTACGTCCTGCTTGATTGATATTGATGATATGGGTAGTACAAGAGTTGATCTACCATGAGATCAGAGAGGCTAAACCCTAGAAGCTAGCCTATGGTATGATTGTTGTATATCTTTATCGACTAGCCTGGCCTTGGTTTATATAATGCACCGGAGGCCTAGGATAACAAGAGTCCTAGCCGAATACCGCCGGTGGGGAGGAGTCCTTGTCTTGATCGCCAAGTCTTGTAGAATCTTCCTTGTATGCGGCACCTGTCCGGACTGGCCCATGAGTATACGGCCGTGGGGGTCCTCGGCCCAATCTAATAGATCGGGAGATGACGTGGTGAGTACCCCCTAGTCCAGGACACCGTCAGCCATACTGTCCTTTGGTCAGATGACCACAAATAATGTTCTTGGCAGTAGAGTCCAGTTGTATGAACTTCTTGACATCAGCAGGGGTGACACCTTCACCAGTTTTGGGAACGCCGTTCTTGACGACATACCAGAGGTCGACATCAATGAATTCAAGATGCATACGCATCTTATTCTTCCAGTAGGGATATTCAGTTCCATCGAACACGGGGCAAGCAGCGGAGACTTTGATTATCCCTGCAGTCAACATAGCTAAAACTCCAGGTGGTTAAACCGAATCACACAGAACAAGGGAGTACCTTGCTCTGATACCAATTTAAAGTGCTAGTTATCGACTAGAGGGGGGTGAATAGGCGATTTTTATGAAAGTATTCAAAACATGGAAGTTTTGAAGACAAACAATAGAAATGACCTAATTGATATGCAGCGGAAGATAAACTACAACAAGAAAACCATAGTCAAGTATGCAATGATGTGAAAGTACAGGACTAATAGTAGCTAAGTAGTAAGGATCAGGATGGAAGATAGTATGAAGCCAATCAACGATAGTAGTCAAGCAATGAAGTCAAACAGGTACGACAGATAGGCAATGACTTCACGAAGACAAACTCTAAGTAAAGGAAGGGAGAGGATAGAACCAGTCACTTATTGAAGACACGGAATTTGTTGGACCAGTTCCAGTTGTTGTGACAACTGTACGTCTGGTTAGGGAGGCTGAGATTCAACTCAGAAGACCGCGTCTTCACCTTATTCCCCTTGAGCTAAGGACACACAGTCCTCGCCCAATCACTCTGGTAAGTCTTCATCGTAGACTTCCGAACCTTCACAGACTTCGTTCACCGGCAATCCACAATGAATCTTGGATGCTCAGGACGCGACGCCTAACCGGCTGGAGGATTCACAGTCCTCAAGTGTAATAAGTCTTCAGGTCACACAGACAGAAAGACTTTAGTGATGCCTAACACTCTTTGGCTCTGGGTGTTTGGGCTTGGTCCTCGCAAGGATTTCTCTCTCAAAGGCTTGAGGTGGGTTGCTCTCAAACGACAAAAATCGCAAGACTAACTCTCGAGCAGCCACCAATTTATGGTGTAGGGGTGGGCTATTTATAGCCATTGGGCAACCCGACCTGATATGTCCGAAATGACCCTGGGTCACCAAGGAACTGACATGTGTTCCAACGGTCAGATTTCAAACACACACGGCAACTTTACTTGGGCTACAAGCAAAACTGACTCATCCAGCTCTGGATAAGATTTGCTCTCATTGTCTTCGCCGAAGACATAGGCTTTGGGTTGAGCATCACTTGATCATTCGACTTTGTTCACTTGGACCCCACTTAACGATGACGGTGGTTCCTATGACTCAACAAAGAAGAAAAGGAAACAATGAAACAACACGATCTTCAAGGCCCCATAGTCTTCACTCAATGTCTTCTCATGTCATAGTCTTTAATATGAATATCTTCACATACCACCATTGTCGTCAATGTCTTCATACATTTTTAGGGGTCATCTCCGGTAGGTAAACCGAATCAATGAGGGACACTACCTGCGTTATCCTGCAATTCTCACAAACGCATTAGTCCCTCAACCAACTTTGTCATTAATACTCCAAAACCAACTAGGGGTGGCACTAGATGCACTTACAATTAGTAACTCGAAATAGGAGTTGCAGAATAAATAGAGACTAGTTAAGGGTGAGGTGACGATGTGTATGTTGGAAGTGTTTCCAAGATTGATATGATCACCATTGCATACTCCCTCTACCTTTGGGATTAGTGTTGAGCCTAAATTATTTGGTGTTTGCGTTGGGCATGAACAAGATTAGATCGTGTTTATTGAAATATGGTTATTCATTTAAGTCAGAGAATAATTGTTGTTTTGTTTACATGAATAAAACCTTCTATGGTCATACACCCAATGTGAATGGTTTATTGAATCTCGATCATAATGATACATATATTCATAATATTGATGCCAAAAGATGCAAAGTTGATAATAATAATAGTGCAACATACTTGTGGCACTGTCGTTTAGGTCATATTGGTGTAAAGCGCATGAAGAAACTCCATGCATATGGACTTTTGGAATCACTTGATTATGAATCATTTGATACTTGTGAACCATGCCTCATCGGCAAGATGACTAAAACTCCATTCTCCATAACAATGGAGCAATCTAATGACTTATTGGAAATAATACATACCGATCTATGCGGTCCGATGAGTGTTGAGGCACACAACGAGTATCGTTATTTTCTGACCTTCACAAGTGAAGCGGAGAATCATCGTAACAAGAAAATAAATTTTTCGACGATCTCATCTCGGAGGCGAATATTTGAGTTACGAGTTTGGCCTTCATTTAAAACAATGTGAAATTGTTTCACAACTCACGCCACCTGGAACAGCATAGCGTAATGGTGTGTTCGAATGATGTAACCGTACGTTATTAGATATGGTGCATTCTATGATGTCTCTTACCGATTTACCACTATCATTTTGGGGTTATGCATTAGAGATAGTCGCATTCACGTTAAATAGGGCACCGTATAAATCAGTTGAGACGACACCGTATGAACTGTGGTTTGGCAAGAAACCTATTTGTCGTTTCTTAAAGTTTGGGGATGCGACGTTTATGTCAAAAGGTTTCATCCTGATAAGCTCAAACCTAAATCGGAGAAGTGCGTCTTCATATGATACCCTAAGGAAACTATTGTGTACACCTTCTACCATAGATCCAAAGGCAAGATCTTTGTTGCTAAGAATGTGTCCTTTCTAGAGAAGGAGTTTCTCTAGAAAGAAGTGAGTGGGAGGAAAGTAGAACTTGATGAGGTAATTGTACCTTCTCTCGAATTGGAAAATAGCACATTAGAGAAAACCGTTCCCGTGATGCCTACACCAACTAGAGAGGAAGCTAATGATGATGATCATGAAACTTCAAATCAAGTTACTACTGAACTTCGTAGGTCAACCAGAATATGATCTGCACCAGAGAGGTATGGTAATCCTGTCCTAGAAGTCATGTTATTATACCAAGGCAAACCTACGAACTATGAAGAAGCTATGATGAGCCCAAATTCTGACGGATGGCTTGAAGCCATGAAATCTAAGATAGGATCCATGTATGAGAACAAAGTGTGGACTTTGGTGGACTTGCCCGATGATCAGCAAGCCATAGAGAATAAATGGATCTTCAAGAAGAAGACTGACGTTGATGGTAATGTTACTATCTACAAAGCTTGACTTGTCGCGAAAGGTTTTCAACAAGTTCAAGGAGTTGACTATGATGAGACTTTCTCACCCGTAGCGATGCTTAAGTCTATCCAAATCATGTTAGCAATTGCCGTATTTTATAACTAAGAAATCTGGCAAATGGACGTCAAAACTACATTCCTTAATGGATTTCTTCAAGAAGAGTTGTATATGATGCAACCAGAAGGTTTTGTCGATCCTAAAGGTGCTAACAAAGTGTGCAAGCTCCAGCGATCCATCTATGGACTGGTGCAAGCATCTCGGAGGTGGAATATGCGCTTTGATGAGGTGATCAAAGCATATGGTTTTATACAGACTTACGGTGAAGCCTGCGTTTACAAGAAAGTGAGTGGGAGCTCTGTAGCATTTCTGATATTATATGTGGATGACATATTGTTGATTGGAAATGATATAGAATTTCTGGATAACATAAAAGGATACTCGAATAAGAATTTTTCAGTGAAAGACCTCAGTGAAGCTACTTACATATTGGGCATCAAGATCTATAGGGATAGATCGAGACACTTAATAGGACTTTCACAAAGCACATACCTTGGCAAAGTTTTGAAGAAGTTCAAAATAGATCAGTCTAAGAAAGGGTTATCACCTATGTTGCAAGGTGTGAAGTTGAGTAAGACTCAAAGCCTGACCACGGCAGAAGATAGAGAGAGAATGAAAGTCATTCCCTATGCCTCAGCCATAGGTTCTATAAAGTATGCCATGTTGTGTACCAGACCTATTGTGTACCTTGCCATGAGTTTGGCAAGGGGGTACAATAGTGATCCAGGAGTAGATCACTGGACAGCGGTCAAAATTATCCTTAGTTACCTAAGAGGACTAAGGAAATATTTCACGATTATGGAGGTGATAAAGAGTTCGTCGTAAAGGGTTACGTCGATGCAAGCTTTAACACCGATTTGGATGACTTAAGTCTCAATCTGGATACGTATTGAAAGTCGGACCAATTAGCTAGATTAGCACCATGCAAAGCATTGTAGACATAGAAATTTTCAAAATACATACGAATCTGAATGCGCCAAACCCGTTGACTAAACCTCTCTCACAAGCAAAACATGATCACACCTTATTACTCTTTGGGTATTAATCACATGGCGATGTGAACTAGATTATTGACTCTAATAAACTCTTTGGGTGTTAGTCCATGTTGATGTGAACTATGGGTGTTAATCACATGGCGATGTGAACTAGATTATTGACTCTAGTGCAAGTGGGAGACTGATGGAAATATGCCCTAGAGGCAATAATAAAATGGTTATTATTATATCTCCTTAATCATGATAAAGGTTTATTGTTCATGCTTGAACTGTATTGACCAGAAACTTAAATACATGTGTGGATACATAAACAAATACCGTGTCCCTAGTGAGCCTCTACTAGACTAGCTCGTTGATCAAAAGATGGTTAAGGTTCCCTAACCATAGACATGAGTTGTCATTTGATAACGGGATCACGTCATTAGGAGAATGATGTGATGGACAAGACCCATCCGTTAGCTTAGCATATGATCGTTCAGTTTATTGCTACTCCTTTCTTGAATGTCAAATACATGTTCCTTCGACCATAAGATCATGCAACTCCTGAATACCGAGGAATATCTTGTGTGCTATCAAACGTCACAATGTAACTGGGTGATCATAAAGATGCTCTATAGGTATCTTCGAAGGTGTTTGTTGAGTTGGCATGGATCGAGATTGGGATTTGTCACTCCGAGTATCGGAGAGGTATCTCTAGGCCCTCTCGGTAATACACATCATAAGAAGCCTCGCAAGCAAATGACTAAGGAGTTAGTTACAAGATGATGTATTATGGAACAAGTAAAGGGACTTGCTGGTAACGAGATTGAACTAGGTATAGAGGTATCGACGATCGAATCTCGGGCAAGTAACATACCGACAGACAAAGGGAATTATGTATGTTGTCATAACGGTTTGACCGATAAAGATCTTTGTAGAATATGTAGGAACCAATATGGGCATCCAGGTTACGCTATTGGTTATTGACCGGAGAGGTGTCTCGGTCTTGTCTACATAGTTCTCGAACCCATAGGGTCCGCACGATTAACGTTCGTTAACGATATAGTGTTATATGAGTTATATGATTTGGTGAGCGAATGTTATTAGGAGTCTCGGATGAGATCACGGACATGACAAGGAGCTCCAAAATGGTCTGGAGATAAAGACTGATATATAGGACGATGATATTTGCACACCGAAAGAATTTAGGGGGCACCAGATAGTCATCAGATCACCGGAAGGGGTTCCGGGAAGCCCCGGGAGGCTATATGGGCTTAATGGGCCAAAGGGGGGAACACACCAGCCCACAAGGGGCTGGTGCACCCCTCTCCCTAGTGGACAGCCCTAGGGGAAGGAAAGGGGGAGGGTTGGCCCCTCCTGCCTTTCCCTCCTCATGAGAGAAAGGAAAGGGGGGCGCCGTCTCCCTCTGCCTTCCTCCCGCGCACAAATAAGGAAGGGGGGCACAGCTAGGCAGTAGCTCAAGGAGGATTCGGCCTCCTTGGCTGCTTCCTCCTCCCCCTACCTATATATATGTGGGAGGGGGCGCCACACATAAACCACGACAATCTCTTAGCCGTGTGCGGCGCCCCTTTCCACAGTTTCGTCCCTCGGTCATATTTTCGTAGTGCTTAGGTGAAGCCCTATGGAGATAGCATCACCACCACCGTCACCAAGCTGTCGTGCTGCCGAAACTCATCCACTACTTCGCCGTCTTGCTAGATCAAGAAGGCGAGGACGTCCTTGAGCTGAACGTGTGTTGAACGCGGAGGTTCCGTACGTTCGGTACTTGATCGGTTGGATCGCGAAAAAGTTCGACTACGTCAACCGCGTTACTAAACGCTTCCGCTTACGGTCTACAAGGGTACGTAGACACAGTCTCCCCATCGTTGCTATGCATCTCCATGGATAGATCTTGCGTGCGCGTAGAATTTTTTTCTTTTCCATGCAATGTCCCTCAACAAGATATTCGCTCTGATATTGCTTGTAATGAGTAATGAGTGCAAAGGATTCCACAAAATACTCTCTTTGATAGTTTTTCCATAGGAAATGGGCTAAAAATGAAGAAATCATGTGGGGGGAAGGAAAGGAAGGAAAATGGAGAAGAAATAAGTCACTAGGAGGAGTTGGAAGGCCACCAAAGTCAAAGACGGTGTTCCATGCAACCGCACACGCTCGCATGAGCGGTCATTTGGCGTGGAAACCGAGGAAGGTCTTCCACCTGAACAACTTTTATTAAGGAGACCCCGTCGAAATGTCAATAGAATGAGAGGAGGGGGAGTACCAAGCATAGCCAGAACTTGTTCATCATCTTCATCCACAAACCCTAGCCACCGCCATTTTCACCTCCATAGCAATCTCCACCACCATAGTGTTCTCTCATCTAGTTCATACTTGTAATTGTGCATCGCACGAGGCATTCTTTGTACGACATATTGCAATCAATCAATCCCAAGATCTGTTCTTCAATGATTTCTTCTCGCGATGTGATCTCCATGTGTGAGCAGCTTGGTAAGGTATGGGGTGAGGCATGAGCCTTGCAACCCCAAGTATTTGGTGAAGGGATCAATGAAAGTCTTTGACACAATATCTCGTATGTGTGAAATAAAATCATTTCGTGAAGTATCTCTTGTCTTGTCCGCGATCTTCATCCCTGCAGGTACCTAGGATCATGGAGATTGAGCACCAGTGAGGCTAGGAGCAAGCGGACCGTGAAGTGTTATACCGAACACCAGTGACAGTAAGGTTTAGTAGGGTAACATGGATCATAACCTTGGGGATTCATGAGGTGTAGTCATTAAAGGCCCAATGCTTTTGTCTGATACTACTATCTTAATTATCAGGGTAACCCCACGAGACAGATAGGGCCTTCAGTAGGACAACTAATTCTTGATGCAAGACTCGTGCCGGTCAAGATGTTATTTGGACATATCCCTCACTCTGATACATAGCAAGCACCTCTTGATGGGTGACATCCCGAGCACAAACTAATATCATTTTTTATCCCAACACCAATACATGGTTGTAAGCATTAAGACCTCATCCCCGTACCTTCTCTTTGGTGTTTGAATCACAAGTTGCTTGTTAATCCGGTCAAAAGCTGGATTTGACACTTCTGCAAAAGATTGCTAGAGACCATCGCTTCAAGGGAGTCTTCCTCTCGTGGGTTCACGACCGAGGGCAATACCGGATCAATAAAAAGGAGATGTCAATAGACATGAATGAAACCCCTTTGTTCAATGACCGGGAGCGGAACTGTGGACGTCCATATCAAGTCCTATGAGTACAGAAATGACATCGAGTGAACCTTTGGTTTTCATTTGATGTTCCCTTTGCTCCCCGATACTTTACAAAACCTGAGGTGAGATGTCTCAGTATCCTATTGATTCGTACACATGCTCACTATACCGGTCTCCTCGTTGCCAGTTTTGTTCTTCTTTCTCATTGACATGTTCCATCATTCCCGTGACGTAGCCACATGTGTCTAACCATACGATGATGGATGTTGATACACCTAGAGGGCCCTAAGAATATCTCTCCGTCAATGTAGGAGCAAAATTCTAGTCTCGAGCTATCGAGTCCCTTGTCAAACTTTCTGACAAACCTGTAAGTTGTCGTTATGATAACCGTGCTACAAATGATGTCTGAGAAACACTAAAGCTCATCATATGGTAAGAAGTGACTATGATACTCTCATGTTCTAAGAAACTAAAACACACATTAACACTCCATGCTATAACAATTGACTTGTGATGATATCATCTCAAAGTATAGCAAACAAGTTTGGGTCGATTCAATATTATTGTTCTTCTAACGTCATACTCTCAATGCTGTTTCAGGACTATCATCATACTTAACGATATCCTAAGATCCGAAAAACATGATCGCTAACAACACTTGAGCCAGTCCTAGAGGCAAGACTGGGAATCTTATTTTATTGTTTCTTGCTGTACAGGCGCATATGAGTTTTCTACTGAATCAAATATTCCAGGATTCGCAGTTACAACATAGAATATAAATCTTAATTATGAACATGGAAATGTAATAATACAATATTATTGCCTCTAGGACATACTTCCAATAGAAACTCGCCAAACGCCTCAGCATGCTGAATCCGGCAGTCGAAGGCGCCACATCTCCCTTGTTTTCCTCCCTCCTCCTCCAGATCCGTGTCCTGCACCTGGTGCTCCGTGTCCTACTCCGACAAGTACGGAGGCAAGTCACTGCAATCCGATCTTCGCGCTGGACTCGAATCTCCTCAAGGAGCTATAATCGGCACTCTGGTATGCGAGCATTGCATAAGTGGTGATCTGCTCCCGGGCCATTGCTACAGGAGGACAGTGAGCTCCGAGCTACAAGCGGATTAGGAGTGGTGGCACGAAGGGAATGGGATGGTGGCTATAGTTGGATTTGGCCCCTCGGGTAGCGCGCTAGAGCGGCGTTCTTACCAGACCGATGGGTTTCGACGGGTATACACATGGGTCCTGCACGTTAGTCTGACATAGCGGACGCGCCCAGGCGCATCTGGGTCTCCTCATATCAGTCCGGGATATGGGTCGGATATGAGAGGTCGGTCAGCCCGAACATATATGCCCCGTATGAGGGGTGCGGTTGGGCCAAGATTTACTGAGCGGTTATTGGCGTATAGAGGGTGTTTGAGGCGCCCAACTGTAAATGCTCTTAGAGCATCTCCAACAGTTTCAGCATTCATGAAAAACATTTGAGGGGGAGTTGGCCTAAAAATGTGCTCCAATAAATACCACTTTTACAGAGTGTCTTGTATAGGAATGGTTGGAGATGCTCTTATGTCATAATGTGTTCTCTGGTTATATTTCACTTGAGCTAACATAACAAGTAAATCTCTAGTTCTTGGACCTTGAAAATAATATGTCTAGACCTAAACCTGGTGGTTTGGCCAACTTAAAAGAATGGCTCAATATAACAAAATAAGATCTGATAACCCCTTGGAGAGCCATTTTGGAAATAGAGTAGTGGATTACACTGATCACGGCGAAGCAATAAGATTTGATGACGATGACAGCCAACAATTCCTTTAATTCACTAAGCTCCCTAGAGGTTGAAGCTCACAGCGAAGCAATAAGATTTTGCTCCATGATTTTGACTTGGTCATCATCTTGGTGGGTCCCTTTGGTTATCGCATGGGATTTTTATGGTCATTGCATAGGATTTCGGTTAGACTGGGCGTCCGGTCTAACCGAACTGGTCGTTTCGATTTTTCAAGTAATAAATAACTTTGGATCCTTCATATATGAGATGCCTGATCGGTTAAACGATAAATGCAAAACCAATTGTTTTTTGCACTGAGAAGTCAGTTCGGTCCTCGTTCATGACCGAAGAGGACCAATATTTTCTAGGAGGAACAAATCGGGACTCAAAACTTGAGCAAGAAACGATGGAACATACAAGAAGGAATCAAGCACAGGCAGAAATGGGAGGAGCAAGGTACTGTTGCCAGAAATCGTTGCAGACAGGTAACCGACTGCTATGCGAGTGCTATGAATTGTTGGGGAACGTAGTAATTTCAAAAAAAATCCTACGCACACGCAAGATCATGGTGATGCATAGCAACGAGAGGGGAGAGAGTTGTCTACGTACCCTCATAGACCGAAGCGGAAGCGTTGACGCAACGTAGAGGAAGTAGTCGTACGTCTTCCCGGTCCAACCGATCCAAGCACCGTTACTCCGGCACCTCCGAGTTCTTGACACACGTACAGCTCGATGACGCACCCCGGGATCCGATCCAGCAAAGCTTCGGGGAGGAGTTCCATCAGCACGACGGCGTGGTGACGATCTTGATGTTCAACCGTCGCAGGGCTTCGCCTAAGCACCGCTACAATATGACCGAGGTGTAATATCATGGAGGGGGCACCGCACATGGCTAAGGAAAGATCACGAAGATCAACTTGTGTCTATGGGGTGCCCCCTGCCCCCGTATATAAAGGAGTGGAGGAGGGGAGGGCCGGCCCTCTCTATAGCGCGCCCTAGGGGAGTCCTACTCCCACCGGAGTAGGATTCCCCCTTTCCTAGTCCAACTAGGAATCCTTCCAAGTATTAGGAGTAGGAGACAAGGAAGGGGAGGAGAAGGGAAGGAAGGAGGGGCAGCCCCCCCCTAGTCCAATTCGGACTAGGCCTTGGGGGGCGCGCGGCCTGCTCTAGGCAGCCCCTCTCTCTTTCCCGTATGGCCCAATAAGGCCCAATACTTCTCCCCCGTATTCCCGTAACTCCCCGGTACTCCGAAAAATACCCGAACAACTCGGAACCTTTCCGATGTCCGAATATAGTCGTCCAATATATCGATCTTTACATCTCGACCATTTCGAGACTCCTCGTCATGTCCCCGATCTCATCTGGGACTCTGAACTCCTTCGGTACATCAAAACTCATAAACTCATAATATAACTGTCATCGAAACCTTAAGCGTGCGGACCCTACAGTTCGAGAACAATGTAGACATGACCGAGACACGTCTCCGGTCAATAACCAATAGCGGGACCTGGATGCCCATGTTGGTTCCTACATATTCTACGAAGATCTTTATCGGTCAGACCGCATAACAACATACGTTGTTCCCTTTGTCATCGGTATGTTACTTGCCCGAGATTCGATCGTCGGTATCCAATACCTAGTTCAATCTCGTTACCGGCAAGTCTCTTTACTCGTTCCGTAATACATCATCTTACAACTAACTCATTAGTTTCAATGCTTGCAAGGCTTAAGTGATGTGCATTACCGAGAGGGCCCTGAGATACCTCTCCGACATTCGGAGTGACAAATCCTAATCTCGAAATACGCCAACCCAACAAGTACCTTTGGAGACACCTGTAGAGCACCTTTATAATCACCCAGTTGTGTTGTGACATTTGATAGCACACAAAGTGTTCCTCCGGTAAACGGGAGTTGCATAATCTCATAGTCATAGGAACATGTATAAGTCATGAAGAAAGCAATAGCAACATACTAAACGATCGAGTGCTAAGCTCACAGAGTGGGTCATGTCAATCAGATCATTCAACTAATGATCTGATCCCGTTAATCAAATAACAACTCTTTTTCCATGGTTAGGAAACATAACCATCTTTGATTAACAAGCTAGTCAAGTAGAGGCATACTAGTGACACTCTGTTTGTCTATGTATTCACACATGTATCATGTTTCCTGTTAATACAATTCTAGCATGAATAATAAACATTTATCATGATATAAGGAAATAAATAATAACTTTATTATTGCCTCTAGGGCTTATTTCCTTCAGTCTCCCACTTGCACTAGAGTCAATAATCTAGATCACATCACCATGTGATTAACATCGATAGTTCACATCTCCATGTGACCAACACCCAAAGGGTTTACTAGATTCAGTAATCTAGTTCACATCGCTATGTGATTAACACCCAAAGAGTACTAAGGTGTGATCATGTTTTGCTTGTGAGAGAATCTTAGTCAACGGGTCTTTCACATTCAGATCCGTTATGTATTTTGCAATTTTCTATGTCTAGAATGCTCTGCACGGAGCTACTCTAGCTAATTGCTCCCACTTTAATTATGTATCTAGATCGAGACTTAGAGTCATCCAGATCGGTGTCAAAACTTGCATCGATGTAACCCTTTACGACGAACCTTTAGTCACTTCCATAATCGAGAAACATATCCTTGTTCCACTAAGGATAATTTTGACCGCTGTCCAGTGATCTACTCCTAGATCACTATTGTACTCCCTTGCCAAACTCAGTGTAGGGTATACAATAGATCTGGTACACAGCATGGCATACTTTATAGAACCTATGGCCAAGGCATAGGGAATGACTTTCATTCTCTTTCTATCTTCTGCCATGGTCGGGTTTTGAGTCTTACTCAATTTCACACCTTGTAACACGTGCAAGAACTCTTTCTTTGACTGCTCCATTTTGAACTACTTCAAAATCTTGTCAAGGTATGTACTCATTGAAAAAACTTATCAAGCGTCTTGATCTGTCTCTATAGATCTTGATGCTCAATATGTAAGCAGCTTCACCGAGGTCTTTCTTTGAAAAACTCCTTTCAAACACTCCTTTATGCTTTGCGTAATAATTCTACATTATTTCCGATCTACAATATGTCATTCATATATACTTATCGAAATGTTGTAGTGCTCCCACTCACTTTCTAGTAAATACAGGCTTCACCGCAAGTCAGTATAAAACTATATGCTTTGATCAACTTATCAAAGCGTATATTCCAACTCCGAGATGCTTGCACCACCATAGATGGATCATTGGAGCTTGCATATTTTGTCAACACCTTTAGGATTGACAAAACCTTCGTTGCATCATATACAACTCTTCTTTAAATCCATTAAGGAATGTAGTTTTGTTTATCCATTTGCCGATTTCATAAAAATGCGGCAATTGCTAACATGATTTGGACAGACTTAAGCATCGCTCTGGTGAGAAAATTTCATCGTAGTCAACACCTTGAACTTTGTCAAAACCTTTTTCGACAAGTCTAGCTTTGTAGATAGTTACACTACTATCAACGTCCGTCTTCCTCTTGAGGATCCATTTATTTTCTATGGTTTGCCGATCATCGGGCAAATCCATCAAAGTCCATACTTTGTTCTCATACATGGATCATATCTCAGATTTCATGGCCTCAAACCATTTTGCGGAATCTGGGCTCATCATCGCTTCCTCATTGTTCGTAGGTTCGTCATGGTCAAGTAACATGACCTCCAGAATGGGATTACCGTACCACTCTGGTGCGGATCTCACTCTGGTTGACCTACGAGGTTCGGTAGTAACTTGATCTGAAGTTACATGATCATCATCATTAGCTTCCTCACTAATTGGTGTAGTAGTCAAGAACAGATTTCGTGATGAACTACTTTCAATAAGGGAGAAGGTACAATTACCTTATCAAGTTCTACTTTCCTCCCACTCACTTCTTTCGAGAGAAACTCCTTCTCTGGAAAGGATCCATTCTCAGCAACGAATGTCTTGTCTTCGGATCTGTGATAGAAGGTGTACCCAACAGTCTCCTTTGGGTATCCTATGAGGACGCATTTCTTCGATTTGAGTTTGAGCTTATCAAGATGAAACTTTTTCACATAAGCATCACAACCCCAAACTTTAAGAAACGACAACTTTGGTTTCTTGCTAAACCACAGTTCATATAGTGTCGTTCAACGGATTTAGATGGTGCCCTATTTAATGTGAATGCAGCTGTCTCTAATGCATGATCCCAAAACGATATTGGTAAATCGGTAAGAAACATCATAGATTGTACTATATCCAATAAAGTACGGTTATGACGTTCGGACACACCATTATGATGTGGTGTTCCAGGTGGCATGAATTTGTGAAACTATTCCACATTGTTTTAGTTGAAGACCAAACTCGTAACTCAAATATTTGTCTCCGCGATCAGATCGTAGAAACCTTATTTTCTTGTCACGATGATTTTCCACTTCACTCTGAAATTCTTTGAAATTTTCAAATGTTTCAGACTTATGTTTCATCAAGTAGATATACCCATATCTGCTCAAATCATCTGTGAAGGTCGAAAATAACGATACCCGCCATGAGCCTTAACACTCATCGGATCGCATACATCGATGTATTATTTCCAATAAGTCGGTTGCTCGCTCCACTGTTCCAGAGAACGGAGTCTTAGTCATCTTGCCCATGAGGCATGGTTCGCAAGCATCAAGTGATTCATAATCAAGTGATTCCAAAATCCCATCAGCATGGAGTTTCTTCATGCGCTTTACACTAATATGACCTAAACGGCAGTGCCACAAATAAGTTGCACTATCATTATTAACTTTGCATCTTTTGGTTTCAATATTATGAATATGTGTATCACAACGATCGAGATCCAATGAACCATTTTCATTGGGTGTGTAACCATATAAGGTTTTATTCATGTAAACAGAACAACAGTTTATTCTCTTACTTAAATGAATAACCCTTTTGCAATAAACACAATCAAATCATATTCATGCTCAACGCCAACACCAAATAACATTTATTTAGGTTCAACACTAATCCCGAAAGTATAGGGAGTGTGCGATGATGATCATATCAATCTTGAAACTACTTCCAACACTCATCGTCACTTCCCCTTTAACTAGTCTCTGTTTATTCTATAACTCCTGTTTTGAGTTACTAATCTTAGTAACCGAACAAGTATCAAATACTCAGGGGCTACTATAAACACTAGTAAGGCACACATCAATAACCTGTATATCAAATATACCCTTGTTTACTTTGCCATTCTTCTTATCCACCAAATACTTGGGGCATTTCCGCTTCCAGTGACCATTTCCTTTGCAGTGTAAGCACTCAGTTTCAGGCTTTGGTCCAGCTTTGGTCTTCTTCACGGGAGTAACAACTTGTTTGCCATTCTACTTGAAGTTTCCCTTTCTTTCCCTTTGCCCTTTTCTTCAAACTAGTGGTCTTGTCAATCATCAACACTTGATGCTCTTTCTTGATTTCTACCTTCATCGATTTCAACATCATGAAGAGCTCGGGAATCGTTCTCGTCATCCCTTGCATACTATAGTTCATCACGTAGTTCTAGTAACTTAGTGATGGTGACTAGAGAATTCTGTCAATCACTATCTTATCTGGAAGATTAACTCCCACTTGATTCAAGCGATTGAAGTACCTGCACAATCTGAGCACATGCTCACTAGTTGAGCGATTCTCCTCCATCTTTTAGCTTTAGAACTTGTTGGAGACTTCATATCTCTCAACTCGGGTATTTGCTGGAAATATTAACTTCAACTCCTGGAACATCTCATATGGTCCATGACGTTCAAAACGTCTTTGAAGTCCCGATTCTAAGCCGTTAAGCATGGTGCACTAAACTATCAAGTAGTCATCCTATTGAGCTAGCCAAACGTTCATAACGTTTGCATCTGCTCCTGCAATAGGTTTGTCACCTAGCGGTGCATTAAGGACATAATTCTTCTGTGCAACAATGAGGATAAACCTCAGATCACGGATCCAATCCACATCATTGCTACTAACATCTTTCAACACAATTTTCTCTAGGAACATATCAAAATAAACATGTGAAAGCAACAACGCGAGCTATTGATCTACAACATAATTTGCAAAATACTACCAGGACTAAGTTCATGATAAATTTAATTTCAATTAATCATATTACTTAAGAACTCCCACTTAGACAGACATCTCTCTAGTTATCTAAGTGATCACGTGATCCAAATCAACTAAACCATAACCGATCATCACGTGAGATGGAGTAGTTTTCAATGGTGAACATCACTATGTTGATCATATCTACTATATGATTCACGCTCGACCTTTCGGTCTCCGTGTTCCGAGGCCATATCTGCATATGCTAGGCTCGTCAAGTTTAACCTGAGTATTCCGCGTGTCCAAAACTGGCTTGCACCCATTGTAGATGGACGTAGAGCTTATCACACCCGATCATCACGTGGTGTCTGGGCACGACAAACTTTGGCAACGGTGCATACTCAGGGAGAACACTTCTTGATAATTAGTGAGAGATCATCTTAAAATGCTACCGTCAATCAAAGCAAGAATAAGATGTATAATAGATAAACATCATATGCAATCAAAATATGTGACATGATATGGCCATGATCATCTTGCGCCTTTGATCTCCATCTCCAAAGTCTCACATGATCTCTATCGTCACCGCACGACACCATGATCTTCATCATCTTGATCTATATCAATGTGTCATCACATGGTTGTCTCACCAACTATTGCTCTTGCAATTATTGCTATCGTATAGCGATAAAGTAAAGCAATTATTTGGCACTTGCATTTTATGCAACAAAGAGACATCCATAGGGCTTCTGCCAGTTGCCGATAACTTCAACAAAACATGATCATCTCATACAACAACTTATACTTATCACGTCTTGACCATATCACATCACAACATGCCCTGCAAAAACAAGTTAGACGTCCTCTACTTTGTTGTTGCAAATTTTACGTGGCTGCTACGGGCTTAAGCAAGAACCAATCTCATCTACGCATCAAAACCACAACGATAGTTTGTCAAGTTGGTGCTGTTTTAACCTTCGCAAGGACCGGGCGTAGCCACACTCGGTTCAACTAAAGTTGGAGAAACTGACACCGCCAGCCACCGTGTGCAAAGCACGGCGGTAGAACCAGTCTCGCGTAAGCGTCTGGCGTAATGTCGGTCCGGGCCGCTTCATCCAACAATACCGCCCGACCAAAGTATGACATGCTTTGTAAGCGATGACTTATATCGCCCACAACTCACTTGTGTTCTACTCGTGCATATAACATCAAACCATAAAACCTAGGCTCGGATGCCACTTTGTTGGGGAACGTAGTAATTTCAAAAATTTCCTACGCACACGCAAGATCATGGTGATGCATAGCAACGAGAGGGAGAGTGTTGTCTACGTACCCTCGTGAGACCCAAGCGGAAGCGTTGGCGCAACATAGAGGAAGTAGTCGACGCCTTCCGGTCCAACCGATCCAAGCACCAACATTACTCGCACCTCCGAGTTCTTGACACACGACAGCTCGATGACGCACCCCGGGCTCCGATCCAGCAAAGCTTCGGGGAGGAGTTCCGTCAGCACGACGACGTGGTGACGATCTTGATGTTCAACCATCGCAGGGCTTCGCCTAAGCACCGCTACAAATATGACTGAGGTGTAATATCGTGGAGGGGGGCACCGCACACGGCTAAGGAACGATCATGAAGATCAACTTGTGTCTATGGGGTGCCCCCTGCCCCCATATATAAAGGAGTGGAGGAGGGGAGGGCCGGCCATCTCTATGGCGCGCCCTAGGGGAGTCCTACTCCCACCGGGAGTAGGATTCCCCCTTTCCTAGTCCAACTAGGAATCCTTCCAAGTATTAGGAGTAGGAGACAAGGAAGGGGGAGGGAGAAGGGAAGGAAGGAGGGGGTGCAGCCCCTCCCCCTAGTCCAATTCGGACTAGGCCTTGGGGGGGCGCGGCCTGCCCTAGGCAGCCCCTCTCTCTTTCCCGTATAGCCCAATAAGGCCCAATACTTCTCCCCCGTATTGCCGTAACTTCCCGGTACTCCGAAAAATACCCGAACCACTCGGAACCTTTCCGATGTCCGAATATAGTCGTCCAATATATCGATCTTTACGTCTCGACCATTTCGAGACTCCTCGTCATGTCCCCGATAATAAACATTTATCATGATATAAGGAAATAAATAATAACTTTATTATTGCCTCTAGGGCATATTTCCTTCATGAATGCCATCCACGACCATGAAGGAACCATGGCCGTCACGCGTGGAAGCATGCGAACGACCGACTGATGTGTGTCGGGAGATACGGGTACAACCTTCGACCATGAAGGGGCCATGGCCACCATCGTCATGGCTTCTTCATGGCCGAAGGTTGTGCCCGTATAAGTGGGTTATGTGGGAATGCGAGAACTATATCTCGCTTATAGCGAGAGTAGCGCCTGTTTTGTTGCAGGTTATTCTCCCACGAGAGGATACTAGGATACTGGGATGTCCCATTTAGTCTGATTTTTCTGTTTGCTACGTTTTCAATGGAATAAGCTCGCTCGCGAGTGGTTTCTTCGGTCGTTGTATCGATTTTGGCCCAGTTTTCTCCAGGGTTTCTTTTCCTTTTTTTCTTTTTGTTTTTTCGGCTTTCTTCTATTTCTTCACTGTTTTTCGCAGTGTTTTGTTTTTCTTTGTTTTTTCATCGGTTTTCTTCTTTTTTTTCTCGGTTTTCACTGGTTTTGCTATCTTTTATGGGTTTTTTGGGCTTTTTTGGTTTTCATTTGTTTCCATTGGTTTCTCCGGTTTTCACCATTTCTTTTGTTTTGCAGCGGTCTTATTTCAATTTTCATTGTTTTTTAAATTGTTTTCCTTTCCTTTTCCTTGTTTTTATTCAGTTTTATTTGTTACATTTTCACTGTTTTTTATTTTTTTTCACAACATGTCTATTTATTATCACACGTAATGTACTTTTTCGTATACATTTGGAGCATATTTTTATACATGTTTAACTTTTTTTAAATACATGTTTTAATGTCCACTTTTTTTCATACACACTGTACATTTTTTGTATACATCTGAAACATTATTTTTATACACATTTAGCATTTTCAAATACATGATTAGCAATTTCTTGAAATAGATGTTTTGATGTCTATTCTTTTTTGTATACATTGTACATTTTTTCTATACCTGCAAAACACTATTTTTATACACGTTTTGCATTTTTCACATACATGATTGACGTTTCTTTTGACATATTTTGATGTTCATTCTTGTTCATACACAACGTACATTTTTTGTATACTTGTGAAAAAAATTATACACATTTCACAATTTTCAAATATGTGATTGCCATTATCTTTCAATCCCGTTTTTGAACACTTTTTTGGATACAAGGTAATATTTTTTAAAATATGCGTTGGTACGTTTTTTAATGGCAATAAATATTTTTTTGAAACCATGCGAACATGTTTTTAACACTGTATAAACATTTTTTTTAGTTTCATGGTTTTTTTAAATGCGAGATTTTTTAAATATTACGTATATTTTTAAATGCCAATAAGCATTTTTAACGTACATGAACATATTTTACATTTCTATAACCAATTTTGAAATACCATGAATGTTTTTTTGAAACACGGGGATATTTCTTTAAAATATTACATATATTTTCTTCGTTTTATGATATTTTATTTATATTATGCAAATAATCTCTTTTTACGTTGTAGACAAATTTTTACTGAAGTTTCACATACATTTTTTGAAATGCAGGAACATTTTTATATTGTCGTGAACATTTTTGGAAAAGCTAACAACATTTTTTGAAGTTGCGTTAACAGATATTTTATACTATGTTAACATTTTTATAATTTTGGGATTTTAATAAAATATAAGTAAATTTATGTTTTTAAAATTTATTATTTATATTAAAAATAAAAAGAAATGGGGAAAGAAAAAGGAAAATTAGCGTGACGTTAGTGTCGCCAGATCCCTACTGGGCGGACCAACTTGTCACGCCCAATATGCGACCCTATCCAAAAGGAACTCGAAGGTCCCACCAAGGATAGACCCGCATATTGAAACGCTTTTGCAAGGTGGATATCATTACATCAACATTACATAATAGATGGGGATACATACAAAAGGCATACAATGCCACACGAATACAACATCATCTTACATAAGAGCATCATCCGACTACGGATGAAACACAAACAGAAACTCAAACGACATCCACCCTGCTAGCCCAAGCTGCCAACCTGGAACCTATCCCCTGATCGAAGAAGAAGCGGAAGAAGAACTCCAAAATAAGCAAGCATCGCTCTCGCGTCAAGATCATCGCAAAAACCTATAACTGCAACTGTTGTTGTAGTAATCTGTGAGCCACGAGGACTCAGCAATCTCATTACCATGGGTATCAAGACTAGCAAAGCTTAATGGGTAAGGAAGGGGTAAAGTGGTGAGGTTGCAGCAGCGACTAAGCATATATGGTGGCTAACATACGCAAATGAGAGCGAGAAGAGAGCAAACGGAACGGTCGTGAAGCTAGCAAAGATCAAGAGGTGATCCTAAACTCCTACTTACGTCAAACATAACCCAAAAACCGTGTTCACTTCCCGGACACCGCCGAAAAGAGACCATCACGGCTACACACACGGTTGATGCATTTTAATTAAGTCAAGTGTCAAGTTATCTACAACCGGACATTAACAAATTCCCATCTGCCACATAACCGCGGGCACGGCTTTCGAAAGATAATACCCTGCAGGGGTGTCCCAACTTAGCCCATGATAAGCTCTCACGATCAACGAAGGATATACCTTCTCCAGGAAGACCCGATCAGTCTCGGAATCCCGGTTTACAAGACATTTCAACAATGGTAAAACAAGACCAGCAAAGCCGCCCGATGTGCCGACAAATCCCGATAGGAGCTGCACATATCTCGTTCTCAGGGCACACCATATGAGCAAGACGTCGGGTTGGCATAGACCCTGGTTGCCCAGGGGGCGCCGGACATCGCTCGGTTTGGACCAGCACTCGGAGGAGAAATGGCCCGGGGGGTAAAATAAAGATGACCCTCGGGCTCCGGAAACCCAAGGGGAAAAGGGCTAGGTGAGGCAAATGGTAAAACCAAGGTTGGGCCTTGCTGGAGGAGTTTTATTCAAAGCGAACTATCAAGGGGGTCCCATAAATCACCCAACCGCGTAAGGAACGCAAAATCCTGGAACATAACACCGGTATGACGGAAACTAGGGCGGCAAGAGTGGAACAAAAACACCAGGCATAAGGCCGAGTGTTCCACCCTTTACCAAGTATATAGATGCATTAATTAAATAAGAGATATTGTGATATCCCAACATAATCCTGTCCACCATGGAGCAATCTTCAACTTCACCTGCAACTAACAACTCTATAAGAGGGGCTGAGCAAAGCGGTAACATAGCCAAACAACGGTTTGCTAGGAATGGTGAAAAAGGTTAAAGGCTGACATGGCAATTTGGAGGCTTGAAGAGCAAAAGATAGGTAGCGCAGCATAGCGATAGAACGAAGCAACTAGCATAGCAATGATAGTAGTGAGATCCAGGGTAGCGGTCATCTTGCCTGAAATCCCGCTAGGAAGAAGAACGAGTCCATGAAGAAGACGAACGGGAGTAGTCGAACGAATCCTCACAAACGCAACGTTACCAGAACTATCAAGAAGAAGCGCAACCGGAAAGAAGCAAACAACATGGTAAACAACCATCACATAAGCATGGCATGATGCAAAATCAAGTATGATGCATGTCCGGTTTAATAAGGCATGGCATGGCAAACTGCAACACATAATACTACAAATTAAGTGGAGCTCAATATGAAACGAGTTGCATATTGACGAAACACCACATCAATTATTTAGTTCTCTCTCGGTTATGCTAATCATCAATATTAAATGTTGTTAAACATGGCAAGAGGTGAGGCATAAGCAAACTAACTATTTAGGCAAGTTTAAATGAGGCCGGAACAACAAACAACAATTCCGGAAAATCCCCATATGCATATTTCGAATTTGGTACTGTTCTGCCATAAAACATATTTTATTGTTGTTAAACAGGAAAATAAAGTCCACCATGTTAAACTAGGCATTTTTCCACCCCATTTACATATAAAGTTTATTTAAAACCGAGCTACGGTAATTTAGTTATGAAATAAATCATTTTAACATGGCATTTGAGCAAATTTAAACAAACAACATTTTAAACATTTTAAACATGTATGAAAGTAACATGATGGTGCAATCTGTAAACATGCAGTTTCCTGGAAATTAGATAAAATCGTGCTGGCAGGGAAAAAACATCACGGGCCGAAACTGGCTGGGGAGCAGGGCTTGGGGTGGCTCACCATGGGCTAAGCCCAGTCGGTGGAGGAGGTGAGGCCGGAAGGGGCGCTGGGCCTGGGGTCGCGGTCAACGCTCGGGACGAGCGAGCTGCATCAGTCGTCTCGTCTCTGCTCGCACGAAGCCGAGGCGCGGCGAGGCGGGACTTGAGCGACTGGAAGCCTGAAACGGCAGCCAGCGGCGGGATCCGGCCAGGAAGGGCCGTGGCTGGAGGAGGAGGCGGATCCAGCCGGATCTGAGGCGGGGAAGGGCGCGTGCAGGGACTAGGCGAGCTGGTCAACACGGCTGGAGAAGCGGGCGAGGAGGCAGGGGCTCGTCCTTGTCCTCGTGAAGCAGAACGACGGCGACGGACTTCCAGTTCCATGGCGCTGGCGCGGAGTCCAGTGAGAGCAAGTAGGGAGAGGGCGGGAGATCGTGAGAGAGAGGCAAACGGAGGAGAAGGCAGTAGTAAAAAAGGGAGGCAGGGAGAAGAAAGTGAAGGAGAGGGCGACGCGGTCCTGGTGGTCGCCGGTGCGGTTGCGCGGACGAGGCAGGAGGCTCGGCCTCGGGTGCCTGGTTGCGGGCGCGGGCGTCGGTGAGGAGCACGGCGTTGAGGAGCTCCTCTCCCGTTGGGCTCGTCTTGTGGACGGGCGAAGCGAGGAGGCGTCTGGGAAGGGCTCGAAGAAGCTCCTCTTCCGGATCGGGAGGAGTCGGGGGCCGGGGGCGAGGAGGATCTCTCTCCTTGGATCGAGCGGTGAAGAGCTGCAACGCCGGTTGGGCAAAGCCTGGATCGAGGGAGGTAGGTGGTGCTGCGGGTTGGCTCGGTTGGAGTGGATCGGGAAGGTGGAGGCTGGTTGGGTGGCTGAGGAAACCGAGGAGGATTTGGAATGAATGAGCGGCGGCGAGTGAGGGGATTGATGGGACAGCCGTCCGAGATTTTAGGTTAGATCGGTTTATATGGTAGTGGGATTAGGTCAGGGGCTATCTCGTCCCTCCGATCGTAATCGGGCTGTCGAGAATAAAATGCTTCGGGAGTCTAAATAAGAAAACGGAGATGTTTTACAGATATTTGGGGATGATCCGAACCCAACGGTGATGACTGCCTGGGTCAGGTTCGGGGGAGTTTCGGACACGCGCGAGAGGGGTCAAGAGAGGTCAACGAGGACAAGGGTCTGACAAAATGACAACGGAGGCAAAGAGAGAAAGGGCAACTGCGACGTCTACGAGTTTTTATGAAAACATGCAAATGCAATGCGCATGATGCTATGAGATGAGATGCACGCCAAGAACAAAATGCAAAACAAAATACAAAAACCCAACCACGAAGGAAAATATCATATCACATCTCCGGAAAAGGCAAGAGTTGGAGTTACTAATATGGAAAGTTGTATCCGGGCGTTACAACACTCCACCACTACGAGAGGATCTCGTCCCAAGATCTAGGATGGCACCGGAGGGAAAAGGAAGAGGAGAGGTAAAACAAAGTTGCTTCTTCGACAAACGAGTGAAACCATGAACCTTGAGAGGTTGAGCAAAATGAAAGAAAGAAAACAACAAAGATGATCAAAATTGAAAACACTCCGTTAGCAAAGAGGAACAAGGGATACGACGAGAACCAAGAGGTTTAGTGATAAGATAGATATTGAAACCACTCCGGTTAAAACTTGATAGTGGGAAGGCCCGCAAGTCCTACATTTTTTTATACTACACGAGGCAATTTTGTGGCCTTGGTCATGGGTGCGGGCATGGGCAGCCCATGTCCACCTGCTACGCTCCTCGTCCTCATCTCCTCCCCCTTCCCGCGGGTCCCGATCCCCGGATCGGAGCCACACCGCCGGCGTCCAGCCAGCATTCCCCATCGCCAGAAAATAGAGAATCGGGGTTTTTCCATCAAAAAAATAGAGAACAGGGGTTCCCTCCTTCGGGCCACCGCGGAGTGGTCGACAGGGGACCAGTTTGTCTTGGCGCCGGAGATGGGAGCATCGCCGGCCACCTGAGTGGAGGAGGGAGGCACACACATTGGAGAGGGGGTTGAACTCCAGTATTCTCTTGCGGCGAGGCCGAACAGCAGAAGCGGAGGGAGTCACTGGCCGGCGGCCGCTCCGGTAAGTGAATGACTGTACTACAGCGGCACTGCAAATATTTTAGTCCCACATCAGTAGTTTCGAAGCGATCTCATGGCTTTATAAAGTGATTAAAATCAATACCCAAATGGTGGTCTTTTTTCCAGCATTCACATTTGTTTACTGTTCTCTGATATTCCATTCGGGAGCCAAAAATACAGTAAGTTTTCGTTGTGCCCTTTTGCTATGGAAATACACATGGTATGCCTCTATGAGCTGTAGTTTCACTGCACGGCATGCACATGAAAGGTTGCAGAGGACCAAAAAGCAAACCAAAGTTGGGCCATCGAGAGATGACCAGGTGGTCAATTTGTGTACAGTTTAGAAGTTAGTACTTTGTTGGTATTAGTTAAAGCCAATAGCAAACCAAAGTTAGGCCATCGAGAGATGACCAGGTGGTCAATTTGTGTACAACTTAGAAGTTACTCCCTCCGTCTGAAAAAACTTGTCCCACAAGCTTGGGACAAGCTTTTTCGGACGGAGGGAGTAGTACTTTGTTGGTATCAGTTCAAGCCAATATTATGGTTGCAGTTCATGCCTACAAGTCAGTCTGGAGCTCATTAGTTGCAATTAGAATTGATTATTAAATCCATGTGGTCGATTCATATGAAACCTGTTTGCTACACATGAATTATTCGTCAACATTTTTCTTAAGATAAAAAATGCGGAGATAGCAATTCATGCCTACAGGTTACTATCTACATTTGTAATTTTTTGATTTGGGGAATAATGTTGTTTTGCTGGATGGATGGTATGCAACTAGCAGACCAATATGAATAACAATCGCTTTATAATTGTATATAAAGTTTATTCATTAGTTTTTGCATAGTCAATAGGACCACCTATATTTTGTTACAGTTAATACAGATCATATTATCCCGTATCATGGCCACGGAAGAGGATGTTAAGCAGCGGCAGATTGTTGAAGACCGTGCAAGAAATATTAGCCACAATGTCCACTAAGTGTGGCAGCCAGTCCATTGAAGATTCACAAGCAGATGTTGCGGTTCTCCTTAGAAGGGTGCTTTTCCGTTCTATATGCCTTGTAATGATTAGTTGTTTGACCTTCTCCATCCAGTTAGTTGCCAAGCTTTTAGTAGCAGAGATTTTATTTATTCCTGGTTTTTCAAGTAATATTACCTTTGCTTTGTTGATCTCTTGATCTAAGCCACGCCTAACTAACATTGGAAATTTGATAACGCTTGTAACTGAGGTAACATTTGGACCCGAAACCTTGCACTGATCAATAATGACGTAAAATAAAATGTGTTTGATTTAACCATTTGATTAGAAATGGACTAGCCATTTTCTCGTTATTCAAAGATGTTCACAGGCACCCAACAGTTTACTGCAAAGTAACATTGAGAAACTTGAATGATGTTTGCTATTATAAATATTTATCTGAAAGACGTATGTCTGTCTATATGCCCTTTTTTAATGCAACAATGATCTTGGTAATGCCACAGCTGGTTTCGTTCTTGGATTATACATTTCTGTTTTTTTTTACTTAGAGTGTTTCTAAGACTTTGATAATATTCTTGCACTGGTATGCCTTTTCAGCTATCTTAAATTTACATTAGCTATTGGTGCACTGGAACACTCTTGTCTGGTGCACAAGCATTTATTTACCCCATGCACAATGTATACATGCAAAATCTAATCTTGAGTTCTTGACATAAATAAATGTACTAATTCTATATGCTTTAAACGATTGAAATATTATTGCCAGACACGCAGTATGTCATGGAAGCTTGCCAGACACGCAGTATGTCATGGAAGCTTCATGGCTCAGGTAATCACATATGTGTAATTTTCTTGCAGCTAATTCGCGATGAAATAAAATCTGGCAAGAGTGATAAGGCGATATACAAAAAATTAGAAGACGACTTTGGAGAAATAGTTCTATATGCCCCTAAATTTGATATTCAAACTGCCGCTATATGGTTATCGCCGGTGAGCCTAATTGCAAATTTAACATGCTATTCATGCTTTTATTGTACTAGAAGTAATATTACTTGCACTTCTTAGCACACTATTTGTTCGTTTCATGCATGCATTGTGTACCCTGGTGAACCCATCTATTATCACAAACTTTTGCATCAAGATGTTGTTCATAAGTAATAGGCAGCATTAACACAAATGTTGATGATTCTCTTTCCTAATTATTGGGTGAATTTGCACTTATGGATGTAAAAATATCTGAATTTCTAAAGAAGCTAATCAGTAACTGAGGATTCCAGGTTTCTAGCTAATCCCTTGTTGTATCTCAACTTCCATATAGAGACAGTCAGACAGTGATGCTTCTTTGAACTGCATTTATTCGTGCTCAGTAAAATAAAATTAAAATCTGCAGCAGAACATGATACAATTGAACACTTCAAATTATTTAAGTATCCAATTCCCTAATTTAAACATTTCATGTACAACTGAAATTCTAGGATAGGTAGTTCAAAACCTGACACAGTAAATTGTGCGGGTCATTGTGGGTGGGGTTGCAGCTGGTGTCTGGGCTTACCAAAAGCATAGGCAAAGGACTAACGTTCACATTATGGCTCTGAACCTTGTCCGAGGGGTTCCCCTGACTCCAAGGGAGAAGGAGACGATGACTGACATCCTTACACCGCCTCTGCTAACTAGGAGATGGTGGTGGCCTATCAAGTGATGTTCATGTCCTGCGATGCAACATATAGTACTAATTTGCAGTGTTAGCATTATATGGATGATCAGGATGGCTGAATTTGGCGCATGACTTTGGTCTACATCTCACATCCTTGAAGCTTCGACTACGAATGTTTGGTTTAACCAGATGCTTGGGAGGCCTTTCGCAGATGCTGCAATTGGCATGCAGGTTGTGGGGTATTGGAAGTTTAAACAACAGCCTGTTGTTGAAGTCTAGGGGGTAGTTGCTTACTTCCCACGTGTGCTGTTGAACTGACAAACATGTACAGCCGCTGCTGATCCTCATGTAGCAGAACTTTCTCCCCAAAATAAGCAACTCGTACGACTTCTTATTTCCTCTGACATTCACTCTAACAGATCCTATGTATGGTTCTCTGTCCCTAAAATTTTCAGAGCTTATAAAACAAGCTTGTCATCGTCTATATTTGTGGATGGGTAGAGGATCCTCTGTATTTTTCAGCTATTTGACGCCAAGGACAGTTCCACAACCGCCGGCACTCCTGCCTTGCCGCTCTGCCATGCCAGAGCCCACGCGTACCGACGCCGACCCTCGAGTGCTACTGACCCTAGCCTGATGCCGTCAGCCGCCCCGAGCAGTCCCACCACACCCTCAAGCTCCTCCGCAGATGAGGATCGGTTGTCGCTGCGCTTCTTGGTGCCGAGACAGCGGAGCTTGGGGACGGTGTAGGGCAGCTCCGAAGGAGGAACTTGTCGAGGGATTCAGGGAGAGGACCAGCACCACCAGGCACAACAGCAAAGGCAGATGCGATGGTAATACATCACATCCACAAACTCCCATGGTAAGAATTCAGTACTGTATCTCTTTTTAGTCCCATAAACATTGTTTGAATAAATATGTAATGGACTGATTTTGTGGTGTTCTGTAGCAGGGCAACCTGAGAAGAATTTGGACGCGTGAGAGAGGGTTTAGTGAAAAGAGTTGTCTCTCTCTCATCTTGAGACGCAAGTTCAGGGTTAAAATGTGAAGACAGTCAAGATTAATCCTTTATAACACTAAGCTCCCTAGTTTTTAAAGAGCCCACAATCAATTGAGGTCTCCAGTTGAAATTGGGTCACCCGATTTTGACAGGGTCCAGAATTTCACAAGGAGCTCTGTCATTCAATTTTTTTAATACACTATGGTCCAGCCTGCATTCAATTGTGGTCTCCAATTGAAATTTGGTCACCTTATTTTGATCGGGTCAACAATTTCACTAGGAGCTCTCTCATTCAAAAAAATTAATACACTATGCGACCTAATTTTGGAGCTTTCCATTCTACCGAGATATAAAATTTTAATGCCTTGATTTTGACTCGATCAATCTTTGATTGTGCCAATGAAATCTCTAATTTCATTAAGCTCATTAGTTTTTATGATTCGATTGAGGTATTCAATTTGGATTCGATACACGATTGATTGGGCTTCATAGTCATGGGCCTTCGTTGACAAAAAGGAAGTGCCACCCATGACACATTTAGCACCAATATAACACACGCAACAAACAACATAGGTAACTTTCTCGTGTATTTGTATTAATTAAAAGACGCCCTCCAATCACACGGTCAAAAAGACCCACCCAAACACCATAATAATAAAAATAATATACACTTACAGACGATTCGCTACTGATTGCGCATATCAAATATCATCCCACCAATCACTTCCCTGATTCTCATTGTTGGGCTAATCTTCCCCTAATCTCCAACCATAAATTGACACATCCATCCGTAATCATGCCCTCTCCCCCCACACCCACACCCACAAACACACGCCAAACCAACTAACATGTAAATAGTTTTCACAGCTTAAAAAAATTACCACGTGAAAATAAGA
The DNA here is from genome assembly GCA_021437245.1 of Aegilops speltoides. NCBI lineage: Eukaryota > Viridiplantae > Streptophyta > Magnoliopsida > Poales > Poaceae > Aegilops > Aegilops speltoides. The sequence continues at coordinate 390,876,930 of CM038141.1, forward strand.
TAGTACAACCCCAAGAACATAAGCGGCGCAGCAAAGCGTGCACTGCCCTTCCAGTGATGAGTAAATCTCGCCCTGTGGTGTCCTTGGTTATGCATATGCTTTCATTGGACGTTCAGGATTAATGTTTGCATAAGCACATCTGTTGTATGTCTATGTGGAAACTTGACGTCTTGCCAATCTTGTGTAATAATTTCTGTATTTCCACCAAGCCATTGTCAGTTTGGCCATGGGATGGTCTTGATTTCCCGTTATGACACTACGTATGCATGACAAGCATTGTATGATTCCCCGCAAAAAAAGAAAAAAAAAAGAGAAAAAAGAAGAAGATAAGCACTGTTTGATGTACGATACAGATGTTGTGGAACTACTCGTCTAATTTCATTTTGGGAATATAAGAGACTAGATTTACATCGAAGGACCTCGGATGATATAAGACATTCAAAATAAGGAAGTTACAACCATGTCATCCTAGTGGCTGCCGTTGCCGCTTCGTTGGCGGAGCCAGGCTGACATTGTATCCTGTGATCGGGGAAGTCATTATGCTAAGGTCGAGCTAGACCACGTCTCGGAGAAGAGGCCATGGTCGAAGCCTTGAGCAGATTGAAAATCCTAGCGGCGAACCATATCCTAAATAAAACTTTCGGCATGTTTGCAACAATGGACAGTGCTGCATCAGTGAAGAAGTACAAGCTGCAGGAGAATAGCCTCGTTGTCGTCGCAAAAAAATGGCTGGGGGACATCACCCATATCCCCATTGGCTATCTAATTTTGTGCATTTTTTCTAGCTCAACACGTGGCTATCAAATTATAACAAAATATATTTCACATATTATGTCGTATGATTTGTGACTGCCCGATGGCTAAATACCAATCCCTGGGACTATTGTGAAGGTAAAATGGATTAGAATTATATTCCTAATTAAATAAGGTTTATTTCAGAAAACTACATGCACCAACCACTCACAGCCACCTAAAATAGATTAAACGGATGTCCAATCTATAGCCATTAGATCTCGATCCAACCATCTACACGAATACCCAAAGTGTTATATATCCCCACCCAAACTCTAACGCGACTAAACCCCCAACCCACACGCTGCATTCTCAACCTTTGGTGGCGCACTCATCCTTTTCCTCTTCTTCCGGCCTTCCTCTCATCGCGACACTGTCACCTTTCATCTTCTCCGGCGAGTTTGTCATTCTCTACGTCAATAGGTGGCAAGCCTGTCGTTTGCCGCTAGAGAGACGCCCGTCCGGCGACATCAATGACCGACTTATCTAGCATACGCCATGAATTGTATGCACAACTTTTCCGGCATGTCGAGTGCATATCGTTATTGTGGAGTCCATTTGATTGGCTGCACCGCGGCTTGAAATTCATTAATGGATTTCTCATCTTGGACCGATGGGGAGATAGATGGATCTGGATGATGTCAACATAAGGTAATAAATTCTAGGATATCTATACAATAGTATATCTTTTTTTTCTCATCAACATGATTTTTACAAATATATGTGGCATCAGACTTTGTTTAGTTGAATCGATCTAAGTATATTTTGTTTTTAATCCAGGTTTAGTATGTTTTCTCCTGGTAGTAGCAAGTCCTATCCTTTCCGACCTACCGTCTCGTGCCTAAGTCTACCATTTAGATGGATTGATGTTTAATGTTGTGTTGTTTTGAAGTTTCTGTTTGTGTACACTCTTATCTGTTGTCCAATAGATAAGAATCCATCTCACGAACGGCAACTTAAAAATAGTTCCCAACATTACACATCAATAAAACTAAATTCCAGAGTTAGGCACAAGACTATAGATCGACAGAGACATTATTCAAATCAGCGACTTTCCTAGCTTGCATCGATGGCGAGGAAGATGGATCTGGATGATGTCAACATAAGGTAATAAATTTTAAGGTATCTCTACAATAGTTGACACTTTTATCTCATCAACATGTCTTTTACAAATACATGTGCATCGGACTTTGTTTAGTTGAGTAGATCTAAGTATATTTTGTTTTTAGTCCAGGTTGAGAATGTTTTTTCTTGGCACAAGAAAATCCTTTATTTACTTTATGAAAGCACAAGCAAATCATCGTAAGGTAATAATTATCATGGTATGTTTGCACTAGCGAATCATTTATTTTATCAACATGTTTTTTTGAAAGAATATGCATGATACTAAGGTTATTTATTTTTTTGATCTAAGCCTACTATGTTTGCTAGTTCAATGTGAGATGGATCTCTGGTTTTAGTTTGAGCAAGGCGTTATCCTCATTTCGAAAACCTAGTTCGAGTGGCAAACATGTTTTTTAGGAAGAGTGCTTAGCATGTTGCATGTATGTGCAATCCTTTCATGGCTCGACTCTCTGTGGCAGCCGGGGCAATGGCACTTGTCATCAGACTAAAGGTCTGCATGACTAAAAGCCTAGCCCGCATCCTGCATTGTCTTCCCCTATTTTGGGCTAATTCTTACTATATTTTTGTGTCTCGTCACATCTATCTTCAAAAAAAATGTTTCCTAAAAAACTATTTTTTTATTATTTATTACCCTAAAAATCTATTTATTTATTGTTGGACGATCATATTAATTTTCTACCATAATAATCCTGATATTGCGATGAGATGCAACAAATCCAGGACAGCTAGCTATCATTTAAACTCGGGGTAGCCAATAAATTTAGTAGTTCTTATCCTTCTTTTGCTCGGACTGTATAGGGATGCAGTTATTATTTGCTTATGTGCATGCTTCAACATATGATATTTTATAGAGATTTTGGGTTAAAAAACAAGTATATTTGTTTAGTACGATTCATCGTTTTGTACAACAGACAATTTTGTGTGTGTTTTTTTGGGGGAGGGAGGGCTTCTTCGACTAGGGTAAAATAATCGTGAACGTAAATGTGTGCACGGTCATTTATGTTAAGTATATAGGTAGATCTTCCATTAAAAAAAGGCCAAGCTATGTTCATTGGTATATTTTCTCCATGACATCTTTCCTGTTTAAGTAACCAGATCAGAAAGTTACTCCCTTCGTCCCATAACGTAAGACGTTTTTGTGTCGAAATACGTCTTACATTATGGGACGAAGGGAGTAGAAGCCAATAATTCAACAAATAAAAAACGTTGTTGTAAACTATTCAAAAATCATGCCAAAAATAGAATAATATAAAGGCTTGTATTTTCCTTAATTCAGTGCAATGGATACACACAATGCAAGCCACGCACCGCAACAGGCAAAACCAAAAATGAAAAAAACACAAGTGCATATGCCTCATCCAGATAACTAGGTGGATACAAGACCGCCTTCTAGAAGCACATTGCATATGACTAGAACGAGACAGACAATTTCTAGAAGGTACTAAATGAAATTATTGCTAAATGATCGAAGATGGCATTGGATCTCTTTGTCGATCAGAGACATGCACGCCATCCATGCGTCGGCAAAATGAATGGACTCAGCCGGACTCGGGCAGCTGGTATCGGATTCGACCTCGTCTTCTTCTCAGTTGTGGAAGCTGTCGTACGGCCCAGACACTCCCGATGCATCATCTCCATTCCAGCGGTGAACCCTGGACCTGGAGCCGGTGGCATCGCCGTCATCATCTGATGTTGCTGCATCATCACCTTTTTGGCAACGAACACCGGCAGCAGTGGTAGTGCAGTCATCATCTGCTGTTGTTGCCTCTCCATTCCAGCGGCGAACCCCAGGGGCGTAGGCATCCCCGACATCGGTTGTTGTTGCATAATCTCCATTCCGACAGCGAACCCCATAGGTGGTGGCATCGCCATCATCTGCTACTTAATCATCTCTTACATCCCTCCATCTGCGCTGGTGCCACCGAACTCAAACCCATAGCCGCTGGCGTGCCCCGGAAGTTGTGGCATCGTCGTTATATATCTCCTGCTCATAAAAAATTCTCCTCCATGCTGTCATTCGTGTTGGGCAATCGAGCTCAAGCCCACCGCCGCCGACGATCTCCGTCATCATCTCGTCCATCCCGCCGGTGGCGCTGGTACCACCGAGCTCAAACCCTACTCCGCCTACGAACCCCGACGTTGGCATCACCGTCACCATTTTCTTCGTCCCTCCATTCATGTTGGTGCCATCCATCTCAAACCCACCGCTGCCGGCGATCGCACCAGTGTGAATGGACGGATGGATAAGATGGTGACGATGATGCCAATGATGGGGTTCGTAGGCGGAGTGGGGTTTGATTTCAGTGGCACCAGCGCCAACGGCCGGATGAAGGAGATGATGACGACAATTGCCGGCGGCAGTTGGTTTGAGCTCGGTTGCCCCAGCGCGCGAATGGCGGGATGGAGAAGAACTTTCATGAGCAGCAAATGATAATGGTGATGTCACAGCTTTCGAGGCTCGCCGACGGCTATGGCTTTGAGTTCGGTGGCACCAGCGCAGGGATGTACGAGATGATTAAGCAGCAAATGATGATGATGATGATGATGATGATGATGATGATGCCGTCGATTCCAGTAGTGGCAGCAGCAGACGATGAATGTGCTACCACCGCCGGCGATGTTTGCTGCTGGAATGGATATGATGCATCAATAGGAGATGATGACGGCGATGCCACTGGCTCCAGGTCGAGAGTTTGTCAGACGGACCCCGCCACAACTAGCTCCGGGAATCGCCGGAGATGAGGAATAGAGAGTGTGATGAAGAGGGAGAGAGTTTTGCGCTGCTCAACTGCGTGCATCTTTTCTAGGTTTTGATTTATTCAGTCTCACACGATCCAACAGAAGCGAAAGAATCGGACATGATCGGGTAGCGAATGCCACCATCCCAGCACTCCCCGCTCGTCGCTCGTCATGGCGCCGTGACCGTGCAGTCGTGCCATCCCACGATCGGGTCAAGTCGCCGCAAAACTAGCTAGCTACTCCGAGGCGCAGCTCGGCTTATTTCTGACGAAACTGAAACTGAAAGCAAACTACTGTCGAAACTGGAAGTTTCAACACCTAAAACCCTACTGCATTCTGAAACTGAAGATTACAGCAACAATCACCCCCTAATCTGAAGTCTCAGGGAGTCACTTCCACCATGCCGATGCTCAAACGCAGCTGCTGCAATCGAACCCGTCTGAGCGGTTTGGTGAACATGTCTGTGAGCTGATGTTCTGTTGCCACAAACTCGAGCTCGATCTTCTTCTTCTCCATGTAGTCCCTGATGAAGTGGTACCTAAGCTCAATGTGCTTCAATCGATCATGCATGACAGGGTTTTTGGCCAGGGAGATTGCTGACTTGTTGTCCACCTTGAGCTTCACCGCACCAGTCTCTGTCTCTCTGAACTCGACGAGCAGCCACGACAGCCAGATGCGCTGACAGGCCGCCGTGGTCGCGGCGACATACTCAGATTCACAGCTTGAGAGAGCGATGATCTTCTGCTTCTGAGACTGCCAAGTCACTGCGCCACCTTCGAGGAGAAATATTGCTCGCAACCACCAAAGCAAGAAAGATTTTTAGAAAGGTGGGACACACAAACCCACGACCAACGTCTCATGCCCAGTCAAGAATTTCCATGCAAGGGACAAGGAGTTCACATATCGCCCAGGCGTTACTTGCTACGCTTGTGGAGAAGAAGGGCACTATGCCAAGCAGTGCCCCAAGCCAAGGAACTCGACCCCAAAGCCGAACAACGGTGGCAATAATTCAGCGCCCAAGCGCAACAATTTCAACCCCAATAACAACCACAGGAAGGGTCATCTGAACCACGTGACTAAGGAGGAAGCACAGAATGCCCCAGATATCGTACTCGGTACGTTCCCTGTCAACACAATACCTGCCATGGTTTTGTTTGATTCTGGAGCTTCTCACTCATTCATTTCGAAAAGTTTTGCTTTGCAAAATAATTTTTCGATGCTTCCTTTGGAAAAATCAATGATCATCAAGTCCCCTGGGATTAAGCAAGTTACCCAGAGTTACTGCCAAGGTGTGATTATTGAGTTTGAAGGATTGAAGTTCCACGCCAACCTTATTGTGTTGGAAAATAAAGGACTGGATGTCATCTTAGGGATGGATTGGTTAACCACCAACAAAGGTTTTATTGACTGCTTCAACAGAACCGTAGTTCTCACCCACCACCACGGGAAGACAATAAAAGTTTCAGCCAAAGAGAAAAATATCCCGCAACCGAGATTGAACAAAGTGGATATTTCTGAATTAAGCAAGGTTCCAGTAGTGTGTGAATTTCCAGACGTATTTCCCGAAGAACTACCAGGCATGCCACCAGACCGAGAGATAGAATTCAGCATTGAGCTAGCACCCGGAACCACCCCCATATACAAGAAACCATACAGAATGGCACCATCCGAGTTGGTAGAATTGAAGAAGCAAATAAAAGAATTACTGGACAAAGGATATATACGAGCCAGCTCCTCACCTTGGGGCTCACCAATTTTATTTGCCAAAAAGAAGGATGTAACGCTGAGATTGTGTATAGACTATCGAGCACTTAACATGGTCACAATCAAGAACAAATATCCGATGTCACGGATAAATGATTTATTTGATCAGCTTGCTCAGGCCAAAGTATTCTCAAAAATTGACTTAAGGTCGGGATACCATCAATTAAAAGTACGAACAGAAGATATCCCCAAGACAGCCTTCATCTCCAGATACGGACTGTATGAGTTCACAGTAATGCCATTTGGACTCACGAACGCCCCCGCATATTTTGTTCACCTCATGAACAAAGTATTTATGAAATATATGGACAAGTTTGTTGTGGTATTTATCGACGATATTCTGATATACTCCAAGACACCAGAAGAGAACACTGAACATCTCCGAATTGTACTGGGAGAACTCAGGAAACATCAATTGTACGCCAAGTTCAGCAAGTGTGAATTTTGGCTAAGGCGGTAGGTTTTCGGGCCACGTCTTGACCAAGAAGGTATTGCCGAGACCGGAAAAGGTCAAGGCCGTGCCAACTGGAAATCACCAGCCAGTAATGTGAGACGTCTGAAGTTTCTTGGGAATGGCAGGTTACTACCGAAGATTTATTGAAGGATTTTCCACTATAGCAAAGCCAATGACGCAGCTACTCAAGAAAGTCAAGAAGTTTGAATGGACGGAAGTGTTGGGGAACGTAGTAATTTCAAAAAAATTCCTACGCACACGCAAGATCATGGTGATGCATAGCAACGAGAGGGGAGAGTGTTGTCTACGTACCCTCGTAGACCCGAAGCAGAAGCGATCACAACATAGAGGAAGTAGTCGACGTTCTCCTCGCGATCCGACCGATCCCGCGCCGTTACTCGGCGCCCCGAGTTCTTGACACACGTACAGCTCGATGGCGTCCCTCGTACTCGATCCAGCCGAGTGTCGAGGAGAGTTCCGTCGAGACGACGGCGTGGTGATCTTGATGTTTCACGGTGCGAGGCTTCGCCTAAGCTTCACGACGGTATGACCGAGGTGGAATATGGTGGAGGGGGCACCGCACACGGCTAAGGAACGATCCGTAGATCAAAATTGTGTGTCCTAGGGTGCCCCCTGCCCCGTATATAAAGGAGGGAGGGGGAGGTCGGCCGCCCCTATAGGCGCGCCAGGAGGGAGTCCTCCTCCTAGTTGAGTAGGACTCCTTTCCTAGTCCAACTAGGAAGGAGAAGGGGAAGGAAGAGAGGGAGGAGGAGAGGGGGGGGCGCCCCCCCCTCCTTGTCCTATTCGGACTCCCCTGGGGGGGCGCGCCACCTCCTGGTGCGGCCCCTCTCTCTCCCCTCTTGGCCCACTAAGGCCCATAACTCCCCCGGGGGGTTCCGGTAACCCCTCCGGCACTCCGGTTTTCTCCGGAAACTTCCGGAACCTTTCCGGTGTCCGAATATAGCCATCCAATATATTAATCTTTATGTCTCGACCATTCGAGACTCCTCGTCATGTCCGTGATCACATCCGGACTCGAACTTCTTGGTACATCAAAATACATAAACTCATAATAAGCATCATCGAAACCTTAAGCGTGCGGACCCTACGGTTCGAGAACAATGTAGACATGACCGAGACACGTCTCCGTCAATAACCAACAGCGGACCTGGATGCCCATATTGGTTCCTACATATTCTCGAAGATCTTTATCGGTCGGACCGCATAACAACATCGTTGTTCCCTTTGTCATCGGTATGTTACTTGCCCGAGATTCGATCGTCGGTATCCAATACCTAGTTCAATCTCGTTACGCAAGTCTCTTTACTCGTTCCGTAATACATCATCTCACAACTAACTCATTAGTTGTAGTGCTTGCAAGGCTTCATGATGTGCATTACCGAGAGGGCCAGAGATACCTCTCCGACAATCGGAGTGACAAAACCTAATCTCGAAATCGCCAACCCAACATCGCCTTTGGAGACACTGTAGTACTCCTTTATAATCACCCGATTCGTTGTGACGTTTGGTAGCACCAAAGTGTTCCTCCGTAAACGGAGTTGCATAATCTCATAGTTACGTGAACATGTATAAGTCATGGATAAAAGCAGTAGCAACATACTAAGCGATCGCGTGCTAAGCTAATGGAATGGGTCATATCAATCGAGATCATTCTACTAATGATGTGACCTTGTTAATCAAATAACAACTCTTTGTTCATGGTCGGAAACATAACCATCTTTGATTAACAAGCTAGTCTAGTAGAGGCATACTAGTGACATGTTGTTTGTCTATGCATTCACACATGTATCATGTTTCCGGTTAATACAATTCTAGCATGAATGATAAACATTTATCATGAAATAAGGAAATAAATAATAACTTTATTATTGCCTCTAGGGCATATTTCCTTGATCTCCCACTTGCACTAGAGTCAATAATCTAGATTACATAGTAATGATTCTAACACCCATGGAGTCTTGGTGCTGATCATGTTTTGCTCGTGGAAGAGGCTTAGTCAACGGTCTGCAACATTCAGATCCGTATGTATCTTGCAAATCTCTATGTCTCCCACCGGACTAAGTCCGGATGGAATTGAAGCGTCTCTTGATGTGCTTGGTCCTCTTGTGAAATCTGGATTCCTTCGCTAAGGCAATTGCTCGATATTGTCACGAAAGATTTTCATTGGACCCGATGCACTAGGTATGACACCTAGATCGGATATGAACTCCTTCATCCGCACTCCTTCATTAGCTGCTTCGAAGCTGCGATGTACTCCGCTTCACATGTAGATCCCGCCACGACGCTTTGTTTAGAACTGCACCAACCGACAGCTCCTCCGTTTAGTGTAAATCGTATCCGGTCTGCGATTTAGAATCGTCCGGATCGGTGTCAAAGCTTGCATCAACGTAACCGTTCACGATGAGCTCTTTGTCACCTCCATATCTGAGAAACATATCCTTAGTCCTTCTCGGTATTTCAGATGTTCTTGACCGCTGTCCATGATCCACTCTGGATTACTTTGGTACCTCCTGCTAAACTTATAGCAAGGCACACATCAGTCCGGTACACAACATTGCATACATGATAGAGCCTATGGCTGAAGCATAGGAACATCTTTCATTTTCTCTCTATCTTCTGCAGTGGTCGGGCATTGAGTCTTACTCAACTTCACACCTTGTAACACAGGCAAGAACCCTTTCTTTGCTTGATCCATTTTGAACTTCTTCAAAATTTTGTCAAGGTATGTGCTTTGTGAAAGTCCAATTAAGCTTCTTAATCTATCTCTATAGATCTTAATGCCCAATATGTAAGTAGCTTCACCGAGGTCTTTCATTGAAAAACTCTTATTCAAGTATCCCTTTATGCTATCCAGAATTCTATATCATTTCCGATCAGCAATATGTCATCTACATATAATATCGAAATGCTCTGAGCTCCCACTCACTTTCTTGTAAATACAGGCTTCTCCAAAAGTCTGTACAAACCCAAATGCTTTGATCACACTATCAAAGCGTTTATTCCAACTCGAGATGCTTGCACCAGTCCATAAATGGATCGCTGGAGCTTGCACACTTTGTTAGCTCCTTTGGATCGATAAAACCTTACGGTTGCATCATATACAACTCTTCTTCCGTAAATCCATTCAGAATGCAGTCTTTACATCCATTTGCCAAATTTCATAATCATAAAATGCGGCAATTGCTAACATGATTCGGATGACTTAAGCATCGCTTCTGGTGAGAAGGTCTCATCGTAGTCAATCCCTTGAACTTGTCGAAAACCCTTTGCGACAAGTCGAGCTTTGTAGATAATATTACCGTCGGCGTCGGTCTTCTTCTTGAAGATCCACTTGTTTTATATTGCTTGCCTACCCTCGGGCAAGTCAACCAAAGTCCATACTTTGTTTTCATACATGGATCCCATCTCGATTTCATGGCCTCAAGTCATTTTATGGAATCTGGGCTCACCATCGCTTCTTCATAGTTCGTAGGTTCATCATGATCTAGTAGCATGATTTCCGAACAGGATTACCGTACCACTCAGTGCGGATCTTACTCTGGTTGATCTACGAGGTTCTGCGAGAACTTGATCTGAAGTTTCATGATCAACATCATCAACTTCCTCACTACTTGGTGTAGATGTCTCGTAAACCGGTTTACTGCGATTTAACTACTTTCAAGTAAGGGAGAAGGTACAATTACCTCATCAAGTTCTACTTTCCTCCCACTCACTTCTTTCGAGAGAAACTCCTTCTCTAGAAAGGATCCATTCTTAGCAACGAATGTCTTGCCTTCGGATCTGTGATAGAAGGTGTACCCAACTGTCTCCTTTGGGTATCCTATGAAGACACATTTCTCCGATTTGGGTTCGAGCTTATCGGGTTGAAGCTTTTTCACATAAGCATCGCATCCCCAAACTTTAAGAAACGACAACTTTGGTTTCTTGCCAAACCATAGTTCATAAGGTGTCGTCTCAGCGGATTTCGATGGTGTTCTATTCAGTGTGAATGCGGCCGTCTCTAGAGCATAACCCCAAAACGATAGCGGTAAATCAGAAGAGACATCATAGATCGCACCATATCTAGTAAAGTGCGATTCGACGTTCGGACACACCATTACGTTGTGGTGTTCCGGTGGCGTGAGTTGCTGAAACTATTCCGCATTGTTTCAAATGTAGACCAAACTCGTAACTCAAATATTCACCTCCACGATCGGATCGTAGAAATTTAATTTTCTTGTTACGATGATTTTCAACTTCACTCTGAAATTCTTTGAACTTTTCAAATGTTTCAGACTTATGTTTCATTAAGTAGATATACCCATATCTCTTAAGTTATCTGTGAAGGTGAGAAAATAATGATATCCGCCACGAGCCTCAACATTCATTGGACCACATACATCTCAGTATGTATGATTTCCAACAAATCTGTTGCTCTCTCCATAGACCGAGAACGGGTTTTAGTCATCTTGCCCATAAGGCACGGTTCGCAAGTGCCAAGTGATTCATAATCAAGTGACTCCAAAAGTCCATCAAGATGGAGTTTCTTCATGCGCTTTACACCGATATGACCTAAACGGCAAGCCACAAATAAGTTGCACTATCATTATCAACTCTGCATCTTTTGGTTTCAACATTATGAATATGTGTATCACTACTATCGAGATTCATCAAAATAGACCACTCCTCAAGGGTGCATGACCATAAAAGATATTACTCATATAAATAGAACAACCATTATTCTCGATTTAAATGAATAACCGTCTCGCATCAAACAAGATCCAGATATAATGTTCATGCTCAACGCAGCACCAAATAACAATTATTTAGGTCTAAAACTAATCCCGAAGGTAGATGTAGAGGTAGCGTGCCGACCGCGATCACATCGACTTTGGAACCATTTCCCACGCCGCATCGTCACCTCGTCCTTTGCGGTGTTAAGCAATCCGTAGTCCTGTTTGAGTTGCAAATATTAGCAATGTAACCAAGATCAAATACCAGTGCTCTGCGAGCTCTAGTAAGGTACACATCAATAACATGTATATCACATATACCTTTGTTCACCTTGCCATCCTTCTTATCCGCCAAATACTTGGGGCAGTTCCGCTTCGAAAGGACCACCGCTTGCGGTAGAAGCACTCAGTTTCAGTTTAGGGCCAGACTTGGGTTTCTTCTCTGAGCAACAACTTGCTTGCTGTTCTTCTTGAAGTTCCTTCTTCTTCCCTTTGCCTTTCTTCTTGAAACTAGTGGTCTTATTGACCATCAACACTTGATGCTCCTTCTTGATTTCTACCTCCATGCCTTTAGCATTGCGAAGAGCTCGTATAGTCTTTACTAACCCTTGCATATTATAGTTCATCACGAAGCCTTTGTAGCTTGGTGGCGTGATTGAAGAATTCATCAATGACACAATCATCCGGAAGATTAACTCCCAATTGTGTCAAGTAATTGTAGTACCCGGACATTACGAGTATGTGCTCACTAACGTAACTATTCTCCTCCATCTTGCAGCTATAGAACTTATTGGAGACTTCATATCTCTCATTCCGGGCATTCATTTGGAATATCAACTTCAACTCTGGAACATCTCATATGCTCCATGACGTTCAAAATGTCGTTGAAGTCCCGGTTCTAAACCGTAAAGCATGGCACATTGAACTATAGAGTAGTCATCGCTTTGCTCGCCAGACGTTCACAACATCCGGTGTTGCTCCAAAGAAGAGTTCGGCACCTAGCGGTGCATCCAGGGCGTAAATCTTCATGCAAAGAATGAGGATGATCCTCAAATTCGGACCCGATCCGTGTAATTGCTACCATCATCTTTCAACTTTGCTTTCTCAAGGAACGCATTAAAATTCAACGGAACACCAAAGACGAGCCATCTATCTACAATCAAACATAAACAAGCAAGATACTATCGGTACTAAGTTCATGATAAATTTAAGTTCAATTAATCATATTACTTAAGAACTCCCACTTAGAAAGACATCTCTCTAGTCATCTAAGTGATCACGTGATCCAAATCAACTAAACCATAACCGATCATCATGTGAAATGGAGTAGTTTTCAATGGTGAACATCTTATGTTGATCATATCTACTATATGATTCACGCTCGACCTTTCGGTCTCCGTGTTCGAGGCCATATCTGCATATGCTAGGCTCGTCAAGTATAACCCGAGTATTCTGCGTGTGCAAAACTGGCTTGCACCCGTTGTAGATGGACGTGGAGCTTATCACACCCGATCATCACGTGGTGTCCAGGCACGACGAACTTTGGCAGCGGTGCATGCTCGGGAGAACACTTCTTGATAATTTAGTGAGAGATCATCTTATAATGCTACCGTCAATCAAAGCAAGATAAGATGCATAAAGGATAAACATCACATGCAAATCAATATAAGTGATATGATATGGTCATCATCATCTTGTGCTTCGTGATCTTCATCTCCGCAGCACCACCATGATCACCATCGTCACCGGCGCGACACCTTGATCTCCATCGTAGCATCGTTGTCGTCTCGCCAATCTTATGCTTCTCGACTATCGCTACCGCTTAGTGATAAAGTAAAGCATTACGAGCGATTGCATTGCATACAATAAAGCGACAACCATATGGCTCCAGCCGATTGCCGATAACCGGTTACAAAACATGATCATCTCATACAATAAAATATAGCATCACGTCTTGACCATATCACATCACAACATGCCCTGCAAAAACAAGTTAGGCGTCCTCTACTTTGTTGTTGCAAATTTTACGTGGCTGCTACGGGCTTAAGCAAGAACCAGTCTCACCTACGCATCAAAACCACAACGATACTTCGTCAAATAGACTCCGTTTTAACCTTCTCAAGGACCGGGCGTAGCCACACTCGGTTCAACTAAAGTGAGAGAGACAGACACCCGCCAGTCACCTTTAAGCAACGAGTGCTCGTAGCGGTGAAACCAGTCTCGCGTAAGCGTACGCGTAATGTCGGTCCGGGCCGCTTCATCTCACAATACCGCTGAACCAAAGTATGACATGCTGGTAGGTAGTATGACTTGTATCGCCCACAACTCACTTGTGTTCTACTCGTGCAAAACATCAAACCATAAAAACCTAGGCTCGGATGCCACTGTTGGGGAACGTAGTAATTTCAAAAAAAATTCCTACGCACACGCAAGATCATGGTGATGCATAGCAACGAGAGGGGAGAGTGTTGTCTCGTACCCTCGTAGACCCGGCGAAGCGATCACAACGTAGAGCGAAGTAGTCGTGCGTTCTCCTCGCGATCCGACCGATCCGGCGCCGTTACTCGGCGCCCGAGTTCTTGACACACGTGCAGCTCGATGGCGTCCCTCGTACTCGATCCAGCCGAGTGTCGAGGGAGAGTTCCGTCGGCAAGACGGCGTGGTGGCGATCTTGATGTTTCACGGTGCAGGGCTTCGCCTAAGCTTGACGGTATGACCGAGGTGGAATATGGTGGAGGGGCACCGCACACGGCTAAGGAACGATCCGTAGATCAAACTTGTGTGTCTAGGTGCCCCTGCCCCGTATATAAAGGAGGGAGGGGGGGCCGGCCGGCCCCTATAGCGCGCGCAAGGAGGGGGAGTCCTCCTCCTGGTTGAGTAGGACTCCCTTTCCTAGTCCAACTAGGAAAGGAGAAGGGGAAGGAAAGAGAGGGAGAGGAGAGAGGGGGGCGCGCCCCTCCTGTCCTATTCGGACTCCCACAGGGGGCGCCACCTCTGGTGCGGCCCTCTCTCTCCCTCTTGGCCCACTAAGGCCCATAACTCCCCGGGGTTCAGTAACCCTCCCACTCCGTTTTCTCCGAAACTTCCGGAACCTTTCCGTGTCCGAATATAGCCATCCAATATATTAATCTTTATGTCTCGACCATTACGAGACTCCTCGTCATGTCCGTGATCACATCCGGACTCGAACTTCTTGGTACATCAAAATACATAAACTCATAATAAGCGCCATCGAAACCTTAAGCGTGCGGACCCTACGGTTCGAGAACAATGTAGACATGACCGAGACACGTCTCCGGTCAATAACCAACAGCGGGACCTGGATGCCCATATTGGTTCCTACATATTCTACGAAGATCTTTATCGGTCGATCCGCATAACAACATCGTTGTTCCCTTTGTCATCGGTATGTTACTTGCCCGAGATTCGATCGTCGGTATCCAATACCTAGTTCAATCTCGCTACGGCAAGTCTCTTTACTCGTTCCGTAATACATCATCTCACAACTAACTCATTAGTTGTAGTGCTTGCAAGGCTTCAGTGATGTGCATTACCGAGAGGGCCCAGAGATACCTCTCCGACAATCGGAGTGACAAAACCTAATCTCAAATCGCCAACCCAACATCTCGCCTTTGGAGACACCTGTAGTACTCCTTTATAATCGCCCGATTCGTTGTGACGTTTGGTAGCACCAAAGTGTTCCTCCGTAAACGGAGTTGCATAATCTCATAGTTACGAGGAACATGTATAAGTCATGGATAAAAGCGGTAGCAACATACTAAGCGATCGTGTGCTAAGCTAATGGAATGGGTCATATCAACCAGATCATTCTACTAATGATGTGACCTTGTTAATCAAATAACAACTCTTTGTTCATGGTCAGGAAACATAACCATCTTTGATTAACAAGCTAGTCTAGTAGAGGCATACTAGTGACATGTTGTTTGTCTATGCATTCACACATGTATCATGTTTCCGGTTAATACAATTCTAGCATGAATGATAAACATTTATCATGAAATAAGGAAATAAATAATAACTTTATTATTGCCTCTAGGGCATATTTCCTTCAGGAAGCTTGCGAGAAAAGTTTCCAAGAACTAAATAATAACGCATTTTGTTTCCGTTTCCGAGAGGAATGGTTGTGCCTCTCGCAAAAGCAAAACCGTGACTCTCGCGGAAGTAAAACCGTGGCTCTTACAAAAGCAATAGAAAACGTGTTTTTTCGCACAAAAAATTCCAGAAAAAAATCTGTCCAAAAGCTAAGGAAGACCCATGGGAAACCAAATGTCAAAAAAAACAAAAAAAAAAATAAAAAAGCCGAAAACGCGTGCGAAAAAATATGAAAAACAAAATATGGAGGGACTGCCTAGAGCGTGACACATGACGGCGGCTGAGAGGGCGCCAAGTGGCACTGATCGTTGTGAGGCTCATCAGGCGCCCGAAATTGGGACTAGCGCTAGCCCTTACACAGGTTGGGGTGTGGCCCAGTAATTCTTCCCGTGCACGATCGCTCGCATGAGCTTCCCTTGATCGCCTAGCTCGATAGTTTGGTCTCGTCATTAAAAACTAAATGACACTTACATGTTCAGGAAAAAACCATATTCTGATAATTTTTCACATTACAAAAATTATATAGTGAAAAAATCATGAATTTGAAGAAGTTTGAGAATTTTAAAAAATACAAATTCAAAAAATATTGTCAAATATAAAAACAAAAACACATTGAAAAAACGTTCATGAATTCGGGAAATTTCGTTCTTTGATTTTTTTTAAAAAATCATGGAATTTAAAAAAATCACACTTTTTTTTACAAAAACTCACGAATTTGAAAAAGATTCATGTGAAAAGCGGAAAAACCATCAAAAAAAAACTGGGCACTGAAAAACATTTGCGAATTATTTAAAAAACATGAATTTGAAAAATTCATGAATAAAAAAAATCATGAATTGAAATTTGTTCATGATTGGAAAAAAACTGATCAAAAGAGAGAGAAAAAGGGAAAAACCTACGAGAAGTTTCTAGAAGCTTCACAAAACCGTTGGAGCTTCTGCGTAGCCCGATGGGCCGGCCATTAACTGAGAACGTGGTTCGTGGGGTGTGCGCCTTTATCGTTAACACTATATATATGGCGCCTGAAGCGCTAAACAGGGACTGGGAAGCTCCTAAACTGCAAAATCTTCTGAAGATGCGCACGGGGGCTACCTCGGCCCACTACAGGTCCATTTCAGTTTTTATTTTTTATTTTTGGCTGAAAGAGAGAAGGATCGAGGTGGCTAAAAGAGAGAAGGATCGAAGAAGCATGGCACGTTCGGCAGCTGCGACCACTGACGACGAACTGAACTCCATGCTAGTAGTACGTATTTTGACTGAATTTTCAGCAAGAGAAATCAAGGGACGAGGGCAAGATGTGTGGTGGTGAGAGCCGTGACACTCTACTGCCCGCAAGCACTGGGCGTTCGTAACACGCACACTGATCGTGCGTTCCATCGTGGGAACCGCACGCGAGCCTCCGCCGTGGCGCCAGTACACCATGTCGCTCCGCTGACCCGCTCCGGCTGGCCGCAGCCCATCGCCCTCGACCGAGTTTATTATTTCTCGCCGTGCCGTTTCGGCCCCGATTCCCGTTTCCAGGTGTTGGACCTCGGTTCAGCCGGCCATCAGTCCATATCCATCGCCGCATTGCTCGTCGAGATTCTCTTCTTTTTTAATACACCGCACGTCGGCCGGGTTGATGCCATGGCAGTGTGGCACCATCGCACACATGCGAAAATGTACCGCGCTAGACTGATGGCCTAGGGGCATCATCATCTCCGAAGCCGTGTCCTCGATCGCATCGGTTGCGGTGGCTGCATCAGAGCCGAATAAGAGCACACCCTACCTAGCTACTTCGCCGTTCGAAAATCGCATCGTGAAATGAATAAAAAGAATGTATCTAGATGTATTTTAGTTACAGATACATCCTTTTCTATTTTTTGATAATGATATTCGAAAGGAAAGAATCTGAAAATATAATCAAGACTAGCCTAACAGAAACAAAATCAGAAAATCTTGTCGTGAAAATGAATAAAGAGAATGTATCTAGATGTATTTTAGTTCTAGATACATCCCTTTTTGTCTATTTTGATGACAAGTATTTTCGAACGGAGGGAGTACGAGAATATAATCAAGACTAGCCTAACCGAGCTGGAAGAAGAAGTTGCCCCGTCCATCCACAACGAAACGTCAACTTCGGCTCGATGCGATAGTACCATGGAAACAGACCGCGCGCGCTCCATCGAAGCCAAGTACATGTCCCTCTGCTCGCCTCGATCACATCGGTTGCATCAGTAGTGCCTTGCCTTGCAGGAGTCCTACTTCTCGCTAGAATAGAACCAAGATGGGAGATGGAAGGTGTCCATCCACAACTGAACGTCCCTATCCGCAAGCTGCACACACCCGCACCTAGCCCACTCCCGCACGTCTGAAATCCGAACTGACCGGGTGCTGTCACCAACCATTTTTTCGCCGAGCGAGCGAGCGAGGGACGTGTGATTCCATGGCGCAAAGTCGCGCACGCCGGCTCATCCCCGGGGCGCGTGTGGGCGAGCGACCGCGCCACCCCACCCAACTGCACCGAACAAGGCGGCCTGTGGCTGTGTGGCCGCCTCGGAGTTTTTCCACACGGGCGTGGGGTCAACCAACACAACTTGGCCGGGTCGCGCTCGCGGGTAGGTTTGGGTTCGGCAACGCGATGTGATGCGATGCGAACGACCGGTCGTTTGACTCGTTACGCACGACACAAGTACACGACGCGACGCGGTCCCCTCTCGCGTGCCATGGATAGATAGGCCATAGGCGACAGGCCCACCCCACCCTACCGCACCGCACCGCATTGTCGTTCGTTGGGTCTTCCGCTCCCGTTCCCGTCGGGTGCGGAGTAACACTCGATCCTACCCTTTTCAATTTCAGGGAAACTCGGGGTACAGTATATCTTGGCCGCGCACGTCATAGTTCGTGTGCTACGCGGTGCAGCACGTCATACGGCGATCTCTGTGCTGCTGCTGCTGCCGCAGGGAGGTAAAAGAAGTGGCCGACGTCGGCAGCGGCGGCAGATCGGCCGACGATTTGTTCTGACCGGCCTGAAAAGAAAAATCCAGGGAGCAGACGGTGTCAGCCATTTGATGCGTTCCCTGAAAACGCGTCAAAGCGCCCGAGCTCTGTTTTATTTTTCTTTCCGGCGATTATAAAAAGCGCAGGGCTTTGTGCCCCGAACGCTGGACGGAGAATAGTCCATGCCGAAGCTCCGGTACGTGTTCCGTCGTCCTGCGCGCGATTTCTTCAGAGGGTTTTGGAGTGGTCCAAATGGGTTATGGGTGCAAGATTCAGGCTAAGCATACGGGATCTGTTTCGGTATAATTACAGACAGCACAATTGTACAGAGATGCGCACGCACACCGGAGATCTCGCGTCTTAACGAACAGTGACAGTGTATGTGAAGGACAATGCAGGCCTAACATGTCTGTGCTGGTCACGACTCTGTAGAGTTAGGCTTAGCAGGGAACATCTTTTCCGCCTCCAATAATTGCCAGTAGTACTCTTTTCTCCCCTTCCGCGAGGAATTATTGACAGTACTACTAGCTAGTAGGAGTTGCTGTCACCGCATGTCCGCATCCAACTCTTCTCAACACATCCAAGGCTGTGCGCCTCACACTTTAGAATTTGCATTGACGTATTCTGGACCGGCACTAATCAAAGCAAAACGACACGGGTTGCTCCATCAGCAGGTCGACCAACGCGTTTCCCTCGTAAGTATGATGAGGTTGCTGAGGACCATGATTTCTTCTATGCATCCACCATGATAGTTGTGGGCAATGGTGCAAAAACACCTTTTTGGGACGTCCCTTGGCTTCTTGGCCGCAAGCCCAAGGACATTGCTCCTCTGATCTTTAAAGCCTCAAGGAGGAAAACTTGGAAGGTGCGAGACGCCCTCAGGGCGAACGCTTGGATGCTTCAGATCAGGAGGGACACCGTCATCACCGGTGACCACGTGCGGGAGTTCTTCACCCTTTGGATGCTCACTCATGACTTCCATATACAGGACGACGCCGAGGACGACATCGTGTGGAAGCACTCCATGGACGGGATCTACTCAGTATCCACTGCTTACAAGGCGCAGTTCCTAGGCATGACCCTATCCCATTTGGACTTCATGGTGTGGAAAGCCTGGGCACCTCCGAAAGTTAAGTTTTTTGCATGGCTTGCCTTGCAAGGGCGGATTTGGACTGCCGACCGCTTGGGCCGGCGCCTTGGTGGGCAAATGTGGCCTTTGCCCGCTATGCAAAAGAGAACAAGAGACTACCATCCACCTTTTTGTTCGGTGCCGCTACTCTACACGGCTCTGGAGCATGGTCATCCAAAAATTTGGGCTTGTGCACATGGACACCACCACCGGCATCTCCACGCATCCTGTTCATTGGTGGGACAAGAGGACCGACATGACGAACCCTCACAAAGTAGCCATGGCCTCCTCACTATGCTTGTCTCCTGGACAATTTGGAATGAGAGAAACGCTAGGGTATTTCGTCACAAAAGTGCGCCGCCCACAAGCCTTCTTCAACTCGTAACCGATGAGGCCAAGCTTTGGGTAACCGCCGGCGCTAAGAAATTAGGGAACATTGTAATAAGCGAGTAATTGGCAGGCCGTGGTGTGTGTTGGGTCAGTTCTTGTAACACTACAAAACACTCTATCCTTCTCATTTAATAGATGAGGCAAATCTTTTGCCTCCGTTTCGAAAAAAAAAAAGTATGATGAGGCTGTGTCAAGTCTGAACCATTCAGCGTGGAAGCATCTTGCTGAGCGGGGAGTACAAGGGTATGGCCCGCCAAGGATCCGATTAGGTGTAAGCCTGCACATAATCGGCTGACAAATGCGTTGGGACATGTAACAGGTGGAGCGTAAGTGTTCTGAAATATTTTATACATGCGTATTATGCGAAAATACTCTTTAGAGCTCGGGCTCCATGGAGCCCGAGTTTGACTTGACGAAAATTCAATTTTTCACGTTTCAAAAAATTTTGAAAAAAAATACAACACATACTTAGAGACATAAAGCATATGTGTGTAAATTTTCAGGACGAAACACCTTAAAATGAGTGCTACACAAAAAGAACAAATCTGAGGCTTTTTAGTAGATGCACTATTCATCCTCAAAGTCCATGAATTTGTCTTTTTTTACACAGACCACATTTTAGGGTATTTCATCCTCAAATTGTACATAGATACACATAACATCCTTGTTTACTTGTATGATTTTTTTCAGATTTTTTTGAAATTGAAAAGTGCGAATTTTGAATTTTTCAAAAAATCCGGCCTCCATGGAGGCCGAGCTCCAAAACGCCCTACTCCGTATTATGAAACTAAATACTCTGTATGCTTATTGGCTTAAGCACTACTCCCTCCGTCACAAAATAAGTCCCACATGAGAACATTAATTGAAAATATGACTAGTACCATGCAACAAGTAGTTTGTCCTGCTGTTCTCGGTCATGTTTGAAAGAGAATAATTGAATGAATATATCATGTTCAACCAAAAAGAATATAGGTCACAAAATAAATAAATGTAGGTATGTAATTGGTCAAACATACTCAGATGAATGTGAATTTTCAGTTTCTTCTCAAACATGCTTTTCCCTACACCAACTCCAAACTTTAATATTATTAGGGTTAATTTGATAAATGCCACTCGGATTCTGGCGATTCCGAGAAACACCGCAGCAATTTCCAAACTTAGCGGCATTTTTCAAAGTCCGCGGTGACGTGTTTCAAAGTTTGCAAAATTTATAGTGGAATCTTTCATAATTTATGCAGTGACATTTCTCGGAGTCGCCAGAATCCAAGTGGCATTTATCCAATTAACCCATATTATTATGATTTCATCTAATGCACTGTGCAATGTGCATTTGGTTTTCCATGTTCTGCAACGAAACTCTCACCACTTCTTGTCACACAGGAAACCTAAACGTTGGCCATTGACATGTATTGCTACTCACTTTTTTATTTTTGAGACACATGGTATAAATGCACACGAACACTCTACCCCTATGAAACCTATGAGCACCTCCGGGTCCGAGAGGCTAAGCCAATAAATCTTGACATTAACGAAATCACCGTAGGTGTCTCTTAACTGACGGGAAAGACGCTTTCCCATAAAGAACATCGCCAAGAAGCATGAAATAAAAAAACTAGAAGAAAAAAAGTGTATTCTGTCTATCAAGTCTGGGACTTGAATACGGGCGGGATGATCCCATGACAAGGGTCCTAACCATGTGAGCTACACACACTTCAGGGGTTATTACTCGTGCTTTTCATAACCCATGACATTGCAAATATCATATACTCCCTCCTATAACCATTCTTCTACTAAATCCTTTGCTTGTAAGGGCATCTCCAATGGCAACCTGCAAATTTTCTCCCGCATCCGTCCACAGATTGGGGGGGGGGGGGGGGACCAGTCCATGGATAGGGGGGGCAGTTCGCAGACATAGATGCGGAAAGACGACATCTAATGCAAGCTGCATACATTTTAACTATCTGGACGAAATTCTGCAAACCGATCGATACTCATCAAAGTTCGAATAGAAAAAAGCACAAATCATCCATATATATAGCATGCAAATTAAATCTAGTACAACAATGTCTCTAATTCGACTAGATCCAGGATGTCGAATAAGTTTTTCATGAACGAATCATGTCGTTTCACACATACCCCCCCTTCAGCTTAATCCAGTGGCGGAGACAGGCATGCGGCAACTATGGCTATAGCCCAAGGCCTAGCAAGAACTTCCCTTATAATTCCTTCATACAAAGTATAGAAAATCACATAAATTTACCAGTCAACATAGTATAGCCCCAGGCTTAACCTGCTCCAAGCTCCACCACTGACTTCATCCAACAGTGTGTGCACGTAAATGGCCGTGCCTCTGCCCTGTGGTACACCAGGACGGCGCTTGTGGGCTACATATAATGTGTAGACCAACATTAAGTGAATGGATCAATCAACAAGTTGAGCAAGACGAAGTAAAACTTACGATCTCGTCCTCCGCCTCGTGTAATGGCCTCCTTGTCTCAAGCTGACGAACCACGTCGCAAAACTTGATGATGCAGATCTGGATAGCGTGCCAGCGATATGACAATGACCTCATGTTGCGTGGTTGAATGATGTACATGCCGTAGGGTGCAAATGTGCTTTTCATGCACTTGCTCCGAGAAGGGCTCCCCACTGCTCCTGCCTATGAAATCCATGGATACGGCCAGCCACACATCGCACAACAACTCATCCTCCATGGTTGAGTAGTTCATGATACGTCTCCAACGTATCTATAATTTTTTATTGTTCCATGTAAGTGCATCTAGTGCCCCTTAGTGATTTTGGTGTATTGAAGACTTATAGGTTAAGGGACCGATGCATTTGTGAGTGTACATAGGTCTATAAGTCTATGAGGAGTTTGATATTTACAGAGAAAGTCGACCCCTAAAAATGAAGTTCTTCAACTGAAGACTTTGGATTTCTGAAGACTTTGAAAGTGAAGAAATTGGTGTAACCTTGAAGACTTGGCAATCATTCGAGGAACATGAAGCGTGAAGACTTTTGTTTTCGTAGTTTCATTTTCTCTTTCTTGAGTCATAGGAAACACCATACTGTTAAAGGGGGTCGAGGAAATACTAAGGAAAAATTTCCATGTGATGCTCAACTCAAATCCTACACCTACCAATCCCTTCGAGTGAAGCCATTGGAAATCTCATACAGTTCAGTCATATTCTTTAGTGACATAGACGAAGTTCTTCTGGTCTCTGAGGAATTTGTTCTGACTGAGGAGTTAGGAATTCGCTAGTGCGGATTGCCTACACAGTGAGGAACATGATAGCCCTGAGGAATTTGAGAGTCAAATATTCCGACCGTTGCTGTGCTATGCGCTAGCTGTCCTAAAATATCTACCCACCTAACGGTCATATCAGACAAGGGCATTTATGTCTTATCATGTCGGGCTGCTCCCTAGGCTATAAATAGCCGTCCCCTACAACCACTAGCTGGTTGGATGCTCCGAGAGAAACTAACACTTGTCATTTGAGAGCATCCCATCCTCCGAGGACTTTGAGGGAAAATCATCAAGTGAGGAAAACCCAAATCCAACACCTACAAACCCAAAGTGATTGAGCATCACTAAAGAGATTGATCCTGCGTGGATCCGACACTTGTTACCTTTGAAGACTACGCTTCTTCCAGACAGTTAGGCGTCATGGCTTAGAGCATCCAAGAGGAATTGTGGATCGCCGAGTGACCGAGTTTGTGAAGGTTTGGAAGTCACCTGAAGACTTACCACGAGTGATTGGGCGAGGTCTGTGTGACCTTAGCTCAAGGAGAATACGGTGAGGACTGTCTGTCCGGGACTGGGTGTCCTCGAGTTTAAATACTCAGCCGCTCCAACCAGATGTACAACTGAGACAGCAGTTGGAACTGGTCTACCAAATCATTGTCGTCACCGAGCTTACTGGTTCTATTTCCTCAACTCTTTCTTTTCCTCATTTCTGTTGTTGTGTGCTTGTTCATATCTGTTTGAAGACTTTGACTGAAGACTTTCCCAATTTCCTTAGTTCAATTTCTCCAGTCTGTCCGTCTTCTTTCTGTGTTATCCTGTGTTTACGCTTTCTGTACTCTGTGCTTGTCTTCATTCCATTATGATGACCATGCTTGTGTTCTGTTATGTTTACATTTGAGTACTTATTCCGCTGCTAGTAGTTCTTCATTTAGGAATTTCCTCTCCAGCAAATTCCTCAGTGAAGAATTCATAAAAATCGCATATTCACCCCCCTCTAGTTGATATAACGCACTTTCAATTGTTATCAGAGCAAGGTACTCCCTTGTTCTGTGTGATTTTGGTTTAACCGCCTAGAGTTTTAGTTATGTCGACCGCAGGTATGATCAAGGTCTATGCTGGGTGTCCTACCTCCGATGGAACGGACTACCCCTACTAGAAGAATAAGATGCGAATGCATCTTGAGGCAATTGATAACGATCTCTAGTATGTTGTGGAAAATGGTGTTCCCTCAGTCACACCTTCTCTGAATGCTACTGATGTGAAGAGATTCAAGCAACTCGATTCTCAAGCGAAGAATATCATATGTGGCCATCTCAGCAAAGGATAGTATGGAAGAGTGAGTGCTTTGGAAACTGCTAAGCTTATCTGGGATAGGCTGTCCAAAGTGAATGAAGGAGTCTCAACTCAACATGACTCTCGTGTTGATGTTCTTCGCAATCTCTTCAACTGCTTCAAAATACTCGACAATGAAAATGTCCAGCAAACCTTCGACCGCCTCACTGACATCTCAAATGAGCTTCAAGCGCTTGGCGCCACTGACATCACCGACCATGAGGTGGTGAAGAAATTGCTGAGATCGCTCGATTCTTCATTTGATACTCTAGCACTGATGATTCAAGGGCGTGCTGACTACAAGTCACTTGATCCCGCTGATATCGTCGAGAGGTTAAATACTCATGAGTTCCGGCTTGCTGAGAAGAGAGATCTCTATGGTTCGAGCTATGGCAGATCACGTGCTCTGAAGGACAAGGCAGTCTCTGAGTCTGAAGATGAGGACTCTGCTAGCAGCCTTGGTGTTCCTGAAGAACTGAGCCAGGAACTAGCACTGCTTGTGAAGAAATTTCAGAAGTTCTCAAGATGTGGTCGCTTTGGAAAATCCTCAAGGAGCAATGATTCCTCATCCAGTGACTAAAGAGGAGGCTATGCCACAAATGCAAGAAACCTAGTCAGTACATCCAGGATTGTCCTCAGTGGGATAAGGAATCAAATAAGAAGAAATACAAGGATTACAGTTTTGATGACGCAAAGAAGAAGAAGAAATCTTCAAAGTCATCATCATCAAAATCCTCGAAGTCTTCATCTCACAAGAAGAGCAGCTCCAAGAAGGCTCGGGCATTCATTGGCAAGGAAATGGACTCTGAGGCTGAATCTGAGGAACATGAGGATGAGCAGGCATCTGAGGAGTCCGAGTCTGGTGTGGCGAGCCTAGCTCTCGCTACTGCATTCATCAGCAAGTATCTTCAACTCTGAAGAAAATGGCTTCACCAACAAAGCTGATGAATGCAATGATGCCTACACTCCCACCTATTGCTTCATGGCAAAGGGTGCCAAGGTAACTAAATACGCTTCGTCTGAATCTAGTGAGGATGAATCTGATGAAAACCTCAAGCCCAGCTACTCTAAACTTGCTAAGATTGCTGTGAAACAACAAAAGGCTTTTGAAAAAGTTCAAAACATGCTAGATAAAAGTGATGATATGTTGGGAGAAGAAATGGATCGCACTAAAACCTTGACTGAAAATCTTCAGAGACTTCAGTCCAAGTTTGACAACCTTCAAGGTCATCTTAAAACTCTCTTATCTGATCACGAGAAGCTTTCTTATGAATTTATTCAAAGGAAGCAAGATCTTGAGAAGCTAAGAGTGAGTTATGAAGATCTTCAGAAGGAGCGTGATTCATTACTTGCTCAACAAATCAGCGCTACTCAGGAAGAATTTGTCCCTCCATGTCTCAAGTGCATTGAACGTGAAACTGCTAATTCTTCACCCGAATGTTCAAATGCTTCTAATGTTACCAATTCTTCATTTGTCTCTGCTATCACTAATTCCTCATCTGAGGATAATGCAAGTATAACTGATGATGCATGGCTGAAGGAATTGTACATGACAGGCATGTACAAAAGCCTCAAAGGGCATCAGACTCTTTGCGATGTGCTCAAAAAGCAGATCCTCAACAGAAACCCTAGGAAAGAGGGTATTGCATTTGAGAGGAAACTCAATGCTGATGTAACATATTGGAAGACTGAGCAGTACCCCAAAACCTCATGGGTTGCTGCAAAGGGACCTCTAGTTAATCCATCCAATTTATCTGGCTTTACATGTGAATCTCCTCATTCTTCTGATGAGTCATTTGACTTCAACTACAAACTGTTCAAAAATCAGAATGGTGAAGTATTTGCTAGATATGTTGGCACTAACTGCAGGAACGGTTCACCTATGAAGAAAATCTGGGTTCCCAAAAGTTGCCTTGAAAGTCTTCAGGTGAATGTCCTCATGACACCACCTGTGAAGAATAGGAACTCCAGATCAAATTCTTCATATGAACCAAATTCTTCATATGGATCCAAGTCCTCATACGGACCAAATTCCTCACGTGGATCAAAATCCTCAA
Organism: Aegilops speltoides; assembly: GCA_021437245.1. Taxonomy (NCBI): domain Eukaryota; kingdom Viridiplantae; phylum Streptophyta; class Magnoliopsida; order Poales; family Poaceae; genus Aegilops; species Aegilops speltoides. Next base: position 390,903,784 of record CM038141.1, read on the forward strand.
AAGGATCAAAGTCCTCATATGATCATCATCGTTCTAACCCCTCTGTTTCGCAGGGTAGAGCTAAGGGCTATGAATATGAGCATTATTCTTCAAATCATTATGTTCATAAGTCCTCGAAGAATTCCTCTGCTTATTCATATGCTTACCCTAACCCCTCTTATGTGAAACGAAGTGGACTGGCGTCTATGCCACCTTTCTCATATGGTGCTCGCAGAGTGATGAATTCTTTGCCACCCCTTCAGATGTGGGTGGTGAAGAAAAAGAACTAATCTCTTATGCAGGGTCAGGTCTCCAGACGTGCTCAAAACGTCTGAAGAATTTGCTGGAGACCTGAGCAGTGCCTGATAGGACGCAGGCTAATCATGATGAAATGAACTTTCATTTCACACGTCCTCATACTGTTTATCTATTCTATTGCTTGACGAAATTGATCTGATGATATTGATGTCATATTCTTCACTGATGAAGTATATGATTTCGTAAGTTTCACTAATTCATCTACAGGATGAACAACCCAAAGCCAATGAGTGGGTCCTTGATAGTGGATGTACGAATCACATGACTGGTGACAAGAATCTATTGATGGATGCTCATTTATCACCGTCACATCTGAAGCATATCATCTTCGCTGACAAAGGAAAAAGTCAGCTATTGGGTCTAGGTAAGGTTGCGATCTCAAAGGATAGACACATGGACAAAGTCATGCTTGTCGAGTCCTTAGGATACAACCTCATGTCTGTCTCAATGCTTTGTGATCTTGATATGGTTGTTGTCTTTTGCAAATATCGATGTGTTGTGATCATGGAAGCTGACAATTCCAAAGTCTTCGAAGGCTTTAGGAGAGGAGACTTGTACGTTGTTGATTTATCTACAGGACCACAACCGGCCGTAAGCCTACTTGCAAAAGCTTCAGAAGGCTGGCTATGGCATCGACGACTTGGCCATGCGGGCATGAGGAATCTGCACATGCTCGCGAAGAAGAAGCATGTCATTGGCATTGAGAATGTCAAATTCATCAAGAATCACTTATGCGGAGCCTGTGAAGCTGGGAAGATGACAAAGGCCAAGCATCCAGCGAAGACTATCATGACTACCACTCGACCATTTGAATTGCTTCACATGGATCTCTTTGGTCCTAATCATTATTCTGCTCTTACAAATGATGCATCTCTATATGGCTTTGTTATTGTTGATGATTATTCTCGTTACACATGGGTGCACATTGTCACTTACAAACATGAGATGCAGGAAGTCTTCAAATGATTTTCCTTGAGGGCTTCAACCAACTTTGGTGTGAAGTTCAAGCACATCAGAAATGACAATGGGACCGAGTTCAAGAATTCCGGTCTTGATGACTGTGTTGATGAATTTGGTATTACTCATGAGTTATCTGCTCCTTATACTCCTCAGCAGAATGGCATGGTGGAGCGCAAGAACAGACTCTTGTTGAGATGGCTCGCACTATGCTTGATGAATATAAGACGCCTCGTGATAACTCACAAGTATAGGGGATCGCAACAGTTTTCGAGGGTAGAGTATTCAACCCAAATTTGTTGATTCGACACAAGGGGAGCCAAAGAATATTCTCAAGTATTAGCAGCTGAGTTGTCAATTCAACCACACCTGGAAACTTAGTATCTGCAGCAAAGTGTTTAGTAGCAAAGTAATATGATAGTGGTGGTAACGGTAACAAAGTAAAGACAACAAAAGTAATGTTTTTGGTATTTTTGTAGTGATTGTAACAGTAGCAACGGAAAAGTAAATAAGTGTAAACCAGTATATGGAAAACTCGTAGGCACCGGATTAGCGATGGATAATTATGCCGGATGCGGTTCGTCATGTAACAGTTACAACATAGGGTGACACAGAACTAGCTCCAGTTCATCAATGTAATGTAGGCATGTATTCCGTATATAGTCATACGTGCTTATCGAAAAAGAACTTGCATGACATCTTTTGTCCTACCCTCCCGTGGCAGCGGGGTCCTATTGGAAACTAAGGGATATTAAGGCCTGCTTTTAATAGAGAACCGGAACAAAGCATTAGCACATAGTGAATACATGAACTCCTCAAACTACGGTCATCACCGGGAGTGGTCCTGATTATTGTCACTTCGGGGTTGCCGGATCATAACACATAGTAGGTGACTATAGACTTGCAAGATAGGATCTAGAACACACATATATTCATGAAAACATAATAGGTTCAGATCTGAAATCATGGCACTCGGGCCCTAGTGACAAGCATTAAGCATAGCAAAGTCATAGCAACATCAATCTCAGAACATAATGGGTACTAGGGGTCAAACCCTAACAAAACTAACTTGATTACATGATAAATCTCATCCAACCCATCACCGTCCAGCAAGCCTACGATGCAATTACTCACGCACGGCGGTGAGCATCATGGAATTGGTGATGGAGGATGGTTGATGATGACGACGACGACGAATCCCCTCTCCGAGCCCCGAGCGGACTCGGATCAGCCCTCCGAGAGATTAGGGCTTGGCGGCGGCTCCGTGTCGTAAAACGCGATGAAACTTTCTCTCTGATTTTTTTCTCCCCGAAAGCCAATATATGGAGTTGGAGTTGGCATCGGAGGGCCACCAGGGGGCCCACGAGGTAGGGGGCGTGCCCAGGGGGAGGGGCGTGCCCCACCCTCGTGAACAGGGTGTGGGCCCCCTGACCTTCATCTTTGGCGAGGATTTTTTATTATTTATTCTAAGATATTCCGTGGAGTTTCAGGTCATTCCGAGAACTTTTGTTTTCTGCACATAAAACAACACCATGGCGATTCTGCTGAAAACAACGTCGATCCGGGTTAGTTCCATTCAAATCATACAAGTTAGAGTCCAAAACAAGGGCAAAAGTGTTTGGAAAAGTAGATCTGACGAGACGTATCAACTCCCCAAGCTTAAACCCTTGCTTGTCCTCAAGCAATTCAGTTGACAAACTGAAGAGAAAAGAAAAGTTTTACAAACTCTGTTTGCTCTTGTTGTTGTAAACATGAAAAGCCAGCATTCAAGTCTCAGCAATTATTACGAACTAACCATACTCACAATGACACGTAGGTCTCACAATTACTCATATCAATAGCATAATCAGCTAGCGAGCCATAATAATAAAACTCGGATGACAAGACTTTCTCAAAAAATCATAACATGATATAACAAAATGGTATCTCGCTAGCCCTTTCTGAGACCGCAAAACATAAATGCAGAGCACCTTTAAAGATCAAGGACTGACTAAACATTGTAATTCATGGTAAAAGAGATCCAATCAAGTCATACCCAATATAAACCAATAATAATGAATGCAAACGATAGTGTGCTGTCCAGCGGGTGCTTTTTAATAAGAAGGGTGATGACTCAACATAAAAGTAAATAGATAGGCCCTTCGCAGAGGGAAGCAGGGATTTGTAGAGGTGCCATAGCTCGGTTTTGAAAATAGAGATAAATTATATTTTGAGCGGCATACTTTCATTGTCAACATAACAACTAAAAGACGATGATATCTTCCATGCTAAACAGATTATAGGCGGTTCCCAAACAGAATGGTAAAGTTTATACTCCCCTTCCTCCACAAGCATCAATCCATGGCTTGCTCGAAACAACGAGTGCCTCCAACATTCAACGGGTCCCAAGGGGAGTTTTGTTTGCAGTTATTTTGATTTAGTTTGCATAAAGCATGGGACTGGGCATCCCGAATACCAGCCATTTTCTTGTGAATGAGGAGCAGAGTCCACTCCTCTTGAGAATAACCCGCCTAACATGGAAGATAAGGGCAGCTCTAGTTGACATATGAGCTATTCGAGCATGCAAAACAGAATGTTTATTTGAAGGTTTAGAGTTTGGCACATACAAATTTACTTGGAACGGCAAGTAAATACCGCATATAGGAAGGTTTGGTGGACTCATATGGAATAACTTTGGGGTTTAAGGAGTTTGGATGCACAAGCAGATTCCGCTTAGTGCAATTGAAGGCTAGCAAAAGACTGGGAAGCGACCAACTGAGAGAGCGACAACAGTCGTAAACATGCATCAAAATTAATTTACACCAAATACAAGCATGAGTAGGATCTAATCCACCATGAACATAAATATCATAAAGGCTATTTTGATTTGATTCAACTACATGCGTGAACATGTGCCAAGTCGAGTCACTCAATTCATTTAAAGGAGGATACCATCCCATCATACCACATCATAATCATTCTAATAGCATGTTGGCACGCAAGGTAAACCATTATAACTCATAGATAATCAAGCATGACACAAGCAACTATAATCTCTAAATGTCATTGCAAATATGTTTACTTCATAATAGCTGAATCAAGAACGATGAATCATCATATTTACAAAAACAAGAGAGGTCGAGTTCATACCAGCTTTTCTCTTCCCAATAAGTCCATCATATATCATCATTATTGCCTTTCACTTGCACGATCGAACGGTGTGTATAATAATAAGAGTGCACGTGCATTGGACTAAGCTGGAATCCGCAAGCATTCAACTCAAGAGAGAAGACAAGTAATATGGGCTCTAGGTTTAAATAATCAATCATGCATATAAGAGCCACTAAGCATTTTCAATATAGTCTCTCGACCCCCAAACAAAGGAAAAGAAATAAAAACTATTTACACAGGAAAGCTCCCAACAAGTAAAAGAAGAACGGGAATATTTTTGGGTTTTTCTTTTTAATTTCTACTACAAGCAAAGAAGTAAACTACTACTAATTTTTTGTTTTTTCTTAACGTTTATTAAACACACAAGAAGAAAGCAGGAAAAAGAAAATAAACTAGCATGGATATTACAGTGAAAGAGTATGAGCACCGACACCTAGCAATGAGTGTGTGTGTGAACATGAATGTAATGTCGGTGGGAATACGTACTCCCCCAAGCTTAGGCTTTTGGCCTAAGTTGGTCTATTGCCAGGGATGGCCTGGCGGATATCCGTAGGTGTAGCTGGGGTCGTAGTGTGACGAAGAAGACTATGGCTGCCACTGGCTGGCAGCCTCCTCTGGATCCCAAGAATAAAAAGATAGTCGTGGAGGCTCATCTTGTGGCTCCGGCTCTGGGGCTGGTGCAAGGTTCCGATAGGCTTGAACAGCCGACCACGGAACGATGTGAGGTTCTGCAAACAAGTTAAACAAAGAAGGAGCAGGCAAAGTAATAGTCTCAGGGTGATGTTCATCAAAGTATAATTTATATTTGAGCTCCCCATCGCGACTCTTAACAAGAAAATCATGCGTTATCATACTCTTGTAATCTAAATAAGCACGGGGCAGCGCTGTTTCTTCTTTCTCCGCATGCCTAATAGGTATTTCAAAATGTTCAGCTAGGCGCGAAGCATAAATGCCTCCAAAGATGGGCCCCTTAGTACGGTTCAGACTTAACCGTCTAGCAACAATTCCACCCATACTAACAGAGTTATCGTGGTATAAACCATGGAGCAAAATAATAATATCAGGGATACTAAGGTTCCCACAGTTCCCGCGTCCAATCAAGCAACGACTAGCAAATAAGGCAAAGTAACGTAAAACAGGATAATGTATGCTAATGATCCTTGCATCAGAAACCTTCCTGGTTTCTCCCACCGTGACGGTGTTAATAAAAGCTTCTACTTCATTACGGTGGGGTTCATCTAAGGTGCCCTCAAAGGGTATTCTGCAGACCTCGCAGAATTCAGCTAATGACATCTTTTTAACAACGTCATATAAATGAAACTCTACTGATGGATGTGATTTCTTAGGGAAAAAGTAGAAGTTTTGCACAAAAGTATTTGTGAGTAAGAGATACTGATGACGTTGGTCGTGGAGGAAGTTGGTGAGGCCAGCATTCTCAATCAATAAATAGAAATCTTCATGAATCCCAGCTCTCCTCAAGAAGTCATCGGAAGGCCATTCACACGGCCGGACCTCCGCGGTGCGAGGTAAATTAAATTTGGGCTTCTCCTCTTCTTCCTTTTGTTTTTCCTTAGAGCTTCGGCTCGACGAGCCACTCAAAAGTCTCTTCATTATTTCTGAAACAATCTGAAATTTTTAGTAACTTCAAATAAAAGTGAACCAACTTCAATAAAATTGGTAGTAACAACTCCCACAAGTGCCTAGAGCCAATATAAAGCATTAGAACAACTTGGAACCATATAAATTTGACATGCAAGCTCAAGAACATGGTCACCTATGCAGCACAAATTTGCAATGAATAAAGCACTAGAACAAAAACTAATTGGACCAATGGAGGAGTCAAAGACCAAGGAACAATCTTCCCAAGCAGTTTTGCAAGAGGTGCTTTGAGCAAGGAGATCGAAAATCACAGCAACGGGGGCTGGAACTCGTGCTTGAGTTGGTTTTTCGTGTTTGTGTGAGACGGAGGAAGAAGATGGGTGCACGAATAAGTGGAGGAGGGCCACCGTGGGCCCATGAGGCAGGGGGGCGCGCCCAGGGGGTAGGCCCTCCACCCTCGTGACCAGGTGGCAGCTCCCCATGTGGTAATTTTTGCACAGTAAATTCTCAAATATTCCCGAAAAAATCATATTAAATTGGCATGGCATTCTGAGGACTTTTATTTTTGGGATATTTTTATATTGCACGGATAAGTCAGACAGAAAAATATTATTTTACTTTATTTCTACTAAATAACAGAAAATATAAAGAGGGTACAGAAGGTTGTGCTTCTAGTTTCATCCATCTCGTGACCGTCAAAATGAACCCACTAACAAGGTTGATCAAGTCTTGTTAACAAACTCATTCCGAATAATCCCGGAACCGAAGAAATTTCGAATGACACTAAGTTACCTCAAAGGGGATATGAAAATCCCCAACAATAAGAATATCATACTTTTTCTTGACAGTAGGGAGAGGAAATTCAAAACCTCCAAATATAATCGATGGAACTTTTCCAATGGAGTTGATACTATAAACTTGAGGTTGTTTCCTCGGAAAATGTACCGTGTGCTCATTGCCATTAACATGAAAAGTGACATTGCCTTTGGTGCAATCAATAACAGCCCCTGCAGTATTAAGGAAAGGTCAAGAATAATAGACATACTATCATCCTCGGGAATATCAAGAATAACAAAGTCCGTTAAAATAGTAACGTTTGCAACCACAACAGGCACATCCTCACAGATACCGACAGGTATAGCAGTTGATTTATCATCCATTTGCAAAGATATTTCAGTAGGTGTCAACTTATTCAAGTCAAGTCTACGATATAAAGAGAGAGGCATGACACTGACACCGGCTCCAAGATCACATAACGCAGTTTTAACATAATTTCTCTTAATGGAGCATGGTATAGTAGGCGCTCCGGGATCTCCAAGTTTCTTTGGTATTCCACCCTTAAAAGTATAATTAGCAAGCATGGTGGAAATTTCAGCTTCAGGTATCTTTCTTTTATTAGTAATGATATCCTTCATATACTTAGCATAAGGATTTGTTTTGAGCACATCAGTTAATCGCATACGCAAAAAGATGGGTCTAATCATTTCAGCAAAGCGCTCAAAATCCTCATCATCCTTTTTCTTGGATGGTTTCGGAGGAAATGTAACGCCCCGGATCCGATGCGCCAGGTGTCCGCCAGTTATTCGTCGTTGTTGCCATGTCATTTGCTTGCGTGTTGCACTTTGCCATGTCATCATTTGCATTTTATCATGTCATCATGTGCATTTCATTTTGCATACGTGTTCGTCTCATGCATCCGAGCATTTTCCCGTTGTCCGTTTTGCAATCCGGTACTCCTATGCCCTCCGGCGTCCCCTTCTTCTCTCCTGTTGTGAGCGGGTGTTAAACTTTCTCGGAATGGCCCGAGGTTTGCCAAGCGGCCCTGGTATAGCACCGTAGACCACTGTCAAATTCGTGCCATTTGGAGGTCGTTTGGTACTCCAACGGTTAGCAAGATGTAACCAAAGCCCTCTTTGAGTTGCAGCCCAACGCCCCTTCCAAAGTGGCCCAAAACCCACCAAACTCCCCCCATGCTCTTGGTCGTTCGATCGCGATCGCGTGGCCGAAAACCACACCTCATTTGGACTCTCCTAGCTCCCTCTACCTATAAATATACCCTCCCCTTCCAAATTCGCGGATATTTTCCCCCGAAACCCTAGCTTTCATCCTCCTCCCGCAGCCGGACACGTCCGGACCCCGCCGGACATGTCCGCGCCGCCGCCCCCGTCGAATCACAGCCTGCCACGTCGCCGTCGCCGGGCCCCTCTCTCTCCTCCACCGCCCGGAGCCATGGGCCCAGATCCGCCCATGGGGCCCATCCATCGCCGCCCTTCGCTCGCTTCGCCGCCGGCGCCCGCTCCGCCGCCACCGCCGCCTCCGGTCCCGTCGTCTTCTTGCGCCGCCCGCTTCTGCCCGCCCGCGGCCCCGCTTTCGTCTCCTGCGCCGCCGCTTTTCAGTCCCCACGCCGCCTCCTCGCTGAGCCCATGCTGCAGCCTCTCGGCGAATCCGCCGCTCCGGCATCCGTCGCCCGTCACCGTCGCCGCCGCCGCATCACATCACGCCGCCGCGCCTCGGCCGCGCCGCCCGCGCCCGACCCGCTCCGCCGATCGCCGCCGTCGTCTACTACGCCTCCGCCGCCCCTCCTCCTCCTGCGCCGTCCGCCGTCCGTGCCGCCCGACCTCTCCGCCGCCCGTCTCCACATTGGCGCCCGCGCCGCCGGCGTGGGCCTGCTGGCCAGCCTCGCCTCGGCCTGCCCAGCCCCACCTCGGCCTCGGCCCAGCCGGCCTGCCTCCTCCTCCTCTGCAATGGGCCGAGCCCAATGGGTTAGCCCGCCTAAACCCCGCCCTGTGCGCTGAATAGTCATATCACGCTCATATGTTTTTTCTCAGAAAAACCGCCAAGTCCCCGTTTCTGTGACATAAACATGCCATGTTCATCGCATCACATCTCTGCATCCGTAGCTCCGTTTCGTGCGTATAATATGTCAAATTGTTCGTCTCGAAGAGTACTTCATTTTATTCCATTGCATCATTTTCATTTGAGTTCATCTTGATGCCCAAATCTTTGTTGGAAGAGTGCATGTTGATGTTAATCTGAAAACTGTTATAACTTGTTTGTTTTATCATTTTGCCATGATTGATGTGTGCATCCTATGAGGTTGAGCTCTACATGAATGTTGAACTATGCCATGCCATCTTTCCAGGGTGCCAACCATGTATTTTTGTGAGTTGTGTGCTGAGTGTATCAAGCTTGTAAAGTAGGGTAGTTCTTTGTTCTTTGTTTTCTGACAGATTCTGTTATATTTTGTTGCTATGTTAACATGCTTCTACTAATCATTCTATGCATAATCTGGAGATGTCCTATAAACATGTTTTGATCTACATGTCATGCTCTATCCATTCATGCCCTTGGTTGTAATTATAGCCTGCTGGAACATGTTGTAATCTTTCTCTAAAGTTGCTTGAAAATGTTGTTTGTCAGCCTGTTTACATTAAGTTCACTTGTTCCCATGTGTTTTCCTAGTGATCCATGCACCCTATGAACTTGCTCTTGCCATGCTTAGCTTCATAAACATGCCTTCTTACTGTTGGTTGCCTTGCCATGCCATGTTTTGCTCTGTGGTGAGTGGTTCAAGCTCACGAACATGCCTACTTATTGTTGTTCCTGCCATGTATAAATCTGTAATATAACTTGCCATGTTTACATGGGTGCCATCATATTTTCTATGCCTTTTTGGCTCATGGTCAGTAAGGGTCTTTTGATCTATGCCATTAGTAGATTCATGTCATGCCTTTGTTTGCCATTATATGTTCCTGTAACATGTTGTTTGATAGCTCTAAACATTGCAACCTGATGTTATTTCTGCTAAAGTCTGAAACTGTTAGTATTTGCAATATCTCCATGTCCTTTTGAGCATGTTCTAGTTGTTTCTGGAGATAGTTCAGTGTTCATGTTTTGTTATGCTTTACCTGTACTTCATGCCCATGCCTTTTGTTATCATGTTGGGGTGCTGTAGCATGTTGTTTTGATGCTTGCAATATGCCTAGTTGCTGTTATGGACAGATTGTTGCTATGACTTGTATAGTGTGCATGTGTTGAACCGTTGCTCCGTTTTGAGTGTGTTCTATATGAAACTTGCTTGATTTTGCATGTTGTTTCATATTATCATGTTGCATCCTTGTTTTGGTGTGTTTGCTTGATGTTTGGGTGCATTTTGCATCAATGCCATGTTTAACTTGTTTTGCTCATATCTTCTAGGCCGTAGCTCCGAATCTAATGAACTTTATATGTAACTTGACTAGAATTTCATGTAGATCATCTTGGTGATCTTTAACTTGCTGTTTAACAACTTCAACATAAGGTTTATTCAGTTCTGGACCAATTTCGAAATATGCATATGAGGACTTACCGGAATTGTTATATGTTGTTTCCGGCCTCATTTAAACTTGCTTTGATGTGTTGGTCTTGTATGCATCATCTCTTGCCATGAGTAGCTTCATGTAGCTTTGTCATGCATCATGCTTGTTGTGCATCATGTCTTGTTCATGTGTGGTGTGTTTACTATGTTGTGTGCTTCTTATCGATAGTTCCCGTTTCGTTGCGATCGTGAGGATTCGTTCGTCTCCGCTTGGTTCGTCTTCGTGGTTTCATCTTCTTCATGGACTCGTTCTTCTTCCTTGCGGGATTTCAGGCAAGATGACCGCTACCCTGGATCTCACTACTATCATTGCTATGCTAGTTGCTTCGTTCTTTCGCTATGTTGCGCTACCTATCACCTGTTTATCAAGCCATCCCATGTTGCCATGAACCTCTAACCTTTGACACCTTTCCTATGCAAACCACTGTTTGGCTATGTTACCGCTTTTGCACAGCCCCTCTTATAGCGTTGCTAGTTCCAGGTGAAGTTGAAGATTTCTCCATGGTGGACAGGATTTTGGTTGGGATATCACAATATCTCTTATATTATTAATGCATCTATATATTTGGTAAAGGGTGGAAGGCTCGGCCTTATGCCTGGTGTTTTGTTCCACTCTTGCCGCCCTAGTTTCCGTCATACCGGTGTTATGTTCCCGGATTTTGCGTTCCTAACGCGGTCGGGTGATTTATGGGACCCCCGACGGTTCGCTTTGAATAAAACTTGTCCAAAGGCCCAACATTGACTTTTACCATTTGCCTCACCACCACCTATCTTTTCCTTGGGAGTCGCTCTCTCGAGGGTCATCTTTATTTAGCCCCCGGGCGATTGCTTGTCTAAGTGCTGGTCCAAACCGAAGCGATGTCCGGCGCCCGGGCAACCAGTGGTCTATGCCACCGACGTCTTGCTCATCCGGTGTGCCACGAGAACGAGATATGTGCAGCTCCTATCGGGTTTTGTCGGCTGTGCGGAGGCTTTGCTGGTCTTGTTTTACCATTGTCGAAATGTCTTGATGTACCGGATACCGAGTCGATCGGAGTGTCTCGGGTGAAGGTCTATTCCTTCGATGATCGCGAGAGCTTGTCATGGGCTAAGTTGGGACACCCTGCAGGTATAAACTTTTGAGAGCCGTGCCCGCGTTATGTGGCAGATGGGAATTTGTTAATGTCCGGTTGTAGATAACTTGACACCAGATCCAAATTAAAACGCATCAACCGAGTGTGTAGCCGTGATGGTCTCTTCTCGGCGGAGTTCGGGAAGTGAACACGGTTTCTGTGTTATGTCTGACGTAAGTAGGTGTTCAGGATCACCTCTTGATCATTGCTAGTTCACGACCGTTCCTTTGTTTCTCTTCTCGCTCTCATTGCGCATGTTAGCCACCATATATGCTTAGTCGCTGCTGCAACCTCACCACTTTACCCCTTCCTTTCCCATTAAGCTTTGCTAGTCTTGATACCCATGGTAATGGGATTGCTTGAGTCCTCGTGGCTCACGGATACTTCAAAACCAGTTTGCGGTGCCTATGTTACCGGCGGTGGCGCAACCAAGCTCAAGGAGGAGCTCGATGAAGATCTTGCCCTTTGTGTTGTTTCGTTCTAGTTGATCGATGAGTGGAGCCCGGTTGGGGTCGATCGGGACCTTTATGCATTTGGGGTTCTTCTTTTATTTTGGTTCCGTAGTCGGACCTTGATTGTATCTGGATGATGTAATGCTTTATTCATGTATTTGTGTGAAGTGGCGATTGTAAGCCAACTATGTATCTCTTTCCCTTGTGTATTACATGGGTTGTGTGAAGATTACCTCACTTGCGACATTGCCTTCAATGCGGTTATGCCTTTAAGTCGTGCTTCGACACGTGGGAGATATAGCCGCATCGAGGGTGTTACAGGAAAAGGCATGGGTTTCTGAACCCATGGTTCCCTCTCTTTACCATGTTTCCTAGCAACAAAGTCTCTTTTATCATAATGTTGATTCTTTGATTGTGGGTTATCAAGATCAACAACAGGTTCAACTTCTACTTCATTATCATTACTAGGTTGAGCATCAACATGAACATCATCATTAACATTATCACTAGGTTCATGTTCATTACCTGATTGTGTTTCAGCATCAGACATAGAGATATCATTTGGATTATCAGGTGGTTCAGCAATAGGTTCACTAGAAGTTTGCACAGTCCTATCATTTTTCTTTTTCTTCCTCTTAGAAGAACTAGGTACATCAATATTATTTCGCTGAGAATCTTGCTCGATTCTCTTAGGGTGGCCTTCAGGATACAAAGGTTCCCGAGTCATTCTACCAGTTCTAGTAGCCACTCTAACAGCATGATCATTTTTCTTACTATTCATTTCATCAAGCACTTCTTTCTGAGCTTTAAGTACTTGTTCTACTTGAGTGGTAACCATAGAAGCATGTTTGCTAACAAGTTTAAGTTGACCTCTAATATCATCCATATCATCACTCAAGCGGTTAATCATAAAGGTATTCTGTTTTAATTGTCTACCAAAATAAGCATTAAAGTCATCTTGCTTAAACATAAAGTCATCAAACTCATCCAAGCACTGACTAGCAATTTTAGTAGGAGGAACTTCAGCTTTATCATATCTATAGAGAGAATTTACCGTTACTACCTGTGTCGGGATATCGGGAGGTTCTTCAGTAAATAAGTAATTGAGATTATATACTTCTTCAACAAGCGGTAAATTAAGACCATGTATTTCTTCAATAGGAGGTAAATTCTTAACATCTTCAGCTTTAATACCTTTTTCTTTCATAGATTTCTTTGCCTCTTGCATATCTTCGGGACTAAGAAATAGAACACCCCTCTTTCTTGGAGTTGGTTTAGGAATAGGCTCAGTAATTGGCTCAGGAGTTGGCTCAGGAGTTGGCTCAGGAGGTGCCCAATTATTTTCATTTGCCAACATATTATTCAATAAAATTTCAGCGTCATCCGGTGTTCTTTCCCTGAAAAGAGAACCAACACAACTATCCAGGTAATCTCTGGAAGCATCAGTTAGTCCATTATAAAAGATATCAAATATTTCAGGTTTCTTAAGAGGATGATCAGGCAAAGCATTTAGTAACTTGAGAAGCCTCCCCCAAGCTTGTGGGAGACTCTCTTCGTCAATTTGCACAAAATTGTATATTTCCCTCAAAGCAGCTTGTTTCTTATGAGCAGGGAAATATTTAGCAGAGAAGTAATAAATCATATCTTGGGGACTTTGCACACAACCAGGATCAAGAGAATTAAACCATTTCTTAGCATCACCCTTTAATGTGAACGGAAATATTTTAAGTAAATAAAGGTGGCGCGATCTCGGATTATTAGTAAACAGGGCAGCTATATCATCTAACTTACGAAGATGTGCCACAACAGTTTCAGATTCATAGCCATAAAAAGGATCAGATGCAACCAAAGTAATTATATCGGATCGATGAAATATCATAATAATCATGATCAGGAACACAGATAGGTGAAGTAGCAAAAGCAGGGTCGGGTCTCATCCTACCTCTAAAAGATTCTTTACTCCACTTAATTAGCAACCTCTTACGTTCAAGACTATCCTGGCAAGCAAGAACAGCTTCAAAAGATTTAGCACTAAAAGATAACCCTCAGGAATAGCAGGCATAGGCTCATCATCACTAACATCATCGTGTTCAGGTTCAATAATTTCTCTTTCTCTAGACCTAGCAATTTGCTCATCAAGAAATTCACCGAGTGGCATAGTAGTATCAAGCATAGAAGTAGTTTCATCATAAGTATCATGCATAGCAGAAGTGGCATCATCAATAACATGCGACATATCGTAATCAATAGCGAGTAGGTTTAGGTGTTGCAAACTTACTCATAATGAAGGAGAATCTAGTGCAAGGCTAGATGGCAGTCCCGTACCTCCCCTCGTAGTTGAGGGCAAAATAGTAGTTTGATCATCTTTCAAGTTCTTCATAGTGTCCAGCAGATATAAATCCCAAGTGACTCAAGGAATAGAGCTATGCTCCCCGGCAACGGCACCAGAAAAGGGTCTTGATAACCCACAAGTATAGGGGATCGCAACAGTTTTCGAGGGTAGAGTATTCAACCCAAATTTGTTGATTCGACACAAGGGGAGCCAAAGAATATTCTCAAGTATTAGCAGCTGAGTTGTCAATTCAACCACACCTGGAAACTTAGTATCTGCAGCAAAGTGTTTAGTAGCAAAGTAATATGATAGTGGTGGTAACGGTAACAAAGTAAAGACAACAAAAGTAATGTTTTTGGTATTTTTGTAGTGATTATAACAATAGTAACGGAAAAGTAAATAAGTGTAAACCAAGATATGGAAAACTTCGTAGGCACCGGATTAGCGATGGATAATTATGCGGATGCGGTTAAATCATGTAACATTACAACATAGGGTGACAGAACTAGCTCCAGTTCATCAATGTAATGTAGGCATGTATTCCGTATATAGTCATACGTGCTTATGGAAAAGAACTTGCATGACATCTTTTGTCCTACCCTCCCGTGGCAGCGGGGTCCTATTGGAAACTAAGGGATATTAAGGCCTCCTTTTAATAGAGAACTGAAACAAAGCATTAGCACATAGTGAATACATGAACTCCTCAAACTACGGTCATCACCGGGAGTGGTCCCGATTATTGTCACTTCGGGGTTGCCAGATCATAACACATAGTAGGGGACTATAGACTTGCAAGATAGGATCTAGAACACACATATATTCATGAAAACATAATAGGTTCAGATCTGAAATCATGGCACTCGGGCCCTAGTGACAAGCATTAAGCATAGCAAAGTCATAGCAACATCAATCTCAGAACATAATGGGTACTAGGGGTCAAACCCTAACAAAACTAACTCGATTACAGGATAAATCTCATTCAACCCATCACCGTCCAGCAAGCCTACGATGAAATTACTCACGCACGGCGGTGAGCATCATGAAATTGGTGATGGAGGATGGTTGATGATGACGACGGCGACGAATCCCCCTCTCCGGAGCCCCGAACGGACTCCAGATCAGCCCTCCCAAGAGAGATTAGGGCTTGGCGGCGGCTCGTGTCGTAAAACGCGATGAAACTTTCTCTCGATTTTTCTCCCAAAGCCAACATATGGAGTTGGAGTTGGCGTCGGAGGGCCACCAGGGGGCCCACGAGGTAGGGGGGCGCGCCCAGGGGGGAGGGGCGCGCCCTCCACCCTCATGAACAGGGTGTGGGCCCCCTGGCCTTCATCTTTGGCGAGGATTTTTTTATTTATTCTAATATATTCCGTGGAGTTTCTGGTCATTCCGAGAACTTTTGTTTTCTGCACATAAAACAACACCATGGCAGTTCTGCTGAAAATAGCGTCAGTCCGGGTTAGTTCCATTCAAATCATACAAGTTAGAGTCCAAAACAAGGGCAAAAGTGTTTGGAAAAGTAGATACGACGGAGACGTATCACCTCGTCGTTTCTGGATTGAGGCAATTGATACTGCGTGTCACATCATCAACAGAGTATATCTTGACAAATTCTTCAGGAAGACTGCCTATGAACTCCTCACTGTCAAGAAACCCAATGTGAGTTACTTCAAAGTCTTCGGTGCTAAATGTTGGATTAGAGATCCTCATCACAATTCTAAATTTGCACCGAAAGCACATGATGGTTTTATTCTTGTCACGCAAAGGACTCGCACACCTACAAAGTCTTCAACAACGTTCTTCACAAGGTTGTTGAAACTGTAGATGTGTGGTTCGATGAAACTAATGGCTTGCAAAGAGAGTGCCTACCTTCTGTGTTAGATGAACCATCACCTGAGGATTCTATCAAGTTCAAAGCCACTGAGGATGTCATTCCCACCGAAGTATCTGCTGAAGAATTCATTCCAGAACGTGATGAACGTCGAGCTGGCGCACCTGAAGAAAATGGTGTTGAGGAAAATGCTACTGAAGAAAATGCAGATCAAATTCCTCGAAGACAACCCGCTCATCCTTGTATTGCAAACGAAGTGCAAATTGAGAAGATCATCGATGACATTGAAGAACCAGGTCCTCTCACACGCTCAAAAGCTTCACATTTGTCTAACTTTTGTGGGCACTTTGCTTTTGTCTCTATCATAGAGCCCACTAAGGTAGATGAAGCATTTCTGGAGCCTGAGTGGATTCAAGCTATGCAAGATGAATTACATCAGTTCGAGCTCAACAACATCTGGGAATTGGTCAAACATCCAGATCCTCGCAAGCACAACATTATTGTCACAAAGTGGATCTACCGCAACAAGCAAGATGAAAATGGCCTTGTGGTTAGGAATAAGGCACGGCTTGTAGCTCGAGGCTACACACATGTTGAAGGAATTGACTTCGATGAAACTTTTGGACCTGTTGCTAGACTTGAGGCTATTCGCATATTACTTGCTTATGCTAACCATCATGATATTATCTTACAACAAATGGATGTGAAAAGTGCATTCCTCAATGGTAAGCTTGAGTAAGAAGTATATGTTGCTCAACCCCTAGGTTTTGAAGATCCAAAGAATCTTGACAAAGTCTTCAGACTCAATAAGGCCCTGTATGGCCTCAAGCAGGTCCCTCGGCCATGGTATGATACTTTGAAGGAATTCCTCATGAAGAAAGGCTTCAAACCCGGTTCACTCGACCCAATTCTTTTCACTAAGTCTTATGATGATGAATTGTTTGTGTGCCAAATATATTTTGATGATATCATTTTCGGCTGTACTGACCAATGATACAGTGATGAATTTGCCTATATGATGAGTGAAGAATATCAAATGTCTATGATGGGAGAATTGAAATTCTTTTTAGGTCTTCAAATTCGTCTACAGCGCAATGTGTCGTGGATTTATCACGGCAGATGTCCTTAGTGTCAGGACTTAGTCGTGAGGCCAACGCATCTATGTGGTATCTTGAGAGGGGTTGAGTGGGACGAGAGACGCAGGGCGGATCAACACGCAAGACAAGGGTTTAGACAGCTTCGGGCCCCGGGAAACATCATCCGGTAATAGCCCTACATGCTGTTTGAGGCTAGGTCTCATTATCATCGCGAGGGAGTCACCGTAAACCGGCTCTCCTCTTTGTGTCTAGCCCTAGATATTATTTCTTGCTTGTAGCTTCTAACTTCTAACTTGTCCCTCTTTGGGGAGCCCTGCCCCTCCTTATATATGTTGAAGGGGCGGGTTACATGTAGAGTCCTATTAGGATTAGGACTAGTCTATCTCTAATACAAACCGGATACAAGTCCTGGTCTTAATTCCTTATAAGGCAAATATTCCTTTCCTCTTAAACCGGCCCACCATAGTACAAACCGGCCTTCATGAACCGCCCGTTGGGCCACCGGGTCTTGTTGCTCCTCTGCCCGCTTTCTGGGATTACCAATGAGTCTGTAAACCGTCTGAGTCTGCATGCAGTCGCGGTGAATCACCAAGTCCGGCCGGTTTATCCTTCCGGCCAGTTTACGCCGCGGGGCATATCCCCGACATTAGCCCCCAAGTTTAGCTTGGATTTATCCATGGTAAACTTATGCTGCAAAATAAACACCAGAACAATTTTGACAGGTTGTGCTCCGGGTTAAGAATTCTTGTAGACCGACACTGATCCTCCTTAAGCCCTTGTTATTTCCTCCTTTTAGAAGATCTGGGTCAATAACCAGCGTCATACTCAATTTGCTGACATTGGTTTCTCACAGAAAAAATATTGTGAAGAATAATCCACTTAAGTTGGCTTCCAAAGCGCTGGTTTAAGAAATATTGGTCTTGAAATACTCATCTGTAACCCCCAAGTCTTTGAGCAGAACAAAGTGGTGGCTTAAGACTTTGCTTCAATATAAATATCACAATCTTGAAAAAATCCAGGTTGTTCGTCTCAATCACTAGTCAGAATTGAGTATTCCCCATATGTAGCCCCCAAGTGCCGGGTTGTCATGCTTGCGATAACACGGACTTGTAATTTCCTGATGCTCATAAAAACTTCAACCAGTGTATCCCCCAAGGGCGGGTCATTATGCAATAATGAGCGGGGACTTTGTAAATATAATCATGTAATCTTTGAACAAAGAACGGTGTATAGCCCCCAAGGGCCAGCTCAATGAAGATAATATTGAGTCGGACTTGATATATACTTCAATAAAAATAATATCATATAATACAACCCCCATCATGGGGCTTGAATCCACGTCCACAAGGTTAAGAGCCTTGTGCTTTACCAATTGAGCAATGTACCCTTCAATATAATGGATAAAAACTTTGTACCTTGAATTGTTGACAGGAGCAATTGGTAGCCCCCAAGGGCCGGCTCATTATAATGTGATGAGTCGGGTCTTCAATAATATGAGCAAAAAAATGACTTTACATTACCCCCCAAGTATCATGGTGCATGCTTGCAGCGACATGAGACTTGCATATTTGATATAATCTCAACTTGAATAATGTAGCCCCCAAGTGCCGGGTTGTAAGCCTGCAGCGACTCGGGACTATTCCTTCAATTGTAAAATAAATCATAACTATCGGCAAAATAATATCCATTGCGCTAAAGCGACTTTGAAAACCTCAATCAAAATACTGGTAATTGATAACCATAACAAAAATCCGGCCATGTTGGCTATTAAAGATTTGAATAATATAATCCGGGATAAAAACCTCAATCATTCAATATCATCATGAAAATCCAGCCAAGTTTGGCTATTTTGAATAATATAACTCAATGATTTATAAGCGCATGATTCCAATGGCGCAATCCAAATATATACTGGCGACTTATAATCAAAAGCGAGGCCGGTTTAATCAAAACACTGGATAATTTCTCATCATATACTGGCGACTTATCGTCTTAAAGCCAGACCGGTTTAATAAACACCAGATAATTTATAATCATGCTTTATTCAACCTGTTTCTGCATACAACAAGTTTAAAGTGTCCTGGCGGTTTACCGCCGGACGGGTCATAATGCCCAACTATAACCCAGGTTTATAACCAAGGCTGCACTTAAGAATAATCAAATATGAAATATATCATACCTGTGACATTGAATAACATCATAAGTTTACCAACTTTTCGTAGTAAGGGTGATAACCCCAATCTTGAGTAATGATAACTCTTTTCATCTTGTGCGGTTTATGATAAACCGTGCATCGGTTGTGATAAACACCGGTTTAACCATATATATCTTGGCGACTCGTAGTCAAACCAGACCGGCTGATAGTCTTGATTATGATTTGATCATGTCTTGTGACTTGTAGCCGATAGCGAACGGGTTGATGAACACCGGTTTACTCCATAATAAGATGGTAACAAAATCAAACCGGGCAGATAGTCTCCGGATTAAAGGGGAATCATATCCATCGTTTGAACCGGAGAAAAAAGGTGTTTTGTTGATATAAAAGAAATCCAACAAAAACAAAGATCAAACAAGCCATGAAAACAACATGGAAACCAAGGTAATGATAAAAAATCGTTTGCAAACATATGCTATACTGAGCTGTTCAGATGGTATTACCATGGTCGGACAGGATCAAGCCCCCAATAGGTGTGACAATGATTCAAGTCAGCCAGGTCCCCAAATGACTCGTGGCATATATGCCAGATCAAGAGGCGTGGCAATGGTTCGGGTTCGACCATGCCCCCAAGTGATTTTGTGGCCTTAGGCCGACCAAGAGGCGTGACTGGTTTAGACTTGACCATGTCCCCAAGTGATCTGGTGGCTGTCGCCTATCAAAAGGTGTCGCGTTGGTTCGGACACGACCAAGGCCCCTAGTGATATATAAAAAAGCAAATGTCAAGGGGTAAACCGGAGGCCATTTTAAAAACAGAGCCACTCCATGTAACCACGCATGATGTAAAAAAGAACAGAGACCCCGCTTTATGAAGCAGAAGCCCCCATGTGATCAATAATATGTTAAGCCAATAAGGCATGATACCCATGTTTGAACCGCGCATCATGGCAACAGGTCCTCTTTGGTAATTTTTAACTTTTTGCAAGAGATAAATTCTTCTTGAACCGGAATCTTGAACCGTATATTGAGAGCTTCAAAGCTTTGTGGGAGACATCTTTCCCTTGAACCGGATTTTAAACCGGAATCTTAATTTTCAGCCGGAAATTTTCTGACGGCCTTTAAACTCGAACTTGCAAGAAGTTAATTCCTTTTTGAACCGGAAACTCGTAAACCGGATTTGAGAACTTCAGTGAGACTGGCTTCCCTTGAGCCGGATTTTAAACCGGAATCCTTTCTGATGACCCGGATCTTCTTCATTGAGCCGGGATTTTGTAACTGTCATATACTTTCTAAGCCGGAAATTTTCTGACGGCCTTCAAATAACAGTGGCCTCCTGGACCGGGTTATCTTTCCCTCCACCATCCTGGGGTTCTTAAATTTGCTGAAACTAGCAAGATTTGCTGAGTCATGTCATCATAGCCCCCGAGTCTCAAGGTGACTCGAGGAGTTGGCTTGAAACTTTTCATATTTGACCATGATATAAACCGGCATAACTTGTATATCCTTGGTGTTGATAACATAAGGTTGAGGTGACTGCAGCAACTCGGCCAATGGTTCCTTCCAACTGGTGATTTGAAGCTAACCAAACTGTAGCGCCGGCGACTTGTGCGCCTGCCCATTGAACCACCCAGTGCAGACGGTGGTTGATAGTATATGATAATTTGCCTCCATTGTGTTGAAAGAAAACCGGGCTTCCCAAGTAGTGACTTGTTCATACTCAATAAACAGCTCATCTAGACAAGTGCGGCCCGGTGCGTTGATGTAGACCAGGCCGCGAGAGACGGACAGTAAAAATGACCGTCGCATCAGAGGTGGCTCAAAATAGATGAGTCGGCCGCAGTGCGGTAAACCGGCGCGGACGGGCAAGTTGTCCTCCTTGTTATAAGCCGGCGCATACGGGTGAGTCGGCCTGGGCGTGGTAAGCCGGTGCAGACGAGAGAATCTGCCGCGACATTGTAAGCCGGTGCGGACGAGAGAGTATGTGAACTTGTGTTTTGGTAACGAACAAAGTCCATTTTTTCACAAATTCTGGCTTGATAGCCCCCGAGGCTTGAGGCGACTCGAGGAGTCGTCTTCAAGCTCTTTGTTCCTGAAATAAAACACATGAATGCATTACACCATTCATGATATATAAAACAAAATTAAATAATAATTTTGATGACTTTGTCAACTTGTGTTCAAGTTGTTAATCGTTTGACTCGACTAAGTAGGCTCTCGCGTGGACTTTTTTCATGGAATATGATATGTTCAGGGTCGACAAAGTCCATGATAGGCATCAGAGTGGATTGACAATACCATACCCACCACTTGGTCGGTTACGAGTTGCATCTGACTTAGTAAAGAACGAGCATAAAATTATTTCGCTGATATGTAGGGCACCCATGTTTGAACCATGCATCGTGGCAAGTAGTCCTCTTTGGTAACCTTACGAGTCAACTTTATGAGAAGAAACGATAGCCCCCGAGATTAACTCAAAGATGCTGGATATATTTAATTGACTGAAAAAAATGAAATTTAAATATAAAAGTGACTTAGCTTGTTTTTATGATGTGGCATAAGCCAGCGGACCGTTGGGGTCAACCACAATGAGGCAATAGACGATCCAGCTTGGTTGATGTTGATTAAGCTTTGCTGCCAGGGAGCGCTGGGAGCGGCAATTTGGGCATTATTGAACACTGAATCTATGCGAGGCGGAGACGGGTCAGCACAATGGTTTGAAGTCATAGCGTCTCGCTGGCTGCAATTGTGGTTGTTTCCATTGAGCAACATGACACCGCGGTATAACACCACCTTAAAGTGAATAATAACCCGCCTCAAGATTCATCCTCCGATCAGATATTGTAAATAGTCAAACCTTGTTGACTCCATGTCTCCCAATTTCGAATAATAATCGATGAGCGCAAAGAAAGCCACGAAACCACTTGATGTTTCCTCCGGCATGTCTACGTATAAACTCACAAACTCATGCGCAACAGCCAGCCTTACTCATAACAACCGCTGAAACGACATACCACTGAAGCGATCTTCCCATGTATTAACTGCTGGCGACAGTAATTTCCTTGTTTTCTAATGGTAGCAGCTTCCCATCGGACATAGGGAGCCACGCCATAGTGCTTGTCTCTCATACTCGATTCCTCACGTAATGTAGGCGGCGCTGGTTGAAAAGGTAAAGCACAAGGGCAGCGGCGGCTTGCGGCAACAGCGAGGTGGCAGAGCCGTGCTCGAGGCAAAGCGGACGCAGGCAGCAAGCCGGCTTGTGCACGCGCGCGGATCGTAGATAGAAACTTGAAGGAAGCGGGTTGCTTCCATGGAGACTGGCTAGTTGGAACAACACAGAGGCGGCTCGGTTTTGGACCGCAGTAGAAGAGGTGGCAGAGGCCACGGGCGGCTCGCGGCGATTATGGTCTGACGCGTAACAGGCACGAGGTGCAGGGGAGACGACCGGGCGGATCAGACGCGGACGCGGACGAGTTGCACGCCATCAGCGAGCGGGCGATGAAGGCCTGGCGGCTCAAGGCAGCGGAGACGGGTGCCTCGAAACGAGGTCGTGGGCGCGGAGGCCGCAGCGGCGGCTTGGTGTGCCGGCCGTGGCTGAATCGCAACAGCGGTCTATAGGTGTAGTGGAGACAAACCGGAGTCAACGGCGACGACCGGCCCGGCCGCGATAGGAGGCCGTAGTGGCTCGGAACGAACGGTTCGAGGGCGCAGGCGCAGTCGATGGATGAGTCCGAGTTACGACGACTCGCTTCCTTTCTTGACTTTTTCCTTGACTTTGATTTTTATTCAAACTTGCTGCAGACGTCCGGCCCTCTAATAGTTCCGATGTATATCTTGTCTTCAACTCGGTTTCACGGATCATCGACATAGAGGCGTCTTCGCTGCATAACCCCAGCTTTAATCCAAAAGCAATGTTTTATCGGCTCTGCCTATGGCTATTCCATGCCAGTTTATCCTGTGTGATTTCCTCTATGCCGGTTCAACTGATTAATCACGAGCTTCTCGATCCCTCGGAGAGATCCCTCCAAGAACTCAACACCACCGTGCGCCAGCCCCACGGTGGGCGCCAACTGTCGTGGATTTGTCACGGCAGATGTCCTTAGTGTCAGGACTTAGTCGTGAGGCCAACGCATCTATGTGGTAGCTTGAGAGGGGTTGAGTGGGACGAGAGACGCAGGGCGGATCAACATGCAAGACAAGGGTTTAGACAGCTTCGGGCCCCGGGAAACATCATCCGGTAATAGCCCTACATGCTGTTTGAGGCTAGGTCTCATTATCATCGCGAGGGAGTCGCCGTAAACCGGCTCTCCTCTTTGTGTCTAGCCCTAGATATTATTTCTTGCTTGTAGCTTCTAACTTCTAACTTGTCCCTCTTTGGGGAGCCCTGCCCCTCCTTATATATGTTGAAGGGGCGGGTTACATGTAGAGTCCTATTAGGATTAGGACTAGTCTATCTCTAATACAAACCGGATACAAGTCCTGGTCTTAATTCCTTATAAGGCAAATATTCCTTTCCTCTTAAACCGGCCCACCATAGTACAAACCGGCCTTCATGAACCGCCCGTTGGGCCACCGGGTCTTGTTGCTCCTCTGGCCCGCCTACCGGATTACCAATGAGCTGTAAACCGTCTGGTCTGTATAGGTCACCGGTGAATCGCCAAGTCCGGCCGGTTTATCCTTCCGGCCAGTTTACGCCGTGGGGCATATCCCCGACACAATGGGATATTCATTTCTTAGGAGAAATACCTCAAGGACGTATTGAGGAAATTCGGCATGCAAGATTTTAAAGGTGTCAAAATTCCAATGCCCACAAATGGCCATCTATGCACTGATGAAAATGGTAAAGACTTCGATTAAAAGGTATACCGCTCCATGATTGGCTCTTTATTGTACCTATGTGCATCTAGGCCGGATATTATGCTTAGTGTTTGCATTGTGCCCGATTTCAAGCTACACTGAAGGAATCACACCATAAGGTTGTGAAGCATATTCTTCGATCTTAGCTCACACACCAACACTTGGATTATGGTATCCCAGGGGCTCTTCATTTGATCTCATTGGATATTCAGACTCTGACTATGCCGGTGATCGTGTGGACCGCAAGTCAACGTCAGGCACATGTCATTTCCTCGGACGATCTTTGGTCTGTTGGTCCTCGAAGAAACAGAACTGCGTATCACTCTCTACTGCAGAAGCTTAGTACATTGCTGCTGGATCGTGCTGTGCTCAACTACTATGGATGAAGCAAACACTCAAGGACTATGGCGTCAACGTGAAGAATGTGCCTCTCTACTGCAACAATGAGAGTGCTATCAAGATTGCTCATAACCCAGTTCAGCACTCGAAGACCAAGCACATCCAAATTCGTCATCATTTTCTTCGTGATCATGTGTTGAAGGGCGACATCTCCATCGACCAAGTTAGCACTGAAGATCAGCTGGCTGATATCTTCACTAAGCCCATGAATGAGAAGAGATTTAGCAAGTTGCGGTGTGAGCTAAATATCCTAGAATCAAATTTTCTCTGAAATGGACACACATCCTAACACTTATGCTGACTTGATGACTTAGATGCGCAACACACGAAGTAACGTTTTTCTTCAATCAATGAAGACTAACCCTCTAAGTGTGAAGAAATTAATGAACAAATTGATTCTCAGAGCCCTACGACAATTGTACACGGTGTCTGAAATCAGCTTTCTTATACGGTGGGTTACGCCACCAACCAAAGTTGAAAATCTTCAATTTGAGTTTTTCTTCGTTTTTGAAATTCCTTAGTTTTTCAAATTCCTCAACTTTGCATTGTCTTCACTCCTTCCGGTGTTGTTCTTCATTTGAATAAATATATATGAGTTTTATGTCCTCTACAGCATTCACTTATTGCTAATTTTTCAAGTTGATTTCTTCTGTGAATGTGATCGGACCCTTCCCCCTCTATGCTAAACTCAACCCAGTCTATTCACAAATTCTTCATGTGCGTTCTAATTGAAACTCGTCCAAAATCTTCACTGTGTCCTTGACAGCTGAAGAAATTGCGAACGGAACTTTTAACTTATCTTATCTAAATTTTTGGCTTTGCCGCCCAAACCGTTCCGCATCCCACAACAATACTTATCTATTCACCCACGATCCTACACGATCGCCACCTCTCAGTACGTGGGTGACATATGTCATGCGAATGAGAAGGGCCAGGGGCACGTTCGTCCAATTTCCTTGGGTGTACAGTTTTTCACTCCCACTATAAATACCCCTGCGTCTTCCTCACTTCACTTTCACTCCGCTCGCTCTCACTCCTGCTCGAGCTCCCCAAACCCTAGCGCCACCGCTACTTCATCGTCGTCGTTGAGGAAGAGCTTCACTGCCTCGACCTCGTCGCCATCGTACTCGCGCCGGTTGCGGATTTCTTCACTCCGCCGCCGCCGTAGCCGTCTTCCTCTGCCGAGTTAGGGCTTGGGAGATCTGAACTGATGAACTTCACATCTACACTTCCCAGTTCGTCGAGTTCTTCACTTCGAGTAATTAAAAGTTACTTTTACTGCCCTCTTCGATTCTTATGTTTTCTTGAAAATCTTCAAAGGTGTTTTTTATTCAAATCTTCACACACATGAACACCTCACATGTCATCTGCTCTTGATTCGTTTCTCTAAGCAATGATTTTCTTCAAGATTCCTCAATTGTGTGGATTTTCAATCTATACAACTCTGGAACCTAAGACAAAGAACGCTTAGTGAAATTCCTCAAGACTCATCTGGTCAAATTCCTCAAACCTATTCATTTTTGAAAAACCTTTTGAGAACGCATATGACCTCTCCAAACTCCTTGCAACTATACTATGTTCACAGGTACAAATATCTACTGCTGAATCACTAGGTTCTCATCAACTTAACTCATTTGCAGCGTTCCTCGAAGAAAAGTTGCACACCTCTTCAGAAACTTCAGTTGTTCATATTCCTCGGTTGAAGAAAATGACTGAAGGAAAGAAGCCACAGAAGGGTGGAAAGAGGCCTGAGGTCAATACTGCTTTCGAAATCCCTGAGGACATTTATGCTGGGTACTGCACACCCCCTGAGGAGGATAGAAATCAACGCAAGGTGCGCATTCAAAAGATAGAGAGGAGATGGGCACGGGAATGGAGGGAGTACAGGTATGTTATTCCCAAGTATATGAAGAAATTCGCGCTCAACCCTCCATGCTCAAGACCTCCATTGGCACCAGGCCAAGTGGCAGATCCCACCAGCCTCAAGCACGATGAGGACTATGTTGATGAATGGGCAAAGCGCCAGGCCAAACTAGCCAAGCAAGCAAAGGAAGCAGTGAAGAAATTCAATGCAGACTCTGCTGCTGCTGCTACCGCTGCTGAGGCCTCTGCTAGTCTGCCGAAGAAGGCGATGCTTAAGAAGCCTGCGCATTAGTGATATGTCTCCAACGTATTTATAATTTTTGATTGTTCCATGCTATTATATTACCCATTTTGGATGTTTATGAGCTTTATTTTACACATTTATATCATTTTTGGGACTAACCTACTAACCGGAGGCCCAGCACATATTGTTGTTTTTTGCCTATTTCAGTATTTCAAAGAAAAGGAATATCAAACGGAGTCCAAATGGAATGAAACCTTCGGGAGCGTGATTTTTGGAACGAACGTGATCCAGAGGACTTGGAGTGCAAGTCAAGAAGTAGCCGAGGCTCCCACGAGATAGGAGGGCGCCCCCTGTCTCGTGGGCCCCTCGGGCGTCCACCGACGTACTTCTTCCTCCTATATATACCTACGTACCCCGAAAACATCCAGGAGCAAGACAAAACACAATTTCCACTACCAGATCATACAGATCCATGAGATCTCATCTTGGAGCCTTCACAAGCACTCACTGGGGGGAATCGACCATGGAGGGCTTCTACATCAACATCCTTTCCCCTCCGATGAGTTGTGAGTAGTTTACCACAGACCTCACGGGTCCATAGTTATTAGCTAGATGGCTTCTTCTCTCTTTTTGGATCTCAATACAATGTTCTCCCCCTCTCTTGTGGACATCTATTCGATGTAAACTCTTTTTGCGGTGTGTTCTTCGAGATCCGATGAATTGTGGATTTATGATCAAGTTTATATATGAATAATATTTAAATCTTCTCTGAATTCTTTTATGTATGATTGAGTTATCTTTGTAAGTCTCTTTGAATTATCAGTTTGGTTTGGCCTACTTGATTGATCTTTCTTGCCATGGGAGAAGTGCTTAGCTTTGGGTTCAATCTTGCGGTGTCCTTACCCAGTGACAGAAATGGTTGCAAGGCACGTATTGTATTGTTGCCATCGAGGATAACAAGATGGGGTTTATATAATATTGCGTGAGTTTATCCCTCTACATCATGTCATCTTGCTTAATGCGTTACTCTGTTCTTATGAACTTAATACTCTAGATGCAAAGTGAGTCGGTCGATGTGTGGAGTAATAGTAGTAGATGCAGGCAGAGTCGATCTACTTGTTGCGGATGTGATGCCTATATACATGATCATGCCTAGATAATCTCATAATTATTCGCTTTTCTATCAATTGCTCGACAGTAATTTGTTCACCCATCATAATACTTATGCTATCTTGAGAGAAGCCACTAGTGAAACCTATGGCCCCGGGTCTGCATCTCTTATCATATTTGCTTTCAATCTACTTTTATTTGCATCTTTACTTTTGCATCTATATTATAAAATACCAAAATATATTTATCTTATCTTACTATCTCAGATTAGATCTCACTTTATGAAGTGGCTGTGAAGGGATTGACAACCCCTTTATTGCGTTGGTTGCGAGTTCTTTGTTTGTTTGTGTAGGTGCGTGGGACTTTTGAGGAGCCTCCTACTGGATTGATACCTTGGTTCTCAAAAACTGAGGGAAATACTTACGCTACTATTGCTGCATCACCCTCTCCTCTTCGAGGAAAACCAACGCAAGCTCAAGATGTAGCAAGAAGGATTTCTGGCGCCGTTGCCGAGGAGGTCTTTGCTCAAGTCAAGACATACCAAGTACCCATCACAAACTCATCTCCCTTGCATTTACATTATTTGCCATTTGCCTCTCGTTTTCCTCTCCCCCACTTCACCCTTGCCATTTTATTCGCCCTCTCTTTCCCAATCTCCTCCTCTCTTTTTGCTTGCCTTTTTCTGTTTGCTTGTGTGTTGGATTACTTGTTGCCATGGCGCAAGATAATACCAAATTGTGTGATTTATCGAATACCAATATTAATGATTTCCTTAGTACTCCAATTGCTCCTCTTAATGATGTTGAGTCTTGTGAAATCAATACCACTTTGCTGAATCTTGTAATGAAAGATCAATTCGCCGGCCTTCCTAGTGAAGATGCCGCTACTCATCTAAACAATTTTGTTGATTTGTGTGATATGCAAAAGAAGAAAGATACGGATAACAATATTGTCAAATTAAAGTTATTTCCGTTTTCACTTAGAGATCATGCTAAAGTTTGGTTTTCGCCTTTGCCTAAAAATAATATTGATTCTTGGAACAAGTGCAAAGATGATTTTATCTCTAAGTATTTTCCTCCCGCTAAGATCATCACTCTTAGGAAAGATATTATGAATTTTAAACAACTTGATCATGAGCATGTTGCCCAATCTTGGGAAAGAATGAAATTGATGCTTCATGAATTGCCCTACTCATGGTTTGAATTTATGGATGATCATACAAAATTTTATGCCGTTTGAACTTTGCTTCTAGAAATCTCTTAGATTCGCCATGGAGGCACGTTTATGGAAATCACGTTAGAGATGCTACAAAACTCCTTGATAATATTATGGCTAATTATTCTCAATGGCACACCGAAAGATCTTCTAGTAAAAAAGTGCATGCTATAGAAGAAATCAATGTTTTGAGTGGAAAGATGGATGAACTTATGAAATTGTTTGCTACTAAAAATACTCCTCTTGATCCCAATGATATGCCTTTGTCTTCTTTGGTTGAGAACAATAATGAATCTATGTATGTGAATTTTGTTGGTAGGAATAGTTTTGGAAACAATGCTTATAGAGGAAACTTTAATGCTAGACCGTTCCCTAGTAATTCCTCTAATAATTATGGAAATTCCTACAATAATTCTTATGGTAATTTTAATAAGATGCCCTCTGATCTTGAGAATAGTGTGAATGAATTTAGGATTTCTCAAAAGAATTTTAAAGCTTTGCTTGAAGAAAAATTGCTCAAAGTTGATGATTTGGCTAGGAATGTTGATAGACTTTCGCTTGATGTTGATTCTCTTAAACTTAGATCTTCTCCTCCTAAGCATGATATCAATGAGTCTCTCAAAGTAATGAGAATTTCCATTGATGAGTGTAAAGAAAGAACCGCTAGATTGCGTGCTAAGAAAGATAGCTTTATAAAAGCGTGTTCTTCTAGTTTCCATGAAAATAATGATGAGGATCTTAAAGTTATTGATGCGTCTCCTATTAGATCTATGTTTTGCAATATGAATTTTGATGATTATGGGACTGATGATGAATCAACTTGCCTAGAAGGCGTCCCAAGAATTCGGAGTTTTTAGATCTTGATGCTAAATTTGGTATGGGATTGGAGAGGTCACAACTTTAAATAGCATTGAACCCACTATTTTGGATTTCAAGGAATTTGATTATGATAATTGTTCTTTGGAAGGTTGTATTTACTTGTTGCAATCCGTTGTTAATTCTCCTCATGCTTATAGTCAAAATAAAGCTTTTACCAATCATATTGTTGATGCCTTGATGCAATCTTATGATGAAAAACTTAATTTGGAAGTTTCTATACCTACAAAACTCAATGATGAGTGGGAACCTACTATAAAGATTAGAATTAAAAATCATGAGTGTTTTGCTTTGTGTGATTTGGGTGCTAGTGTTTCCACGATTCCGAAAACTTTATGTGATATTCTAGGTTTCCATGATCTTGATGATTGCTCTTTAAATTTGCACCTTGCGGATTCCACCATTAAAAAGCCAATGGGAAGAATCAATGATGTTCTTATTGTTGCAAATAGAAATTTGGTGCCCGTGGATTTCATCGTTCTTAATATTTGCATCTTTACTTCTTGCATCTATATTATAAATACCAAGAAAATATTTATCTTATCTTACTACCTTTATTAGATCTCACTTTCGCAAGTGGCCGTGAAGGGACTGACAACCCCTTTATTGCGTTGGTTGCGAGTTCTTTGTTTGTTTGTGTAGGTGCGTGGGACTTTTGAGGAGCCTCCTACTGGATTGATACCTTGGTTCTCAAAAACTGAGGGAAATACTTACGCTACTATTGCTGCATCACCCTCTCCTCTTCGAGGAAAACCAACGCAAGCTCAAGACGTAGCAATAAGTCAAGCGCTTCTCCCTCAATGCCCTCACGGCCAAGCTCCTCAGCAATGCCCTCAAGGCCAGATTCTTCAAGGCCCTCACGGCCAATTCCTCAGACTGCTCCTTCAAAGTCCTCAGCTCCTCCGACAAAGTCTTCAGCTGCTCCCACCAAATCCTCGACACTTGTGCATCTCGCCATGTGCCAAACGACCACAGGCATCTCAATTGCCTCAGGAGCATCTGCAAGTTCCTCAGCTGCACCAAATTCCTTAGCTGGCCCCTCTCTGCTGAAGAAAAAGGCCACTGCTAGACGAGGCCTTCGACCAAGTCCTCACAAGAAGCAGGTTGCCTTCCAAGTTCCCTCTGATGACGATGAGGCTGATGATGAAGAACTTGCTGAAATCATCAGAGACAGGCAAGCCAGGGCCGCTAGAGCCAAAGGCGGCAATGTGCCACTGCTGTTGGATCCAAGATTGATCCTCGACTTCATTAACCTATGGCACAAGGACCCTAAAACTCCTTTGCCGGAGATGAATCTCACTCCTGGTCAAAGTCATGTTCTGACTACCTTCACTAAGGAAGAAAAGTGGAAATTTGAAGAAGGCAGAAGGTTGAAGAAAGCGCAATACAAGAAGCAGCGCTACCTCAAGGACAATGTCATCACTCTTACCCCTGATCAACTCATTGCCTTGCAAGCTGAAATCAAGCAACTGAGTGATGAATTTGATCGCTACTATGCTGATTGGAACGGCGCCAAGGTTCGGTTCGTTAATCTGACGAAGAAATTCACTTCAAGTGTTGCTGCTCCTGTGCACGTTGAAGTTACACCGGCTGAAGCATCTGCTCAGCCTACTGAAGAAGATGCCAGCACCGCTGATGACAATCAGGCTGTTGAAGAAAATGAGAGTACCAGGGCTGATGACTCCATTCCAGCCGCTGAAGATATTGCCAGGGCATCCACTAGTGGTGCGCCTGAAGAAAGTGAAGAAGTCAGGGCAACCGCATCAGTTGCGCCTGAAGAAAATGATCCAAAGTCCTCTGGACCTCCTGCGCCTACACCAACTCTGATCCTTCCATCTGCATCAGATGCGAAGAAGACCAAGGCTACAGAGCGTGCAACTGTGAAGAAAAGGAAGGCATCAACTTCATCAAATTCTTTAGCTCCGAAGAAGAAAGCCTCTGACTAGTTCAATTGACAACCCCATTGATGCCGTTCTAGTCCCCTTCATGCCATCAAAGGACCTTGTTCCTTTTGGTGAAGATTATGTGATTCCTAGCGAATCTGATGAAGAAACTCCTTTTGCTGCTTCGACAGAGCAGTTGGATGAAGAAATTGAAGTGGTGCAATCCCTTCAACCCCAGTTGTTTCTTTGAGAAGGGATCCTTTGGCTTGCTCGTCTTAGAAGGAAGCGTTTCTTTGAAGGTTGAAGGGATTGCACCACTTCAATTTCTAGACTGCCAGCCAGGCCAACTTCTATTCTTCACTGCTTTTCAACAAGGACAAAGTCTTCGACCACGAGCATATTCCTCAAGTGGACATGGAATCAATGCCTTGCTTCTCTCAAGTCCTCAGTATGCTTCATGATGTAGGCTTGCTCAATTTTTGCTCAGACATAGTTGATTGGAATGAAGAGCTTATTCTTCAGTTCTACGCAATGTTGCATATCACAGGTGATGCTGCTGACGTCAACTCTTGGGTGTTGGACTGGATGACTGAAAACACTCACTACAAGGCACCAGCCTCTGAATTGCTTCGTGCCCTGCCAATCAGTCCTCCACCTGAAGGTGCTCGTTGTTTGTATGATGAGCCTGAACTCACTTCTCACTATATGCAAGTGCTTATGAAGCCTCTGAAAGGATCGAGATGGACCTAGAGGGAGGGTGAATAGGTACAATTACAAATTTTAATTATTACTTAGCAATTTTAGGCAATAATGCGGAATATGAAGGTGAGCCTAACAATTGCTAGTAAGTACTAAGTACTAGGCAAGTAACTCAAGCATATAAGTAAGCAAGCACAATATGATGTAAGTAAGTGCAAACAAGACAAGTAACCACAAGTAGAGAGTTGGGGTTAGGAATAACCGCAACTCCGGGAGAGGAATGTATGCCGATGTTCACTTCCTTGGAGGGAAGCTAGTCACCGTTAGAGAGGTGGATGTTACCACGAAGGCACACCAACACCACGAAGGCTCACCCTATTCTCCCTTTGAGACAACACCACGAAGGCGTTTCTCAACCACTAGTGGTAGACCTTGGGGTGGTCTCCAAACCCTCACAAACTTATCCGGGGGTAATCACAAAGGTCGATTCCTCTCCGGAAGACTCCTACCGCCTAGGAGTCTCCAACCTCCAAGAGTAACAAGATCGATGGGGATTTGCTCAAGACTTACTCAAATCACGAATTCCTTGGGTGCAAAGGAGGAGAAGTGGATCTATCACTTGATCGGACAACTTCTTTCCAAAGCTCTCAAATCCCTTGGGGATCTA
The DNA here is from genome assembly GCA_021437245.1 of Aegilops speltoides. NCBI lineage: Eukaryota > Viridiplantae > Streptophyta > Magnoliopsida > Poales > Poaceae > Aegilops > Aegilops speltoides. The sequence goes on from CM038141.1 coordinate 390,936,930, forward strand.
AGATTTGGTGTGGAGGAATGAGAGAGAGAGTGAGAAGTGTTCTAGGGTTTGTTCAAAGTGAATGGTCAACCTCTCTAGTGAGGAAGAGAGGCAATATATATAGTGTGAGCTCAAATATGGCCGTTGTAGTGCAAGTGAACGGGCAGGCCGGACATCCGGGCTAGAGGCCGGACATCCGACATGTCAAGCCACTTGGAGAACATGGCAGAACAGAGTAGGAACCAGAGGAGCCGGACATCCGGGGGTCAAGCCCGGACATCCGGCGTAAAAGGGAAGCCCGGACATCCGGAAGATAGCCGGACATCCGGAGATCCCTCGAACATTTACAGAACCAAATCAGTTTGTCGGGCAGTAAGGGGCCGGACATCCGGAAAGGGGCCCGGACATCCGGCAAGACAGGAAGGCCCGGAAATCCGGCGCACACCCGGACATCCGGCGAAAAACAGAAAACCTACTGGACAGGAGGGCCAGATATCCGGGGCAAGGGCCGGACATCCGGGGTAGAACAGCGGCCCGGACATCCGGCACAAGGCCCGGACATCCGGCACGAGGCCCGAACATCCGGCACTCCTAGAGACAGAATGGATCAGAGACCTATAGAAAAGAGTATTTTGACTCGAGCAAGTCTGTTACGAACCCAATCGATCCCCTCTTAATAGTGCGGGATCCTATACTCAAGGAAACAAAATGAAACATCATTTTAACACTTCAACCTTGGAGAACCCACTTCGTATGCTCTTGATCCACACACAATTTTGACGAACCGGGGACCAACACCTGAGATTCACTTGGCAGCCATTGTTAGTCCCCTACATGTAGATTGTCATAAACAACAAAAATATAATGTAAGTGCATGATTGCACTTTCAATCTCCCCCTTTTTGTTTGTTGATGACAATCATACATGTAGTATCATAGATGTAATAAATAGTCTTAGCAATGATAATCATGGGAGCAAAACGGATACAGAATATGTTTAGTTACAATTTTCTTTTAGCTCCCCCTCATTGTGTGCATGCGATGAATATATTAGGATAACCAACACAAAAGTTCGTATGATTCCATATGTAACTTAAAGAATTAAAGAAGTAAGAGACGAGCACATATGAAATCATCATAACACTTCAAATAGACTGAGAACATTTCATGGCCATGCCATAATCATAACATAGTCTCAAGCGAACAAGTACCATAGGTAGCAGCATAAACATAATCATAACATAGTCTCAAGCGGTACCATCATAACATAGTCTCAAGCGGTACCATAGGTTGGAATAACATATCATAGCATGACCATATTACACCAATACTACTTCCCCCCCTTTGACAGCAACAATTAAAAAAAGGGGCGAAGAACTAAAACAGTCTCAATCACCTCTTGACGGATGTCATCATCATCATCAAGAAACTCGGGGTAGTCAGCACAAGATGGAAAGCCGAAAGTGGACGAGGATGGAGCTGCAGGAAGAGGATCATCATCACTAACGGGACTCCCACGGTCACGGAGGCGCTGTTTGAGTATATTCTTGGAGATGAGAAGGCGCTTCTGAACATCATGATTCTGCTGACAGCTGAAAGTGATTGCCTTCATGATAGCAGACTGAGCCTTACCCAAGAATGATGCAAAAAGGCCATGAGGAGCGGTCGAGGAAGATGGAACAGAAGAGCCAGTGGGCTAACTAGGAGCAGCAGTCCTCCCACCAGCAGACCTCCTAGGCTGAGTAGAAGCCTTAGCCGTCACACGCATGTGAGGAGGACGTTTCCAAATGGAGTGCACAACTGACTTAACCACCTCAAATGGAGCAGTGTGATCAATCACAGCCTGAATATATGGGGCATGAGGGAACTGGCGCGTCTGAATAAAACTGCAAAGACGGATCTCATGCCAAATGAAGTTGGCAGTGTCCAGAGGCACAGTGGGTTTCTCATGCATATGAACCATCAAGTCAATACAATAGTTGCGAGCCCTCGAGCGATCTCCCTTCTTAGGATATAGAGTGCGAAGCACACACTGAAAGAGGATGAAGAAGGGAGCACGGAAGATGGATACCTCATTGACTGGATATGCTTTTTCTTCATCAGTGAGCTGAGAGGGAGGTTTTACAAGAGGCAAGCAAGCATCAATCCCTTTGGGCTTGCCCTCTGGATCCATACTGTGGATGCAACGGCCAACACCTAAGAGACCCAAAATCTGAACAAACCTGTCATAGGTGATGCTCAGTGTAGTGTCATCGGTCATCCAAGTGAGTGTTGTCCGGACCAAAGAAACAGGTGGCATAGAACTGTAGAATGGCAGCTTCACTCCAATCACACCTAAAGGTCATTGCGGGACCAAGAGTCATGTCATCAATGATCTTGACTGGATCGTTAGGGAACATGGCAGGATTATCACGCAGGAAGTTTAGATCCAAGTATGAGTGAGGAGCAAGGCCACGCCCATGGACAAAGCTGGAATAGAGATCCTGCTGCATACGAGTCCGGAACCGAGGATCTTCGGCATCAGCCACCATCTCATATTGATTGACATCCCAACGGAACTGAAGATATTGCCCCGCCCCCACAGTTGTGAAGTCGTGAGTGGGGCGACCTCCACTATCGTGAAGCTCCATGGAGATCGATTTACCATGGGTAATGGGTATTGCAGAACCACGAACTTGAGGCATCGGCGCCCTCCTAGTACCGGGCTTGGACTGTCCAACAGACTGTCGTGGTGCACTGTCATCCTCTTCCTCTCCAACATAGTCTGCATCATCTGGATCCGAGGCCGACGGACTGGTGGATGGTGCTCGCTTCTTCTTCTTGGTGGTGGCCTTCTTTTTCTTGGGCCGCGCATGCTCATCGGAGTCGGTGGAGCCTTGCCGGCGATCAACTGGAATGGATAATGAATGGTTTTCAATAAGAATAAGCCAAAGAACATGAACAAGGATACGCCAAATTAAATCGTGGAATGAGCAAATTACATTCCCATGGTTAAGTTGAGTAACCGAGTACATATAGAGGTGTTTGTAGGCTTAGGTAAACAGAACCTAAACGCAAGAGCAATAGATATGGCAAGATGTACATGGAGAATAATGCAACCCAATAAGATTTAGTCACAAGCAAGGGAAGATGAGAAGAGATAGCACCCTTACGACACCTCGGGACGCTTGGGACCGCAATTCTTGGTACGAGCCATGAAGAACTCCGGAGGTGAATCCCACCGAACACCGGCCCCTCCCGAGAGACTCAAGCCACAATCCAAGAAATGGATTGGATAGAATCGTAGATCGGGAGGAGAAGAGTCCGTTGGCAGGAGATCAGGGCCGGAGGTCGCAGGAGATGGCCGGGGCAGCACCGGAGTGGTGGCCCGGCGGCGGCGGCTGTGAGGAGAGATGAGGAGAGGGACGAAGGGAAAAAAGTGGAACTACCCCCAAACCCCACACCCCCTCCCCAGATATACGCAACTTGCGGGCGATGGGCCGGACATCCGGGGCAAGGCCCGGATATCCGGCGCGTGGAAAACAGAGACCAGAGAAGCAGCGCCCGAATGTCCGGCTAAGGCCCGGATGTCCGGCCACTGACGGAAGTTCATGATTATTTTTATGGGCAAGGAATTTTTTCACAGAGCCCGGATGTCCGGCGAGAGACCCGGATGTCCGGTCACTAGACAGACGACACGCACGAGGGAGAGATGTGAAGGACGGGGCCGACATGAGTAATTTTATATAGACACCGCCAAGTAGTTTACATGAGATTAATAAGGAGGACAACCTGAGACGTCTAAGGCCATGCTAAGATGCATAAATAATCCAAACATGATTAAGAAGAAGGGTCCATATAAGCATTGTACAAGCGGTGACTGAGGTCACCATGTTTGAGCATATGGAACATAGTACCACAAAGATATAAACTTTGAGCACATGGTCATGACTCCATCATATTAAAGTATCCTAGTTTGAAAAACTATGATAACTTTGAGAGTGTTTGTTCAATTTATGCATTATGTAAGGTGAGAGAACTCATGGATTGAGTGTCTCCCCCTAAATATATGCCTACATCAAGACAAGACATTAAGTTTATGCATGGATGAGTACTAGATTTCACATAATGTTGTCAAGCTCCAAGATACCAAGTTCACGCCTAAGTCGACAGAACCTTGCTTCATCCAATGGTTTGGTGAAAATATCTGCCAATTGCAAATCTGTACCAATGTGATCAATGTGAATATCACCCTTCTCAACATGATCTCTCAAGAAGTGATATCTAATATCAATGTGCTTGGTGTGGAGATTATCCTTGGGGTTCTCAGCAATGTTTATAGCACTTTCATTATCACATAGAAGAGGCACATGTCTATAGGTGATACCGTAATCCTTCAAAGTTTGCCTCATCCATAATAACTGAGTTGCACAACTGGCGGCAGCAATGTATTCAGCTTCTACGGTAGAGAGGGCAATACAATTTTGTTTCTTTGATGACCAACTTACCAAGGAGCATCCAAGAAATTGACATGCACCAGAAGTGGACATACGATCCACTTTGTCTCCGGCCCAATCCGCATCCGTGTACCCAATGAGATCAAACTTAGCATCCTTGGGATACCATAGACCCAACTTTGGGGTGTGAACAAGGTATCTAAGAATATGCTTAACCGCCTTATGATGACTTTCCTTAGGGGAAGCTTGAAATATAGCACACATGCATACACTAAACATGATGTCTGGTCTAGATGCACAAAGATAAAGCAATGAACCAATCATAGAGTGGTATTTAGATGGGTCGAAAGGGATACCGTCTGTGTCTTCAGTGAGTGTTCTTTTGGTTGGCATTGGTGTCTTACATGGACTAGCATCAGACATACCCAACTTCTCTAGGATATCCTTGAGGTATTTTGCTTGGGACAAGAAAATTCCTTCTTGAAATTGTTGGATTTGAAATCCGAGGAAGAACTTCAAATCCACATTGAGTGACATTTCAAAATTCTTGGTCATTTAAGCCGCAAACTTCTTGCACAAATGAATGTTAGGAGAACCAAAAATGATATCATCTACATAGATTTGGCATAAGATCAAATCATCCTTATCCCTCTTAGTAAAAAGAGTGGGATCGATCACCCCTCTCACAAAACCATCATCGAGTAAAAACTTCTTAAGATGATCATACCAAGCACGAGGTGCTTGTTTGAGGCCATACAAAGCCTTATGAAGTTTATACACATAGTCTTTGTGATCGGGATCAACGAACCCAAGTGGTTGTGATACATATACTTCTTCTTGTAGAAGACCGTTAAGGAAAGCACTCTTCACATCCATTTGATGTAGTGTAAAACCATTAAAAGCGGCATAAGCAAGTAAGATGCGAATGGATTCAAGACGGACAACGGGGGCAAAGGTCACACCAAAGTCCAAACCTTCAACTTGTGAGTACCCTTGTGCCACTAACCTTGCCTTGTTTCGGATGATTACACCATTCTCATCTTGTTTGTTCTTGAAAATCCATTTTGTTCCAATGACGTTGTGTTCGGTAGGTGGCCTCTTGACTAATGACCACACTTGGTTGTGTTCAAAACTGTTCAACTCTTCTTGCATAGCAACTAGCCAATCGTTGTCCATCAATGCATCTTGTACCTTGATGGGCTCAAAACTAGACACAAAAGAGAAGTGAGCACAAAAGTTGGTCAAATGTTTACGAGTGACTCTACCTTCTGATATGCCGGTGAGTATTTTGTCAACATCAACACGACCGGCCACTCGTGGCATGATAGAGGTAAGGGTTTCACGAGGTTCAACTTCATGTCCATCATCCACATCCTCAACATAGGGATCATTAATGTGTGGAGGAAGATCTTCTTGTTCATATTGCATTTGTTGAGGTTCATCATCAATGATTGGACTTTCTTGTTCTTGTTCTTGAAGATTGTCATGAGGAGGAACTTGATCATCCTCTTCAACTTGGGCTAAGGGTATCGGTTGAACAATAGGAGCTTGTGGTGGTATGAATGTTGAAGAAGTTTGATGATGTGTGAGACTTCTATCTTCTTCTTCATCATCATGAGGTTCTTGTTTCATAGGAAGAAGTGCACCAACACCCATGGTCAAAATGTCTTGAGAAGAATCTTCTTCACCTACATCACTTAGATCAACTTGCTCCTCATGGGAGCCATTAAATTCATCAAACACCACGTCACAAGTTTCTACAACACATCCATTGGATTTGTTGTAGACTCCATAGGCGTGAGAGTTTGATCCATAGCCAACAAATATACCCTCAGTCATTTTGGATTGAAATTTTCCTAACCTTTCTCTTTTGTTGAGGATGAAACATTTGCACCCACATACACGAAAGTACTTGACATTTGGCTTCTTTCCAGTTAGAAGCTCATATGGAGGCTTTTCCAATATAGTGCGAAGGAAGAGCCGGTTTGATGCATGACATGCGGTGTTGACAGCTTCGGCCCAGAAACTATGTGGTGACTTGTATTCATCCAACATGGACATTGCCATCTCCACAAGGGTGCGGTTCTTCCTTTCGGCTACACCATTTTGCTGAGGAGTGTATGGAGCTGAATATTGATGCTCAATCCCTTCATCACTAAGGAATTCTTCCAAGGTATAGTTTTTGAACTCAGATCCATTGTCACTTCTTATTGCCAAGATTTCTTTGTCAAACTTGCGTTGTGCTTGCTTGGCAAAGTCAATGAAAGTGATCTTCGTCTCGTCCTTGGACTTGAGGAAAAACACCCATGTATATCTTGAGTAATCATCAACAATGACAAGTCCATACTTTTTCCCACCAAGACTATCCCATGAAGGAGGCCCAAAGAGATCCACATGAAGGAGCTCCAAAGGCCTTGAAGTAGACACAATATTCTTGGGTGGGTGCTTTGATTGATGTTGCTTCCCGGCTATACATGCACTACACACACGATCTTTCTCAAAAGAGACATTTGTTAGTCCAAGGATGTGATTACCCTTTAAGAGATCTTGAAGATTCCTCATGCCGACATGGGCTGGCCGCGATGCCATAGCCACCCCTTGTCGGCCTTGGCCATTAGGCAAGTTGCATGGAATGTGCTCTCTTTCGAGAAATCAACCGTGTAAAGGTTGCCATCCAACTCTCCAACAAAGGCCACTTCGAGAGTATCTCTCTTAAAGACTTTCACATCCGTTAGTCCAAATAGTGTATCATAACCAACAGAAGCCAATTGACGAACAGAAAGCAAATGATATTTAAGGGATTGGACAAGCATGACATTTGCAAGGGACATGTCATTTGTGATAGCCACTTTCCCCAGCCCAAGTACCTGTCCTTTTGATCCTCCACCAAACATAATGCTCATAAATGGTTGAATAGCTTCCATGAAATCGTAGAGCAATTTGCTATCTCCGGTCATATGATTGGTACATCCACTATCAATCACCCATTTTACTCCACCGGAGAAGGCAACCTACACACAATTATTACTTGGTTAGAGGCACCCATTTTGCAATGGGACCTCTCAAGTTAGTCACAAGGGTCTTAGGGACCCAAATAGCATAAAACCGAAATGCATTTCGACGACCAACAAACTTTGCATAAACTTCTCCATCCTTAGTCTTACGAAGTACATAGGATGGAGGCATGAACTCTTTTGGCTTGTTGAGAGTGGGCATGCCCCTTGTGGCCTTCCACTAGCAACCTTACCTTTCTCCTTATGTCCTTCTCGTACAAAAGTTTCTTTTAAAGGGGTGGTGCACTTTTGAGAGGATGTCTTCTTCTTGCTTGTGCTTGGGTCAAACCCGAGTCCCTCTTTGGCGAACACTTCATTGTGTTGGCTCAACACCTCATTAAGGTTCTTTTGCCCTTGAGCACATGTCATGAGCCCTTTCTCAATTTGAGCCTTGAGAAAACGATTCTCCTCAAGAATAGATGCTAGATCACTACTAGAGTTAGTAGAACCAGCATCAACATTTATAATAGGAGACGAGTAAGCCTTAGCTAGAGTTTCAAGATAAGTAAGTTTGAGCGTCTCAAAACTCTTTGTAAGAAGGGTGAGCTCTTCTTCCTTAGTCTTGAGGGACACGGATAGAAGCTCACAATCCTTATAGAGAGAAGCATAAGACTTCGCAAGCTTACTTTTATCATTCATCAACTCTTCACAAGAGCCAATAGCCTTTTTCAAGGAGGCAAGATCTTTAGTATGAACATCAATATTTGCACCAATTTTTAAGCATACTTCATCATTTCGTGTTTCCTCATATTGGACTTTCCGCTCAAGGGTTTCACATTTTTCCTTTTCCTCGGTGACGAGGGTTTTGAGTTCCTTAATGGTGATGGTGTGCTTACTCACCATCTCCATAAGCATACGAAACATAGTGAGCTTCTTTCCTTTGAGGGAGCACATGAACTTAATAAGTTTAGCAAGCATAGGATCATTTAGATCATCATCCTCATAACTATCCTCCACACCAAGATACTCATCACTAGGAGTAGGAGGAGTGAAAAGAGGAGGGTTTGATCGTGGGGTTACCTTGACCTTGTCAGGAGAGTGTTAATCCTCTCCATCTTCTACCACGGCCTTCGCCATGAGGCACTTGTGAGCGTTGCCCTTGTAATCCTTCATGTAGTTGTAGGTGACAACTTCACCACTCTTATTGACTAGCCTCAATGTGTTTTGAGAATCTTGAGCAACTTCGGCAACACCACTAACATCATACGTATCGGATTCTTCTTGAGCAACCATTGCTTTCCCATCTCTCTTCTTGAGCTTGGAGTTCAAAGGATTTGGCAATTTCTTCTTAGGAAAGGTCTTGGGAAACCTTGGTTTATCTTCTCTCTTCTCATAAGGGAACTCATTTGAGAAGTGGTTGGTTTCCTCACAGTTGTAGCATTTTCTTACTTTCTTCTTCTGGAATCTTCCCTTGAATTTTCCCGTGCTAAACTTCTTGACAAAGAGAGCCATGTCTTCATATGAAGGGCCCTCGTCGGATTCAATCTCATCACCATGTTCATCATCATCATCATCATCTTCTTCTTCTTCACTTTGCTCATCTTCACATACATGCTTGGCCTTCAATGCAAGATTGACCTTTGATGATGGGGAACCATGCATGGCAAGATGTTTTGTGGCATTAGCCTTTGACTCTTCAAATAGTTGAAAGGTGGATATGATGTCATCTGTAGTCATTTCCTTGAATGTATGGTGTTGTCTTATGTCCCACACCATTTGATGGTGGTATGGAGCAAGAGCATGAAGCAATTTATCCACAAGGAATCTTTTAGTCATGTTGAATCCATCTTGTGTCTTGTCACACTCACATGACTCAATATCGGCAGTGAGAGTCATGAGGCGCTCATGGAGTTGATTGGGGGTTTCACCTATCTCCATACAAAAGTTTTGCAATTTCCCCTTGGCAATTTCATATTGAGCACTCCGGAGGGTAGAGGTGCCAGTCTTGGATCGTATAATACTTTCCCATAGTTCCTTGGCACTGTGTATGAACGGTCTCCTTTGCTTTTCATCCATGCCTCTCCTTATACACATGATTGCAGTGTCATTGAGGTTCTTGTCATATATTTCTCTTGGTGTGGGGTTCTTTGGATCAACCACATGATAGCCATACTCCAGGATCTCTAGCATCTCATCGTTTCCATGTCGAAGATGATCCTGCATAGCAACTCTCCACAAGGAAAAATCGGAAGTGGCACTTGGTAAAGGAGGTTTGCCTTGAGGGTTATATCTTGGTTTCTCAACCTGAGGTCTAGCATAAAGCCAAGTAACACTGGCGTGTTCATTGCTAGGACGTTGTTGACCAAGTGATGGAGTAGGCACAGTTGGCCTCAAAGTAGCACCACCCGAGAGTGGTGCAAGCACTGTGGACAATGTGGCTAATCTCATTTGGACCAAGGCCTCAAGAGAAGCATCATGCTCCTCTTTTTGCTTAGCAAGGGCCCGTTCTAGATCCTCCGACGTAAAGGACTTGACTTCAGAGGAAGCCTCGCCTTTATCCTTAGGATCTACAACCAGGGGAGTCCCATCCGGGTTCATCTCGCTCTAGGGCGGTTAAGCCACAAGAATAGAGCACGAGGCTCTGATGCCAATTTAAAGGATCGAGATGGACCTAGAGGGGGTGAATAGGTACAATTACAAATTTTAATTATTACTTAGCAATTTTAGGCAATAATGCGGAATATGAAGGTGAGCCTAACAATTGCTAGTAAGTACTAAGTACTAGGCAAGTAACTCAAGCATATAAGTAAGCAAGCACAATATGATGTAAGTAAGTGCAAACAAGACAAGTAACCACAAGTAGAGAGTTAGGGTTAGGAATAACCGCAACTTCGGGAGACGAGAATGTATGCCAATGTTCACTTCCTTGGAGGGAAGCTAGTCACCGTTAGAGAGGTGGATGTTACCACGAAGGCACACCAATGCCATGAAGGCTCACCCTATTCTCCCTTTGAGACAACACCACGAAGGCGTTTCTCAACCACTAGTGGTAGACCTTGGGGTGGTCTCCAAACCCTCACAAACTTATCCGGGGGTAATCACAAAGGTCGATTCCTCTCCGAAAGACTCCTACCGCCTAGGAGTCTCCAACCTCCAAGAGTAACAAGATCGATGGGGATTTGCTCAAGACTTGCTCAAATCACGAATTCCTTGGGTGCAAAGAAGGAGGAGAAGTGGATCTATCACTTGATCGGACAACTTCTTTCCAAAGCTCTCAAATCCCTTGGGGATCTAAGATTTGGTGTGGAGGAATGAGAGAGAGAGTGAGAAGTGTTCTAGGGTTTGTTCAAAGTGAATGGTCAACCTCTCTAGTGAGGAAGAGAGGCAATATATATAGTGTGAGCTCAAATATAGTTGTTGTAGTGCAAGTGAACGGGTAGGCCGGACATCCGGGCTAGAGGCCGGACATCCGACCTGTCAAGCCACTTGGAGAACAGGGCAGAACAGAGTAGGAACCAGAGGAGCCGGACATCCGGGGGTCAAGCCCGGACATCCGGCGTAAAAGGGAAGCCCGGACATCCGGAAGATAGCCGGACATCCGGAGAGCCCTCGAACGTTTACAGAACCAAATCAGTTTGTCGGGCAGTAAGGGGCCGGACATCCGAAAAGGGGCCCGAACATCCGGCAAGATAGGAAGGCCCAGAAATCCGGCGCACACCCAGACATCCGGTGAAAAATAGAAAACCTACTGGACAGGTGGGCTAGATATCCGGGGCAAGAGCCGGACATCCGGGGTAGAACAGTGGCCCGGACATCCGGCACTCCCAGAGACAGAATGGATCAAAGACCTATAGAAAAGAGTATTTTGACTCGAGCAAGTCTGTTACGAACCCAATCGATCCCCTCTTAATAGTGCGGGATCCTATACTCAATGAAACAAAATGAAACATCATTTTAACACTTCAACCTTGAGAGAACCCACTTCGTATGCTCTTGATCCACGCACAATTTTGACGAACCAGGGACCAACACCTGAGATTCACTTGGCAGCCATTGTTAGTCCCCTACATGTAGATTGTCATAAACAACAAAAACATAATGTAAGTGCATGATTGCACTTTCTGAAGGAAATATGCCCTAGAGGCAATAATAAAGTTATTATTTATTTCCTCATATCATGATAAATGTTTATTATTCATGCTAGAAATGTATTAACCGGAAACATGATACATGTGTGAATACATAGACAAACATATAGTCACTAGTATGCCTCTACTTGACTAGCTCATTAATCAAAGATGGTCATGTTTCCTGACCATAGACATGTGTTGTCATTTGATTAGTGGGATCACATCATTAGAAGAATGATGTGATTGACATGACCCATTTTGTTAGCCTAGCACTTGATCGCTTAGTATACCGCTATTGCTTTCTTCATGACTTATACAAAGTTCCTGCAACTATGAGATTGTGCAACTCCGTGTACGGAAGAACACTTTGTGTGCTACCAAACGTCACAACATAAGCTGGGTGATTATAAAGGTGCTCTACAGGTGTTTCCGAAGGTTCATGTTGAGTTGGCATAATTCGAGATTAGGATTTGTCACTCCGATTGTCGGAGAGGTATCTCTGTGCCCTCTCGGTAATACTCATCACTTAAGCCTTGCAAGCATATAACTAATGAGTTAGTTATGAGATGGTGTATTACAGAACGAGTAAAGAGACTTGCCGGTAACGAGATTGAACTAGGTATTGGATACCGACGATCAAATCTCGGGAAAGTAACATACCGATGACAAAGGGAACAAAGTATGTTGTTATGCGGTTTGACCGATAAAGATCTTCGTAGAATATGTAGGAACCAATATGGGCATCCAGGTCCCGCTATTGGTTATTGACCAGAGACGTGTCTCGGTCATGTCTGCATTGTTCTCGAATCGTAGGGTCCGCACGCTTAAGGTTTCGATGATGTTATATTATGAGTTTATATATTTTGATGTACGAAGTTGTTCGAGTCCGGATATGATCACGGACATGACGAGGAGTCTCGAAATGGTCGAGACATAAAGATTGATATATTGGACGGATATATTTGGACACCAGAAAGGTTCCGGGAGAGTTTGGGAATATACCGGAGCTCCGGGAGGTTACCGGAACCCCCCGGGAAGTATATGGGCCTTATTGGGCCCATGTAGGAGGAAGAGAGAAGGTGCAAGGGAGGGGGTGCGCCCGCCCAAGCCCAATCCGAATTGGGGAGGGGGCCCGGCCCCCCCTTTCCTTTCTCCTTCCCCCTCTCTTCCTTCCTCCTACTAGTACTACTTCCTAATACTAGTACTCCTTCCTTTCCCGTCCAAATAAGATAAGGAAAAGAGAGGGAAACCTACTTGGAGTAGGTTTCCCCCTCCCTATGGCGCGCCCCCCCTTGGGCCGGCCACCTCCTCCCTCCCTCATTTATATACGGGGGTAGGGGGCACCCTAGAACACACAAGTTGATCATTGATCGTTCCTTAGCCGTGTGCGGTGCCCTCCTCCACGATATTACACCTCGGTCACATTGTAGCAGTGCTTAGGCGAAGCCCTGCGACAGGAGAACATCAAGATCATCACCACGCCATCGTGTTGACGGAACTCCCCCTCGGCGCCTCTACTGGATTGGAGAACGAGGGTGCGACATCGAGCTGTACGCGTGTCAAGAACTCGGAGGTGCCGGATTAACGGTGCTAGGATCGGTCGGACCGGGAGGACGTACGACTACTTCCTCTACGTTGCATCAACGCTTCCGCTTTGGTCTACGAGGGTACGTAGACAACACTCTCCCTCGTTGCTATATCATCACCATGATCTTGTGTGTGCGTAGGAAATTTTTGAAATTACTCGCTTCCCAACAAAGGCATCCGAGCCTAGGTTTTATGGTTTGATGTTATTTGCACGAGTAGAACACAAGTGAGTTGTGGGCGATATAAGTCATCTTGCTTACCAAAGATGTCATACTTTGGTTCAGCGGTATTGTTGGATGAAGCGGCCGGACCGACATTATCGTACGCTTACGCGAGACTCGTTTTACCGCCGTGCTTTGCACACAGGTGACTAGCGGGTGTCTGTTTCTCCAACTTTAGTTGAACCGAGTGTGGCTACACTCGGTCCTTGCGAAGGTTAAAACAGCATCAACTTGACAAACTATCATTGTGGTTTTGATGCGTAGGTGAGATTGGTTCTTGCTTAAGCCCGTGGCAGCCACGTAAAATTTGCAACAACAAAGTAGAGGACGTCTAACTTGTTTTTGCAGGGCATGTTGTGATGTGATATGGTCAAGATGTGATGCTATATTTTATTGTATGAGATGATCATGTTTTGTAACCGGTTATCGGCAATCGGCAGGAGCCATATGGTTGTCGCTTTATTGTATGAAATGCAAGCGCCTGTAATTGCTTTACTTTATCACTAAGCGGTAGCGATAGTCGAGAAGCAATAAATGGCGTAACGACAACGATGCTACGATGGAGATCAAGGTGTCGCGCCGGTGACGATGGTGATCACGACGGTGCTTCGAGATGGAGATCACAAGCACAAGATGATGATGGCCATATCATATCACTTATATTGATTGCATGTGATGTTTATCCTTTATGCATCTTATCTTGCTTTGATTGACGGTAGCATTTTAAGATGATCTCTCACTAAAATTATCAAGTAGTGTTCTCCACGAGTATGCACCGTTGCCAAAGTTCGTCGTGCCGAGACACCACGTGATGATCGGGTGTGATAAGCTCTCGTCCATCTACAACGGGTGCAAGCCAGTTTTTGCACACGCAGAATACTCGAGTTATACTTGACGAGCCTAGCATATGCAGATATGGCCTCGGAACACGGAGACCGAAAGGTCGAGCGTGAATCATATAGTAGATATGATCAACATAATGATGTTCACCATTGTAAACTACTCCATCTCACGTGATGATCGGTTATGGTTTAGTTGATTTGGATCATGTGATCACTTAGATGACTAGAGAGATGTCTGTCTAAGTGGGAATTCTTAAGTAATATGATTAATTGAACTTAAATTTATCATGAACTTAGTACCTGATAGTATCTTGCTTGTCTATGTTTGTTTGTAGATAGATGGCTCGTCTTTGTTGTTCCATTGAATTTTAATCGTTCCTTGAGAAAGCAAAGTTGAAAGATGATGGTAGCAATTACACGGATTGGGTCCGTAACTCGAGGATTATCCTCATTGCTGCACGTAAGAGTTACGTCCCGAAGCACCGCTGGGTGCCAGTGCTCGCCGATGTGGCCGACGACGTTAAGAACGTCTGGCGAGCAAAGCTAATGACTACTCTATAGTTCAATGTGCCATGCTTTACGGCTTAGAACGGGTCTTCAACGACATTTTGAGCGTCATGGAGCATATGAGATGTTCCAGAGTTGAAGTTAATATTTCAAGCAAATGACCGGATTGAGAGATATGAAGTCTCCAATAAGTTCTATAGCTGCAAGATGGAAGAGAATAGTTACGTCGGTGAACATATACTCGTAATGTGCGGGTATAACAATCACTTGATTCAACCGGGAGTTAATCTTCACGATGATAGTGTCATTGATGTAATTCTTCAATCGCTGCCACCAAGCTACAAGAGCTTTGTGATGAACTATAATATGCAAGGGATGAACAAGACTATTCCCGAGCTCTTCGCGACGCCGAAGCCGCGGAGGTAGAAATCAAGAAGGAGCATCAAGTGTTGATGGTCAACAAGACCACTAGTTTCAAGAAAAGGGCAAAGGGAAGAAGAAGGAAACTTCAAAAGAACGGCAAGCAAGTTGCCGCTCAGAGAAGAAACCCAAGTCTGGACCTAAGCCTGAAATCGAGTGCTTCTACCGCAAGCGATCGTCATTTGAAGCGGAACTGCCCCAAGTATTTGGCGGATAAGAAGGATGGCAAAGTGAACAAAGGTATATGTGATATACATGTTATTGATGTGTACCTAACTAGAGCTCGTAGTAGCACCGGGTATTTGATACTGGTTCTATTGATAATATTTGCAACTCAAAGCAGGGACTACGGAATAAGCGAGCACCGCCAAGGACGAGGTGACGATGCGCGTGGGAAACGGTTCCAAAGTCGATGTGATCGCCGTCGACACGCTACCTCTACATCTACCATCGGGATTAGTTTTAGACCTAAATAATTGTTATTTGGTGCCCTGCATTGAGCATGAACATTATATCTGGATCTTGTTTGATGCGAGACGGTTATTCATTTAAATCGAGAATAATGGTTGTTCTATTTATATGAGTAATATCTTTTATGGTCATGCACCCTTGAAGAGTGGTCTATTTTATTGAATCTCGATAGTAGTGATACACATATTCATAATGTTGAAGCCAAAAGATGCAGAGTTGATAATGATAGTGCAACTTATTTGTGGCATTGCCGTTTAGGTCATATCGATGTAAAACGCATGAAGAAACTCCATACCGATGGACTTACGGAATCACTTGATTATGAATCACTTGGTACTTATGAACCGTGCCTCATGGGCAAGATGACCAAAACACCGTTCTCCCAGTACTATGGAGAGAGCAACAGATTTGTTGGAAATCATACATACAGATGTATGTGGCCCGATGAATGTTGAGGCTCGTGGCAGATATCGTTATTTTCTCACATTCACAGATGATTTGAGCAGATATGGGTATATCTACTTAATGAAGCACAAGTCTGAAACATTTGAAAAGTTCAAAGAATTTCAGAGTGAAATAGAAAATCATCGTAACAAGAAAATAAAGTTTCTACGATCTGATCGTGGAGGAGAATATTTGAGTTACGAGTTTGGTTTACATTTGAAACAATGCGGAATAGTTTCGCAACTCACGCCACCTAGAACACCACAACGGAATGGTGTGTCCGAACGTCGTAATCGTACTTTACTTGATATGGTGCGATCTATGATGTCTCTTACCGATTTACCGCTATCGTTTTGGGGTTATGCTTTAGAGACGGCCGCATTCACGTTAAATAGGGCACCATCAAAATCCGTTGAGACGACGCCTTATGAACTATGGTTTGGCAAGAAACCAAAGTTGTCGTTTCTTAAAGTTTGGGGCTGCGATGCTTATGTGAAGAAACTTCAACCAGATAAACTCGAACCCAAATCGGAGAAATGTGTTTTCATAGGATACCCAAAGGAAACTGTTGGGTACACCTTCTATCACAGATCCGAAGGCAAAACATTCGTTGCTAAGAATGGATCCTTTCTAGAGAAAGAAGGAGGAAAGTAGAACTTGATGAGATAACTGTATCTACTCCCTTGTTGGAAGGTAGTTCATCACGAGAACCGGTTCCCGTGACAACTACACCAACTAGTGAGGAAGCTAATGATATTGATCATGAAACTTCAGATCAAGTTTCTGCTGAACCTCGTAGGTCTACCAGAATAAGATCCGCACCAGAGTGGTATGGTAATCATGTTCTGGAAGTCATGTTACTTGACCATGATGAACCTACGAACTATGAGGAAGCGATGATGAGCCCAGATTCCGCAAAATGGCTGGAGGCCATGAAATCTGAGATAGGATCCATGTATCAAAACAAAGTATGGACTTTGGTTGACTTGCTCGATGATCGGCAAGCCATTGAGAATAAATGGATCTTTAAGAAGAAGACTGGCGCTGATGGTAATGTTACTGTCTATAAAGCTCGACTTGTTGCAAAAGTTTTTCGACAAGTTCAAGGGGTTGACTACGATGAGACTTTCTCACCCGTAGCGATGCTTAAGTCTGTCCGAATCATGTTGGCTATTGCTGCATTTCATGATTATGAAATTTGGCAAATGGATGTCAAGACTGCATTCTTGAATGGATTTCTAGAAGAAGAGTTGTATATGATGCAGCCGGAAGGTTTTGTTGATCCAAAAGGTGCTGACAAAGTGTGCAAGCTCCAACGTTCCATTTATGGACTGGTGCAAGCATCTCGGAGTTGGAATAAACGTTTTGATAGTGTGATCAAAGCATATGGTTTTATATGCACTTTTGGAGAAGCCTATATTTACAAGAAAGTGAGTGGGAGCTCAGAGCATTTCTAGTTTTATATATTGATGACATATTATTAATTGGAAATGATATAGAATTTCTGGATAGCATAAAGGGATATTTGAATAAAAGTTTTTCGATGAAAGACCTCGGTGAAGCTGCTTACATATTAGGCATCAAGATCTATAGAGATAGATCAATACGCTTAATAGGACTTTCACAAAGCACATACCTTGACAAAATATTGAAAAAGTTCAATATGGATCAGGCAAAGAAAGGATTCTTGCCTGTGCTACAAGGTGTAAAGTTGAGTCGAACTCAATACCCGACCACAGCAGAAGATAGAGAGAAAATGACAAATGTTCCCTATGCTTCAGCCATAGGCTCTATCATGTATGCAATGCTGTGTACTAGACCTGACGTATGCTTAGCAATAAGCTTGGCAGAAGGTACCAAAGTAATCCAGAGTGGATCATCGACAGCGGTCAAGAACATCCCAAATACGAAAAGGACTAAGGATATGTTTCTCGATATGGAGGTGACAAAGAGCTAGTCGTAAATGGTTACGCCGATGCAAGCTTTGACACCGATCCGGACGATTCTAAATCGCAAACCGGATACGTATTTTTATTAAACGGTGGAGCTGTAAGTTGGTGCAGTTCTAAACAAAGCGTCGTGGCGGGATCTACATGTGAAGCGGAGTACATAGCTGCTTCAAGCAGCAAATGAAGGAGTCTCGATGAAGGAGTTCATTTCCGATCTAGGTGTCATACCTAGTGCATCGGGACCAATGAAAATCTTCGTGACAATATCGGTGCAATTGCCTTGGCAAAGGAATCCAGATTTCACAAGAGGACCAAGCACATCAAGAGACGCTTCAATTCCATTCGGGACCAACTCCAAGTGGGAGACATAAGATTTGCAAGATACATACGGATCTGAATGTTGCGCACTGTTGACTAAGCCTCTCTCACGAGCAAAACATGATCAGCACCAAGACTCCATTGGTGTTAGAATCATTACTATGTAATCTAGATTATTGACTCTAGTGCAAGTGGTAGACTGAAGGAAATATGCCCTAGAGGCAATAATAAAGTTATTATTTATTTCCTCATATCATGATAAATGTTTATTATTCATGCTAGAATTGTATTAACCGGAAACATGATACATGTGTGAATACATAGACAAACATATAGTCACTAGTATGCCTCTACTTGACTATCTCATTAATCAAAGATGGTCATGTTTCCTGACCATAGACATGTGTTGTCATTTGATTAGTGGGATCACATCATTAGAAGAATGATGTGATTGACATGACCCATTTTGTTAGCCTAGCACTTGATCGTTTAGTATACTGCTATTGCTTTCTTCATGACTTATACAAAGTTCCTGCAACTATGAGATTGTGCAACTCCCGTGTACCGGAAGAACACTTTGTGTGCTACCAAACGTCACAACGTAACTGGGTGATTATAAAGGTGCCCTACAGGTGTTTCCAAAGGTTCATGTTGAGTTGGCATAATTCGATATTAGGATTTGTCACTCCGATTGTCGGAGAGGTATCTCTGGGCCCTCTCGGTAATACTCATCACTTAAGCCTTGCAAGCATATAACTAATGAGTTAGTTATGAGATGACGATTCTGAGCGAGTAAAGAGACTTGCCGTAACGAGATTGAACTAGGTATTCGATACCGACAATCAAATCTCGGCAAGTAACATACCGGTGACAAAGGGAACAAAGTATGTTGTTATGCGGTTTGACCGATAAAGATCTTCGTAGAATATGTAGGAACCAATATGGGCATCCAGGTCCCGCTATTGGTTATTGACCAGAGACGTGTCTCGGTCATGTCTGCATTGTTCTCGAACCGTAGGGTCCGCACGCTTAAGGTTTCGATGACAGTTATATTATGAGTTTATATATTTTGATGTACCGAAAGTTGTTCGGAGTCCCGGATATGATCACGGACATGACGAGGAGTCTCGAAATGGTCGAGACATAAAGATTGATATATTGGACGGATATATTTGGACACTGGAAAGGTTCCGGGAGAGTTTGGGCATATACCGGAGCTCCGGGAGGTTACCGAAACCCCCCGGGAAGTATATGGGCCTTATTGGGCCCATGTAGGAGGAAGAGAGAAGGAGCAAGGGAGGGGGGCCGGCCCCCCCTTTCCTTTCTCCTTCCCCCTCTCTTCCGTCCTACTACTAGTACTACTTCCTAATACTAGTACTCCTTCCTTCCCCCTCCAAATAAGATAAGGAAAAGAGAGGGAAACCTACTTGGAGTAGGTTTCCCCCTCCCTATGGCGCGCCCCCCTTGGGCTGGCCACCTCCTCCCTCCCTCCTTTATATACGGGGGTAGGGGGGCACCCTAGAACACACAAGTTGATCATTGATCGTTCCTTAGCCGTGTGCGGTGCCCCCCTTCCACGATATTACACCTCGGTCACATTGTAGCGGTGCTTAGGCGAAGCCCTGCGACAGGAGAACATCAAGATCGTCACCACGCCGTCGTGTTGATGGAACTCCCCCTCGGCGCCTCTACTGGATTGGAGAACGAGGGTGCGTCATCGAGCTGTACGCGTGTCAAGAACTCGGAGGTGCCAGATTAACGGTGCTAGGATCGGTCGGACCGGGAGGACGTACGACTACTTCCTCTATGTTGCGTCAATGCTTCCGCTTCGGTCTACGAGGGTACGTAGACAATACTCTCCCCTCGTTGCTATATCATCACCATGATCTTGTGTGTGCGTAGGAAATTTTTTGAAATTACTACGTTTCCCAACACTTTCAGCCTCTGAAGCCTGGTCAAGCCCCAAGGACCAAATTCCTCGTGAAGGAATTGCTCTATGTGCCAAGAACCATCTATCGCATTCTGACGAAGACCATGAGTCCTATTAAAGGCCATGACTCATCCGATGAAGAAATTATTGGGATTATGAAGAATATGCTATTCAACATAATG
Organism: Aegilops speltoides; assembly: GCA_021437245.1. Taxonomy (NCBI): domain Eukaryota; kingdom Viridiplantae; phylum Streptophyta; class Magnoliopsida; order Poales; family Poaceae; genus Aegilops; species Aegilops speltoides. The sequence continues at coordinate 390,957,338 of CM038141.1, forward strand.
CATGGCATCCCCATAAATTATCATGATTTCTTCATGAGGACTCTGGCGAATGTTGCACTTTCACCTTTTGAGTTGAAGCCTTACACGCCGTGGATCATGAGATTCCTCAGAACAAGGTCTTCACTCAACTATAAGGCTGATTTTTAGAATCACCTCAGCTACTTGCCCCCGATTGAAGTCCTCAAGCAGACATATTCCTCAGCTGATGAGAAGGGCAAGTCACCAGCCGTTATCGATGAAGGCATTCATCCATTGGATGGTCAGTTCCGCAAAGTTGCATCTTATTCCACCAATGTATGACCTTGCCACACATGATTCTGCTGCCAAAGCTCCCAAGTCAATTCCTCAAGCCACTGCTCCTCGTGTGATGACTGACCGTGAGCTGCTTGTAAGTCTTCACCAGAAGGTGGATCGAAACCACAAATGGGTTAAGCGCCAGTTTGGCTCTATTCTTCACAACATGATTTCTACACATAATGCAGTGAAGAAAACCCATTACTACCGCCATGAAGTTTTTGATCGCACCTGGGCTATTCTGTCACATCTATATGGTGAAGAAGATCTGAAGCAAATGGGCTTCAAGGAAGATTTTGACTGGTCTGCTCCTCCACCGAAGAAATTCAAGAAGTTCAAGGTTCCTTCCTTGGTGGCCAGTTCATATTCTTCATCGCGCGACACGGACGAGTATGAAGACTTGGACGACACTGCAGCAGGCCCTACAACGACTCAAGACCCTGACGACGCTCCTCCATCATCATGATATTCTTCAGGGGCGTTAGTCCTTAGTTTCAACCCTTTTGGTCATTCGATGACAAAGGGGGAGAAATTTGAGTTAGTCTTCAAGCGGGTCTATCTTATATGGGCGTTTTTTTTGCTAAGTTACAACTCTTGTTCTTCTGATGACTTTGCTGGATCGAGTTGTAATCTTAAACTCTATGGTGGCCTGATACTTTTGCTGTGTTCTTCTGCATGCTTATTCCTCTTTAATGTCAATGCACGCATGCTGAATTACATCAGTCACCATATTTCATCATGCATTTCAAATTCTTCATATTATATGTCAAATGCATGTATGAATTACAAGATATAGGGGGGGATCTCCATGATTATACTCTTCAAGTGTGCATTGCTTCAAAAGCAAATTCCTCACTATGCACCTCTTCAGGGGGAGTTCTTCTATATCTTGCAATCAAATTCCTCAATATCAGTATTTACACATCATATATTTATCTCCGTTGAAAACTTAACCTATATTGTCATCAATCGCCAAAAAGGGGGAGATTGTAAGTGCATCTAGTGCCCCTTAGTGATTTTGGTGTATTGAAGACTTATAGGTTAAGGGACTGATGCGTTTGTGAGTGTACACAGGTCTATAAGTCTATGAGGAGTTTGATATTTATAGAGAAAGTCGACCCCTAAAAATGAAGTTCTTCAACTGAAGACTTTGGATTTCTGAAGACTTTCTGAAGACTTTGAAAGTGAAGAAATTGGTGTAACCTTGAAGACTTGGCAATCATTCGAGGAACATGAAGCATGAAGACTTTTGTTTTCGTAGTTTCATTTTGTCTTTCTTGAGTCATAGGAAACACCGTACTATTAAAGAGGGTCGAGGAAATACTAAGGAAAAATTTCCATGTGATGCTCAACTCAAATCCTACACCTACCAATCCCTTCGAGTGAAGCCATTGGAAATCTCATACTGATTCACCATATTCTTCAAAGGATGAGATGAAGTTCTTCTGGTCTCGAGGAATTTGTTCTGACTGGGGGGTTGGGAATTCCCCAAGGCGGATTGCCTACACAATGAGGAACATGATAGCCCTGAGGAATTTGAGAGTCAAATATTCCGACTGTTGTTGTGCTATGCGCCAGCTGTCCCAAAATATCTACCCACCTAACGGTCATATCAGACAAGGGCATTTATGTCTTATCATGTCGGGCTGCTCCCTAGGCTATAAATAGCCGCCCCCTACAACCACTAGCTGCTTGGCTGCTCCGAGAGAAACTGACACTTGTCATTTGAGGGCATCCCATCCTCCGAGGACTTTGAGGGAAAATCATCAAGTGAGGAAAACCCAAATCCAACACCTACAAACCCAAAGTGATTGAGCATCACTGAAGAGATTGATCCTGCGTGGATCTGACGCTTGTTACCGTTGAAGACTGCGCTTCTTCCATACGGTTAGGCGTCATGGTCTAGAGCATCCAAGAGGAATTGTGGATCGTCGAGTGACCAGGTTTGTGAAGGTTTGGAAGTCACCTGAAGACTTACCACGAGTGATTGGGCGAGGCCACGGTGAGGACTGTGTGTCTGGGACTGGGTGTCCTCGAGTTTAAATACTCAGCCGCTCTAACCAGATGTACAACTAAGACAGCAGTTGGAACTGGTCTACCAAATCATTGTCTTCACCGAGCTTACTGGTTCTATTTCCTCAACTCTTTCTTTTCCTCATTTCTATTGTTGTGTGCTTGTTCATATCTGTTTCAAGACTTTGACTGAAGACTTTCTCAATTTCCTCAGTTCAATTTCTTCATCGTCTGCCTTCTTTCGGTGTTATCCTGTGTTTACGCTTTACGTACTCTGTGCTTGTCTTCATTCCATTATGATGACCATGCTTGTGTTCTCGTTATGTTTACATTTGAGTACTTATTCCATGGCTAGTAGTTCTTCATTTAGAATTTCCTCTCCAAAGAAATTCCTCGTTGAAGAATTCATAAAAATCGCCTATTCACCCCCCCTCTAGTCGATATAACACACTTTCATTCCATGTTACTATATTATCTATCTTGAATGTTTTATATGCATTTATATGCTATTTTATATGATTTTTGGGACTAACCTATTAACCTAGAGCCCAGTGCCCATTTCTATTTTTTCCTTGTTTTTGAGTTATATAGAAAAGTAATACCAAACGGAGTCCAATTTACCTGCCAATTTACGGAGATTTATTATAGACCAGAAGAAGCCCCTGAAGCAAAATAGTTGGGCCAGAAGAGTCCCGAGTCATCCATGAGGGTGGGGGGCGCGCCCTACCCCCCTGGGCGCGTGCCCCTACCGAAGGAAATGTGCCCTAGAGGTAATAATAAAGTTATTGTTTATTTCCTTAATTCATGATAAATGTTTATTATTCATGCTAGAATTGTATTAATCGGAAACTTAATACAGGTGTGAATATATAGACAAAAACATATAGTCCCTAGTATGCCTCTACTTGACTAGCTTGTTAATCAAAGATGGTTAAGTTTCCTAACCATAGACATGTGTTGTCATTTGATGAACTGGATCACATCATTAGGAGAATGATGTGATGGACATGACCCATCCGTTAGCTTAGCATTATGATCATGTTAGTTTCATTGCTACTGCTTTCTTCATGACTTATACAAGTTCCTCGGACTATGAGATTATGCAACTCCCGAATACCGGAGGAACACTTTGTGTGCTACCAAATGTCACAACGTAAATGAGTGATTATAAAGGTGCTCTACAGGTGTCTCAGAAGGTGTTTGTTGGGTTGGCATAGATCAAGATTAGAATTTGTCACTCCGTGTTTCGTAGAGGTATCTCTGGGCCCTCTCGATAATACTCAACACTATAAGCCTTGCAAGCATTGTGACTAATGAGTTAGTTGCGGGATGAAGTATTACGGAACAAGTAAAGAGACTTGCCGGTAACGAGATTGAACTAGGTATTGAGATACCGACGATCGAATCTCGGGCAAGTAACATACCGATGACAAAGGGAGCAACGTATATTGTTATGCGGTTTGACCGATAAAGATCTTCGAAGAATATGTAGGAACCAATATGAGCATCCAGGTTCCGCTATTGATTATTGACTAGAGACGTGTCTCGGTCATGTCTACATAGTTCTCGAACTCGTAGGGTCCGCATGCTTAACGTTCGATGATGAATGGTATTATGCTTTTATGTGTTTTGATGTACCGAAGGTAGTTCGGAGTTCCGGATGTGATCACGGACATTGAGGAGTCTCAAAATGGTCGAAACATAAAGATTGATATATTGGACGACTATGTTCGGACACCGAAGTGTTTTGGAGAAGTTTCAGATATAACCGGAGTGCCGGAAGGGTTATCGGAACCACCGGAGAAGTAATGGGCCTTATTGGGCCTAGGGGAGAAAGAGAGGGGCGGCCAAGGGCTGTCCGCGCGCCCGCCAATTGGCCTAGTCTGAATTAGACTAGGGGGAGGGGCGGCGCTCCCTCCTTCTCTTCTCCATCCTTCCTTCTTCTCCTAGTAGGACTAGGAAAGGGGGGAGTCCTACTCCTACTAGGAGGAGGATTCCTCCCCCCTTGGCGAGCCTATGAGGGCCGACCGGCCTCACCTCTCCTCCTTTATATACAGGGGAGGGGGCACCCCAAAGACACATAAGTTGACAATTGTTTTAGCCGTGTGTGGTGCCCCCCTCCACAGTTACACACCTCGGTCATATCGTCGTAGTGCTTAGGCGAAGCCCTGCGCCGGTAACTTCATCACCACCGTCACCATGTCGTCGTGCTGGCAAAACGCTCCCTCGACCTCAGCTGGATCGAGAGTTCGTGGGACGTCACCGAGCTGAACGTGTGCAGATCGCAGAGGTGTCGTGCCTTCGGTGCTAGGATCGGTGGGATCGTGAAGACGTACGACTACATGAACCGCGTTGTCATAATGCTTCCACTTTCGGTCTACAAGGGTACATAGACAACACTCTTCCCTCTCATTGCTATGCATCACCTAGAGATAGATCTTGCGTGACCGTAGGATTTTTTTTGAAATTACCGCATTCCCCAACAGTGGCATCCGAGCCAGGTCTATGCGTAGATGTTATATGCACGAGTAGAACACAAAGAGTTTTGTGCTTACCAGCATGTCATACTTTGATTCGGCGGTATTGTTGGACGAAGCGGCTCAGACCGACATTACGCATACGCTTACCAGCATGTCATAATTTGGTCCTAGAATGATGGGCATCCAAGTTGGGTATAATAAAAACTATCATAGGAAGTGAATTGGATGCTATGATCAATTTGATGCTTGATAATTGTTTTGAGATATAGAGGTGGTGATATTAGAGTCATGCTAGTTGGGTAATTGTGAATTTAAGGAATACTTGTGTTGAAGTTGGCAAGTCCCGTAGCATGCACGTATGGTAAAAGTTGTGTAACAAATTTGTTGCATGGGGTGCTCTTTCGATTGCCTTCCTTATGAGTGGAGGTCGGGCGTGCGCGATGGTTAACTCCTACCAACCTCCCCCCTAGGAGCATGTGTAGTAGTACTTTGCTTCGATGGCTAATAAAACTTTTGCAATAAGTATATGAGTTCTTTATGTAATGTGAGTCCATGGATTATACGCACTCTTACCCTTCCATCATTGCTAGCCTCTTCGGTACCGTGCATTGCCCTTTCTCACCTTGAGAGTTGGTGCAAACTTCGCCAGTGCATCCAAACCCCGTGATACGATATGCTCTATCACACATAAACCTCCTTATATCTTCATCAAAACAGCCACCATACCTACCTATTATGGCATTTCCATAGCCATTCTGAGATATATTGCCATGCAACTTTCCATCGTTCCGTTTATCATGACACGCATCATCATTGTCATATTGCCTTGCATGATCATGTAGTTGACATCGCATTTGTGTCAAAGCCACCATGCATAATTTTCCATACATGTCACTCTTGATTCATTGCCCATCCCGGTACACCGCCGGAGGCATTCATATAGAGTCATATCTTGTTCTAGTAACTGAAGGAAATATGCCCTAGAGGCAATAATAAAGTTATTATTTATTTCCTTATTTCATGATAAATGTTTATTATTCATGCTAGAATTGTATTAACCGGAAACATAATACATGTGTGAATACAAAGACAAACATAATGTCACTAGTATGCCTCTACTTGACTAGCTCGTTGAATCAAAGATGGTTAAGTTTCCTAGCCATAGACATGAGTTGTCATTTGATTAACGGGATCACATCATCAGAGAATGATGTGATTGACTTGACCCATTCCGTTAGCTTAGCACTTGATCGTTTAGTATGTGGTTATTGCTTTTTTCATGACTTATACATGTTCCTATGACTATGAGATTATGCAACTCCCGTTTACCGGAGGAACACTTTGTGTGCTACCAAACGTCACAACATAACTGGGTGATTATAAAGGTGCTCTACAGGTGTCTCCGAAGGTACTTGTTGAGTTGGCGTATTTCGATATTAGGATTTGTCACTCCGATTGTCAGAGAGGTATCTCGGGCCCTCTCGGTAATGCACATCACTATAAGCCTTGCAAGCAATACTAATGAGTTAGTTATGGATGATGCATTACATAACGAGTAAAGAGACTTGCCGGTAACGAGATTGAACTAGGTATTGAGATACCGACGATCGAACCTCGGGCAAGTAACATACCGATGACAAAGGGAACAACGTATGTTGTTATGCGGTTTGACCGATAAAGATCTTCGTAGAATATGTGGGAGCCAATATGAGCATCCAAGTTCCGCTATTGGTTATTGACCGGAGATGTGTCTCGGTCATGTCTACATAGTTCTCGAACCCGTAGGGTCCGCACGCTTAACGTTCGGTGACGATTTATATTATGAGTTATGTTTTTTGATGTACAGAAGGTAGTTTGGAGTCCCGGATGAGAACGGGGACATGATGAGGAGTCTCGAAATGGTCGAGACGTAAAGATCGATATATTGGACAACTATATTCGGACATCGGAAAGGTTTCGAGTGATTCGGGTATTTATCGGAGTACCGGAGAGTTACGAGAATTCGCCAGGGAGTATATGAGCCTTATTGGGCTTTAAGGGAAAGAGAGAGAGGCAGGCTGCACGCCCCCCCAATGCCTAGTCCGAATTGGACTAGGGGAAGGGGTTGCGCCCCCTCCTTCCTTCTCTTCTCTTTTCCCTTTCCTTGACTCCTACTCCTACTACATGGAAGGGGGGTCCTACTCCCTGTGGGAGTAGGACTCCCCAGGGCGCGCCATAGAGAGGGCCGGCCCCTCCCCTCCTTTCCTCCTTTATATACTGAGGCTAGGGGCACCCCATGAGACACAAGTTGATCTATAGATCTGTCCCAGCCGTGTGCGGTGCCCCCCTCCACCATATTCCACCTCGGTCATATCGTAGCGGTGCTTAAGCGAAGCCCTGCGTCGGTAGCAACATCATCACCGTCATCACACCGTCGTGCTGACAGAACACTCCCGTGAAGCTCTGCTGGATCGGAGTTCGCGGGACGTCATCGAGCTGAACGTGTGCTGAACTCGGAGGTGCCATACGTTCGGTACTTGGATCGGTCGGATCGTGAAGACGTACGACTACATCAACCGCGTTGTGCTAACGCTTCCGCTTTCGGTCTAAGAAGGTACGTGGACGACACTCTCCCCTCTTGTTGCTATGCATCACCATGATCTTGCGTGTGCTTAGGAATTGTTTTGAAATTACTACGTTCCCCAACAGTGGCATCAGAGCCAGGTTTATGCGTAGATGTTATATGCACGAGTAGAACAGAAGTGAGTTGTGGGCGATACAAGTCATACTACTTACCAGCATGTCATACTTTCGTTCGGCGATATTGTTGGATGAAGCGGCCCGAACCGACATTACATGTATGCTTACGTGAGACTGGTTCTACCGACATGCTTTGCACATAGGTGGCTGGCGGGTGTCAGTTTCTCCAACTTTAGTTGAACCGAGTGTGGCTACGCCCAGCCCTTGAGAAGGTTAAAACATCACTAACTTGACGAAATATCATTGTGGTTTTGATGCGTAGGCAAGAACGGTTCTTGATCAGCCCGTAGCAGCCGCGTAAAACTTGCAACAACAAAGTAGAGGACGTCTAACTTCTTTTTGCAGGGCATGTTGTGATGTGATATGGTCAAGACATGATGCTAAATTTTATTGCATGAGATGATCATGTTTTGTAACAGAGTTATTGGCAACTGGCAGGAGCCATATGGTTGTCGCTTTATTGTATGCAATGCAATCGCCCTGTAATTGCTTTACTTTATCACTAAGCGGTAGCAATAATTGTAGAAGCAATAGTTGGCGAGACGACAATGATGCTACGATGGAGATCAAGGTGTCGCGCCGGTGACGATGGTGATCATTACGGTGCTTCGGAGATGGAGATCACTGTTGGGGAACGTAGTAATTTCAAAAAAATTCCTACGCACACGCAAGATCATGGTGATGCATAGCAACAAGAGGGGAGAGTGCTGTCTACGTACCCTCGTGAGACCGGCGAAGCGATCACAACGTAGAGGAAGTAGTCGACGTTCTCCTCGCGATCCGACCGATCCGGCGCCATTACTCCGGCGCCCAGTTCTTGACACACGACAGTTCGATGACGCCCTCGGGCTCCAATCCAGAGAGCTTCGAAGGAGAGTTTCACAAGACGACGGCGTGGTGGCGATCTTGATGTTCTATCGCGCAGGCTTCGCCTAAGCTTTGCGACGATATGCCCGAGGTGGAATATGGTGGAGGGGGGCACCGCACACGGCTAAGGAACGATCCGTAGATCAACTTGTGTGTCCTAGGGTGCCCCCCTGCCCCCGTATATAAAGGAGCAAGGGGGAGGTGCGGCCGCCCAAGGGAGGCGGCGCCAGGAGTCCTACTCCCACCGAGTAGGACTCCCCCTTCCTAGTTGGAGTAGGATTGGGGGAGGGAAGAGGGAAGGGGCGCCCCCTCTCCTTGTCCTATTCGGACTGGGGGGAGGCGGCGCGCCTGCCCCGGCCGCCCTTCCTCTTCTCCCTCGTGGCCCACTAAGGCCCAATAGCCCCGGGAGGGTTCCGTAACCCCGGTGTTCCTAAGAAAATCCGATTTCACCCTAACCATTCCAACTCCAAATATAGGCTTCCAATATATCAATCTTTATGTCTCGACCATTTCGAGACTCCTCGTCATGTCCGTGATCACATCCGGACTCGAACTCCTTCGGTACATCAAAATACATAAACTCATAATATAACCATCATCGAAACCTTAAGCGTGCGGACCCTACGGTTCGAGAACAATGTAGACATGACCGAGACACGCCTCCGGTCAATAACCAATAGCGGGACCTGGATGCCCATATTGGCTCCTACATATTCTATGAAGATCTTTATCGGTCGACCGCATAACAACATACGTTGTTCCTTTGTCATCGGTATGTTACTTGCCCGAGATTCGATCGTCGGTATCCAATACCTAGTTCAATCTCGTTCTCGTCAAGTCTCTTTACTCGCTCGTAATACATCATCTCACAGCTAACTCATTAGTTGTAATGCTTGCAAGGCTTCATGATGTGTATTACCGAGAGGGCCCAGAGATACCTCTCCCACAATCGGAGTGACAAAACCTAATCTCAAATACGCCAAACCAAGATCTGCCTTTGGAGACACTGTAGTACTCCTTTATAATCACCCGATTCGTTGTGATGTTTGGTAGCACCCAAAGTGTTCCTCCGTAAACGGAGTTGCATAATCTCATAGTTACAGAACATGTATAAGTCATGGATAAAAGCAGTAGCAACATACTAAAAGATCGTGTGCTAAGCTAATGGAATGGGTCATGTCAATCGATCATTCTACTAATGATGTGACCTTGTTAATCAAATAACAACCCTTTGTTCATGGTCGGAAACGTAACCATCTTTGATTAACAAGCTAGTCTAGTAGAGGCATACTAGTGACATGTTGTTTGTCTATGCATTCACACATGTATCATGTTTCCTGTTAATACAATTCTAGCATGAATGATAAACATTTATCATGAAATAAGGAAATAAATAATAACTTTATTATTGCCTCTAGGGCATATTTCCTTGATCTCCCACTTGCACTAGAGTCAATAATCTAGATTACATAGTAATGATTCTAACACCCATGGAGTCCTGGTGTTGATCATGTTTTGCTCGTGGAAGAGGCTTAGTCAACGGTCTGCTACATTCAGATCCGTATGTATCTTGCAAATCTCTATGTCTCCCACCGACTAAATCCGGATGGAATTGAAGCGTCTTTTGATGTGCTTGGTTCTCTTGTGAAATCTGGATTCCTTCGCTAAGGCAATTGCTCGATATTGTCACGAGAAGATTTTCATTGGACCCGATGCACTAGGTATGACACCTAGATCGGATATGAACTCCTTCATCCGCACTCCTTCATTAGCTGCTTCCGAAGCTGCTATGTACTCCGCTTCACATGTAGATCCCGCCACGACGCTTTGTTTAGAACGCACCAACCGACAGCTCCTCCGTTTAGTGTAAATCGTATCCGGTATGCGATTTAGAATCGTCCGGATCGTGTCAAAGCTTGCATCAACGTAACCGCCACGATGAGCTCTTTGTCACCTCCATATCTGAAACATATCCTTAGTCCTTTTACGGTATTTCAGATGTTCTTGACCGCTGTCCAATGATCCACTCTGGATTACTTTGGTACCTCCTGCTAAGCTTATAGCAAGGCACACATCAGTGCTGGTACACACATTGCATGCATGATAGAGCCTATGGCTGAAGCATAGGGAACATCTTTCATCTTTTCTCTATCTTCTGCAGTGGTCGGGCATTGAGTCTTACTCAACTTCACACCTTGTAACACAGGCAAGAACCCTTTCTTTGCTTGATCCATTTTGAACTTCCTCAAAATTTTGTCAAGGTATGTGCTTTGTGAAAGTCCGATTAGGCGTCTTGATCTATCTCTATAGATTTTAATGCCTAATATGTAAGCAGCTTCACCGAGGTCTTTCATTGAAAAACTCTTATTCAAGTATCCCTTTATGCTATCCAGAAATTCTATATCATTTCCGATCAGCAATATGTCATCTACATATAATATCGTAAATGCTCTGAGCTCCCACTCACTTTCTTGTAAATACAAGCTTCTCCAAAAGTCTCAGATGAACCCAAATGCTTTGATCACACTATCAAAGCGTTTATTCCAACTCCGAGATGCTTGCACCAGTCCATAGATGGATCGCTGGAGCTTGCATACTTTGTTAGCACCCTTTGGATCGATAAAACCTTCTCGGTTGCATCATATACAACTCTTCTTCCGTAAATCCATTCAGAATGCAGTCTTTACATCCATTTGCCAAATTTCATAATCATAAAATGCGGCAATTGCTAACATGATTCTCGACAGACTTAAGCATCGCTACGGGTGAGAAGGTCTCATCGTAGTCAACCCTTGAACTTGTCGAAAACCTTTTGCGACAAGTCGAGCTTTGTAGACAATAACATTACCGTCGTCGTCGGTCTTCTTCTTGAAGATCCACTTGTTTTCTATTGCTTGCCTACCCTCGGGCAAGTCAACCAAAGTCCATACTTTGTTTTCATACATGGATCCCATCTCGATTTCATGGCCTCAAGCCATTTTATGAATCTGGGCTCACCATCGCTTCTTCATAGTTCGTAGGTTCATCATGATCTAGTAGCATGATTTCCGAACAGGATTACCGTACCACTCAGTGCGGATCTTACTCTGGTTGACCTCGAGGTTACAGAGTAACTTGATCTGAAGTTTCATGATCAATATCATCAACTTCTTCACTACTTGGTGTAGATGTCTCAGAAACCGGTTTCTGCAACAAACTACTTTCAAGTAAGGGAGAAGGTACAATTACCTCATCAAGTTCTACTTTCCTCCCACTCACTTCTTTAGAGAGAAACTCCTTCTCTAGAAAGGATCCATTCTTAGCAACAAATGTCTTGCCTTCGGATCTGTGATAGAAGGTGTACCCAACTGTCTCCTTTGGGTATCCTATGAAGACACATTTCTCCGATTTGGGTTCGAGCTTATCGGGTTGAAGCTTTTCACATAAGCATCGCATCCCCAAACTTTAAGAAACGACAACTTTGGTTTCTTGCTAAACCATAGTTCATAAGGTGTCGTCTCAACGGATTTTGACGGTGTTCTATTCAGGTGTGAATGCGGCCGTCTCTAGAGCATAACCCCAAAACGATAGCGGTAAATCTGTAAGAGACATCATAGATCGCACCATATCTAGTAAAGTACGATTCGACGTTCGGACACACCATTACGTTGTGGTGTTCCGGTGGCGTGAGTTGCTAAACTATTCCGCATTGTTTCAAATGTAGACCAAACTCGTAACTCAAATATTCACCTCCACGATCGATCGTAGAAATTTAATTTTCTTATTACGATGATTTTCAACTTCACTCTGAAATTCTTTGAACTTTTCAAATGTTTCAGACTTATGTTTCATTAAGTAGATATACCCATATCTGCTTAAGTCATCTGTGAAGGTGAGGAAATAACGATATCCGCCACGAGCCTCAACATTCATCGGACCACATACATCTCAGTATGTATGATTTCCAACAAATCTGTTGCTCTCTCCATAGTACCGAGAACGGGTTTTAGTCATCTTGCCCATGAGGCACGGTTCGCAAGTGCCAAGTGATTCATAATCAAGTGACTCCAAAAGTCCATCGATATGGAGTTTCTTCATGCGCTTTACACCGAGATGACCTAAACGGCAAGTGCCACAAATAAGTTGCACTATCATTATCAACTCTGATCTTTTGGTTTCAACATTATGAATATGTGTATCACTACAATCGAGATTCATCAAAATAGACCACTCTTCAAGGGTGCATGACCATAAAAGATATTACTCATATAAATAGAACAACCATTATTCTCTGATTTAAATGAATAATCGTCTCGCATCAAACAAGATCCAGATATAATATTCATGCTCAACGCAGCACCAAATAACAATTATTTAGGTCTAAAACTAATCCCAAGGTAGATGTAGAGGTAGCGTGCCGACCGCGATCACATCGACTTTGGAACCATTTCCCACGCGCATCGTCACCTCGTCCTTTGCGGTGTTAAGCAATCCGTAGTCCTGTTTGAGTTGCAAATATTAGCAATGTAACCAATATCAAATACCAGTGCTACTACGAGCTCTAGTAAGGTACACATCAATAACATGTATATCACATATACCTTTGTTCACCTTGCCATCCTTCTTATCCGCCAAATACTTGGGGCAGTTCCGCTTCGAAGGACCATCGCTTGTAGTAGAAGCACTCGGTTTCAGTTTAGGGCCGACACTGGTTTCTTCTCCCGAGCAAAGAACTTGCTTGCTGTTCTTCTTGAAGTTCCTTCTTCTTCCCTTTGCCTTTCTTCTTGAAACTAGTGGTCTTATTGATCATCAACACTTGATGCTCCTTCTTGATTTCTACCTCCGCAGCTTTTAGCATTGCGAAGAGCTCGGTATAGTCTTTACTAACCCTTGCATATTATAGTTCATCACGAAGCCTTTGTAGCTTGGTGGCGGTGATTGAAGAATTACATCAATGACACAATCATCCGGAAGATTAACTCCCAGTTGAGTCAAGTGATTGTAATACCCGGACATTTTGAGTATGTGCTCACCGACGAACTATTCTCCTCCATCTTGCAGCTATAGAACTTATTGGAGACTTCATATCTCTCAATCCGGGCATTCTTTGAATATCAACTTCAACTCTGGAACATCTCATATGCTCCATGACGCTCAAAACGTCGTTGAAGTCCCGGTTCTAAGCCGTAAAGCATGGCACATCGAACTATAGAGTAGTCATCGACTTTGCTCGCCAGACGCTCATAACATCCGTGTTGCTCTGCAAGAAGAGCACTGGCACCTAGCGGTGCATCCAGACGTAACTCTTACGTGCATCAATGAGGATAATCCTCGATTTACGGACCCAATCCGTGTAATTGCTACCATCATCTTTCAACTTCGCTTTCTCAAGGAACGCATTAAAATTCAACGGAACAACAAAGACGAGCCATCTATCTACAATCAAACATAGACAAGCAAGATACTATCGGTACTAAGTTCATGATAAATTTAAGTTCAATTAATCATATTACTTAAGAACTCCCACTTAGACAGACATCCTCTAGTCATCTAAGTGATCACGTGATCCAAATCAACTAAACCATAACCGATCATCACGTGAAATGGAGTAGTTTTCAATGGTGAACATCTTATGTTGATCATATCTACTATATGATTCACGCCGACCTTTCGGTCTCCGTGTTCCGAGGCCATATCTCGCATATGCTAGGCTCGCAAGTTTAACTGAGTATTCTGCGTGTGCAAAACTGGCTTGCACCCGTTGTAGATGGACGTAGAGCTTATCACACCCGATCATCACGTGGTGTCTGGGCACGACGAACTTTGGCAACGGTGCATACTCAGGGAGAACACTTCTTGATAATTTAGTGAGAGATCATCTTATAATGCTACCGTCAATCAAAGCAAGATAAGATGCATAAAAGATAAACATCACATGCAAATCAATATAAGTGATATGATATGGTCATCATCGTCTTGTGCTTCGTGATCTCCATCTCCGCAGCACCATCATGATCACCATCGTCACCGGCGCGACACCTTGATCTCCATCGTAGCATCGTTGTCGTCTCGCCAATCTTATGCTTCTACGACTATCGCTACCGCTTAGTGATAAAGTAAAGCATTACATGGCGATTGCATTTCATACAATAAAGCGACAACCATATGGCTCCTGCCAGTTGCCGATAACTTCGGTTACAAAACATGATCATCTCATACAATAAAATATAGCATCACGTCTTGACCATATCACATCACAACATGCCCTGCAAAAACAAGTTAGACGTCCTCTACTTTGTTGTTGCAAATTTTACGTGGCTGCTATGGGCTTAAGCAAGAACCAATCTCACCTACGCATCAAAACCACAACGATACTTCGTCAAATAGACTCCGTTTTAACCTTCTCAAGGACCGGGCGTAGCCACACTCGGTTCAACTAAAGTGAGAGAGACAGACACCCACCAGTCACCTTTAAGCAACGAGTGCTCGTGGCGGTGAAACCAGTCTCGCGTAAGCGTCTGCCGTAATGTCGGTCCAGGCCGCTTCATCTCACAATACCGCTGAACCAAAGTATGACATGCTGGTAGGTAGTATGACTTGTATCGCCCACAACTCGCTTGTGTTCTACTCGTGCAAAACATCAAACCATAAAAACCTAGGCTCGGATGCCACTGTTGGGGAACGTAGTAATTTCAAAAAAATTCCTACGCACACGCAAGATCATGGTGATGCATAGCAACGAGGGGAGTGTTGTCTCACGCACTCGTGAGACCGGCGGAAGCGATCACAACGTAGAGGAAGTAGTCGACGTTCTCCTCGCGATCCGACCGATCCGGCGCCGTTACTCGGCGCCCCAAGTTCTTGACACACGACAGCTTCGATGACGCCCTCGGGCTCCAATCCAAAGAGAGCTGGAAGGGAGAGTTTCACAAGACGACGGCGTGGTGACGATCTTGATGTTCTACCGGCGCAGGGCTTCGCCTAAGCTTTGCGATGATATGACCGAGGTGGAATATGGTGGAGGGGGGCACCGCACACGGCTAAGGAACGATCCGTAGATCAACTTGTGTGTCCTAGGGTGCCCCCTGCCCCTGTATATAAAGGAGCAAGGGGGAGGTGCGGCCGGCCCAAGGGAGGCGCCAGAGGAGTCCTACTCCCACCGGGAGTAGGACTCCCCCCCTTTCCTAGTTGGAGTAGGATTGGGGAGGGAAGAGGGAAGGGGGGGCGCCGCCCCCTCTCCTTGTCCTATTCGGACTGGGGGGGGGGCGTGCGGCCTGCCCCGCCGCCCTTCCTCTTCTCCCTCGTGGCCCACTAAGGCCCAATAGCCCCGGAGGGTTCCGTAACCCCGGTGTTCCAGAAAATCCCGATTTCACCCGAACCATTCCGAACTCCAAATATAGGCTTCCAATATATCAATCTTTATGTCTCGACCATTTCGAGACTCCTCGTCATGTCCGTGATCACATCCGGACTCGAACTCCTTCGGTACATCAAAATACATAAACTCATAATATAACCGCCATCGAAACCTTAAGCGTGCGGACCCTACGGTTCGAGAACAATGTAGACATGACCGAGACACGCCTCCGGTCAATAACCAATAGCGGACCTGGATGCCCATATTGGCTCCTACATATTCTACGAAGATCTTTATCGGTCGACCGCATAACAACATACGTTGTTCCTTTGTCATCGGTATGTTACTTGCCCGAGATTCGATCGTCGGTATCCAATACCTAGTTCAATCTCACATCGGCAAGTCCCTTTACTCGCTCGTAATACATCATCTCACAGCTAACTCATTAGTTGTAATGCTTGCAAGGCTTCATGATGTGTATTACCGAGAGGGCCCAGAGATACCTCTCCGACAATCGGAGTGACAAAACCTAATCTCGAAATACGCCAACCCAACATCTGCCTTTGGAGACACCTGTAGTACTCCTTTATAATCACCCAGTTACGTTGTGACGTTTGGTAGCACCCAAAGTGTTCCTCCGGTAAACGGGAGTTGCATAATCTCATAGTTACTGGAACATGTATAAGTCATGGATAAAAGCAGTAGCAACATACTAAACGATCGTGTGCTAAGCTAATGGAATGGGTCATGTCAATCAGATCATTCTACTAATGATGTGACCTTGTTAACCAAATAACAACCCTTTGTTCATGGTCAGGAAACGTAACCATCTTTGATTAACAAGCTAGTCTAGTAGAGGCATACTAGTGACATATTGTTTGTCTATGCATTCACACATGTATCATGTTTCCGGTTAATACAATTCTAGCATGAATGATAAACATTTATCATGAAATAAGGAAATAAATAATAACTTTATTATTGCCTCTAGGGCATATTTCCTTCAATCACAAGCAGAAGATGATGATGGCCATATCATATCACTTATATTGATTGCATGTGATGTTTATCCTTTATGCATGTTATTTTTCTTTGATTGACGGTAGCATTATAAGATGATCTCTCACTAACTTTCAAGATAAAAGTGTTCTCCCTGAGTATGCACCGTTGCCAAAGTTCGTCGTACCGAGACACCACGTGATGATCCGGTGTGATAAGCTCTACGTTCATCTACAATGGGTGCAAGCCAGTTTTGCACACGCAGAATAGTCGGGTTAAAGTTGACGAGCCTAGCATATGCATATATGGCCTCGGAACACTGGAGACCGAAAGGTCGAGCGTGAATGATATAGTAGATATGATCAACATAATGATGTTCACCATTGAAAACTACTCCATCTCACGTGATGATCGGACATGGTTTAGTTGATTTGGATCACGTGATCACTTAGATGATTAGAGGGATGTCTATCTAAGTGTGAGTTCTTAAGTAATATGATTAATTGAACTTTAATTTATCATGAACTTAGTACTTATAGTATTTTGCAAATTATGTTGTAGATCAATAGCTCGCGTTGTTGCTTCCCTATGTTTTATATGTGTTCCTAGAGAAAACTAAGTTGAAAGATGATGCTAGCAATGATGCGGACTGGGTCCATGATCTGAGGTTTATCCTCATTGCTGCACAGAAGAATTATGTCCTTGATGCACCGCTAGGTGACAGACCTATTGCAAGAGCAGATGCAGACATTATGAACGTTTGGCTAGCTCAATATTATGACTACTTGATAGTTTAGTGCACCATGCTTAACGACTTAGAATCGGGACTTCAAAGATGTTTTGAACGTCATGGACCATATGAGATGGTCCAGGAGTTGAAGTTAATATTTCAAGCAAATACCCAAGTTGAGAGATAAGAAGTCTCCAACAAGTTCTATAGCTAAAAGATGGAGGAGAATTTCTCAGCTAGTGAGCATGTGCTCAGATTGTCTGGGTACTACAATCGCTTGAATCAAGTGGGAGTTAATCTTCCAGATAAGAAAGTGATTGACAGAGTTCTCTAGTCACCATCACCAAGTTACTAGAACTTCATGATGAACTATAGTATGCAAGGGATGATGAAAACGATTCCCGGGCTCTTTGTGATGTTCAAATCGACGAAGGTAGAAATCAAGAAAGAGAATCAAGTATTGATGATTGACAAGACCACTAGTTTCAAGAAAAGGGCAAAGGGAAAGAAAGGGAAACTTCAAGTAGAATGGCAAGCAAGTTGTCACTCCCATGAAGAAGCCCAAAACTGGACCAAATCCTAAAACTGAGTGCTTCTACTGCAAAGGAAATGGTCACTCGAAGTGGAAATACCCTGAATATTTGGTGGATAAGTAGGATGGCAAAGTGAAGAAGGGTATATTTGATATACAGGTTATTGATGTGTACCTTACTAGTGTTTATAGTAGCCCCTGGGTATTTGATACTTGTTCGGTTGCTAAAAATTAGTAACTCAAAGCAGAGTTACGTATCAAACAGAGACTAGTTGAGGGTGAAGTGATGATGTGTGTTGGAAGTGGTTCCAAGATTGATATGATCATCATGGCACCCTCCCTATACTTTCGGGATTAGTGTTAAACCTAAATAAATGTTATTTGGCGTTTGCGTTGAGCATGAATATGATTTGATCATGTTTATTGCAATACGATTATTCATTTAAAGTCGGAATACTTTCATCATGTTTACGATCATCATCGCACACTCACTATACTTTCGGGATTAGTGTTAAACCTAAATAAATGTTATTTGGGGTTTGCGTTGAGCATGAATATGATTTGATCATGTTTATTGCAATACAGTTATTCATTTAAAGTCAGAGAATAATTGTTGTTCTGTTTACATGAATAAAACCTTCGATGGTAATACACCCAATGAAAATAGTTTGTTGGATCTCGATCGTAGTGATACACATATTCATAATATTGATGCCAAAAGATGCAAAGATGATAATGATAGTGCAACTTATTTGTGGCACTGCCGTTTGGGTCATATCGGTGTAAAGCGCCTGAAGAAACTCCATTAAGATGGACTTTTGGAATCACTTGGTTATGAATCATTTGATGCTCGCGAACCGTGCCTTTTGGGCAAGATGACTAAAAATCCGTTCTCCGGAACAAAGGAACGAGCTACTGACTTGATGGAAATAATACATACCGATGTATGCGGCCCAATGAGTGTTGATGCTCATGGCGGGTATCGTTATTGTCTGACCTTCACATATGATTTGAGCAGATATGAGAATATTTCTTAATGAAGCACAAGTCTGAAACATTTGAAAAGTTCAAAGAATTTCAGATTGAAGTGGAGAATCATCGTAACAAGAAAATAAAGTTTCTACAATCTGATCGCAGAGACAAATATTTGAGTTACGAGTTTGGCATTCATTTAAAACCAATGTGGAATAGTTTCACAGCTCACGCCACATGGAACACCACAGCGTAATGGTGTGTCCGAACATCGTAACCGCACTTTATTGGATATGGTGCAATCTATGATGTATCTTACCGATTTACCACTGTCGTTTTGGGATTATGCATTAGAGACAGCTGCATTCACTTTAAAAAAGGGCACCATCAAAATCCGTTGAGATGACGCCTTATGAACTGTGGTTTGGCAAGGAACCAAAACTGTCGTTTCTTAAAGTTTGGGGCTGCGATGCTTATGTGAAAAAGTTTCAACCTGATAAGCTCGAACCCAAATCGAAAAAGTGTGTCTTCATAAAATACCCAAAGGAAACTGTTGGGTACACCTTCTATCATAGATCCGAAGGTAAAATATTCGTTGCTAAGATGGATCCTTTCTAAGAGAAGGAGTTTCTCTCGAAAGAAGTGAGTGGGAGGAGAGTAGAGCTTGATAAGGTAATTATACCTTCTCCCGAATTGGAAAGTAGTTCATCACAGAAAACAGTTCTAGTGATTCCTACACCAATTAGTGAGGAAGCTAATGATGATAATCATGAAACTTCAGATCAAGTTACTACAGAACCTCGTAGGCCTTCCAAAGTACAGTCCACACCAGAGTGGTACGGTAATCCTGTTCTGGAAGTCATGTTACTAGACCATGATGGACCTACGAACTATGAGGAAGCGATGATGAGCCCAGATTCCGCGAAATGGCTTGAGGCCATGAAATCTGAGATGGGATCCATGTATGAGAACAAAGTGTGGACTTTGGTGGAGTTGCCCGATGATCGGCAAGCCATATTGTATAAATGGATCTTCAGAGGAAGACAGATGCTGATAGTAGTGTTACTATCTACAAAGCTCGACTTGTCGCAAAAAGTTTTTCGACAAGTTCAAGGTGTTGAATACGATGAGATTTTCTCACTCGTACCGATGCTTAAGTCTGTCCGAATCATGTTAGCAATTGCCACATTTTATGAAATTTGGCAAATGGATGTCAAAACTGCATTCCTTAATGGATTTATTAAAGAAGAGTTGTATATGATATAACCAGAAGATTTTGTCAATCCTAAAGGTGCTAACAAAGTGTACAAGCTCCAGTGATTCATCTATGGATTGGTGCAAGCATCTCGGAGTTGGAATATATGCTTTGATGAATTGATCAAAGCATATAGTTTTATACAGACTTGCGGTGAAGCCTGTATTTACAGGAAATGAGTGGAGCACTACAGCATTTTTGATAAAGTGTATGTGAACGACACATTGTTGATCAGAAATAATGTAGAATCTTTTGAAAAGCATAAAGGAGTATTCGAAAGGAGTTTTTCAAAGAAAGACCTCGGTGAAGCTGCTTACACATTGAGCATCAAGATCTATAGAGATAGATCAAGGCGCTTGATAAGATTTTTCAATGAGTAAATACCTTGACAAGTTTTTGAAAGAGTTCAAAATGGATCAGTCAAAGAAGGAACTCTTGTCTGTATTACAAGGTGTGAAGTTGAGTAAGACTCAAAACCCGACCATGGCAGAAAATAGAAAGAGAATGAAAAGTCATTCCCTATGCCTCAGTCATAGGTTCTATTAAGTATCCTATGCTGTGTACCAGACCTATTGTATACCTTGCTCTCAGTTTGGCAAGGGAGTACAATTTTGATCTAGGAGTAGATCACTGGACAGCGGTCAAGAATATCCTTAGTAAGGACTAAGGAAATGTTTCTCAATTATAGAGGTGATAAAAGAGTTCTCGTAAAGAGTTACATCGGTGCAAACTTTTACACCAATACAGATGACTCTAAGTCTCAATCTAGATACATATTGAAAGTGGGAGCAATTAGCTATAGTAGCTCCGTGTAGAGCATTGTAGACATAGAATATTTGCAAAATACATACGGCTCTGAATGTGACAGACCCATTGACTAAACTTCTCTCACGAGCAAAACATGATCATACCTTAGTATTCTTTGGGTGTTAATCACATAGAGATGTGAACTAGATTATTGACTCTAGTAAACCCTTTGGGTGTTGGTCACATGACGATGTGAACTATGGATGTTAATTACATACAGATGTGAATATTGGTGTTAAATCACATGATAATGTGAACTAGATTATTAAATCTAGGGCAAGTGGGAGACTGAAGGAAATATGCCCTAGAGGCAATAATAAAGTTATTATTTATTTCCTTATTTCATGATAAATGTTTATTATTCATGCTAGAATTGTATTAACCGGAAACTACATGTGTGAATACATAGACAAACATAATGTCACTAGTATGCCTCTACTTGACTAGCTCGTTGAATCAAAGATGGTTAAGTTTCCTAGCCATAGACATGAGTTGTCATTTGATTAACGGGATCACATCATTAGAGAATGATGTGATTGACTTGACCCATTCCGTTAGCTTAGCACTTAATCGTTTAGTATGTTGCTATTGCTTTCTTCATGACTTATACATGTTCCTATGACTATGAGATTATGCAACTCCGCTTCGGGGAACACTCTGTGCTACCAAACGTCACAACGTAACTGGGTGATTATAAAGGTGCTCTACAGGTGTCTCCGAAGGTACTTGTTGAGTTCGCGTATTTCGAGATTAGGATTTGTCACTCCGATTGTCGGAGAGGTATCTCTGGGTCCTCTCGGTAATGCACATCACTATAAGCCTTGCAAGCAATGTGACTAATGAGGTAGTTGTGAGATGATGCATTACATAACGAGTAAAGAGACTTGCCGGTAACGAGACTGAACTAGGTATTGAGATACTGACGATCGAACCTCGGGCAAGTAACATACCGATGACAAAGGGAACAACGTATGTTGTTATGCGGTTTGACCGATAAAGATCTTTGTAGAATATGTGGGAGCCAATATGAGCATCCAGGTTCCGTTATTGGTTATTGAACGGAGATGTGTCTCGGTCATGTCTACATAGTTCTCGAACCCGTAGGGTTCGCACGCTTAATGTTCGGTGATGATTATATTATGAGTTATGTGTTTTGATGTACAGTTCGGAGTCCCGGATGAGATTGGGGACATGACGAGGAGTCTCAAAATGGTCGAGACGTAGAGATCGATATATTGGACGACTATATTCAGACATCGGAAAGGTTCTGAGTGATTCGGGTATTTATCGGAGTACCGGAGAGTTACGAAAATTCGTCGGGGAGTATATGGGCCTTACTGGGCTTTAAGGGAAAGAGAGAGAGGCAATTGGACTAGGGGGAGGGTCTGCGCCCCCTCCTTCCATCTCTTCTATTTTCCCTTTCCTTGACTCCTACTCCTACTACATGGAAGGGGGGGATCCTACTCCCGGTGGGAGTAGGACTCTCGAGGGCGCGCCATAGAGAGGGCTGGCCCCTCCCCTCCTCTCCTCCTTTATATACTGAGGCTACGGGCACCCCATGAGACACAAGTTGATCTATTGATCTCTCCCAGCCGTGTGCGGTGCCCCCCTCCACTATATTCCACCTCGGTCATATCGTAGCGGTGCTTAGGCGAACCCCTGCTCGGTAGCAACATCATCACCGTCATCACACCGTCGTGCTGACGAAACTCTCCCATGAAGCTCTGCTGGATCGGAGTTCGCGGGACGTCATCGAGCTGAACGTGTGCTGAACTTGGAGGTGCCGTACGTTCGGTACTTGGATCGGTCGGATCGTGAAGACGTACGATTACATCAACCGCGTTGTGCTAACGCTTCCGCTTTCGGTCTACGAGGGTACGTGGACGACACTCTCCCCTCTCGTTGCTATGCATCACCATGATCTTGCGTGTGCGTAGGAATTTTTTTAAAATTACTACATTCCCCAACAGTAACGAGATGTAATTCTTGAGTTGTAGATAAATAGAAGTGTGATGGTCATCATTATTAGAGCATTGTCCCTTATAAAAAAAAGGCCAAAAAAAGGCCAATAGAAAAAAAAGAGAAAGGCCAAAAAAAAGAAAGTCCCAAAAAAATAAAAAAATATAATAAAAAAGGGGGACAACGTTACTATCTTTTTCCACACTTGTGCTTCAAAGTAGCACCATGTTCTTCATATAGAGAGTCTCTTATGTTGTCACTTTCATATACTAGTGGGAATTTTTCATTATAGAACTTGGCTTGTATATTCCAACGACGGGCTTCCCCAAAATGCCCTAGGTCTTCGTGAGCAAGCAAGTTGGATGCACACCCACTTAGTTTCTTTTGTTGAGCTTTCATACATTTATAGCTCTAGTGCATCCGTTACATGGCAATCCCTACTCCTCATGTTGACATCAGTTGATGGGCATCTCCATAGCCCATTGATTAACCTCATCAATGTGAGACTTTCTCCTTTTTGTCTTCTCCACACAACCTCCATCATCATATTCTATTCCACCCATAGTGCTATATTCATGGCTCCCGCTCATGTATTGCGTGAGAGTTGAAAAAGCTGAAGCGCGTTAAAAAGTATGAACCAATTGCTTGGCTGAAACCAGGGTTGTGCTTGATGGGAGTATTTTGTGTGATGAGAATGAAACATAGCCTAAGTATATGATTTTGTAGGGATGAACTTTCTTTAGCCATGTTATTTTGAGAAGACATGATTGCTTTGTTAGTATGCTTGAAGTATTACTATTTCTTATGTCAGTATGAACTTTTGTCTTGAATCATTTGGATCTGAACATTCATGCCACAATAAATAAAATTACATTGAGAAATATGCTAGGTAGCATTCCACATAAAAAAAAAATCTGTTTTTATCATTTACCTACTCGAGGACGAGCAGGAATTAAGCTTGGGGATGCTTGATACGTCTCCATCGTATCTATAGTTTTTGATTGTTCCATGTTATTATATTACCCGTTTTGGATGTTTATGGGCTTTACTTTACACTTTTATATCATTTTTGGGACTAACCTACTAACCGGAGGCCCAGCCTGAATTGCTAATTTTTTTGCCCATTTCAGTGTCTCAAAGAAAAGGAATATCAAATGGAGTCCAAACGGAATGAAACCTTCGGGAGCGATCTTTTTGGAACAAACGCAATCCAGGAGACTTGGAGTGGACGTCAAGCAGCAGACGAGGCGGCCACGAGGGTGCCCGACGCGCCCTAGGGGGGCCCACCCTCGTGGGCTCCTCGTGGCTCCCCTGACCGACCTCCTTTGCCTATATATACTCTCGTACCCTGAAAACATCCAGGAGCACCACGAAAAACTATTTCCACCGCCGCAACCTTCTGTATCCGCGAGATCCCATGTTGGAGGCTTCGCCGGTGCTCCGCCGGAGGGGGAATCGACCATGGAGGGCCTCTACATCATCTCCAAGGCCTCTCCGATGAGTTGTGAGTAGTTTACCAAAGACCTTCGGGTCCATAATTATTAGCTAGATGGCTTCTTCTCTCTCTTTGAATCTCAATACAAAGTTCTCCTCGATCTTCTTGGAGATCTATTTGATGTAACTCTTTTTGCGGTGTGTTTGTCGAGATCCGATGAATTGTGGGTTTATGATCAAGTTTATCTATGAGAAATATTTGAATCTCCTCTGAATTCTTTTATGTATGATTGGTTATATTTGCAGGTCTTTTCGAATTATCGGTTTGGTTTGGCCTACTAGATTGATCTTTCTTGCAATAGGAGAAGTGCTTAGCTTTGGGTTCAATCTTGCGGTGTCCTTTCCCAGTGACAGCAGGGGCAGCAAGGCACGTATTGTATTTTTGCCATCGAGGATAAAAAGATGGGGTTTATATCATATTGCTTGAGTTTATCCCTCTACATCATTCCATCTTGCTTAATGTGTTACTCTGTTCTTATGAACTTAATACTCTAGATGCAGGTAGGAGTCGGTCGATGTGTGGAGTAATAGTAGTAGATACAGAATCGTTTCAATCTACTTGTTGCGGACGTGATGCCTATATACATGATCATGCCTAGATATTCTCATAACTATGCACTTTTCTATCAATTGCTCGACAGTAATTTGTTCACCCTCGTAATACTTATGCTATCTTGAGAGAATCCACTAGTGAAACCTATGGCCCCCGGGTCTATCTTTTATCATATAAGTTTCCGACCTATCTTTTATTTGCATCTTTACTTTCCAATCTATATCATGAAAGTACCAAAAATATTATCTTATCTTATTATCTCTATCAGATCTCACTTTCGCAAGTTACCGTGAAGGGATTGACAACCCCTTTATCGCGTTGGTTGCGAGGTTCTTGTTTGTTTATGTAGGTACGAGGGACTTTTGAGGAGCCTCCTACTAGATTGATACCTTGGTTCTCAAACACTGAGGGAAATACTTACGCTACTTTGCTGCATCAATAAATATTCCTCTTCATGGGAAAACCAACGCAGTGCTCAAGAGGTAGCAGTCATCCACTTGGGGGAAATTTGCTACTGTCTTACAAACCTCTGCACCTAGAGGCCCAACAACATCTACAAGAAGAAGGTCGTGTAGTAGACATCAGTTCACCATCCTCCGTACTCTAAAAAAATGACATAACATATGAAAATAAGCTCAATGACATTTGACCAAACATTGGGCGTGGTGTCCGCCATGGAGGTTGTCGACAGGGCCAGGGCGGACTGTACCTGCCTACAAACGGCTCTAAGATGGACAGCTCCACCGAGTGGGGGCGTCGGTGTTGGTTGCGGATGTCCGACAATGCCTCTGTGGCAGCCGAAGACGAACAACAACAACGGTGGAGGTGGAGGGTGCGCATGCAAAGCAAGCGGGAAAGGGCAGAGTGGAAGGAACTGGGACCGGGAGGGGGGATTGGGTGGTCCGGGGTGTCGGAGTCCTACGTTTCGGGTGTCCGGACTCTCGCAGCCCCCCTCCCACTTTGTCTCTGCAACGCATCCGGACCGTCCCGCGGACCGATACATGACCGTGTTGGATGACTTCCGCTGACCAAACATCACGGGCGGACTGTTGCGGGAGGTTTTTGGGTGCGCCTTGATGATGCCCTAATATGATTATAAAGTAGCAAGATGAATCATTAGTATAAAAATATATGATGTGTTATAGAGTAGCAAGAGGATACATTAGTATACAAAATATACAAAGCAAGTATAATAAAGTTATTCTTCCACGTCATATCGATATACTTTTATATGTACCGCTGGCTAATTTTGAGCTTGTTAACATCGACTGTGTGCGTAAATATGAATTTTGTGTAGTTAGATTCATGGACCGGAGTATCACACAACACATAGAGGTCTTGCACCCCCACAATTTGTTGTGCTACCGGCACGCTATGCGTCGTGACATCAAATTCTCGGTAGTGCCCAATATACCAGCATGCGCGGAGGCATGTTTTATGTGACAACCATGAAAGAGTACAATTGTGTTGACAATAAAATGTATGTAGCCTAA
The DNA here is from genome assembly GCA_021437245.1 of Aegilops speltoides. NCBI lineage: Eukaryota > Viridiplantae > Streptophyta > Magnoliopsida > Poales > Poaceae > Aegilops > Aegilops speltoides. The sequence goes on from CM038141.1 coordinate 390,983,861, forward strand.
TTAAAAGCAATTAATCAAAAAAGGAGGTAGGAGTAACAACAAAAAAGAAATCAATTTTATTGTATTGTCGTTTTCCATTAAACATTAAAAGATATTTGGTTGAGGAAAAGGGTAACGCAAAACGACAACGTAAACATACTGTGCTTGTGTCGGCAATGGAACGTGGAAAACTGAAAGTTGTTTGTTTCTGCATGTAAAAAATATGCAAATGTAGTCTCATTGCTGACCCCAAGAACATCAACTAAACATGGCAACTTGCAAGCACTAGAATTACATTTCAAAACAAAGGAGCATGCGATGGCAATTCTTTGTAGGTATAGGAATACCAAAAACCCCCAAATCCAGAACAATCAAAAAATTGAACCAAGATCAGGGAAAACAACACTTGGATGCTCACAATTCAGATCTGATCCTTCACGTCAGTTATGCACTTTGTCACCGTCTTGTTGGCTTACTCCACCCCTAGAGCCATCATCTCCTCGTGGGCCTTGCAACCTCCTCGCCGACAGGATTTGTCGCCTACTTAGGAGCCAAATCCACCCTCTTCTTGAAAACCAACACCGAGTTGATCTTGGCTCATGTTGAAGAATCTTGTTGCGTGAGGCTATTCTCCTCCACTGGAGGAGGGATTGATTGGGAGGGTGCTACGACGACATCAATTTTGTTATGGCAGATTTGTGTGTAACCAGCAATGAATAGCAGCGTATCTGATTATGCGACAACTGATCACACGCCTATGTAAATGAAACAATTATAACATTTTTGGATCGTAGCGTTATCAATTTATGGGATGAAATCAGCGAACCAAACACCTTCCTAGGGTAACCGATCATGCATAGGAGAGGGTAACTAATAGCAATCAAGCATTCAACTATATTTTGGTGCAGTCATTTCCAACAATAAATAGCAAAATGAACAACTTGGTGAAGTTTTAAGTTCCTTTTATTTTAGCTACCAATAGATAAGGTTAAATTTAGGGAAAATATTCCCTTCAAACGGCTGATTTTTCAGTGCATCTGTCGCCTCCTACGGACGATGTGTGTCCCAGTCATCCCACAAACCACTATCTTATCTTCTCCTCAAGGACTCTCATCCAAATCTCTTTTACCTTACATCTTCTCTCCTTCCCCAACCCATTCAGCGTCCTCCATCACGCATGCCTAGGATGAAGAGCACCACCCATGGAGGTAGATGCATGCAACAACTAGTGACTTCAACAGCAAGCGCTCATGGGGGAGCATGTGAGCTAGCCGGCCGACGCGATTGGCGACAAGGTTTGGCAGCGCTCGGGACTGGATGGCCTTGCGATTGGTGGCAGCGATGGCTGGGACGGGCGGCTCCGCTCCTCCTTGCGGGCGCATGCCAGCAGCGGCACGATGGCGGGGACGGGTGGCTCCGCTCCCCCTCGTTGCCATCCGGCAGGATGCAACATCACCTCAGTTGCAAAGTTCTTCTACAATAATATCTCTATTGCAAAAAAGTGAAAACAAAAAGGAAAAAAAAATCCGCAACACGACCTATGTTGTAAAAAAATAATAACCCCGCAACATAACAAAGTTGCAAAAAAATATATTCCACAACACAGACTCTCTTAGAAATGTTTCTGCAACAATACGTCAGCCGCTCGATTTTGCTAGATCTCACGATTCACGAGGCGGCGGAAAAAGATCCGCCGGCCGATACGTAGCAGCCCCTTAAATTTAGCACATGAGACCTCAAAAGCCATTAAATCCTTTCCTTTCGTTTGAAATTGGCAAGGTTAATTTTCGAGCTACCCTGTCCTAGGATCAAGCAACCAATTAATAGTAACAAAATATCCAGCCTTAATTTCAAACATTCAATTGCCAACAGTAATAGCATCCCCATCAACAAATCACATACTAAAATTTAAAAATCTTTCCATTTTTGGTTGGAAATTGATAAGGGCAGTTTTGGCACAAAGACAGCCTTGCCGAACCACTGGAGATAAACTTTACTGCCAAGGCGCAAATCGTGAGGCAAGCTCTTAAGTCGGTCAACCAGCCTAATTTTTCTTTTCAGTTTTTGCGTGGCAACAGGTGAAGCTTCGTGCCACGAGACGGTGAAAATCGATGTAAGAACCATGCCATTGCCACTCCATGACACCAACTATCTGATTCTTTTTTACTACTAATACATCTAGGCGATCTATGATCTATCCTAACACATGCGGCTCATTGACCATGTCACTCAACGGTAGGTGCTGGAGGCGTAGAAACGCGCCACACACACATGGAGTTACCCATGACAGTACAAAGGTTACCACTTTTTAAACCACCACGTCAACGTCACAGCGGCCGGATTTACCGGCCCGAAAAGAGAAGAAAAAAGAAAGAGAGGTGGGAATCCAGCCGGAGCAAAGACGAGTCAAAGCGGGAGCTCCCCGGCGGAAAGAAGGAAAGAAAAGAAAAGGAAAGCTATCGTATTCTCCACGTGGCCAGCGCGCCCAGTCCAAGCACCATCCCCTCGCCCTCGCCTCACCTAAACCCCCCGCAACTCAACCTTAACCCATCCCCACCGCCAGCCCCCAGCCCGTGTCCCTCCCCAGCCCCCAATCCTCAGATCCGCCTCCGCTCCCCCGAGTCCAAGTCCACCCCTCCCTCCCCACCGCGGCGCGCACGCAAGCACCCGGCCACCACCCACCCGGATCCAGATCCGCGCGGCGGCGGCGGCGCAGGCGCAGGCGGAGGCGGAGGAGGGAGCCATGGCCGTTGGCGGGGGCGCCGGCGGCTTGTCGGAGTCGGTGATGCGGAAGGTGCTGCTGTCCTACTGCTACGTGGCGGTGTGGATCTTCCTCTCCTTCGCCGTCATCGTCTACAACAAGTACATCCTCGACCCCAAGATGTACAACTGGCCCTTCCCCATCTCGCTCACCATGGTGCACATGAGCTTCTGCTCCTCGCTCGCCGTCGGCCTCGTCCGCGTCCTGCGGGTCGTCGAGCCGCCCTCCTCCCCGCCCATGACGCCGCAGCTCTACACCTCCTCCGTCGTCCCCATCGGCGCGCTCTACGCCATGTCGCTCTGGTTCTCCAACTCGGCATACATCTACCTCTCCGTCTCCTTCATCCAGATGCTCAAGGCGCTCATGCCCGTCGCCGTCTACTCCATCGGCGTCCTCTTCAAGAAGGAGACCTTCAGGTCTTCCTCCATGCTCAACATGCTCTCCATCTCCTTCGGCGTCGCCATCGCCGCATACGGCGAGGCCAGGTTCGACCTCCGCGGCGTCGCGCTCCAGCTCGCCGCCGTCGCCTTCGAGGCCACCCGCCTCGTGCTCATCCAGATCCTCCTCACCTCCAAGGGCATCTCGCTCAACCCCATCACCTCGCTCTACTACGTCGCGCCCTGCTGCCTCTGCTTCCTGCTCGTGCCCTGGATCTTCGTCGAGCTGCCCAGGCTGCGCGCCGTCGGCACCTTCCAGCCCGACTTCTTCATCTTCGGCACAAACTCGCTCTGCGCCTTTGCGCTCAACCTTGCGGTCTTCCTGCTCGTTGGCAAGACCTCCGCGCTCACCATGAATGTTGCGGGAGTGGTCAAGGACTGGCTATTGATTGCCTTCTCCTGGTCCGTGATCCGGGACACGGTCACCCCCATCAACCTCTTCGGCTACGGAATCGCCTTCCTAGGGGTTGGCTACTACAACCATATCAAGCTGCAGGCGCTCAAGGCCAAGGAGGCGCAGAAGAAGTCCGCGCAGGCCGACGAGGAGGCTGGCTCCCTGTTGCAGGAGCGCGATAGCCACAGTGATCGCAAGAGCGAGAACCAGGCATAGAGCTCCAGATCGGATCCGGGCATGCCCACATTGGTTGGTTCTAAAATCCATTTGTGTGATCTTTCTTTTTCAACTGCATGCACAATAGGCTTGTTATTTTTCTTGACTTGCCATGGTAGAGGAATAAATTTGGAGAAATGTATGATTCGTTGGCAATATGAAAATCGCGATGTACTTTGCCCACTTGTGTTCTTTGTTGAAGTAGTAAAATTGTAAAGATCAATGGGGATGCTTTTCCACAATTAAGTTGCTGTCGTTCTACTTTTTATGGTGTGGACTATCGTATAGATCTACATGCTTTCTGTCAGAATAAGTAATGTTTTTCATAGATAGAAACATGAAAGTACTCGAAATTGTTATTGTTTGCTCACTATGCATCTTCCTTATCCTAATTATGATGTGTGCTGGACAGGGAATCTGGTGCAAAGTGCAAAGACTATAGTTTGGTCTACAGTTGCTTTCAAGGAGGTGGATGCCGGTTCTGGTTTATCTTTTTAACTTTAGTTGGATCTGAGGAGCAAACCAAGGCAATTTGTTGATCTAGGAAATACTTGCATTTGAACCTGTTTCTGGAGGGTTAGAAGGAACACTTATATTACCCTGTTATTTATTTTTGCGTTTTTTGTTCTGAAAGGCGGCCTTGCTTCCTCTCTCGCTCATTCCGTATTTATTTGGTCGAGTAGCCTAGGTAAAAATGTACTGCACATTGGTATCATTTCGGTGGGTATCATCTGGTGGTTATCATCTATATATAATGAGCTTACTGTAAACTATATTCAATACTTGCCTCTTTTTAGCTTTTATTATCGTGTGATTATGCATTGGTTTGTTGCATGGTTAGGTGAATATTTGCCTGATCAGTTTTCACCTGACAACGTATTGCTAAGATTCGTTTACATGTTACAAAGATTAACACTATTATCAGTTCTATATGGTTTGTTTTGTCACTAGGTGCGGTAACTTAAGTTGCATTGTCATGTATTCAGGTGCGAGAACCATGCATTCGATACAATCTAGGTAGGATTGCATTATTATCTTCAGGGTACTTAGCATTATGTCATGGAATTTGGGGGACCCTTCCTTGGCATTAATTTGCTTGCTGAGAGGAAGCATTGTTGAGCATATTATCAGTTTAATTGCCCCACCTACAGTTGAACGCTTGAACTGTGTTGTTAGGTTTATGGTTGGTACCAGAGTTGAAATAATTGTCTGTTGTCTTCGTCCCTTAAATAAGCGGCTGTGGGGATGTATGGTAATCTAACCTTGCTAGCAGAAATTAAGGTGTGATGGTAGGGTTTCCTGTCCTCATAAATGTAGCCTGAAACTCCTGGTGCTGGTCGCTTGCTTTTTTCTTCTTCTTTGGTGAAGTGTCTATGTTTAGCCATAGTATTAAACTATGTATTGATCACTCAAGTGGCAAACTGAAAGCGGCATAAATAGTTTATCTTATGGTAGAAGGTTAATCTTAGCCATATTAAACCATACCGATAAAGCAAGTTGCAAACTGATAGCGGCATAAATAGTTTTGTCTCATGGAAGGTTAATCTTATGCCTGAAGACTCTGGCGACTTGTTCTTGGTAGGATGTCTTTTGTCAGGGTACGGCTAGGATATGATCACGGAGATTTGCATATTTTGTTCTTTTTACTTGGGTAGGTTTGTTTTCAAACCATGATGTGCATAGTATTGCCTGTAGCAACAACACTATGGGGTGTGCGTACTTCAACTGAATTGCATAATACTTGGGATGTGTTCGGCAACCCTCCGCTCCTTCACTATAGAGCGGAGCTCGCGGAGCACCCGCAGCGGAGTTTCAGAACGAAGGGATTCCGAACAGCCCCTTGGTTGGCACCAGTTCCAGATTTCAGATTTCAGGTGTGCTGGTACCACAATTTCGGGGAGTTGCGTTGTAAGTAGAACTGTGGGGCAGAGCAACACGATGTTGGTGCTTGCGTTATCTGAATGAATGCTGGGGCAAAGCAACTGGGTCCTAGGATTGCGTAGGAGCAAATCGCTCGCCCTGTTTGGTGCACGCCACGCCGCGAGACATGTTGTTTATGTGCGACAGCACGCAATCCTTGCTCCTTTTGCAATTATTTTAGCAGTAAAGCGCATGTAGCATGAGCATTACGAGGACCATTCTCGAGGATAGTGCGTGGGCTACCATATCCCTTCCAACGCAAGGCAAAGTGCTAACGGCTAACACAACATGTTGTTCTTTCTGCCAGATTTCAGTTTCCTGTCTTGTGCTTGTAGCATCGCAGTAGTTCTGGAATGTACTCGTAGATGTGTTGTCTGAGAGTAACTTCTTGTTTGCACGCCGATGTTGATGAAAAATCGGCAGAACTCACTCCCTGTCTGGGGCAAAGGTAGTCGGGGAAAATAACTTGGCTGCTCTGGTACTCCCTCAGTTCCAAAATAGATGACTCGATTTTATACTAACTTTAGTACAAAGTTGAGTCATCTATTTTGGAACCGAGGGAGTAGATCGTTAGCATTGTAAAATCAATGGCCTCGGTATTTTAGCCTGGTACCTATGCAATGCTAGGTGCGGTAGTACAAACCTTCTTTACCATGCAAAAAAAAAAAAAAGGTACAAACCTTCTATAAGTTCGTGTGTAGGTGAGGTATCTGCAGTCACTTTAGCTACATTTTAGTCAGCTGACTTTTCATTTTGTGGTCAATCAATTTTCTGTTCATTGGATGCGCTTTGAGATCTGTGTTGTTTCATTTTTTTTCTATTTAATTCTGTTGTTGTGCTGGGCTGTGTGGAATTGGGTCAGTCGAATTGCTTTTTGTTTTTTTTTTCTTCTTTCGGGTTACGTTTTTCTTTTTTCTTTTTTCCCTTTTCTTTATTGGTTACTTTTTGTTTGTTGAGTTTTTGGCAATGTAACTATATACATACAAATACTATATAATACTCCCTCCGTCCGGGTTTATTAGGCCTCACAACATCACAAGCATGCCCCTTTTTATAAGGCCTCATTTTGGAAAGGTGCATGCATGCAACCATTTCATTGGTTGTATTTATACCTGGCCATACCTCGGGCCGGGCCGGGCTTCGGGCCGGGCCTAGCCAAGCCCGACGCAAAAAACCCAGGCCCAGGCCCGACCAACGGGCCTGTTTTTTGGGCCCGAGCCCGGCCCGAACACCTAAAGCCTGTCGGCCGGGCCGCCCGCCCGACCTTCAGAGCGCGCAAAATGATGGGCCGGGCTGCCCGCCCGCCTTCGGCTCAAAATCTAGGCCGAGCCCGCCCGGGCAGCGTCGGGCCGGGCGGGTCGGGCTTTTTTTGTAGGTCGGTTGGCCAATGGGGCCGGGCTTCCCATGGCCAGGTATAGTTGTATTGAAAGCCATTGTTGTTGATGTCATGGCCAGGGAATTAATATAGTGCATGCGTGCTTTTTCATTGGCTGCATGCATGTGAGAGAATGCATTGGGAATGAAATGAAAGAATTAATGTGAGCAAATTACTATGTGTCTTGGTCTAAGAGAAGTTGTTTTTAGGCCTAATAAATCCGGACGGAGGGAGTATGTGACAAAATTTTATGATTATGATTATTTTTGCATATCACGATAAAGTGTAATTTCGGTGCAAAGTTGTGCGCTAGTTTTTTTAAAAAAATTTCTCTCTTCTTAAAGGAAATACCAACGCCACTAATTCATTCCTCTTCAAAAAAAAATTATTTTGATATTGTTTGTCTTTACTTCATTTTCATAACAAATGCCACTATTCATTTGTTCTTAGATTTTGTTTTTGCAAAAGCTTCAGTTTTGTATGCTTATTCTTGCATATTTTTAAAAAGCGCAATTTTTACGTATATTTCGTGCAAATTATGTCAGTGTTTGTTTTAGATTCTGTTTTCCCATTTTCTTTGTTCTTAAATGGTAATAACAATGCCACATATTCATTCTTTCTTTTGTGAGTAATTTTACTTTATTTTTTATTCCAGATTTCTGTTTCTATGCATTTTTTTAGTTTATTTTATTATTATTTTGTGTGTTTTAGTTTTTTTGTTTTTTGTTGACTTTTCTTTTTTCTTTATGCGTTTTTTTGGATGTTGAGTGTGTGTAAATATATGGACACAAGTACTACATGTATACTTTATGTTAGACTATGGAAATTTCACTACTATATGTTTCTTCTTACATATTATAAAAAGTGAATTTTTGTACGAATCTTGATGAAATTTTATTTTAAGTTTTTATTTTCCTTTCTCTCTTATTTAAGGGTAATATCATTGACACTAATTCATTCCTTCGTTTTAAACTTATTTGTTATGTAAATTATAATATTATATGTTTGTTCTTGCATATATGATAAAGTACAATTTATGAGTAAATTATGTGCAAATTTTATCATGATCTGTTTTATTTATTTCTTTCTTCTTAAAGGGCGGCACCGATGCCACTACTTCATTCTTTTTTAAAAAATATTATATTTTTGTGTGTTTAAATAAGTATACATGCAAGTACTATACAACATGTGTGTAAATTATAGTAGGGTGCCAAATTGCAATATTATATGTTTGTTGCTCGCATATTACTAAAAGTGCAATTTCAGTGCAAACTTGTGTGCAATTTTGTTCTCTTTTTCTTTTTTCTTCAAGGGGTTCATTATTTAGGAGAAATTTTTATTTTTTGATTATGTTTTAATTTTTTTATTTTCTTTCTTCTTAAAGGGTTTCATTCTTCGATAGAAAACTTCATTATTTTGATTTTGATTTATTTTATTTTATTTTCTTTTTTAGAGGCAATACCGATATCATTCCACTATTATTTTATTTTACAATTTCTCAAAATGATTCTAATAATAAGTTGTCTTGCGTGATGATTACTAGACATAAATATGTTAGAAATATGGGTTTAAATAGCCTCTCCTCTCTTCCTTCAAAATGATATAGTCACCAATGATTGCGTTGCGTATAACACATTGTAAAAAATAAAAAATGATATATGTGCATATATGTATTGTATGCACTATGTAAAAAAAAGATGGGAGTGCACATATAGTCGGTAACAATTGCACTACGCATAACACATCGTGTTGTCGGTCGGATAATGGCAGTGACGGGGGTTTTGCTTGTGATTAATTTACATGCTAATGGCCGGTGCTTAATAAGATTAGCGGTTGACTGTGCATGCATGTGTCCCACCCAGGGGATCCACCCGTCTAGCGTTGTTCCCATTCCAGCTTGGCAGCAAATCGACTGAAACAAAATTTGTGCTCAGTCGATTGACACAAATTTTGCTTCAGTCGACTGATCTATAGTCTGTCCCATCCGCATTAATTCTTGATTAGTAGTACTCCCTCCGTCCCATAATATAAGAGCGTTTTTTACACAGTGTAGTGTCAAAAACGTTCTAATATTATGAGACGGAGGGAGTAGTTCTGAACAAAGACTTGTACTTTCTTATCGTCTATACAAAGAAAGGAGTCCCGGGACCGAGTCATAGACTGCTAACTCCATGCGTAGTGTAGGAGATGGATGGGGGAAAAGGCGTCACAGGAAGGAATGATCCAATAAATCCGGATAGCAAAAGTAGATATGGTCCGGTATTCCCTTGTTCCCCGTATTGGTTATGTTCCTTATTCCTCGTATAGCAGAAACTAATCGAGCTCCGTCTGATCTCCCAGAAGCGGAAGCGAAATTAGTTGCAGGCTATAATGTAGAATATGTGCGGGATGTCTATCCCGGCGGCTAGTCTCCTTTGTACACCTCAACCAGGGTACCAAGGACACAATATCTTGAAAGTTCACCAACAGTGGCGAGTACTCCGTCTCCTCGGCTTACATGGTGCAATTTGTCGGTCTCTCATTTTGTTCAATGAATGCTACAATTTGGAGGGCGCGGATTCTCTGCCTTGCCGAAGCAAAGGCAGCGAGGAACAATACATCTACCTTAGTTGGAGAGTCGTTGGATCAAAAGGCAAGCATCTAGATCAGACGAAGCACTGTAGCATGTGAACTGTTCACATTATCCTGTTTAGATCACTGTTTACCGGTACTGTTTAGGGGGTGTTTTTTTCCAGGGACTTTTTGGTGTAGGGACTAGAAAAAGTCCCTCTTAAAGACTTTTTAACCAAACAGGAGGGACTCATCGTTTACGGCATGGACTACCGGGGTATCTAATCCTGTTCGCTCTCCATGCTTTCGCACACCAGCACCGGTAGAGACCCAGAGAGCTGCCTTTGCTTTTGGCGTTCCTTCGAGGGACTAAAAATTGACTTTTGAGACTAAATGAAGAAGACTCTCAAGGAGAGTCTTTTTTGAGACTTTGGGACTTTTCCAACAATGCCCCTCCCTGCACCCATTGCCCTGCCGCATAATGGTGTTGTTTGGTTGGTATTTTTCTGTATACCAGGATAACATGGTCATTTAATAACCTCTAGGGAGGGACTAGGAACTTTTTAGTCCCTGGAAACAAACAGGGAGGGACTTTTTAGGGACTAGGGACTTTTTAGTTGGGACTAGAAAAAGTCCTAGGACTTATGAACCAAACAGGGACTTAGGTACTGGATAGTGGCGTAGGTAGAGGATTGTAAACCAGGGTGGTCCAACTGACACTTCTTTGCTTCCACAGATGCATGTTTCTAACATAGTAGCAATATACAATTTATCGAAATCGAACCAACAACAATCGACTAGTTCAACAATTGCCTCCCGGGTCGCACGCGCGTGCGGCTCCGGAGGCTCCACAAACCCTAGGCCCAGCCTCCTCGATCCACTCCATGAGCCGCTGCCCGGGCGGCGGCGGCGCGCCGCCGACAATGGCGGTCTGCCGGCCGAGCCCTCGACGACACCCCAGCGGGAGGAGGACGTCCCCGGGCAGCCATGGTGGTGGGGTGGCTGGCGGCGCGATTCATGGCGACGGTCACCGAAGCACGGCGGGGAGCGCGACACGACAGGATGGTGGAGCCGGCGGGGGAGCGCTGCAGGGTGGTGGTCGAGGATGTTGCGCCAGCACTGCTTGCGACGGCGGCGCGTGCTCAGCCATGGAGGCAGCGGCGCCATGGAGACCCTGCCAGGAAGGGCCCTGGCGGGCAGCGGGCGGCCTGCTGCCTCCGTGTGAGGGGCGCTCGGTGCTGCCTCGGGAGAGCTGGCGAGGGGGTGTGCTCGGAGGTGCGGGTCAGATCGGATCTGGTGGCAGTCCCTGGTGTGGGTGAAGGCCGATGCAGCTGATCTGGCCCTTGCACGGCATGGCTGGTTGCGGTTGTTCTTCGTCTGTGTTGTTGCTGATAGTCTTGGTTGCGCTCTCTCGGCAGTGCGGGTGGGGGAGATCCATGGCTGCGCGACTTCAACGACGGATTGCTGCGGCGGCGGCGGTGTGAGACATCTTGGATAGTGCTGCCCGAAACCTTGAGAGGAGTGGAGATGTGCGTCATTACGGATGAAAATCCTGTTCAGTTTTGGCCGGACCGGCGGCGATGACACCTGTGGGTGTCGTTCCCCTCCCTGGAAGCGTCGTCGCGTGTGTCGCCATTTCCCTCCCTTGCTTGGTGTTGGCGGTTGTCTTCGGGCGAAAGCCTTGATTCGGTGATGGATCGGTACGATGGCGGCGTCTTCGGCGTCGTTCCTCTTGGAGCATCGTGACGGGAGACATGGAATTCCTATGGTGTGCTCCTCCGGTGTTCGCCGCTGCCCTAATCGTTCTTCTCTGGCGCTATGTACGGTCGTCGCTGGTGATTCCAGACGGTGCCTTCCTCAGGTCGGATCGAGTCCTGCCATCCTCTTGCCACCTCCTTTAGGCATCAAGGGGGATGGTGCGTCGACAAGAGAAGCTTTTGGAAGTAGTTCTTCTTCGAACGTGACTGACATCGACCAAGACGCGGCGAGGTTTTCGGTTTTGGGTTGGCTCTTTTGTGTTGTTGTTGTGTTGTCGTGGGTGGCTGTCCTTTGGACTAGCGTGGTGCGGAGTTGTGCTACTCTTGTTGTTCGCAACGAGTGGTAGTCATCTTGTACTTTCAATTCTCTTCTTCTATAAAGCTACAGTACGCAATTTGCGTACTCTCGAAAAAAAATTCTACGAATAAAAATGTCCAATTGAGCAATTCCCTACTGAAGCTAATCGATGATAGTTAACCAGTTCAATTCTAAATAAAAAACGTTTATCAAATCAAATCCTCTCTCAGTTATGCTTGTTCTAACCTTGAAAGCAAAAGCAAGCATACTTTGAACGAGACGAAATCATAAAAAGAAGAAGAAAAAACAACCATGCCGGTGGTCACAGCCGGTGGTCACAGCCGGTGCTGCTACTGAGGCCGCTGTGCTGTACATGGCGCTCAGGGTATCAGGCGTTCAGGAGGAAGCAGGAGTATCGTACGAGCAAACCGATGGAAATATCCAGTACCAGTAGATTGTTTTTTAAGTGGTACCAGTAGATTGGTAGCTGGTCCTATATGACGCCGATTGGAGCAACAACACGCGTAGGAAGCCTTGGTGGGCTGCGGCCCAGCAAGCACCAATTTTATCTTAATTTTGAAAACGTCGGTTCAAACCAAAAATATTCACGAATTCAAAAACATTCAGGAATTGGAAAATATAATAGTGACTACAAAAAGGTCAAAATTTTAGCAAAAAAATTCTTCTTAGTTTTGAAAGCTTTTGTTGGAAAAAACAATATTCACAAATTTGAAAACTAAACCAGGAAATCGTTTTTCACAAATTGTAAACATGTTGAAGAATTTGGCAAAATATGCTTACCATTTCTTGAAAAGTTCATTCTTTATAAAAGGTCATGGAAATAGTTCATGAATTTTCAAAAAATTATTAGGACGTAAGTAAAAGTTTTGGAATGTAAATAGGATCATGATTTTGAAAAGGAGTTCATGATTTGACAAAAAATCATGGAATTTTCAAAAAACTCAACAAAATTTGAAAGTTTTGTTTACAAATGAAATGAAACAAACAATAAAAAAGGACAAACCCGAGTAAAACAAAATAAAAAAACAAGGGAACATTTATGAAAGAAACCATACTTGAAGCTTCTAGAAGCTGTACACAACCAGTTGGGAGCTTGTGCAAAAACAAATGAGACAATCATTGAAGCTTTATTGAACTGTCATAATGTTTGTAGGGACGAAAGGAAGTTCACCGGAGTGGCCTAACCGGCCAATTCCCAGTTGAATTGTATGCTTCACTAGATTATAAGCTTCAAAATTCGAGCTCCTAAATTCGTGGACAAAACTACATAAAATCGAAGTGCTAGAGTACTCTATGATTTCATGTATGATAGCACCATAGCTAGCCCCGCTCCTCTGCTTGATATCTTCGATCACCACCTTACAGTCTGAAGCCACATGGATGGATTGTAAATTCAGGTCCTCTGCAAGTGTCATGGATTCTCTCACCGCTAGTGCTTGCAATGCAGTAGGGTCGGAGATGCCTCCGAAAACAATAGCTGAAGAACCCAGATATAATCCTTCCCTATTTCTACATACCACGGCCACTACCCCAACACCTGAGCTCCTCGCAACAGCAGCATTGACATTCACCTTTGCCAAGTTCTCCAACGGCTGGACCCACTGGGTTGGCCTGGCCGGCCAGGTTTGCATTGACAACACACTACGCTTCTTTAGAACTTGGAGATCCTTCCAATAAGACTTGATAAAGAGATGTGTTGACAGAGGACTTTGAAAGATATCCTCATACACGGCCTTCCTCCTTGCTCCCCATATCGCCCATAAGGTGATCACCATATACACTAGCATATCATGTGATAACACACTCCTCGTAGTAAAAATCCACTCCCTTGCGTTATCGTTGTCATGCCAACACACTTGTTCCACGAGCACTTCATCAGCTAATGCCCATACGCTTCGAGCCATTGTGCAATTGATCAAGGCATGTCTCCATGCATCCCTAGCCCCACACAACACGCGCCATTGAAGTGGCCATGTTTCTATGCCGGAGAAGATCCGTCTGTTGGAAATATGCCCTAGAGGCAATAATAAAATGATTATTATTATATTTCCTTGTTCATGTAATTGTCTATTGTTCATGCTATAATTGTATTAACCGGAAACCGTAATACATGTGTGAATACATAGACCGTAATATGTCCCTAGTAAGCCTCTAGTTGACTAGCTCATTGATCAATAGATGGTTGTGGTTTCCTGACCATGAACATTGGATGTCATTGATAACGGGATCACATCATTAGGAGAATGATGTGATGGACAAGACCCAATCCTAAGCATAGCACAAGATCGTATAGTTCATTTGCTAAGAGCTTTTCTAATGTCAAGTATCATTTCCTTAGACCATGAGATTGTGCAACTCCCGGATACCGTAGGAATGCTTTGGGTATACCAAACGTGACAACATAACTGGGTGGCTATAAAGGTACACTATAGATATCTCCGAAAGTGTCTGTTGGGTTGGCACGAATCGAGACTGGGATTTGTCACTCCGTATGACGGAGAGGTATCTATGGGCCCACTCGGTAATGCATCATCACAATGAGATCAATGTGACTAAGGAGTTAGTCACGAGATCATTCGTTACAAAACGAGAAAAGAGACTTGCCGGTAACGAGATTGAACAAGGTATGGGGATACCGACGATCGAATCTTGGGCAAGTAACATACCGGTGGACAAAGGGAATTGTATACGGGATTGATTGAATCCCCGACATTGTGGTTCATCCGATGAGATCATCGTGGAACATGTGGGAGCCAACATGGGTATCCAGATCCCGCTGTTGGTTATTGGCCGGAGAGATGTCTCGGTCATCTGCATGGTTCCCGAACCCGTAGGGTCTACACACTTAAGGTTTGGTGACGCTAGAGTTGTTATGGGAAATAGTATGTGGTTACCGAAGGTTGTTCGGAGTCCCGGATGAGATCCTATACGTCAGAGGAGTTCCGGAATGGTCCGGAGGTAAAGATTTATATATTGGAAGTCCAGTTTCAGTCACCGGAATGGTTTCGGGGGTTATCGGTATTGTACTGGGACCACCGAAAGGTGTCCGGAGGTCCACCGGGTGGGGCCACCTGCCCCGGGGGACTTAATGGGCTGAATAAGGGTGGGAACCAGCCCCTAGTGGGCTGGTGTGCCCCCCCAAGGGCCCAAGGCGCCGACGGTTGAAAACCCTAGGGGGTGGGGGCGCCTCCCACCGAACTTGGGGAGCAAGCCCCCTGGCCACCGCCCCCCTTAGATGGGATCTAAGGGGGAAGGCCCCCTCTCCCCTTCCCCTATAAATAGTGGGGGTGGGGGTGGGAGGGCTGCCGCACCCTTCCCCTGGCGCAGCCCCTCCCTCCTCCAACACCTCCTCCTCCTTTGTAGAGCTTGGTGAAGCCCTGCAGAAATACCACAAGCTCCACCACCACGCTGTCGTGCTGTTGGAGCTTTCCCTCAACTTCTCCTCTCCCCTTCCTGGATCAAGAAGGAGGAGACGTCCCCGGGCTGTACGTGTGATCTTCCGCGATTTGAATCGCCGCGAGTACGACTCCATCATCCGCGTTCTTGTAACGCTTCTGCTTAGCAATCTTCGAGAAGTATGAAGATGCACTCCCTCTCTCTCTCTCTCACTCATTGCTAGCATCTCCTAGATTGATCTTGGTGACATGTAGGAACATTTTGAATTATTGCTATGTTCCCCAACAGTGGCATCATGAACTAGGTCTATGCATAGATTATATGCACGAGTAGAACACAAGTAGTTGTGGGCGATGGTTTGTTCAATTTGCTTACCATTACTAGTCTTATCTTGTTTCAGCGGCATTGTGGGATGAAGCGGCCCGGACCGACCTTACACGTATGCTTACGTGAGACAGGTTCCACCGACTGACATGCACTTGTTGCATAAGGTGGCTAGCGGATGTCTGCCTCTCCCACTTTAGTCGGATTGGATTCGATTAAAAGGGTCCTTATGAAGGGTAAATAGCAATTGGCATATCACCATTTTGGCTTTTGCGTAGGTAAGAAACGTTCTTGCTAGAAATCCATAGCAGCCACGTAAAACATGCAACAACAATTAGAGGACGTCTAACTTGTTTTTACAGGCTATGCTATTGATGTGATATGGCCAAAAGGATGTGATGAATGATATATGTGATGTATGAGATTGGTCATGTTCTTGTAATAGTAATCATGACTTGCATGTCGATGAGTATGACAAACGGCAGGAGCCATAGGAGTTGTCTTAATTTATTGTATGACCTACATGTTAATGAAAACGCCATGTAATTACTTTATTTTATTGCTAACCGTTATCCATAGTAGTAGACGTAATAGTTGGCGAGACAACTTCATGAACACACGATGATGGAGATCATGGTGTCATGCCGGTGACAAAGGTGATCATTGTTGGGGAACATAGTAATTTCAAAAATTTTCCTACGCACATGCAAGATCATGGTGATGATATAGCAACGAGAGGGGAGAGTGTTCGCCCACGTGCCCTCGTAGACCGTAAGCGGAAGCGTTATGACAACGCGGTTGATGTAGTCGTACGTCTTCACGATCCGACCGATCCAAGTACCGAACGTACGGCACCTCCGAGTTCAGCACACGCTCAGCTCGATGACGATCCCCGGACTCCGATCCAGCAAAGTGTCGGGGATGAGTTCCGTCAGCACGACGGCGTGGTGACGATGTTGATGTTCTACCGGCGCATGGCTTCGCCTAAACTCCGCGACAATATGACCGAGGTGGAATATGGTGGAGGGGGGCACCGCACACGGCTAAGGAACGATCCGTAGATCAACTTGTGTGTCTATGGGGTGCCCCCTGCCCCCGTATATAAAGGAGGGAGGGAGGAGGAGGCCGGCCCTAGTAGGGGCGCGCCATGGGGAGTCCTACTCCCACCGGGAGTAGGATTCCCCAATTTCCTAGTCCAACTAGGAGTCCTTCCATGTATTAGGAGTAGGAGACAAGGAAGGGGAAAGAGAAGGAAGGAAGGAGGGTGCGGCCCCCCCTAGTCAATTCGGACTAGGCCTTGGGGGCGCGCCCTGTCCTAGGCAGCCCTCTCTCTTTCCCTTGAGGCCCAATAAGGCCCAATACTTCTCCCGGCGAATTCCGTAACTCTCCCAGACTCAAAAATACCGAATCACTCGGAACCTTTCCGAACTCTGAATATAGTCGTCCAATATATCGATCTTTACGTCTCGACCATTTCGAGACTCCTCGTCATGTCCCTGATCTCATCCGGGACTCCTAACTCCTTCGGTACATCAAAACTCATAAACTCATAATATAACTGTCATCGAAACCTTAAGCGTGCGGACCCTACGGGTCGAGAACTATGTAGACATGACCTAGAACTATTCTCGGTCAATAACCAATAGCGGGACCTGGATGCCCATATTGGCTCCTACATATTCTACGAAGATCTTTATCGGTCAAACCGCACAACAACATACGTTGTTCCCTTTGTCATCGGTATGTTACTTGCCTGAGATTCGATCGTCGGTATCCAATACATAGTTCAATCTCGTCACCGGCAAGTCTCTTTACTCGTTTTGTAATGCATCATCCCGTAACCAACTCATTGGTCACATTGCTTGCAAGGCTTAGGTGATGAGTATTACCGAGAGGGCCCAGAGATACCTCTCCGACAATCGGAGTGACAAATCCTAATCTCGAATTATGCCAACTCAACATGTACCTTCGGAGACACCTTTAGTACTCCTTTATAATCACCCAGTTACGTTGTGACGTTTGGTAGTACCCAAAGTGTTCCTCCGGTAAACGGGAGTTGCATAATCTCATAGTTACAGGAACATGTATAAGTCATGAAGAAAGCAATAGCAACATACTAAACGATCAAGTGCTAAGCTAACGGAATGGGTCAAGTCAATCACATCATTCTCCTAATGATTTGATCCCGTTAATCAAATGACAACTCTTTTGTCCATGGCTAGGAAACATAACCATCTCTGATAAACGAGCTAGTCAAGTAGAGGCATACTAGTGACACTATGTTTGTCTATGTATTCACACATGTATTATGTTTCCGGTTAATACAATTCTAGCATGAATAATAAACATTTATCATGAAATAAGGAAATAAATAATAACTTTATTATTGCCTCTAGGGCATATTTCTTTCAGTCTCCCACTTGCACTAGAGTCAATAATCTAGTTCACATCGCCATGTGATTTAACACCAATATTCATATCTGTATGTGATTAACACCCATAGTTCACATCATCATGTGACCAATATCCAAAGGGTTTACTAGAGTCAATAATCTAGTTCACATCGCTATGTGATTAACACCCAAAGAGTACTAAGGTGTGATCATGTTTTGCTCGTGAGAGAAGCTTAGTCAACGGTTCTGTCAAATTCAGAGCCGTATGTATTTTGCAAATATTTTATGTCCACAATGCTCTGCACGGAGCTACTCTAGCTAATTGCTCCCACTTTCAATATGTATCCAGGTTGAGACTTAGAGTCATTTGGATCAGTGTAAAAGTTTGCACTGATGTAACTTTTACAACAGACTCTTTTATCACCTCCATAATCGAGAAACATCTCCTTAGTCCTCACTAAGGATATTCTTGACCAATGTCCAATGATCTACTCCTAGATCACCATTGTACTCCCTTGCCAAATTCAGAGCAAGGTATACAACAGGTCTGGTACATAGCATAGTATACTTTATAGAACCTATGACTGAGGCATAGGGAATGACTTTTCATTCTCTTTCTATTTTCTGCTGTGGTCGGGATTTGAGTCTTACTCAATTTCATACCTTTGCAACACAGGCAAGAACTCTTTCTTTTACTGTTCCAGTTTGAACTATTTCAAAATCTTGCCAAGGTATGTACTCATTGAAAATCTTATCAAGCGTCTTGATCTATCTCAATAGATCTTGATGCACAATATGTAAGTAGCTTTTACTGAGGTCTTTTAAAGAACTCCTTTAAAACACTCCTTTATGCTTTGCAGAAAAATTCTACATCATTTCTGATCAACAATATGTCACTCACATATACTAATCAGAAAGGTTGTAGTGCTCCCACTCACTTTATTGTAAATACAGGCTTCATCGTAAGTCCATATAAAACTATATGCTTTGATCAACTTATCAAAGCGTATATTCCAACTCCGAGATGCTTGCACCAGTCCATAGATGGATCGCTGGAGCTTGCACATTTTGTTAGCACCTTTAGGATTGACAAAACCTTCTAGTTGCATCATATACAACTCTTCTTTAATAAATCCATTAAGGAATGCAGTTTTGACATCCATTTGCCAGATTTCATAAAATGTGGCAATCGCTAACATGATTCAGACAGACTTAAGCATCGATACGATTGAGAAAATCTCATCGTATTCAACACCTTTGAACTTTGTTGAAAACCTTTTGCAACAAGTCGAGCATAGTGGATAGTAACACTACTATCAGTGTCCGTCTTCCTCTTGAAGATCCATTTATTTAACATGGCTTGCTGATCATCGAGCAAGTCAATCAAAGTCCATACTTTGTTCTCATACATGGATTATATCTCAGATTTTATGGCCTCGAGCCATTTCGCGGAATCTGGGCTCATCATCGTTTCCTCATAGTTCGTAGGTTCATCATGGTCTAGTAACATGACTTCCAGAACATGATTACTACACCACTCCGGTGCGGATCTTACTCTGGAAGATCTACGAGGTTCTGTAGTAACTTGATCTGAAGTTTCATGATCAATATCATTAGCTTCCTCACTAATTGGTGTATTTGTCACATGAACTAATTTCTGTGATAAACTACTTTCCAATAAGGGAGCAGGTACAGTTACCTCATCAAGTTGTACTTTCCTCCCACTCACTTCTTTCGAGAGAAACTCCTTCTCTGGAAAGGATCCATTTTAGCAACGAATATCTTGCCTTCGGATCTGTGATAGAGGGTGTACCCAACAATTTCCTTTGGGTATTCTATGAAGACGCACTTCTCCGATTTGGGTTCGAGCTTATCAGGTTGAAACCTTTTCACATAAGCATTGCAGGCCCAAACTTTAAGAAACGATAACTTTTGGTTTCTTGTCAAACCATAGTTCATAAGGCGTCGTCTCAACGGATTTTGATGGTGCCCTATTTAAAGTGAATGCAGCTGTCTCTAATGCATAATCCCAAATGATAGTGGTAAATCGGTAAGAGACATCATAGATCGCACCATATCAAATAAAGTGCGATTACGACGTTCGGACACACCATAACGTTGTGGTGTTCCAGGTGGCGTGAGCTGTGAAACTATTCCACATTGTTTTAATTGAAGACCAAACTCGTAACTCAAATATTCATCTCCATGATCAGATCGCAGAAACTTTATTTTCTTGTTACGATGATTTTCCACTTCACTCTGAAATTCTTTGAACCTTTCAACTATTTCAGACTTATGTTTCATCAAGTAGATATACCAATATCTTCTCAAATCATCTGTGAAGGTCGAAAATAACGATACCCGCCGCGAGCTTGAACACTCATTGGATCGCATACATCAATATGTATTATTTCCAATAAGTCAGTTGCTCGCTCCATTGTTCCGGAGAACAGAGTTTTAGTCATCTTGCCCAAAAGGCATGGTTCGCAAGCATCAAATGATTCATAACCAAGTAATTCCGAAAATCCATCTTTATGGAGTTTATTCATACGCTTTACAATCGATATGACCTAAACGGCGTGCACAAATAAGTTGCACTATCATTATTAACTTTGCATCTTTTGGCTTCAATATTACGAATATGTGTATCACACGATCGAGATCCAACAAACCATTTTCATTGGGTGTATGACCATAGAAGGTTTTATTCATGTAAACAAAACAACAATTGTTCTCTAACTTAAATGAATAACCGTATTGCAATAAACATGATCAAATCATATTCATGCTCAACGCAAACACCAAATAACACTTATTTAGGTTCAACACAAATCCTGAAAGTATAGGGAGTGTGCTATGATGATCATATCAATCTTGGAACCACTTCCAATAAACATCGTCACTTCACCCTTAACTAGTTTCTGTTTATTCTGCAACTCCCGTTTCGAATTACTAATCTTAGCAACCGAACAAGTATCAAATACTCAGGGGCTACTATAAACACCAATAAGGCACACATCAATAACCTGTATATCAAATATACACTTGTTCACTTTGCCATCCTTCTTACCCACCAAATATTCAGGGCACTTCCGCTTCCAGTGACCATTTCCTTTGCAGTAGAAGCACTTAGTCTCAGGCTTAGGACCATACTTGGGTTTCTTCACTTGAGCAGCAACTTGCTTGCTGTTCTTCTTGAAGTTCCCCTTCTTTTCCCTTTGCCTTTTTCTTGGAACTAGTGATCTTGTTAGCCATCAACACTTGATGCTGTTTTCTTGATTTCTACCTTCGTCGATTTCAACATCACGAAGAGCTTGGGAATCGTTTATGTCATCCCTTGCATACTATAGTTCATCACGAAGTTCTAGTAACTAGTGATGGTGACTAGAGAATTCTGTCAATCACTATCTTATCTGGAAGATTAACTCCCACTTGATTCAAGCGATTGAAGTACCCAGACAATCTAAGTACATGCTCACTAGTTGAGCGATTCTCCTCTATCTTTTAGCTATAGAACTTGTTGGAGACTTCATATCTCTCAACTCGGGTATTTGCTTGAAATATTAACTTCAATTCCTGGAACATATTATATGGACCATGATGTTCAAAACATCTTTGAAGTCCCGATTCTAATCAATAAAGCATGGTGCACAAAACTATCAAGTAGTCATCATATTGAGCTAGCCAAACGCTCATAACGCGTCGATCCGCTCTCTGCAATAGGTCTCATCACCTAGCGGTGCATTAAGGACATAATTCTTCCAGGCAGCAATGAGGATAAACCTCAGATCGCGGATCAAATCCGCATCATTGCTACTAACATTTTTCAACACAATTTTCTCTAGGAACATATCAAAATAAACATACGAAAGCAACAACGCAAGCTATTGATCTTACAACATAATTTGCAAAATACTACCAGGACTAAGTTCATGATAAATTTAAGTTCAATTAATCATATTACTTAAGAACTCCCACTTAGACAGACATCTCTCTAGTCATCTAAGTGATCACGTGATCCATATCAACTAAACCATAACCGATCATCACGTGAGATGGAGTAGTTTTCAATGGTGAACATCACTATGTTGATCATATCTACTATATGATTCACGCTCGACCTTTTGGTCTCTGTGTGTAGGATCGAAAGTATGTCTAGAGGGGGGGTGATTAGACTACTTGACAATATAAAAATTATGCCTTTTGACAAAGACAAGTTTTTGGCAGATTCACAATGATGATCAAGTCAAGCATCACCCTACACATGCAATTCTAGAGTATAGGCAGCGGAAAGTAAATTGCACATGTAGTAAAGAGAGGTGGAGAAGAGCAAACGCAATTTTGGAGACGCGGTGATTTTTCTCGTGGTTCCGATAGGTGGTGCTATCGTATTTCCACGCTGATGGAGACTTCAACCCACGGAGGGTAACGGCCATGAGAGTCCATGAAGGGCTCCACCCACGAAGGGTCCACGAAGAAGCAACCTTGTCTATGCCATCATGGCTTACGCCCACGGAGGGCTAGCCTTACTCGGGTAGATCTTCACGAAGTAGGCGATCTCCTTGCCCTTACAAACTTCTTGGTTCAACTCCACATCTCGACGGAGGCTCCCAAGCGACACCTAACCAATCTAGGAGGCACCACCCTCCAAAAGGTAATAGATGGTGTTGATGATGATGAACTCCTTGCTCTTGTGCTTCAAATGATAATCTCCCCAACACTCAACTCTCCTCACTGATTTGGCTGTGGTAGAAGAAAGGATTGAGTGGAAAGCAACTTGGGAAGGCTAGAGATCAAGCTTCATATGGTGGGAGTGGAGCAACTTGATCTCAACACAAGGGTAGGTAGTTCTCTTCTCAGAAATGTAAGGTAGGAGTGGTAGTACTTTCTGATGGCTCTCTCAACGAATGAAGAGGGGGTTGTTGACACACGAACACGTCACGTGTACCCTCGACGCCGGGGGTGATGCACCGCAGCTCACGTCGAAGGAGACCCGACCGACAGCGCGATACGCAAGACAGTCGGCGGGCGCTTTCTGCAGACCAAACCTCACAAGACCGGGAGGGACCCCGTCAGGGATTGCGGCGGCTATGGGCTGCTCTAGGTCGATTCGCTCGCCCCTAGAGCCTCGGGATTCGCAGCTCTCAAACACGAAGAACAGCGAAGAACGAGATAGAAAAACGTGGAGAGATAAAAGTAGACAGGAAAAAGTAGTATATTGATTTGTTCGATTGTGTGTTGTTCAATCGGCCGTCACCCCCAACATATATAAGAGGCGGCTGGACTTCCCGTACAAGAAAAGAACTCATCTAGGCTTTCCTTACAAGAAAATTGCATCAATTCACGTCCAAAACCCTAGTCAATTCGGACTAGTTTTATCCGAACTTTCCAAAACTGTTCGGCTTAAACTGACTGTACCTTGCTGGTCCTTTTGTGATGGCAAACAACCTCGGATGGAAACGAGTCCAAAAGCAATCTTGACCGCTTCGACGAGACGAACATCTTTCATGTTGAACGTTTTTCACTAGAGGTCATCTCGAGGGTCAAATTGCTCGTGCAAAACAGATAATTACTCACGCAGCTCATCGACACACCCATATATGTGTCGGTTCCGAACGTCACATTTTGCTCTCTGGAGGGTCTTGCTGTGCGGGCTCTAACTTTTGCATATGACCTCGGATTGAGACGATCTTTATATCAAAATTGATCGTTTGACGAGGCGCACAACTTCCGTGTAGGACATTTCTCCATCCATGATCATTTGAATTAGCTTCTGAGCCCATCTTCAACCTCTCGTTGGCTTGACTATCACAATCTCCATCCCGGCAGGCCTTCCACCGGGTAAGCTTTCCACACCGACAAGGTTTCACCCCGGCAAGGTTTTTACACCGACAAGGGTTCCTCCCTAGCAAGATTTCTCCCCCGGCAAGATTTCACACCGACAAGCTTCCGCCGCGAAGCTTTCCACACCGGCAAGTTTCTCTGCGGCAAGGTTTCTCGGCAAGATTTCACACCGACAAGCTTTGTACTCCGCAAGGGTTTCACTCCGCAAGGTTTATACTCCGCAAGGATTTCACTCCGCAAGGTTTTACTCCGTAAGGGTTCACTCCGCAAGGGTTTCACTCCGGCAAGGTTTCACTCCGGCAAGGGTTCACTCCAGCAGGGCTCAGACTCGGCGAGGGTTCACTCCCACTCAGGGCCCGCGAAGTGTTACCTCTAACTTTTGCATACGAACCCGGACTCTTAACCATGCCAAAATCTGGTGTCAACACATGCCCCCCTGTTTTTCGGCAAAGCTTGTGTGCCGAAAAATAACTTGTACTGTGTTTGTTCTAAGGGCGATGTCAACACCCCATCGGCCATTTATTTTTCTTAGGGCGATAACTATGTATCGGCCATTTATTTTTCTTAGGGCGATAACTATGTATCGGCCATTGCCTATTTAGGCTTCTTGCCACACACTCGGGTGGTATTTCTTCAAGTACTTGCCATTGAGAGCTCGAGGTAGCAACGCCCCTTGTACGGATTCCACCAAATATGAATTTCCGGGAAGTACTCTTGCGATCCTAAAAGGACCTTCCCAACTTGGAGACCACTTCCCAAATTTTCTATCTTTTGAACCAATCGGTAGAATCACTTTCCATACGAGATCACCAACTTGAAAATTCTTCAACTTGACTTTCTTATTGTAAGCTCTTGCCACCCTCAACTTGTCTCTCTCTATGGCCTTCAAAGCAGTCAATCGTTTATCGGCAACTTCGTCAATGTTATCCATCATTAAGTTATAAAAGTCTACAGCCGATAAATCATTTTGCTTGGCTATTCTCAAAGCATTCAAATTCACCTCCACTGGTAAAACAGCCTCTTGACCATATACCAGCTCATATGGAGTCACCTTTGTAGCACCATGCCTTGAGATTCTATGTGCCCATAAAGCTTCAGACAATAACTCATGCCATCTCCTCGGGTTGTCTTTAATCTTCTTCTTGATGAGCTTGATTAGAATTTTATTGCTAGACTCAGCTTGTCCATTAGCTTGGGCATAATATGGAGAGGAATTGAGCAACTTTATATTATAAGATTCGGCAAACTCTCTGACTTGGTGTGACATAAAAGATGAACCTTGATCTGTAGTTAACGTTTGAGGAATACCGAATCTATGAATAATGTGCTCTGTTATGAATTGAATTACCTCCGTATGTGTCATGTTCTTGAGAGGTACTGCTTGCACCATTTAGTGAAGTAATCGATTCGCCACCAATACGAACCGATGCCCTTTTGAGGAAGACGGGTGGATTTGTCCAATGAAATCTAAACCCCAACCTCTGAAAGGCCATGGTTTGATAATAGGATGCAACATAGCAGCAGGAGCCAATTGAATATCACCAAATTTTTGACAAGCTTCACACCCTTTATAATATCTGAAGCAGTCATTAATCATAGTCGGCCAATAAAACCCAAAGACGTCAGCAATAACCATTTCATTTTGGGAGCCGATGGTGAGTGCCACAAATACCTTCATGTACTTCTCCCATAGCAACTCTTGCCCGGTCCTCATCCAAACACTTTAGAAGAACATCATCGATCGTTCGCGATAAAGACCATCATCTCTCATTGTATCCTTGAAAGCCATACGCCGAACAGCCCTGTCCACCCTTTCACTCGGATTGCACAAGTAATCAACAATGGGCTTTCTCGAATCGAATTATCACCTGCACTAGATCTTTTGTTAATGGCCGAATCAGTGGGTTCAGGTTCGGCCTCTTCCATATTGGCAAGACAAGACATCGGTCTTTGAGCAATATGAAACATGCCATGATCAACATGATATCCAGATGCTTGTTGTGCCAACTCATTTGCTTTCCAGTTGTCATGTCTAAATATATGTGCAATGCTAAAACAATCCAAAGTAGAAATTATATCTAGACATTTATCAAGATAAACTTTAAGTGATTCGTCAAAACACTAAAAGACTCTGGATATTTGCTGCACCACTAGCAACGAATCACCGTAAGCCTCAATATGTGTAACACCTATAGCAAGTAACATCTCTAGACCGAATAACAATGCTTCATATTCGGCTTGATTGTTTGTACAAAAATATTCTAAACGGCATGAGGCTTCAAAAATAGCACCATGAGGAGATATATAAACAATACCAACACCTTGGCCATTGCTACAAACTGAACCATCAAAGTACAATCTCCATGGTACTAATGAAACAAGGTTCATATCAACATCATGCTTGTCATTAATCCGATGTTCAACAATGAAATTAGCAACAATTTGGCCCTTCATGGATTTTAGAGATTCATAAGCCAAATCATACTCAATCAAAGCATAAGCCCACTTGCCAATTCTACCACTAAGAATTGGCCTATGCAACATGTACTTAATGACATCGGTTTGACAAGCTACCACACAAGCACTCGACACTAGGTAATGTCTCAATTTTGTGCAAGCGTAATATAAGCATAGACATAGTTTTTCAATAAATGTATACCTTGTCTCGGCGTCCAATAAACGTCTGCTCAAATATGTGATGGCATGCTCTTTTCCTTCGGTATCTTGAGTCAAAACAGCACCAATAACACCTTTCTCTGCTGCGATATAAAGTTTGAAAGGCTCTCTATGCTTGGGTGCTTTCATCACCGGAGGAGTGCACAAATAATTCTTGATCATATCAAAGGCTTCTCGCTGTTTTGCCCCCCAAGTGAAATCAACATCATTCTTTAACCGAAGGATAGGAGTAAATGCATCAACTTTCCTTGACAGATTAGCTATGCACCTTCTCAAATAATTGACCTTGCCAAGGAACTTTTGCATATCTTTCTTGCATGTTGGAGCCTCCACTTTCTGTATGGCCTCTATCTTTTTGGGATCGATTTCGATGCCATCTTCATGAATAATGAAGCCCAAAAATTTGCCACCGACACGCCAAAGCACACTTCAAAGGATTCATCTTGATCCATACTTTTCATTCTTTCAAAAGCTAAACGCAAATCGCCAAGTGAGATTCAAAAGCATCCGATTTGACAACAATATCATCAATATAAACTTCAAGTATGACACCGAGTAAATCATGAAAATCAAATTCATAGCCCTTTGATATGTGGCCCCACATTTTTCAATCCGAATGTCATCACCGTCCACTCGAATAAACCAAGGAAACCAGGACATCGGAAAGTTGTTTTGTACATGTCCTCTTCGCCATAAAATTTGATTGTATCCGCATTACCATCTAGAAAGCTAATAACCTTATGTCCGTAGCATCATTAATAAGCATATCGGCTATTGGCATGGGATACTCATCTTTGGGTGTAGCCCTATTCACATCTCTCAAGTCAATGCACACCCTCAACTTGCCGGATCCTTCTTCTCCATCGGGACAATGTTAGAAATCCACTCGCATACCGCAAGGTCGAATGAATTTAGCTTCAAGCGATCGACCGATCTCTTCCTTGATTCGGTCATATGTTTTCGGATTAAACTTTACGCCGATTGCTTATAAGGTCTAAAACCGCCTTTATAGGCAACCGATGCTCCACTAGCTCTCGGCTCAACCACGGCATCTCATGATATTCCCATGCAAAGCAACAAACATATTCTTTCAATAGCTCGATTAATTTAGCTTTACAATCGGCTTTCAAATTTTGTTTATAAATGTCGGTCGATCGACTGATCCGTCTCCGATATCTACCTCTTCTAACGGATCGGCCGATGTAAAACCTTGTCCAAGTTTATCCATGTCATCCAACTCCTCAATAGACTCATACATATCGTTCTCGCTGGACCGATATTTTGCAAGACGCTTTTGTAACCACTCGAATTAGGATCCATTTAAACACATCATACCTTGGAGCCGATTGCATTCAATCGGCTTTAAAGACACGGGCACAAAACCATTCTTAGTCGTGACCGAGAAAATCAAACTCGACAAATCACGTCCCGTCAAGCAAGTAGCATTGGGATGTTGCCAATCCACCGATGCATCGGCCAAAGCAACACAGCCGAATTATCTCGCATGAATGACTTCCACTTCATCATCAACCCATTGGATCGAAACGGTGCATAGTGGATGGTACGCACCGATTTGCATGAACCCAATCACGGCCTAGTATGACGTTGTAGTTACCTTGCACCTCGGCGACAAAGAATGCGAGAGCCAAAGTTTTGCTTCCATTGTAAGCTCCACATACATTACACCTTTGACTTCAGTTTTCTCTTTGCCTTCAAACCCGTTGAGCACCATATTGGTCTTGATCAATTCTTCATCGAGCAAACCCAATTTCTTGAAGACCGAATAGGGCATAAGATTTACCACAGCACCACCATCAACAAGCATTCACTAAGTGGCGATCCATTGATATGACCTCACGAGATACAACGGTTTTAAATGTGTTATTGGTTCTTTTGGCTTCTCGAATATTGCGTTCTTAGGGCCAAAATCCAGCTGAGCAACTTCCCTTCCTCATCTACAAGACGAAACTCAGCAGGTAAGTAATACACCATATTGATATCCATACCTTCATGAACCGGTGTAGATTCATAGTCCAACATATCGTCTCTTCTTCAAGTGGATCGACCGTTACGAAATCTGGTCGAGTGAAGGAGAAGTAAGAAGTGTCGCAGACGATGTAATAGCCGTCACATCGTCCTCCTTGGGTGGTGTAGGCACTTTTGTGATAGATGTAGAAGCTGATGTATCTTGTATTTGTTTTGGCCTCCACACTTGTTTTGCTAGAACCATGGGCCGAGTGTCATTGAACAACTTATCCCTTTGCTTCTCGGCCTCCTGCTCCGCCATCTCCTGACTCCTTAACCTCTGTAGTTTCCTCTTCTGTGTCTTTGTTAGCCCCGAGGACACCACTTTGGTCAGTGTATTTAGCATCTCTCACCTTTACCTGGCTGGTGCTTGCTTCATGGTCATTAGCCGAGTGCTTTGGCGCGATAGAAAGTATCGGCTCACCAGTGGTTATGCACAATCGGCTGCTGTATGGGGAATGTTTGATGCCCAAGATAAGTGAGTCGGCATCCATTTTCTCCTTGCCTTTTCCCGACTCAACTGCTGCAACATTCGGTGACTTAACACGCCATTCTTTTCGACTTTCCAGATGCATGAAATTTCCACTCGGGCGCACCTTTTTACTTGGATGGAATCCACTCGGATGGATGTCACTCGGATGGAATCCACTTAACCACATTTTTCACTTGGATAGCTTCCACAGGTGCATTCTTACACTAGGATAGTTTCCACTTTCGGTCGCATATGTTGACCAGCCGATGATAGTTACCAATGTTCATCGGCCATTATATGAGTAATCAAGTCGATTCCACAGATTGCCTCTGCTGTTCGGAAATAGCGCCTTGGTCCACTCGGTTTTGCATATCGACTAAACATATCATCGATGGTGACCTTGGTCGCTTCAAGTGTGATGGCGGTCGAGCTGGGACCAGCCGATTGATTAGCATATTTGGATAGCAACATATCAAAAGTTGGCTTGATCCGCTTGCGTTGCACTTTAGCTTCATTCCTCTTCCATTTGCCAACTTCTGGATTCTTGGGCTTGACAAATTTAACTCGAGTGTCCTGCTGCACCTGTGTTTGCCCCCCGAGTGTAGGATTCTTGATGGTGATCTTGATTACTTCCTTGCCATCGGGTTGCTTATCAAGCACAACATGTCTCCCCAAGACCTTGTCGCCCTCCTTGTCTTTCCTAGGCTCACCAACAATGACATTAGCTTTATTAGCAGATTCGGCTACCTCGGCCGAATGAGTAACTTCTTCCTTCTAAATCCATGGTGTTCATTGGAAAGGGCTGTTTATCAATTTGCATCTCGAGAAAAGTTCAATCGTCCATCATTAATGGCCGATTGTATCTGTCGTCGAAAAACATTGCAATCATTAGTAGCATGAGAAAAGAGTTATGATACTTGCAATAAGCACGCCGTTTCAGCTCTTCAAACGGCGGTAAAGTATGAGATATTCTAATAATCTTAGCCTGCAGCAAAGCATCAAATATTTTATCACACTTAGCAATGTTAAAAGTAAACTTCATCTCTTCATCACGATTCTTATGAATCGGTTTCAGATCATTGCAAGTAAAGGGTTTGGCCTTAGATGGCCAAACAAATTCAGTAGCAAAAACATCACCCTCATCGTCTGAGTGATCACTATCATATTCTACCATATTCATCTTTGGTCGATCGGTTTGTATCTATGCACTTCTTTGAGATCTTTGCTTGGCTTTCCTGAGCCAAAGCCCTTTGTAAGACTTGGTTGATATTTAAAACTCATAGCCTTCTAGCTTTTCTCTAATGGGAGTTCTCAAACCACTCAGCACTAGGTCTGCTAAGTCTCTCTCGGTTATCACCAAACTAAAACACGGTTTTCGTTTCTCTGAATCTCTTGACGTAATCGGAGACCGATTCATCATGCTTCTGCTTAACCGATGTTAGATGTGACAACTTAAGTTCATTGTCGCCGCTATAAAAGTGATCATGAAATTTCTGCTCTAGCTGCGACCAAACTCGAATGGAACCATGTGGCAAAGAAGAAAACCATGAAAATGCGGTACCGATTAATGACAAAGGAAATAAACGCACTTTCAACTCATTCAAGTGAGCCTGCCTCACCCAATTGTGCTAAGTATTGACTAACATGCTCCCATGTGGTTTTTGTGCCCTCTCCATTGAACTTAACAAAATCTGGAATTTTATATCACGGAGGGCACTTTGGATAGCATCAAAGTACTCGGGTGCGGCTTTTGGTAAATCCGATTCGAGGTAACTCAACTCAAAATTTTCTCGAAGCATCTTAGCCATCTCCTCTCTAAGATTAGCTAAACCATCATCCATAGTGGACGATGAAGCTTGTGGCGATGGCATAGGAGGAGTAGGGTTACTAGCTGTAGGTAGGAATTGTGGCGGTATGTCGACCCATAATTTGCTAGTGGTCGAGTGGTTGTAGCTGTAGGTAGGGTTTGGTTGGCGTCACCACCGAACCTGGCATGCTCATAATAGGATTAATGGGTGCAGCCACAATCTGATTTGTTTGGGTAGGATAATAAGTCATCGGCACGGGAGGTGCCGATGAGATAGGTAAAGCAGATTAGGGTTTTGCACACTAGCAGCTACACCATCATTACCACTAGTCGATTGAGATGTATTCTTACGAGCATTAGTGTTTTCAATGAAAGTTTGATAGACTAGATTGTTACCATCAGCAATACGACTTTCAATCTCAGCCCACCGCTCAGAGAAAAGGCAAGATTTACAGAGGGTTTAACACGCTCGGCTTGAAGAGGAGGGAACTTGATTTCTTCAATCGGAGTGATGTTGCCTTGGCGATCCTTCTTGAACTTTGCGGGAACTCCTGCAAGTCCTTCTCCTCGCGCCTTCTTGTACTCCTCATAGATTTGGCGATGATCGCCGATATCTCATTCAAGGCTGGGCTTAATGATGTTATCGGCGTCTACCTCAGATGGCTTGGGAAGATCGGACATGGTGGATGATGATGATTGATCTTCGTCCCCAGTGGAGTCGCCAAAAAGTGTGTTGACACATGAACACGTCACGTGTACCCTCGGCGCCGGGGGTGATGCACCGCAGCTCACGTCGAAGGAGACCCGACCGACAGCGCGATACGCAAGACAGTCGGCGGGCGCTTTTGCAGAACCGAAACCCACAGACCGGGAGGGACCCGTCGGGATTGCGGCGACTATGGGCTGCTCTAGGTCGATCGCTCGCCCCTAGAGCCTCGGGATTCGCAGCTCTCAAACACGAAGAACAGCGAAGAACGAGATAGAAAAGCGGTGGAGAGATAAAAGTAGACAGGAAAAAGTAGTATATTGATTTGTTCGATTGTGTGTTGTTCAATCGGCCGTCACCCCCAACATATATAAGAGGCGGCTGGACTTCCGTACAAGAAAAGAACTCATCTAGGCTTTCCTTACAAGAAAATTGCATCAATTCACGTCCAAAACCCTAGTCAAATTCGGACTAGTTTTATCCGAACTTTCCAAAACTGTTCGCTTAAACTGACTGTACCTTGCTGGTCCTTTTGTGATGGCAAACAACCTCGGATGGAAACGAGTCCAAAAGCAATCTTGACCGTTTCGACGAGGCGAACATCTTTCATGTTAAACGTTTTTCACTAGAGGTCATCTCGAGGTCAAATTGCTCGTGCAAAACAGATAATTACTCACGCAGCTCATCGAGACACACCCATATATGTGTCGGTTCCGTGCGTCACATTTTGCTCTCTCGAGGGTCTCGCTGTGCGGGCTCTAACTTTGCATATGACCTCGGATTGAGACGATCTTTATATCAAAATCGATCGTTTCGACGAGGCGCACAACTTCCGTGTAGGACATTTCTCCATCCATGATCATTTGAATTAGCTTCTGAGCCCATCTTCAACCTCTCGTTGGCTTGACTATCACAATCTCCATCCCGGCAGGCCTTCCACCCGGGTAAGCTTTCCACACCGACAAGGTTTCACCCCGGCAAGGTTTTTACACCGACAAGGGTTCCTCCCTAGCAAGATTTCTCCCCCGGCAAGATTTCACACCGACAAGCTTCCGCCGGCGAGCTTTCCACACCGGCAAGTTTCTCTGCCGGCAAGGTTTCCCTCGGCAAGATTTCACACCGCAAGCTTTGTACTCCGGCAAGGGTTTCACTCCGGCAAGGTTTATACTCCGGCAAGGATTTCACTCCGGCAAGGTTTTACTCCGGTAAGGGTTCACTCCGGCAAGGGTTTCACTCCGGCAAGGTTTCACTCCGGCAAGGGTTCACTCCAGCAGGGCTCGTACTCCGGCGAGGGTTCACTCCCACTCAGGGCCCGCGAAGTGTTACCTCTAACTTTTGCATACGAACCCGGACTCTTAACCATGCCAAAATCTGGTGTCAACAGGGGTGGAGGGGTATTTATAGCCTCCACACAAAATCCAACCGTTACACACATTTGACCAATCTCGGTGGGACCGAAGTTGACAACTCGGTGAGACCGAAAGTTCAGATCATGTGAACGTTGGGATTTTCGGTGGGACCGAAAATACAAACTCGGTTAGTCCGATTCGTGTAAAGACAGGAGCTTGCCAATCTCGGTGGGACCGACTTCATCATCTCGGTGACACCGATTTGATGATGAAGTTTCTGAAGCTTGGCAACTCAAGTTTCGGTGAGACCGAGTTGAATCGGAAAATCCGAGATTTCTAGGGTTTGGCTTTGTGGTGAGGTGGTTCATCTCGGTGTGACTGAGTTTGGAATATCGGTGGGACCGAGATTACTTATGAGTGTATATGGCAGTGAAAGTTGCTGATAGTTTAGGAGATGTATCACTAAGCACTTTGAGCAACCAGATCATCATCATAACCTCATCCCCTTTTAATAGTATTGGCTTTCCTATGGACTCAATGTGATCTTGGATCACTAAACCAAAAATGGAGTCTTGAGCTTTTGCCAATGCTTGCCTTAGCATTTTGAGGGGTCCACTTCTTCAGTCCTTGCCATACCCATATCACTGAACTTTCTGAAATGATTCTCAAGAAACTATTAGTTCAATGATATATATGTTGTTATTAATTACCAAAACCACCCGGGGATTAGTTGCACTTTCAATCTCCCCCTTTTTGGTAATTGATGACAACATATAGATCAAAGCTTCGACAAAGGATATAATCAATGAATAATATCGTCGCTTTGAGAAGTATGTGATAAGTAAGAGCTCCCCCTAAATTTGTGCATTATTTAAGATTTGCGTTTGAATGCAAATGCACAATCGATTAGGATCATGGGTCACTCTTCCATGTCACATACATCTTGGTGGAGCGCACAAAATGATAAGAGTGAATAGCATGCACCCAAACACCAAGACATGAGTAAATGGTCATACAAGATAGGAATAGCATATGATAAGCATTAAGCACACATTAAAGCATAGTACGACCAAGCACTCATTAAGGTAGGATCAAACGTAGTATCAAGCACATCAATGTCTGAAAACCAAAAGTATCTCAAAGAAACATAAAAAGAACGAAAGAGCAAAAGCGCCAAAAACAAAGACTCTCTCTCTCGAAGTCCTATGATCTATAAAATTTCTCCCCTTTGGCAACAAGTTACCAAAAAGTTCAAAAGGCATAGAGCTAAGCGTCACTAGGGACTCTCTTTGGCGGCTCCGTCTGGGTTGATGTTGGAGTTGATATGGCAGCATCGGCGAAGACTTCACCGATGTCTGTCTTTGGAGGAGTGGTCACTTTGGAGTTGGAGTTGGAGCAACCGATGGAACTGTGGAGGTCTTTGAAGCTGTAGTCCCGTGTCGATCCATCGGTATAGCAGTGATCGGGTCCTGTGGGAACCGGAGCGATCTGTTGATAAGCATCTGGACTAAGTCATCCTGCATCTCACGCATAAGCTCTTCCTTCTCCTCTTTGCTTCCTCAATGTCGCCTCAAGCTTGTTGACATTACTTGCACTTGATCGACTTCACATCCAGAGCGTGGATCTTGTCTTCAACAATACTCTCTAGGCTCTCCCGAGACTGCATAATGCTGGCAGGCGTTGTTCAATCCTTTGGGTAGCTTCAAGGAGCTGCTCTCCGACACTCTTTGGTTTAGCTGCTGCTGCTCTTTGCTTCCTTGTCGACTTTGGCTTTCTTGGCAGCTTCAATCTTGGCTTGACCTTCAACAGATGTTGGGTCCTCCTCATCCATCACAACATCATTGTCTTCATGCTCAGGCTGCAGTGGTAAGTGTTCTCTATCCAACAAGAATGTGCCCGTGCCAAACTTGGCATTGATAAGCATCTGAATCTGCGGGGCAAATCCACACGACCTTTTCCGGTCAGCTGCAGTCCTCTTAATGGTTTCTACCATCAAGTCCATCACCTTGAAAGGTGCTTTCTCATCAAGTATATGCAGCATGTTGATAGAGTATCCTCTGATCATGCGATGATCTCCAGACTTGGGCATCAAGGTATGCCTCAGAATAGTATTAGTGGTAGGTAGGCCTGCCTGGAGATAGTACACTGAGCCGAGCTTCCACATTCCCAAATCCTTTGCTGGAACCTCTTTGTACATATTCTTCATGGATTCATGATTCTTCTTTGGAATACCATATACATCAATATCATCCTCTCTTTGCACTGGAGCATTCAGAAGTTCTGCCCATTCTTCAACAGAAGAAGAAAATCTTTGACCTTCACCATCCAGTAATCTTTCCATCCGGATAGAAATGAGCTGTGGCATAGAATTGCATAATCATCTCATCGTTCCAATTTGTCAACTTCGACCTCACGGTATGCAACACCACATGCAAGTGAAACTTTCATGCACATGTGGAAAGAAGTCTCTGTGCTCTTCACTGTCAATGTACTTCCAATCAATGTATCCGTGTCTGCGACTATGGGCTTCTTATCCATCAAGATAGTCTCATAGAAGTCCTGCTGCTCTCGGTGTGAAATCTGGGATCAACAGCAGTTCTTCTCCTCACGGCATATGGGTCGATTGTCTCCATAGCCCGAGACCTCTATCTTTCCTTTCCTTCATATTCTCGGCTTGAGGATGAGCATCATTATGTAATG
The DNA here is from genome assembly GCA_021437245.1 of Aegilops speltoides. Classification (NCBI taxonomy): domain Eukaryota; kingdom Viridiplantae; phylum Streptophyta; class Magnoliopsida; order Poales; family Poaceae; genus Aegilops; species Aegilops speltoides. The sequence goes on from CM038141.1 coordinate 391,019,261, forward strand.
GCATTTTCGACAAAGTTTCAAAAAACTGGTGCTTCATCATCGACACACCTGGTGGCACATCATCCTTGTTCTTTTCAGATCTGGAATGTTCTGTTGTCTTCTTGGGCTTGGCAGCGAGGCTTTCTTTGGAGCTGCCTTGATCGGAGCAGATTGCTTGGGCTTTGAAGTGGCTCCACTACGATGGCATCACCCATGAGCTTAGGCTTCTGAGGAGGCTGGGGTGCTTCCTCATCCTCATCTTCTTTTGCTGCATCATCATGCACTAATCTCTTTCTCTTGGAAGTTTTCTTCACTTTGCTTGCAGCTTCTTCCAAATTCAGCTTCTTAGCAACAGTTGACTGCTTGACTTTTCTGGTGCCCTTCTTAGTTTGCTGACCTTGTGGTTCTTTGGCAACAACTTTCCTCTTGGGCTTTGATGTGACCTCTTCCTCAACGACAAAATCCGAGTCTTCTTCATCTGAGTTCCTCTTCTTTCTGGCCCTGGTGGCTGCAGGAGGCAAACCACTTGGTGTACTCCTCTCACCATCATCTGATGTGCTGCTAGGATCAGGACTAGTGCCTGCCTCTGGAATATCAGCTATAGGTGACTCTGACCTGTTACGATCCACCGCATCGACATGGTGACAACTTGTGAATAGATAAGGTGTAGGCGAGTAGAAGAGTTATCACAAACTGCGAAGTTTTGCAAACAAATGAGTTCAAATTCTAGTATTAGGTTTTCACAGAAGACATTTCGGTCAGACCGAGTTTAAAATTCGGTGAATCCGAAGTGTTCAAACAGAACCTTTCACACCACTTTCGGTTGGACTGAAGTGGGTTTCGGTCCTGCCGAAAACACTAGGGTTTCACAGAATTGCCATTTTGGTCACACCGATTTGCACAACTCGGTTGGACCGAAGGGTGCAGTGCAATGGCCATAGGCCAAATCGGTCTTACCGAAAATCTAAAATCGGTCTCACCGAGATGTGTTCGGCGGAAACCTAACCCTAAAACTTTTACTCGAATCTCGTTCAAAAGAACCAATCTGGTGTTCAGGAAGATTTCAATCGTGGCAAGATTATAGGCAAACCAAACGTGCATTGAATCGGAGATGGGAGCACGTGGGATCAAACTCACCCTAACTTGGTGGAGTTTCTCTACAGCGCAACGGCGCGGAGAAGATGTCCATTGACGGCGATGGAGACTGCGGCGGGCGCCTGAGCGGCAACGGCGACGATCCGGAGACCAAGGCGACGGCAAAGAAGGTGTGGGCGAAGCGTTTGAAGGAGAAATCAATGCGCGCGGCCCTCGGAGTATATATACCCCTTTGCTGTCGGTGGGACCGAGTTGTAAAACTCGGTGGCACCGAGATGGACAACTGCTGGGCAGTTATGCACTTCGGTCACGCCGAAAATCACAACTCGGTTTCACCGAGGTGAAAACCTAGATCAGTCTAAATGCTTTCGGTTCGACCGAGTTTGAGTGAGTTGGTCTGACCGAAATCAATTAGAAGGTTTTGGAAGTTAGCCCTTGTCGGATCGGTGGCTCCGAGTGCTCCTCACTCGGAGGGTCCGAAGATGACTTGTTCAAAGTTTGTGATGTAAGCATGAATAGAATTTGAGACAAGAAAGCATAGATAGCTAGGGGAGGTACTTAGGCATTCTTGTTCATCCATTTGGTCAAAAAAAAACAAAACAAATGGATGTCCTCGAATGGATAAAATCATGCATCCAACATGCTCACACAATAAGATAGCAAATGAAATATGTGTCAAACATGCACAATCAAAACTCTAGCAACTAACACACAATTTGTCGATGACTAGGTCATCTTTATATGAGTATATTGACTTAGGAGCCAAATGAGAACATTTGATCATAGGTCATACTCATCGTTTAAGCACAAGTGGGGTTACCACTTTTACATAAAGCATTGATGTGTTCACATCATTTGAAGATGCTTTAGCTCAATTCTTTAGAGCAAAGCTCCCCCTAGATGTGAGAACCCCTTTTAAAGGGTCAAACTAACCTTGGGTTTGTCGTAGAAGACTTCATGTAGATGTTGAAGATGTGGATGCTCAATGTTGATGAAGATCATCAAGAGTTGGGAGCAATCCTTTGGATTCGGGCACTTTCAATACCTACTTGGGTTAGTCCCACAAGGAACAAACAAGGATATCCATGGACATAGATTGAAATTCACAATAGATGATGTCCATGAAAGCAATGATTACCTTGTCCCTTGACTTACCAACAAGAGGGTTTGTGACTCCATGAACTAGTGCAAGATGTGGAAGTTGATTGCACAAGTTTTTGCCAAAATGAATGTGAGTGAAGTATGTTGGCGGAGTCACCCTCAAGAACTTTCTAGTTCTTCTTCTTCGGGATCCACATCATCTTGATGGGAATCCTTGGGGTTGTAGTTGAGCTTGATGAAGTAGAACTTGACGTTTCCTTGGGAACCCACTTGACCATGGCTTTAGGTGCTTCAATAAATGCATCAATCTCCTCTTGAAGCTTGTCCTTGCCTTTTAGCTTGTGGTCTTGTGGTGGAAGGTCATCTTGAGCTTGTTCCACATTGGAAGAAGTGGGATCATACTTCTCCTTTTGAGGAATAAACTGTGGAGTAGGATATTGACCTTCTTCCCATTCAACACCCTCGGCGTTGAACTTTCGCTCAAAACCAATTCCTTGATTCTTCCGATGCCTTCCTTGCTTGCGAACAATTTCCTCAAAGTTCTTGCTTCCGGCAAGGCTCTTGTAGACACCTTTCTCTATAATCCCTTTCAATAAACTATTTTCTTGCTCAAGTGTAACTTGGCTTGAAACATTGTTAGTGGAATCAAGAGAACTACTAGAAGCAACAACATTGGATTTAGCATGGTTATTGTTACTACTAGATGAAGAATTTTTCTTATGCTTGTCATGCTTAGTTTTAATGGGAGGCAAGAAATTAGACAAGAGAAGTTGTTTGGCAAGATATGAAGAACTCTTCTTTCGAAGATCGTCATTGATTGCTTTTAGAAACTCATGTTCTTGCTCTAGAGTGAGCTTCTCGAAGCGTAGCTTCTCATGAGATCTTAGGAGCTCTCTATGATCTTCTTGAGTTGTTTCATGAGCTAACTTAAGAGTGTTTAGTTCTTTAGTTAGACGCTCAATCTCCTTCATAGCATTGTCATTCGACTCGTCTTGACTATAAAGACTACTAGCATGTTCATCATTACTAGGCTCATTGGATTTATCATGTAAGAGCTCATCTTCACCAAGCAAGTCATCCTCATCACTATCAAAGTCAATGAATTCAGGGTGTGATACCTTGGGGCCTTTAGCCATGAAGCATCTTCCAATTCCCTCATTTGGTGAATCAAATAAGTCGTAGGAGTTTGAGTTGGAGGATACGAGAGCAAGACCGCAACACCTTCATCTTGACTGTAGTCGGAGTTGGAGTGATAGCTTCTTTCGGATTGATTGTCGAGTCGGGCGGAGACCCATTCACCTACATGAGCTTGATGTTTTCTTCTTGTGTAGCTCCTTGATGACTTGTCTTTCCTCTCCTAATCCTTGCTTCTCCGAGAGGGTCTTCGTTCATAACGATCATCTCTACTCCTTCTCTCTTTCCGAGGTGACTCATCTCTTGAGCTTCTTCTTCTTGGAGATTCTTCTCTTCTCTTGTGGGGAGCCGAACACTCATTTGAGTAGTGTCCGGTCTTCCACAATTGTAGCAGCTCGATCACGACTAGAAGATCTCTTTTCATCATATGATCTAGACTTTGAGCTTCTCTCTTTGCTTCTACTCTTGTAGAATTTGTTGAAGTTCTTGACCATTAGGCTTATCTCTTCATTGGAAACTAGCTTGTCACTTGAGGTTGTGGGAGCATCACTTGTAGCTTTGTAAGCACCACTTGACTTGTTGTGAAGCTCTTCCTTATCCTTAAGTGTCATCTCATGAGCAACAATTCTTCCAATGACTTCGGTTGGCTTGAGATTCTTGTAGTTTGGCATCATTTGGATCAAGGTGCACACGGTGTCATACTTTCCATCCAAAGCTCTGAGAATCTTCTTGATGATGAATCGGTCGGTCATTTCTTTGCTTCCTAAGCCGGCAATCTCATTGGTGATGAGAGCAAGCCTAGAGTACATTTCAGCGACTCCTTCACCTTCCTTCATCTTGAACTTGTCAAGTTGACCTTGAAGAACATCTAGCTTTGATTCCTTCACGGACTTGGTACCTTCGTGCATCTCAACCAAAGTATCCCAAATCTCTTTTGCATTCTCAAGACGGCTGATTTTGTTGAACTCCTCGGGACACAAGGCATTGAAGAGAATGTCACAAGCTTGAGCATTGTTTTGCAACATCCGCAATTCATCCGTTGTAAGCCGCGATCCGAACTTTTCCTTCCTCGAAGAATTCACCTTGCATACCAACACAAATAATGCCCCATGCGGCTGGGTTATGGCCAAGAATATGCATTTTCATTTTATGCTTCCAACTAGCAAAGTTTGTACCATCAAAGTAAGGACCTCTACGAAAATTACCCTCACTAGACGCCATACTCTCCTAGGTTGTGAAACCAAGCTTATGGAGTCAATGCAATGGAAACCAATACAATGGAGACCAAAGCTCTGATACCACTTGTAGGATCGAAAGTATGTCTAGAGAGGGGTGATTAGACTACTTGACAATATAAAAATTATGCCTTTTGACAAAGACAAGTTTTTGGCAGATTCACAATGATGATCAAGTCAAGCATCACCCTACACATGCAATTCTAGAGTATAGGCAGCGGAAAGTAAATTGCACATGTAGTAAAGAGAGGTGGAGAAGAGCAAACGCAATTTTGGAGACGCGTGATTTTTCTCGTGGTTCCGATAGGTGGTTCTATCGTACTTCCACGTTGTTGGAGACTTCAACCCACGGAGGGTAGCACGGCGAGAGTCCACGGAGGGCTCCACCCACGAAGGGTCCACGAAGAAGCAACCTTGTCTATGCCATCATGGCCTCGCCCACGGAGGCTAGCCTTACTCGGGGTAGATCTTCACGAAGTAGGCGATCTCCTTGCCCTTACAAACTTCTTGGTTCAACTCCACATCTCGTGGAGGCTCCCAAGCGACACCTAACCAATCTAGGAGGCACCACCTCCAAAAGGTAATAGATGGTGTTGATGATGATGAACTCCTTGCTCTTGTGCTTCAAATGATAATCTCCCCAACACTCAACTCTCCTCACCGATTTGGCTGTGGTAGAAGAAAGGATTGAGTGGAAAGCAACTTGGGAAGGCTAGAGATCAAGCTTCATATGGTGGGAGTGGAGCAACTTGATCTCAACACAAGGGTAGGTAGTTCTCTTCTCGAAAATGTAAGGTAGGAGTGGTAGTACTTTCGATGGCTCTCTCAACGAATGAAGAGGGGTGGAGGGTATTTATAGCCTCCACACAAAATCCAACCGTTACACACATTTGACCAATCTCGGTGGGACCGAAGTTGACAACTCGGTGAGACCGAAAGTTCAAATCATGTGAGCGTTGGGATTTTCAGTGGGACCGAAAATACAAACTCGGTTAGTCCGATTCGTGTAAAGACAGAGCTTGCCAATCTCGGTGGGACCGACTTCATCATCTCGGTGACACCGATTTGATGATGAAGGTTATAGAAGCTTGGCAACTCAAGTTTCGGTGAGACCGAGTTCGAATCGGAAAATCCGAGATTTCTAGGGTTTGGCTTTGTGGTGAGGTGGTTCATCTCGGTGTGGTGAGTTTGGAATATCGGTGGGACCGAGATTACTTATGAGTGTATATGGCGGTGAAAGTTGCTTGATAGTTTAGGAGATGTATCACTAAGCACTTTGAGCAACCAGATCATCATCATAACCTCATCCCTTTTAATAGTATTGGCTTTCCTATGGACTCAATGTGATCTTGGATCACTAAACCAAAAATGGAGTCTTGAGCTTTTGCCAATGCTTGCCTTAGCATTTTGAGGGTCCACTTCTTGAGTCCTTGCCATACCCATATCACTGAACTTTCGAAATGATTCTCAAGAAACTATTAGTTCAATGATATATATGTTGTTATTAATTACCAAAACCACCCGGGATTAGTTGCACTTTCACGTGTTCCGAGGCCATATCTGCATATGCTAGGCTCGTCAAGTTTAACTGAGTATTCGCGTGTGCAAAACTGGCTTGCACCCGTTGTAGATGGACGTGAGCTTATCACACCGATCATCACGTGGTGTCAGGCACGACGAACTTTGGCAACGGTGCATACTCGGGGAGAACACTTCTTGATAATTAGTGAGAGATCATCTTAAAATGCTACCGTCAATCAAAGCAAGAATAAGATGTATAATAGATAAACATCATATGCAATCAAAATATGTGACATGATATGGCCATGATCATCTTGCGCTTTTGATCTCCATCTCCAAAATCTTGTCATGATCTTTATCGTCACCGCACGACACCATGATCTTCATCATCTTGATCTATATCAATGTGTCGTCACATGGTCGTCTCACCAACTATTGCTCTTGCAACTATTGCTATCGCATAGCAATAAAGTAAAACAATTATTTGGCACTTGCATCTTACGCAACAAAGAGACAACCATAGGGCTTCTGCCAGTTGTCGATAACTTCAACAAAACATGATCATCTCATACAATAAAATATAGCATCACGTCTTGACCATATCACATCACAACATGCCCTGCAAAAACAAGTTAGACGTCCTCTACTTTGTTGTTGCAAATTTTACGTGGCTGCTACGGGCTTAGCAAGAACCGTTCTTACCTACGCATCAAAACCACAATGATAGTTTGTCAAATAGACTCCGTTTTAACCTTCACAAGGACCGGGCGTAGCCACACTCGGTTCAACTAAAGTTGGAGAAACTGACACCCGCCAGCCACCTGTGTGCAAAGCACGTCGGTAGAACCAGTCTCGCGTAAGCGTACGCGTAATGTTGGTTCGGGCCGCTTCATCCAACAATACCGCTGAACCAAAGTATGACATGCTGGTAGGCAGTATGACTTATATCGTCCACAACTCACTTGTGTTCTGCTCGTGCATATAACATCAACGCATAAAACCTAGGCTCGGATGCCACTGTTGGGGAACGTAGTAATTTCAAAAAATTTCCTACGCACATGCAAGATCATGGTGATGATATAGCAACGAGGGGAGAGTATTCGTCCCACGTACCCTCGTGAGACCGTGGCGAAGCGTTATGACAACGCGTTGATGTAGTCATCGTCTTCACGATCCGACCGATCCAAGTACCGAGCGTCACGACACCTCCGAGTTCAGCACACGTTCAGCTCGATGGCGATCCCGGACTCGATCCAGCAAAGTGTCGGGATGAGTTCCGTCGAGACGACGGCGTGGTGACGATGTTGATGTTCTACCGGCGCAGGCTTCGCCTAAACTCATGACGATATGACCGAGGTGGAATATGGTGGAGGAGGCACCGCTGACACGGCTAAGGAACGATCCGTAGATCAACTTGTGTGTCTATGGGGTGCCCCTGCCCCGTATATAAAGGAGGGAGGGAGGAGGAGGCCGGCCCTAGTAGGGCGCACCATGGGGAGTCCTACTCCCACCGGAGTAGGATTCCCCAATTTCCTAGTCCAACTAGGAGTACTTCCATGTATTAGGAGTAGGAGACAAGGAAGGGAAAAGAAGGGAAGGAAGGAGGGGGTGCGGCCTCCCCTAGTCAATTCGGACTAGGCCTTGGGAAGTCTTGCGCCTGCCCTAGGCAGCCCTCTCTCTTTCCCAGGAGGGCCCAATAAGGCCCAATACTTCTCCCGGCGAATTCCCGTAACTCTCAGGTACTCAAAAATACCGAATCACTCGGAACCTTTCCGAACTCGAATATAGTCGTCCAATATATCGATCTTTACGTCTCGACCATTTCGAGACTCCTCGTCATGTCCCTGATCTCATCCGGGACTCGAACTCCTTCGGTACATCAAAACTCATAAACTCATAATATAAGCATCCCGAAACCTTAAGCGTGCGGACCCTACGGGTTCGAGAACTATGTAGACATGACCTAGAACTATTCTCGGTCAATAACCAATAGCGGGACCTAGATGCCCATATTGGCTCCTACATATTCTACGAAGATCTTTATCGGTCAAACCGCACAACAACATACGTTGTTCCCTTTGTCATCGGTATGTTACTTTCCCGAGATTCGATCGTCGGTATCCAATACCTAGTTCAATCTCGTCACCGGCAAGTCTCTTTACTCGTTCTGTAATGCATCATCCCGTAACCAACTCATTGGTCACATTGCTTGCAAGGCTCAGGTGATGAGTATTACCGAGAGGGCCCAGAGATACCTCTCCGACAATCGGAGTGACAAATCCTAATCTCGAATTATGCCAACTCAACATGTACCTTCAGAGACACCTGTAGTACTCCTTTATAATCACCCACTTACGTTGTGACGTTTGGTAGTACCCAAAGTGTTCCTCCGGTAAACGGGAGTTGCATAGTCTCATAGTTACAGGAACATGTATAAGTCATGAAGAAAGCAATAGCAACATACTAAACGATCAAGTGCTAAGCTAACGGAATGGGTCAAGTCAATCACATCATTCTCCTAATGATGTGATCCCGTTAATCAAATGACAACTCTTTTGTCCATGGCTAGGAAACATAACCATCTCTGATAAACGAGCTAGTCAAGTAGAGGCATACTAGTGACACTATGTTTGTCTATGTATTCACACATGTATTATGTTTCCGGTTAATACAATTCTAGCATGAATAATAAACATTTATCATGAAATAAGGAAATAAATAATAACTTT